>OZ014531.1:12616698-13319442 GCA_963966105.1 Volucella zonaria
TCTAAGTCAAAGTGACAAGCGCTGTCAAAAAATTTCAGGGTTGATGACTACAGAGATGTCTTGAATAAAAACCAGACATTTATTTCATGGAAGTATTTCTTGTCTGCAAACTACCCGTCTCCACTGGATATTTTGATTTCATGAACATGTTCTTAACACTGCGTCTCCAATAGCATATCATTCAAAATGCCGCCTCGACTTCGCTGGCAGTGCTTCAAGCGGTCGGTCAAATTTTCTATGACTGGGTCCAATACGTGAGACGTTATTTCGGCAATAGCGTATCGAATGTTGCATCGAGCTCATCCAAAGTGGTTGGCTTGTTAGCGTAGACTAAGGTTTTGACGTAGCCCCATGGAATATTATCGAGTGGTGTCAAATCGCATGATCACGGCGTCCAATTGATGAACGCTCGCCGTGAGATAACTCAGTCGCCGAATTTTTACTTCACAGCTTCGTGAAGTTGCGTCATTTGTACGGCATGTAGCGCCGTCTTGCTGGAACCACAGCTCGAGTTGTCGAGTTCCAACAACAGAAAGTGGATTAACATCGCTCTATAACTGACACCATTGATTGTAACTGTTTCTCCTTCCTTTTTTCGAAGGAAATAAGGTCCGATGATGCCACCATTCCATAAACCTCACCCAACAGTCAATGTTTGTAGATGCATTGATGCATGGCCGAACACTTGTGGATTGTGGTCGCTCCAATAACGGCAATTTTGCTTGTTGACATACCTGCTGAGCCAAAAATGGGCCTCGTCTAAGATGATTTTTTGGCCAAAATCCGGATCTCCGGCCAAAATTTTTAGAGAATAATTACCGAACTCACTGCGGTGTCTATGGGCATCCGGCTTCAATTCTTGCGTCAGCACAATCTTATATGGATGTAGGGCCAAATCCAACCGCAAAATAAGCCAGGTTGACTCTGGCGGTACCCAATTCAGCTAATTGGCGCCGGATCGACATTTCTGGGTCTTCTTCGATACTGGCCGCTATGTTTTCTTCGTTTCGTACCAAAAGAGTGTGTTATAGCCAAACGTCTATCCGATAAAATCGTTTAGTTTCTGCAACCAACTGATTTAAAACAATTAAACTTTTTGAGAAAACATTTACTTTATTAATAAAAAAAAGAAAGAAAAAAAGCAAGAACGAACTTCAATAATAATTTGTCATCTTATTTTCAAATCCAAGAACAGAATGAATAAAAAAAAAGACGAATTCATTTTGCATAATTACAAATGAGCTAGAATTTCCATTATATTTCTTTAATAATTTCCGCACGTCCGGTAAGGGTAAAACAATGTAGGATGAAATGGCAAACCTTAGTAATTATTTTGGCAGCTGGATGTCATTGAATGCCTTGACAGCTGCTATAATATAGCAATTGGAAAAACATTGTTATATGGTTACCCTATATTGAAGACGACGAAGTTTGTCTTACACCAACGCAAATTTGACAAGATTGAAGTATTGTTTGCAACAGAAAGCATAACTTTCATAATATTTCATCATGTGCACCACACATTTTATCCTTTTTTAACTTTTTTAATATGTACAATGAATTAGTTATACGAGTATTTTTAAAAGCATCAACAGCTTATAAGTAAGAATTGGAAGTACATAAATATCTAATTACAACGGATGTGACAAATGGAAATGCATAGACTAACTATACCTAGATATCAAACTTTCCAGATATTGGAAAATCAAAACCGGTTTTCTACTGATCGCCCCTATCCATGTGAACCTGTCCATGAATACGTGAGAATTGTCAACAGTGTCAAAATTCGAAAGTTTTAGGAATGACATAGCTAAACTAACCTAGATGTCAAACTCTACTAATACTTTTGCAAACCCTTAACTTTCGTACTGACCCACTAAGTGAAAGCTAACACTTTTACATCTCTATAACTTTCTCAAAATTTGCTAGAATGAGAGCAATTTACAAGTAAAATTGCTAGAATGGGAGGGATTTGCACGAGTGTGTGTAATGTGGATGACGTTTTTTTTGCTTAAAATGGGCGTGGTTTGTATAAAATGAGAAGGAAATTGCCATTGAAGACAAACAATATAAACATTTCTCATGTTTACAAATCTAATTTCGTGTAAGTTGCAAAAAAAATGTTGGACAATAATTTTCTTTATTATATTTTCTAGGACAACAAAAAAAGAAAAATCAAGACATCTGGGGCAAGTAGAAATAATCTACAGAATACTGCTACCACCAACAGATTGCTTTGGATTGGATGTGGCAAAAGCAGTTGGAAAAGTTTGTTTACATTTTCTTGTGAGTAAGTAAAACCATTTTAATTTCAAAATAATTTATTTAACTTCTTTTTCACAGTAAGAATAATGAATCCAAATGCACCATTCAAGAGCTTGAAGAAATGTGGATAAGTGATGCTAACTAATTACATGTAAGTAAAAAAATATGCATTTTAGTTTAGCTATGTATATATATAATGCCTTCTTTACAGATTCAACATTTGGAGTGCAATGGTTCCAACAAAAGCGTTCGCAGGGTGGAACCATCGTGTACTGTCCAAATACATGTGAGTAAAATGTATACATTTTAGTTTAGCTATACATTTAATGCCTTTTTATTTACAGATTCGACATTTGAAGTAATTTTTAATTCAATTTTTTTGGTGGGGGCTGAGGCCCCCTTTTATTGGCTTAATACAAGCTTAATCTAACTTAAAAACTAACAGAAAGGCTTAAAAGCTAGGGACCAAGAAAGTGATGGAGGAGATCTTGTTTGAGACGAGGAGTGCTCAGGTGGAAATCAAAAATGGAAAGGTTTGAGTTGACCTTTCGGAGCATTCGGAAGATTGATTCGTTGGAGCCATAAGAGGTGCGGTGGACCGGTAGATAGAAGAGTCGAGGACATCGTACTCCTACGTTTTTCTAACGAATTCATATGTAGAAGTTTGAGGCGGTCCTCATAGGGAGGTAAGATTAAAGGGTCGTTCCACGGCAGACCACGGAGAGCAAATCGGAGAAATCGACGTTGAATATCCTCGATTCCGGAAACATGAACCCGGTGAAAGGGGGTCCAAACTTGACTGGCATACTCAAGCAGGGGGAACAAAGGTAATATAGAGAGATCTGGTTACATACGGGTTGGAAAATTCATTGGACCATCGTTTAATAAAGCCAAGTGATGAGTTGGCTTTGAGGATCATCTTATCGATATGCGAACGGAAATTAAGCTCATAGTCGAATAATATGCCAATGTCTTGAACAGACTGAACCAGGGGAGATGGTTGATCATGAAGAAAATAAAGTCGGGGAGGAGACGGGTTGCATTTATATGAGAAGGTTATAGATTGACATTTGGCTATATTAAGTTCTAGGCAGTTTTTGGGGCACCAGATTGAAAACCGATCAAGGTCTTCGTGAAGAAAGGCAGAGTCATGGGGAGAGGAAATAGTTTTAAAAAATTTTGTGTCGTCAGCCTAAAGGGAGAGGGAGGAGTGTTTAATGACCCTCTCAACATCGTTGATAGTAAGAATGAAGAGAAGAGGGCCAAGATGACTGCCTTGTGGAACTCCAGATGAGGCCAGGAATGGAACAGAAAGGGTGGATCTAAACCGAACACTATAATATCGGTTTACCAGGCAAGAAGAAATCCATCCATCAGTCTTACTTTTGCAATTGACATATTGAAAAAAGGACTTGTTTATGAGATTGGTTTGCGCACTATTCAGGTAGCGCTGATAGAGAGAGTTATAGAGTTCAATGAAATGAAGATATGTACCTAGATAATTTGAATAGTCGGAAGAAGAGTGGGTGTGAAGGAATGCCGCCCATAACTTGTTTCTTTTGTTTCGTAGAGAACGAAGTTTACGATTATACCAAGGAGGTAGAAGAAGTTTTATGGCGGGAGTAAGGCACATAAAGGGAGATGGATTTGAATATTTCTCTGTAAAAAATGGAGAGGGCATCAACCAGAGATAGATTGGTAAACTCAAAAGAAGCACTGCTTAGATAGGTATTGATTTTACGGAAATTGGCTTTGTGAAAATTGTAAGAAAATAGAACTGCGGGGGGAGGCGACTGAAGGGGAGAATGAGAGAAGAAGTGGAGGATGAAAGTTATCAATAGCTGAAAGAGATAGGGGACAACACGATACTGAGGAGTTGATGGGATCAGTTGTGAAGATAAGGTCTAATTGCCTTTCCATACAGTTGGAAATGCCACTGACTTGGCATAGACTAGAGTCTGTTTACCGATCTAAGAAGAGGCATTCCTTAGTAGAAGTGGGATTGGAAGCGATGAAAAAAGATAGGTCTTCAGATGGAGTCCACTTCAGCTGAGGCAGATTAAAATCGCCGAAGATAATGATATCATCAAGCGATTCTGATAAGTCGATCAAATTGTCAATTGCTGCAATAGCAAGTTGGTAGGATTCGATAGGTTGCGCCGGAAGAATGTAACAACATATAACATACAAGCATCTACGAGCGAGGGTTATTTTAACCGACACAAAGTCGAGCTTACCAGAGGATGATGTTGCAACAAGAGAGGAGTCCAAGCTGTTGTGAATAGCCAGTAGGACACCTCGACAAGGGGATTCAATCAAGGGGGTTGCGCGATCATCGTCCCGAAAAACATTAAAAGAAAGAGGGAATAGCTTCTGGTTTTTTATGTTGGGGATAAGATTAGTTTCGGTCAGAGCATAGATATCAAATGGGAGAGCATGAGATTGGCGGAAAACAGCGTGGGTTTTAGAACGGAGTCCTCTTACGTTCTGGTAATAGAAGGTGAGAGGGAGGTTTTTGCATGACTTTTTAGGGTCGAAAAAATTTGTCATAGTCAAGGTGACTGCGTTGGAGGTGTGAGACTCTTTTAGAGTGTACATAGTGGCGAAGAGCGGCAAGATCGTCTGCGACTTTTTGAGGGGGCGTGATCTAGTGATACTTTATATAAAGTTTCCTGAGACTGGTAACGTCGGTAGGGAGGCCTTCCTGCTGGATAGAAACCATGACGCTTGTTTTTGTTTTACCCTCGTAGCACGCCGAGTCGGATTTATCGTGCAGATAAGCGAGATATAGACGTATATTCTCATATATCTTTTTATCTGTAAGCCTAGAGAGCGCATAGCGACACTCTGTGGTATCGCCTGTTTGCTGCGTTAATTTAACAGTGGGTGGCGAAAGGGGGTCAATAGAAGAGGGAGTGGTTAATAAATTTGGTGTAGGGTTTAAAATGTGAGAACTGATGAAATTAGGATAGGATAGGATTTCTGAGGTCGAAATTAGGGAAAGGTGTGTGTGTTAGGAGTTGAGTGGTGGAAGTTTGAGTTATAGGGGTTAGGTCGAAAGAGACACGTTGACGTTGGGGCTTGATTTTGGATGGAATAGGGGGAGTTGGAGTATGGGTGGGAGGCTTACAATTAGGGAAAAATTTAGTTTTAAAACTCCAATTGGACCTGGGTTTGTTGTGGGAAGAGGAGGTGGGTCTTGGCAAATTGGATTTACTTGCTAACTTATTTGTTGGTTTAGGTATGACGGGCTGCTTGATTTTATCATGCTTCTTGGTCGTATTTCTCAACATTTTGCAGACACGCATCTTTCCAAGATTGAAATTGTTGCTGGCTGGATTATGGAATAACCATTCGTATTTGGCCGGAAGATTAAGCTTGAAGCTGCGCTTGCTTCTGTGGTGAGATGTAGAAAGCAAATTGCAGTGGCTAATGGTAATGCCATATTTCTTTTCGAAGAAATTTGAGATCAACATCAGCGTTTAGGGGGGGCGCTTTTGATAAGAAGCGTAGTGACCAATTGATTCTTCGAAGCAAACTTATCAAGTCTACGTTGCCATTCGAAGCTGTCCAAGTTGAATTAAAGTGATTGATAAGCTACTGTGGGGCGGCGATTGGAGGAGCTGACATAGAAGTGTTCTCTGTTGTAGAGTTGGAAGAAACTTCGCAGGAATCAGTGGGTTGAACCGTCCGCAGATAACTCATTTGTGGGGGTGAACGTGAATCCACTTCAGGTTCCATTAATTCAGCCATGAGCGATGTATTATAGGGAACATTCAGGTAAGGCTAGTTTGGTGTATCAACGATTTTGCTGTTTATTGTTGCGATGTGATGTTCAATATCGCATACGAGCGATCGAGTCGCAGTAAGTTCGTCACCGACATCGTTCACTTCATCGAGGATAACTTCGAGCATGGGATCACATTGTTTAGCAGAGAGTTGTTTGTGTGACGAGGACTGAAAACGAATGTCTATATTGTCACGCAGGGAGTTTATCAACTCGCAGGTTTTTTGGTTGGAGATACCCTGCGCAGAACACATAGCTTTAATATCACTCAACACTTTATCCAGGTGACGTAAGGGAGTTTCTTCATTCCTGGATCTCCCGGAGTCTAACTCGATTAGAGCAGCAATTTGTATATCCATGTGCTTTACTTTGGATTTTATTACATCGGCTGAGTTCTGCACTGAGTTACGTAACTCTTCAACACTTTTAACACCGCTTTCAATGACCGACATTTTATCCGTAATCTTTTTGGCGAGTGCGTCTTGGTAAGAGTCATTTGAATCACTTAGGCATTTTATTGCAAGAACCACGTGCGAAAGTGAGATACTCTTACACTCATCACAGAAGAAAAGTAGGTTATCGGAGAATTCTTTAATAAACAGTGTATGTATTTTTTTTGTTTTACCCGACACAAACGGCATGAAAGGCGTTCCCACAAATGCCCTTGCAAGCTACCCACTCAGCATTGTTGTCATCGATTTTTTTTTTTTTTTATATAATTTACGCGCGCCTAAGGGGTTATGAATACCCTTACACTGTTGCCTGGGCGCGGGCGGAAAGGTAGAAGGAGGAGAAAGGAAAGTTTGTGATGTAGTGGTTTGAAACTCAGGTGTTTTTGGTGTTTTGGTTTCGATATTGACTCTCCAGGGGTGGGAGTACGAATAGGACGGAGAGATTTTCTTCACTCGGAATGGTGAGGTTGTGAATTTGAACGGTTGTTTTTTTGTGTTTGAAAACCCTACAACAGCCAAATCTACATGTCAGTGTTATGCCTTCACACGCAGATTTTTCTGATTGAGTTCCAATTACACAAATGAAAGCTTGTCGTGGCTAGGATTCGAACCTTGACCTTCCGAGTGAGAAGCGATTGCTAGTACCACTACACCACGGCCACCCCCACGGCCACACAATTGGCAATTCCGCAAGACATATTTAAATTGGTTGTGTAGGTCAGTGAGGGTATAAATATAGGTCGAGTTATTTTTTTTATTATTATTAATTTTTTTTTTGTAGATAGGGGCGAACAAGAAAAAAACAGGGAGAACAAGATAAACACGTTTAACTGGTTTGAGTAACTGTAAAACAGTTCCGACAAAAGCGTTTCAAGAGGGGAACTACCCAATGCTGACGAAAGACACGTGAGTAAAAAGTATACATTTTAGTTTAGACAGACATTTAATGCCTTTTTCTTTGCAGATTCAACATTTGGAGTGCAATGGTTTCAACTAAAGCGTTCCCAGGATGGAACCATCGTGTGCTGTCCAAATACGCTGGTTTTTAATGTTTTTAATGTATATCTTGTTTTCCTTTTTAAAATAAAAATAACAATGTATAAATTATTGTCAATCTAGTAGACGGCCATAGGCCAAACCATGACAGACTTAGTATATATTAAATTGAATGTAATGAATTTTAATTGAAAACAAAAGTCATATTAAACTAAATACTACTTAATGCCTTTTTCTCGATTTTTGTTTAATTTTTTTATTCCATAAATAGAATAAATATAAAGAAATAGTTTTTTCTTTCTTGGATTTTGCAATTCCACACCACCTTTGAGGTATGCATAGCTGTGCGTTAACCGATTTTTTTTTTACTGGGTGTTCGGTTTCCCCTGTTGGCTGTACCCACTCCGCATTCTGAAAAGTGAAGAATAAAAAAAAATTAAGCTAAAAAGATTACATAAAAAAGAATGTTTTATTTTTTTTGTAAATCAAGTGGTATTGTGTGTAATATACATATGCATGCATGTGATTAGCCAATAAAAGTTCTATCCTTTTATCAGAACAACTTTTGGGTGTTTACTGCCATGAATTAGACGTACCAAATCACTTAAAAACGCTTCAGCCAGTTCACGTCTTTTTTTTTTTTGCTCTGGTGGTGGTGTTCTAGGTTCAGGATCTGTGCTTCCAGGCTGTTCAACAAGAAGTGGTTCACATCATTGGACCTAAATACAATCTATTCTAGATGATTTTAGGACAGTGAAATGGTTGATTGCCGTTTTCATTTTCCCAAATTGCTCTGCTTAATCATGGTCTGACTTTTTCGGTTTTCTTTTCTTCACGAGACGTATCGGGGAAAAGTTCATCTTCGATTTGGAGGTCTTCATAGCTCAAGTGTCCATGTATTACAAACCATTCATTATCAACTTCGTAATCATCATCTTCTGATTTGTCATTTTCATCCTCGCTTCAAGTAAGTGATGCGCCTGGTTGCTCTTCCTTCCACTCATTATTCGAATCAGCTTCGTAATGGAAGAATTTCTATGAAAAAGAAAGAACCGGTAGGTCGATGAGTGCATACATATTAGTGGAAAATATAAATAATGAAAACAAACCTTATTTGTAGCAAACAGCCTTCCTGGTGTTATCAGGGTTAAAAAGTTGGGCGGTGATTTTCACGGAGAAAGTAGAATTTAATTTTGTGAAAAATATTCTTACTATGCATAATACAAACTTACCTGGCTTCCTCGCATCCTGGACGATAGAAATGGATATAGGTCTTGCATCCTAAACGGCATCTCTTGGTTTTTTCCATTTTATAGCTCCATAAGATAAAAACGAATTAGTTTTATTAAATTAAAGCAATAGAAATTTTTTTTACTTACATATTTGCTCCTTCTTCAATAAAATATTGACATTTGTTCATTTCACCACGGTGTGGGTAAGTTTTTCGCTTCACCATGAATGCTTTCATCAGGAAAGCATGTTCCGAAAATATGTAAATTACAATTCATGAATAAATTGGACTATTAGATTAGATGGAAAATACATATATGTATTATAATTCAATTATTGTATTAACTTTTTAAAAGAAGTAATAGATAAGGATTAATGATTATTTCGACTGTTTTAATTTGTGTAAACATAACTTTATACAAGCCTTTTGGCAAAATTCAATTTGAAATATTGGTAATAGCAACAAACAAAATTAGTGCTTTATAAGCCCATTTGGTAAAACGGAGAATTTACCAATTATTTTTTGAAAAAATATGGGTGCGACTGGACAACTCAGCTTATATTTAAATATATTACTAACGCAACATTTTCAAATTCAAAAAATTTCCGAGAAGAAAAAAATCGATGTAAACACAACCTTTCACAAATATCACGTTGTAATACTAAAATTTTTCGGGATTGTAGTGAACGTGAAAGAAAGCAGCGACCTATCGAAAACAGCGTACATAGTATGTAGATGGACACAACGAACTGAGTATAAATCCTATACTGCTAGAAGGAAACTTTTCGTCAGCAAATACAAAAAGAAAAGGCTTTGCTGATGAATACAAAAACAAAGGATTTTACTTCTAGGATTCTTTCAGAAAAGTCAAAATTTAACATTTATGGATCGAATAGGTCTTCGAAAGTATGAAGGCAACCAAATGAAGCTTTGAATCCAAAAACAAAAGTAAAAAAGTAAAGCACGGAGATGGTGGTTGTGTGATATGGGGCCAAATGTCCTTTTTTGGGATCGGTAATTTAGTCATAGTCATTAAGATCATGACAAAAGAAGTATACTAAAACATTTAGCAGGAAAATTTACTTCAAAGTACATAAATAATGCTTATCCCTCACCTGCTAGTAACATCACCACAACGCCCTGATCTTAACCAGCTCTCTTGGGAACGTCTTTGGAATCATTTAAAGAAGAGCTTACGACAACATGTCATAAATCAAAGCCTCATTTAAAAGTCTTATTTTTAGCGGAATTATAAGATTTAACATGTGAATATCTGGAAAAGTTGACTCATTCCGTGCAAGACCGCCTTAAAGATGTTAAAAGCATTAAAGGATACTCAAGAAAGTTGTAGCTAAGTCTTTTTTTTCGCAAAATTAAAGTATAAACTAACACTTTTCATTAAGGGTATCAATACTTTAGCTGTGCTCATTTTACATGTAGCGGAACATTTTTATTTCTATATTTTTTTTCTGAACGAAATATTAATGTTTTTGTTTTTGCCTCTAAGAAAGTACAAAGAAACATTTATTACTTGCAAATAAACAGATCTGTTGAATGACAAATATAAACATAGTTGCCTTCGACAAAACCAAATTAAGTTCGGATATCAAGAGTTTTGCTTCACATTGTACGTTGGCTAATCTGGGACTTTTTTTAAACAAATGAGCAACTAAAATACAGCTGCTTTTGTAATTTATAATGTGCGAAAAAAAACATTCTCGAAATATTTTGGAAAACCTTTACATTAAATTAGAAAAAACAAATATCTTCCTAAAAAAATTAAAAAATGATCAAAAATGTTAATTCTACTTATTATTACTATTTAATTAATTTATTTACTTAACACATGTCAAACTAAAAGAACAGCAAGGAAATTGATTTTAAAAGTGCCATTAATTAACAATCCTTTTCGCTGATGTCCAGAGTACAGAGTTTGTACCTAAACATGTAAAATGCTTATACAATTGACAGTCAATACAAGCTTAAACTTGATTTCAGAATTATGATAGTTACCATTCATTTATATTGTAAACTGAAACGTTCAAAATGTGACTCTTAGGTCCTTTTTTAATTTTATTCTGAAACTATCCTCTTTTGTGCACTTGAAACAAAAAAAGAGGTTTTTTCATATATTCTATTATCTTCACTTTTTCACCACTGTTTAGGAATGCTTTAATCGTCTATTAATTGATTTCTTAATTACATAAAAGATGTTATAATTAAATCTCATATTCATATTTTGTAATTATAAGTAATTATTGCGGTTGCACTATGTGTTTTGAAATCTCTGATATTGCCAAACATTATATATTTGACCTATAAATCTTAACGTTAGAATAATTCACTCAAACATAACTCAAACATAACTCAAAGTAACGTTACTCAAAGCTTTCTATTGCCGTTTATTTCATACTTGCTCATGTTAAAATCTATGTAATCTCGGCCATTTGGATTTCAGACGCAGCATGGTAACAATCATATCTTTAATAAAATTAATTATTGTTTCTTGTAGTCATACATAGAGTTTTTTTTTCGTTATCGTTCGTCCGTTCGAATTTGTTCATCGTCGATACCTTTTCGGATTATTGCACAACCACGTTAAGTTAAATATGAGTATTCACCAGCGTAAAATATTTTTCCTTTTACTTTTGCGTTTATTATACATACGAGTACATATATACCTAGTGAACATTACGTGAAATTTGTTGTCATTTTAGCCATTCTGACAGGTTGTAGAAATGGAAAATGAGTTGTTGATTCACTTACAGTGAGTCTGAGCGAAAGTTAAGGATTTGCAAAAGTATTAGTAGAGTTTGATATCTCCCATAGACTAACTATACCTAGATATCAAACTTTCCAGATATTGGAAAATCAAAACCGGTTTTCTACTGATCGCCCCTATCCGTGTGATCCTGTCTGTCAATACGTGTAAATTGTAATTTCCCTCTCCTTTTATATAAACCACGCCCATTTTAATCAAAAAAATGTCGTCTCCATTACACAAATTCGTGCAAATCGCTCTCATTTTAGCAATTTTACTTGTAAATTGTTCTCCTTCTAACAATTTTTGACAAAGTTATAGAGATGCAGAAGTGTTGGAATTCACTTACAGTGTGTCTGTGCAAAAGTTAAGGGTTTGCAAAAGTATTAGTAGAGTTTGACATCTAGTTGGTTCATCTGTGGATATCTCCATATGTTCGTTTAGGAACACTGCGAAGATCCAAAAACTGGTAGAATCGAGGTACACAGTCAAGAACAAAGAAAAAGGTTGAAGACACGCAAAAGGCAAATCCCAACTTGAAGGGCGAACTGTAATTTGTTAGTCTTTACTTTAAACCGAGAAAAAAAAGCACAACTGTTTTCGTCAAACGTTATAATCGAATCATTTTATGTGTTCTCTCTCTCGACTCTAACAGCTAACAGTTTTTAAAAATATATATGTATGGTACATAGATCGGACGTTTCTGACTAAACTAGTGCTGTTCGTTTTGGAGTTTGTTTAGTGCTGTTTGTTGTTGATTCGGCAGCAATCGGCAAGTAGTGTTGGTGATTTGAGGCTCCAACACCATAGGTATAGTTAGTCTATGTGCACGGTTTTCTTTTTATGAAAACAACCACCAACTAATCGCACCAAGCTACGCACCTAGTTCCAGCTCCCCATCATCAAACAATCACACGATATCATAGACATCACACATCAAATACACAAACCAAATTAATAAGATAACACATAAACCAATTAAACTAATTTACTCCGAATATTCGAACCAAATCCCCTTTTTAAAACCAAAATTATTACACTGAAAAAATTTAAGAAAAGTAAATAAATAAAAATCAAAACTTATACCAGTATACAGACATAAAATATACCAGATCAACAAAATGGATGCGTGTAATAAATGCTTTTCGAACCTTCCCGTAGATAGTGACTTTGTTACGTGCTATAGGTGTGAACGTAAAGTGCGTTATGGATGCACTACTATCTCCGAAAAATCTTATCGGAAAATGACTACGGTTAAAAAGGAGGAGCCTGTAGAAAGGAAATCATGGCGCCTTCCATATCGAAAACGACACCAGCTGAAATAACTTCACTTCAGCCAATGTCAAAGAGAAAGAGAAACGTGAGCTTTCCTGATCCAGCCCAAGATCATGGAAATAGTGCAGCATCAACATTATCAGAAGGTAACCAATGCCTTCTAATAGAAATACCAAATATGCCGAAGGAAATGTCAGAAATAACACATAGTTGCGAATTTGTAGCAAACAAGTACGAAGAGATCAAACAACACATGACTTTAAATAATGAAACACTTCAGAGGTTATTAAATGAAATAAAAGAGCTTAAAGAAAGCAATGCAAAAAAAGACCAGCAAATATTCCAAATGGAGACCAAAATTAATACCCTTGAACAACAATTACTCGTACTTAAAAATAATATTGAAATAAAAAACATTCCACCTACACACAATGAAAATCTTGTTGAGATTGTACAGGCAATAGGCGAAATAACTGATTGTAAAGTAAACACATCAGACATAACTGATGTATACAGAACCAATAAAAAAAACCCACACAAAACAACAATAATTGTTTCCTTTGCCAGTCATATTTTCAAAACGTATTTTATAAAAAAACAAACGTTAATCCTAATATTTCCCCCAAAAAAAAAATTAGAGAAAATACTTGCAGCTGACAAACTAGTGCAACAGAAAACGGTGCAAATATTTTTGGTAATAATCAACTTACACAAACGAATAAACACCTTCTTTGGCTAGCGAAAAACAGAGCCAGAAAGTCCTACTGGAAGTTCGTGTGAGAGTCTACAGGCAAAGTACTCGCAAAGAAACATGAAAACGGTGAAACCATTCACATCGGAACTTCTAACGACGTTAATAAGATCTCGAACTAAAACAAACCCAAACGCATGCTTGAACTAGATGAATAAATAAGTATAAAGGTCATTATGGGTGATGAGTACAAAGAAGTGGATTTCGATTTTAGATTATAAATGGTATCACCGGCATTGAAAGACAATTTCTACAAAACATGAATTTTTGTTGTATAAGTTTTAATATAAGATTTATAAGAAAAACATGAGTTAACTTTATGGCAGAAATCGAAAATGTTTTATGCTATGGCTCGTTAAAGTCAAAATTATGGAAATTTGCTGTTCTAGTTTTTTACTTAAAATTCATTTTCCTTAAAATTTTTACTTAATAAATTTTCTGAAATTTTATGAAATTTTTATCCTTGCAAAATTTCCTAAAAATTATGTTTAAAAACTTTTTTACGTATTAACAGATTTTGTAGTAAAAGCCATTTCTCGTCAAACAAAAATGGCCAAAAAGAAGTGTACCTATTGAATTACTCATAAAATCTCTTACGATATTTGTATGTGGTCCTGAGAAGGATCTTTTTGGAACAGTTTATGGAATGTTTACAGCAATTGTTTGAAATGCCTTCCTTCCATTTGAATACACTTTCGGGCGCGTTTAACCATTTCGGATAATATTATAATAATATTTTCTAGCAGCTCCATCAGACTCGACATTTCTCTAAAATAAATCTTTTCTTTTATAGCACCTCATAAGAAAAAATGTATATGTGTTAGGTTAGGAGATCTGGGTGGCCAAAGGTTGGGGCCGAATCGACCAATCCACCGTTCGTTAAAAGTATGGTTCAGGAACGAAGTTACCCCGCTGCTACTGTGACAAAGTGCTCCATCTTGTTGAAAGAACATCGCCCTTCTCTGAACAAGAGGAACATCTTCAAGGAGCTCCGGCAATCGTTCTCTACGAAATTCCAGGTAATAATTGGAGTTAACTGTTTGTGGAAGAACGTGCAGGCCTACTAAAGTGTTTCCTATTAATCCAGCCTAAACAATTACGCTAAACCTCCTTTAAGATAAACAACACATTTTGAAGAAGTTGTTTACGATAATTATATCCTTACCTTTGAAAGGATGTTGTGCGTATTAAATGGGGATTGAAGTCTGACCAATGGTGCAAATTATAGTGGTTTGTAACCCCATCTCTTGTGAGCTGCGCTTCGTCAGTCCACAGAATGTTCTTGAGGAATTGCCCGTCATCTGCATGTTCACGCGGTAGCCATTAGCACAATTCCACTCTTCTTTGCGCATCACCTGGTAGTAAATCCTGTACCGGTGTGAAATGGAAAGGGTGTAATATATTTCTGTAGAGTCCTGTGAATTCTGGTTCTGGGAAGTTCCAACTGCATAGCTAGTCTGCGGACGCTGACTGAAGGCACGCAAAATCCCATCCTCAGCTTCTGCCACCGCTGCGTTTGAACGTCCTTCTCTTTTTTTTGGTGCAGTTGACCCGATGTCAACGAGGAGCTGATACGTGCCGGATGCACAGTGTTTTACGATTTAGGTATAGTCGTTGGTACTCCACTCTTGCGCAACGAAGCGTTTCCATTGTAGAACCCGTATACAAACACTATTTCCGCGAATTCACGTTTTGAATACATTTTGTGGAGATCAACTTATCAATCCGCTGTTCACTTACAGAGCAAAATGTCGATTGTATATAGATCAGTTGAAACAAAATTGTACCGCGATGTCAAATTGAAAAAAAAGAGTAACAAAGAATTATTCCTTGTCACGATTTTTTTTTTCTATTCGAGAATTAACTGTTAACTGCATTCCTCGTAGGTACGTTAGTTTATTATTCTCACTTAATTTTGTTTGACCATCTTTCATTGACGAAAAATGACTTTTACTACAAAATCTGTTTATCGTATGTAAAAAAGTTTCTAAACATAATTTTTAGGAAATTTTGCAAGGATAAAAATTTCAGAAAATTTATTAAGCAAAAATTTTAAGAAAAGCATTTTAAGTAAAAACTGCAAAAGTCAATTTGCATAATTTTGAGTTTAACGAGCCATAACCTTTATGTCGATGCACAGATGTACCCAAAGCATTTAAGACTTGCATGCACTACTATATTATCTTTCCAAAATGTTCAAAACTATTTTTGTACCTGTACTAGTTTAGAAATTATAGCGTTTAAAGTGGTTACACCTCCAAATTAGAGGTCATCCACTTTGATGGGCTGTAACTTGAAATGAGTGAGATAGACCCCTTTTTAAACCCTTTTGTGCGAATTTTCTTTTGCAGAGTTTTTTTCTCTTTGGGTTTTTTCTGTTTTTGGGTGTTCGACTTTCGTTTGAAGATTTCAGTGTGACCATCTTGTTTTCCGGTTGCGTTGGTGGATTTAAAGGTGACCATTCTGTTTTTGCGCTGGATTTCCTTCAAAACATTTTCGTTACGATATTTTTTTTTCTCTTTTCTTTCATCTTTACGTTTAGCTTATTCGGCGGCGATATCGTGGGTTTAACTCTTGTTTTATTCTTTGCCTTTTTTTTGTAGTTTAGCAAGATGGAGATCAATAGGTTCGCTGTGGACGAGATGGTATACGAGATGGAGGCTCGCGGGCTGCCCATTGGCACTTTGGCAAATTCACGTTTGTAGAGGACCGAGATACCGTACGGGCAAAAATAGAGCAAATTGAAGAGCTCTTGGAAGAACCTCCAAGTAATCCTAAGTCAAAGGAATACCTGAAGGTCCTTACCAAAATAGAATGGGCTCTTAGTAGGTTAGATAGGGCGAGGGAAACTTCTCCTGAGCAAACCGAGGAGAAGTGTAACCTCCAGCATAGGTTGATCGTACTTGCCGGAGAATTAGCAGGAGGTACGGAAGAGGAGTCGGACGATGATGGCGAGGTAGGCTACGAGGAGGTGCAGAGCCAACCTGCTCGAGGCGTTGTCAAGGACCGACGACCACAGCCAACGGTCTATAGGGGTTTACGTCGCGGTTATTCATTCATAATTTGTTTGGCAGGCTTTCGGAACCGCTAATGGAGCGACGGAAGCTTGCCATCGTTCAGAGGAATCTTGCCCGCTTTTACCAGCAACAACTTGGGTTAACACATCCCAAGAAGGTTGCAGAACTGGTCAAATTGGGTCGCAGGTTGGAGACGGTGTGGGCTAACGTGGAAACGTTTGCTCGGCCGGTTGTTGGAACCAGATTTGGCATTTGTCAACTGGGAGGAACCCAGAGTTTCGGTTGTCAGAGAGGACAACCGACCGCGTGCACCTATCCGGTGCTTCAATTGTAATGGCGAGGGTCATTTTTCAAGTGCGTGTTCCGCTTCTAGACGCTTTTACGGGTGTGGAGCGCCAGGAGTGACACGGCGCCAATGTCGACGTTGCAGCGGCACGTCGGCAAATGCGCAACGGACTTCCAGGCCAGAAGGACGGGAGCGCCGCCGCAAGTAGGGGATAGGTCGCCTGCTGGAAACCAGTCGGGGAGCTCAATAGTTCATTTAGGGTTTAGTTTGGAGGCAAACGGCAAAGATAGGCATCCATATGTAGGAGTTAGTATTTACTTTATACAGATGTTAGGTCTTTTAGATTGTGGCGCTTCTCGCACTATAATAGGGGTTGATGTGTGGAGAGTAGTTAAGGATTTAGGGCTTAGAGTAGGAAAAAATTAAGTTAGGTCCATTGCTTTAGCTGACGGAAAAAGCATAGATGTCGTGGGGGTTTTGTGTCTATCAATGGAGGTACAAAGTCGGTCCGTTTATATTGAATGTCTCGTCATACCAGCGATACCCCACACCGTGATCCTTGGTGCAGATTTTTGACCACTGGCGGGAATCATCCCGTATTTAAGATCACGAGTGTGGAACTTTTCGAGCCAACAGTCGGTTGCCTCGATTACCGCAATTCGCGAGATCTCCGAGCTGGACGTCGCCGAAGCAGGGTAGACGGTCGATGCCCGAGGGATTGGGGTGTACTCATTTGGTAGAGCACAAGATTAGGACGTCGGCAGAACCTATAAAACAACGATATTACCCTGTGTCGCCTGAGATACAAAAACGCATTGACAAGGACCTAACGAGATGCTAGAGGCGGGAGATATCGAGAAATCGAACAGTCCATGAGCATCTCCGATAGTTCTTATCAAGAAAAAAGATGGGTCTTTTAGGTTCTGCGTCGATTATAGAAAAGTTAATAGGCTTAGAGATAGGGATGCTTATCTATTGCCATTTATCTCACCGACATTGGATAAGCTTAGGGACGCCAAATATTTGACGTCATTAGATATCAAGTCGGCCTATTGGCAGATCCCCATGGAGGAGAGATCGCGGCCACTCACAGCTTTTACGGTTCCGAGAGGACGCCTGTTCCAGTTTAAGAGAATGCCTTTCGGGCTACACAATGCGCCTGTTACGTGGCAGAGATTTATAGACAGCATCTAAGGTGTTGATCTAGAGCCACACGTATTTGTGTACACGGACGATATTATTATCGTCACAAATACATTCAACTAACACCTGAAGATACTGGAAGAGGTCTTTAAACGATTGTGTGAGGCAGGGTTAAGAGTTAGTCGGGAAAAGTGTAACTTTTGTGGGCTGTCTTTGAAATATTTAGGTTATGTACTAGACAGGAGTGGATCCAGAGAAAGTAGATAGCATGGTTAGGATTCCCGCACGCAAGAGTGTGAAGGATATTAGGAGTTTTGTAGGGACAATTTCTTGGTACAAACGCTTTGTACCAAACTTCGTCGCTCTAGTTAGGCCTTTCACAGATTTGTTAAAGAAAGATAGGAAATTCATATGGGCGGACGAGTGTGAGGGAAATTTCAGGAAGGCGAAACAATGTTTAGTGACGGCACCCATTTTACATGTCCAGACTTCGATAGGCCGTTCGTAGTTCAGACGGACGCGTCGAATTATGGAATAGGGGCCATATTATCTCAGGGTTTTGAAGACGGGGGGAAGGTTATCTGCTATCTCAGTAGGTCCCTGCAGAGAAGTGAGAGGAACTACTCTACCACAGAGAAGGAATGATTGGCTGTGCTTTGGGCGATTGAGAAGCTGCGACCATACATCGAAGGGGTTCGGTTTACATTCGTAACTGATCATTATTCGCTAGTGTGGCTGAGCAACCTTAAGGAACCCCAAGGGAGACTATGTCGATGGGAAGTGAGGCTGCAGCAATTTGATTTTCAGATAGTCCACAGAAAGGGGAAAGAGCATGTAGTTCCCGACATGCTTTCGCGAGGGGTCCCGGAGTTGGCTGGGATCTCAGAAGCAGATCAAGACCCTTGGATTAGGAAAATGCCGACTCCTTGTGGAGAGTAGAGGGGGGCAAACTCTTCAAGTTTGTGAAGGATAAGCGGTAGCAGGTTATGAAGATAACGATAACGAGTGAAAACTAGTAGTAGGAAAGCCAGGTAGCCAGGGGTTTTACAGGCGTGCCATGATAGCCCATTAGCGGGTCACATGGGCGACCGTAAAACATTTGCGAGAGTAGGAGATAGATACTTCTGGCCGAAGATGCGGTGGGGTTTGTTGCAGTAAATTTTCCCGCAACAAGTTTGGCTCTCTTTTTCCTTGCAAGTCCCTTCGGCTCTGGCGGTGGTGGAGAGCAGGCATGGTCCCATCAGTCAGTGGCCCACCAACCCCAGACTTCACAAAACAACCCACATAGATTCACGGGCGGATTTCTCCCCAGAAGAGAACGAGGAGGTTCGGTCGCTGAAACCCTAAGGACAGTAGGGAAAGTCACGACGAACTAGGAAATCTAGGCTACGACAGGAGGTCCACCAGGAACACTGTTGTCGGGGCCCATAGATAGACGGGAAATGCGCTACGGGCTGCATCAGGCAGGACGTTTGAAAGTCGCCGACGGGTGGAGACGGACGGTCTTTCAATCCAGACACCCCAATACGATGATGACGGGTGGAGGAAGATGATCCCTGGATTTTTTACCCCAACGAAAGCCAAGCAACATGAGGCTTAAACAACACCCCATCCCGCTACCGATGTGGGTACGAGCACCAGCATTACATAAGTACAATGGATGTGGATGCACCGAGACAATTGATCGATGGGTGAAGAAACGACAATCTCTTTTATAGCAAGACCCCAACGAGGGAGCAACAGCGTACAGGCGGACGGCCAGCATAATCGGGCACACCCCAACGACGTACCAGCTTTAAAAGTTAGGTTCGATGGGTGAAGGGATGACGACCCGAAGGAGCAGCAGAGGCGTGCAGACGGACGGCCAAGTAATAAGACAGCCTCCATCGAGGGAACAGACAAACATACATACAACATAAATATACATACAAAGAAACACACAAATAAAAACAAACAAACAACAACATCCAGCAACAATCAACAACGATAAACGCCAATAACAAAGAGCGAACAATACAATGAAACAACCGCATCAACAAAATTAAAAATCACAAAACCAGCCGTGGACCGATGGCACAGTGGCCAGAGGTCAGAAGGGCCCAATCACAAAACAAAATAAATAAATAATTGCAAGGAGTGACACGCTATTGGTCAGTCCCCCCCTCCCAAATCTAAACGCCGATCCACCGGAGTAGTTAGGGACCCGCGGATAAAAATATAAAAATTTAAATTCGCACATGCACTAGACTTAGTTTTCGTTAGGTGCGGCGATCCAACGGATGGTTGTATCTACGCTTTTTGCCTTCCCAACACTCCAGCTACCTTCCTTCGCGATCGTGTTAATTTTTGCAAAAAAATTTTATTAGTGTAATCCGATGGGAGAAAAATTCCCGGGTAGCAGAAAAGAGAAAGAAACTCTTCTTTTCGCAATTTAATTGTATGTAGAAGGTAACGGTAGGGGAAATAGTTAGGCATAGTTAGGATCCACAGCTCCCATAAACTCTCTCAGTGAAGTTCCCAGTCATGACTGGAAGTGGGAGCGAACTCCGAGACTGAGGAGTTTAGTGTGAGTATGTAAAGATTGGTATGAATGAGAGGCCTAGTGGGACACGGCACACACACTATGAAAGCTTGCTAGCTAAAAATCCCGTCGTGGGGACGCTAGAGCCAAATGAATGTGTGAGAGAGCAGGTGTGTGAATCTGGCGGGAGCTGTGGAACAAAAAAAGATTGGGAAATCACTTTGGTGATGACCAGCCATTAGCGAGGGTCAGACGAGTTTTTCGAAAAGCGAATTTGTTTTATATTGCGAAAAGCATTTTTTTTCTTGTGTTCTGGAAATTTTTGGGGAGTAACCAAAAATTTCTACAATAGAGTAGTTTTGTTAAATTTGCGAGTTTCAGGCTTTGGCCAAGTAAAAGAACAAGGGAAGTGGAAAAGGAGAGAAGGGAGAAGAAGAAGGATAGAGGAGCAGGAGTAGCGGGACGCTAAGTTGTGCCAGAAAGGGGCACATCACCGCCAGGAGCGAAGATAAGTATAGTGCAGTGTAGTATAGAAAAAAAAAGGAAAGACAAATTAGAAACGGGTTTTTTCCTATTTTGCGAAGTGAGACTCCGGTAGGCTGCGCGTGCGTTTAAATTCCCGAGAATAGGCGGGACACGCGACCGTTTAGTAATCTTTGTGTTCGGGACTGTTAAATAGAATGTACCGCTAAGAGAATTAAAAAGAAATCGTCGAGCCCCAAAGGGGCTTTTATAAGGTTGTGGAAAATCTGTTTTTTTATTCATCGCCTTGTGCCGTGGAACTTTTTTTCTCGAGGAAGGTTTTCTTTTTTTGTCTCACGAAAAGGTTTCGTGATTCCGGATAAATCACGTGGCGCTCAACTCCATTTTTTGTACCCAGGTCTAGCTGCCATCAAAGCGCTACCTGGAAGGACCCACAGCTGGGATAGCGGGATCCCAGAGTAGTTATCGTTTGATTCGATGCATCGCGCTATCGGTGCCGGGAAACAAACATATTATTGTGTCGCAGGCATGAATAATAATATTCAAGTCTTCATCAGTTTCTGGAAAATTCCTATTAATGGTTTCTTTCTCCCACGTTTTCCTCGAGTCATTTTAAGCATTTACGAATTTTTGTTTATAATAATTGGCTTTTGAACAACTGCATTTCACTTTTTTTGCCTATTGGGATTATTTCGGGAGTGATCCATGGCTTATGTTTCCGTGTTCTTTTGTTTGCGCTCGTTTTGCATGCTTCAGCGTATATTTTATTCATTTGTATTACAAAATTATTGTATAGTGCCTCCAAGCCATTTTCTTGCAGTAGATTTTGCCAGTCTGTATGCTTTATTAACTCATTAACTTCTTGTCGATTAATGTCAACCCTTTAGAGGCCATCATCTCCGTGTATTTTAAAACAAGAAAATTATTCACATCTCGGATGTTAATACTGACGTCACCTAGCACGTTTTCCTTACTATCTTTTATATTACCATTTAATTCGTCAATGAACTTTGCAACACTATACCTAGGTCGACACACAGCGCGGCACTTGTATGGAAATTTTAACAAAAATCCTTAATTCAAATTCATATGTACAGATTTTATTTTTTCTATTTAAGTATTATAATTTACATATTCTTCCTTAAATATAAAATATAAAATTAGATATAATTATAGATAATTAGATATAATTATTATTATCTTCAAACTATGTATCAGTTATTGTAAATCAATTTCATCAAATGAGGAAGCACTTATATTTTGTGAATTATTTCACAAATCTTCAATTTATAAGTATATACTTACTCGTACTTATTTCTGAGCTATTCCTATTTGATTTCCTTGAAGAAATATTTCTATGTGTCGAAATTAAAGAATCAGAAGTAAGTAATAAAACGTTAATAAGATCCATGTTTATCTGATCCCTACTCATTTTAATTGATTTTTTCTTATTTCTTTACGTCAAGCCTTAGAGGCTTCTGACAGAAGACTTCTAGGCAAGTCGAAAGAATCGATGAGATCACAACAATGAATCAAGATCTTATGGACGCTACTAGGCATGCAATACCAATTATACAAACTTATACAGGAAGTCCCAATTTAGGTTTCCATCCTGATAGCTGAAGATTTGTGAAGTTATGGCAAACAAATAATTATATTGCCGGGGGGGTCTATTTTCACCCCCCTCCAAGTTATAGGCCGTTAAAGTGAGGAACCTCTGATTTCGAGGTAATTGCCCAAATTGCATGGGGCATTTGATCTAAAATGTTAGTATTTTTGTTTGATTCCTGCAATAATCTTAGGTGTTCAATGATTGTAGAGTGAAACCTTTCAATAGGGCAATTAGAGTTAGGGTTGAGTGAAGTTGTATAGTGAATATTTATTTTATGTATGTGGGATTGGGACAAACTACGAGACGATACCCTACAGATGACGTACAACTATTTACATGATACATACAAGACCATTAGAAACAAACCAGACAGACGATAATCACGCGATAGAAAAACGGAAGATAGACGACATACAACTGTTTACACAATAGACACAAGACCAGGAGAAACGAACCAAAGCAAACATACGATAATCACGCGATAGAAAAAACGGACGATAGTCATACGACGTACAGCACAAATCAGAAAGGCGACACTCGTAATCAAACAGTCGAATCGTGCAGTCGAGAAAACCATTGTGGTGAGAAATGAAAAGAACTTGTAAAATAATAAACTGAAATGTAATAATTAATAGACTGGAAAAAGAGAAGAACTTGTAAAATTATAAACTGAATTGTAATGACTAAGACACTGAAAAAATATTAAATAAACAGTGTTTTTGCTCTTCTATACTGGGATCCCACATGTATCAGAGCAAATTCTTTGATTAAGTTATTTTTTAATTCGGAACCATTAACCATCACTATTAACTTTGGTGTTCCGAGGTGAGTAAGAAAGGCCTTGGTCACGTGTATTGCGGCAAGCGCATCTATATGGTATGCTTGTGCATATTGTGAAAATGTATTCATTAAAGTCAGACATTTTTGGGATTTTATAGTGAACGTACCTGCATGTATAATTTCACAGGGCTTACTAGGAGTTGGGGTTATTTGAAATTTCTGCTTTGGAGGATTACTGTCGTACTTCATTCTTTGACATAGTGAACAACATGCTTCGAGTGTTTGGGCAATAGTAAAAAAGTTTGATTTCAATTTCGGTTTCAATTATATCGCGATGATTTGTGACACCTTCATGAATTTTTCTAACTATATCATTTTGGATATCTTCTAAAACTTTATTGCAAATACTTAGGTTCAATGCAGAGTTTTTACATGTATTTTTAAGAATTGTAGTAAATCGGGGTATTAAGTCGGGTGTTGTCAAATGAACTGCAAATTTTTTTTGTAGAGGTGCTAAGTTCTTAAAAAAATATTGATTATTTCATATTCAAATTTATCCTGAGAAACTTCAAAAGAAGTTCTTGTTCTGTTACCAAATAAACGTCGTATTGGGTGGTTTGGGAGAATGAAAAACATTTTCTATGAAAATTAGATTTTTAAAATAATTAATAGGTGTTTCCGAAATTGGTATTTCTAAAATGGGGTTTTCATGACTTGTGTGTACAGTCTCATTGTCAGAATTTTCGAAACAATCTATGCTGGAATCAATGTCATTTATGTCAGAGTTTTCACTTATATTAAAATTTCTCCTGGTTGTATTTAGTATTTGAATTCTTGAGATTGTTTGCGCGGGCAATAATTTCTGAAGAAGGATTTTTTTATTTGAATTGAAATATTCTATGGGTATGTTTGTTTTAGGCTGCGGCCACGCAGTGAGCGACGAGCGGCTGAGCCATGGGGTGGCCATGCAATCGCTGAGCGATGAGCGATGAGCGATATCGCTAAGCCACAGAGCGATGGCGCTCTACAATCAAATCTGTTTTAATTGTTTAGTTCATCGCTGAGCGACGAAGTAAAAACATGGAGAAAATAAGCGCGGAAAGTTTATTTCTCCGCCCAGTTCTATGGCAGGACAGCAAGAAAGACTATACGCATAAAATCGTCACCGAAAAGCAGTGGAATGAAGTTGGACATATTTGTAATTGTTCAGGTAAGATTTTATATACGAGTATTTATAATAAAAGCTCTACACTAAAAATTTTATTAGTACTAGTCAGTTTTTTTGTTCAATGTCTAAATTCCCAAAAATACCGTGTTAACTGATTTCTCATATTGAAAGCGTGCGGCTGCTTCTGTTATAACGGGACTGTTCTTCTTGGCAGGCTGTATTTGTTTGAGCTATGTCATTGCCATTTCTGTTGTTACTTGCTAAGCAAGAAATGGCAAGAAACAGTGCGGACGTGTTCGCGGTACTTTGCAGTTTTTCGAGTCGGAAGTGAATTGCAGTGAATTTGAGATATTTCGGGCGCTAATTACTTTTTGATTAGGGTTATTACGGTCATTTGGAATTCCTTTTCGGTCGTATTTTGTTGCGGTAATTAGTGATAATTAGTGTTTAGTGTAATTAAATTGTGTGTAGCAGCAAATTCACCTGCCCGAGACACCGGGTAATAGGATTGTTGTACACGGACTACACACCAGCATAACCCTGGACGATTTCATGGACGAATTACATCGTCTGAACTTTCCAGAGGCGGTGGAACAAAACAAATTAAAGGTGGGTTCCAAATCGTGGAAGGTTGCTGAAGGAGCTGTAACAAACGTGATACTGGAAGGCCCGGCTGTGTCCATAAACGCCTTACATAGCACTGGCAGGTGCTACATTAAATGGTTTTCGTTCCCGGTAAGGGAATATAAGATTAAAGTGAGATGTTTCCGCTGCTTTGCTCTGCGGTATGGGGTTGCCGACTGTCCTCTTATTTGCCGTCGATGCGGTTATAAGGCCGCCAGCTGCAAGGGAGCTATGCGGTGCAGAAACTGTGTTGCAAGAGGACGACCAGCTGATCACCTTATGGGGTCAACTGATTACCCCACGCATGTAGACGCGCTGGCAAGGTTGGCCGTAAGAAACTAGAACGCTGAAGATCGTTCAACAAAATTGTCAGGGCGCTTTGCCCTGGTTCAGGAGCCTTATACATCTAATGGATGTCTTAGGGGTTTGCCTGCAGGAATGCGAGTCTTCCCTGACACCAGAGGAAATGCTGCAATAATTATAAGGGACGTTCATTTAGTTTGTGCTGTTTCCTCTAGCGAACGAGGTGTTTGCGTCAGCATAGAAGGCGCTTTTGGCAGGATTTTTCTTGTGAGCGTCTACTGCAAGTACAGTGAGGCAATCGGCGCATACATTGAGTATATGGATGGTTTGTTTTCGCTTGCCGGTAGTGAACCCCTCATTATCGGTGCTGACACTAATGCAACCCCCCCTCTGTGGTTCAGTAAGGAATCCGGACTCTCAACGGGTATCCGGAGCCAGAATCGGGGGGAGGTTCTTGGCGAATGGGTCCTTGCGCTCAACGTCCATGTTATCAACGAGCCGAGTGAGGTGTATACCTTTGATGTGGTTGACGTTGGCAGAAGTGACATTGACGTTACTTTTGCCAACGAGGCAGCTTTTAGGGCGTTTAGCCCTAAACTGGATTCAGTTTGAGATCGCTCACGTAATAGAAGAAAGGGACACGGTTTCTGACAGGAGATGGTATGTGCGAGGCGCTGATTGGGGTGGTTATGATGCGCGTATACTTGCGGAGGTTCTTCCCTAACAACGCAAGTGTGCGGTAGATTAAGCATCGACCGGCAAATCGCGCATATCAATGAGTGCGTATGGCGGGTTAACGACGAACTCTTTAGGAGAAGCCGTAGGGCGAATCAAAAAAGGGTAAGTTGGTGGAACCGCTGTTTGACAGAGAAGCGAAGGGTTGCTAGAAACCTAAGGAAGCGATTCCAAAGGGCTCGGGCGGCCAGTTCTTCCCGAGAGTGAGGACTCTTTATATGAAGAGCCTCCGGTCCCTCCGGAGTTAAGGACTGAAGAAGTCAAGTATGGTGTTTCCAGTCGAGCTGATGGAATGACTGGAATGACTGGAAAGATGACTGAGGTCACATCTCTGGGCATAGTGTTGGGTGAGTGTGAGCATGAACTTCATGCTTCACCTGGTTCAAATGAGACAACGCATGCTGAGTGCTGTAGGCCAGGTAAGGCGCATATTGCGATCTGACTGGGGACTTAGCAGGCGTTCTGTCCGTACCATATATGATGGCCTTTTTGTAGCTTGTGCAACATATGGAGCATCAATATGGTACAACAGGGCTATGACTGTAGAGGGCCGTAGTCGGATGTTGGCTGGCCAAACAGTCGCTTTGCTTGGGTGTTTACCTGTGTGCCACACTGTCTCCACAGAGCAAATGCAGGTGATGTTGCTAGTGCCAACTCTGGATTTGGAAGCGATACGTCGTGGTACTGCTTTCAAGATCAGAAAAGGTCTCCCTCTAAATGAGCGAGATTGGGTTTCCCCGGCAGAAGTGGATGGCCTATGCCTGAGGTAGCGTAAAACCTTGCTACATGTATGTGTTCTATCTATTGTAGATGTCAATCAAAATGGGATGCTAGCGAAAAGGGCAGGGTTACTTACGGCTTCTTAAGGGATGTGCTGACCATGAGGGTATTTCCTGAACGGAACTTTACCCTTAGCCTGGGCTTTTTGTTGACCGGGCAAGGCTCTCTTAATGCATTTTTGCATAAAAGAGGGCTTAGCGGGGTTGCGAGCTGCTCATGTGGAGCCACCTATGAGGACTGCCTTCATGTCCTATGTGAGTGTCCCAATTACTCAGACATTAGGGACTTGCAGGCTATGGGCATCTTATTTAATGGTAAGGCCTACGATGTCAATGGAGTTATCACTGACACCGTACGGTTTGAAAGAACCCTTAGTTTTGCAAAAGAAGTGTTTAATAGAAGACGCAGTAGACAGATAGCGGGTGGAACTTAAGAGTGTTGAATTTTGTGTAAAAGCCACCAGTCCTGGGCTGTAAGGTGCCTTACTGGAAGTGACCGCAAGGTTGCGAAGCTCGACCGGAAGCTATATTCTGGTACCTCGGAGTTGGCCCCCTTGTGGGAGTATCGTAGTGGCTGTAGGTTTGTACCCAAAATCGCGGGGAGAGTACGTCAAATGGAGCTTGGACATCTCATGGCTTAGTATATGTTGTAGTGTACTACGACCTGTGCTCAACCATGGGATTGCTATTGAACCAACTGGTCTGCTCGACGTGGAGTTGGATTGCAACCGGGTGCCATGACCCACAGAATGGTGGAGGTATTAGATAGGCCTCGACCCTTCACCAAAGGGGAAGTTCGTGCCTTACACACGACTTCGAATCTGGTACTGGTGGTAGTACTTGTTCTACCCGAAGGGCGCTTATCAACACATTGTTTTGATATCTCGTGCGAAGACGCACCGTAGGCTTAAGTTTTCACGGCAGGTACCTACGTAAAACACAAGAGACATCTGTAGAGCAACGTTGCTCTGTCGATTGCATGGCCACCGCCATACGATTTCATGGATTTTGATTTTTTTTGCGTCGCTCAATCGCTCACTGCGTAGCCGCAGCCTTAGGCGTAATCAATCGCGATCCTGAATAATCTAAAGAAGCGTTCTAAACTTATTAGTCCATCAAAAACGTTATGAAACTTATATGCATAAAATTAAATTCTTTTGTTTTCATTAAATTCTTTAAAGCCAGGTATGGTGACGGTAATATTATGTGCTGAAGGAGCAAAGGATGTCGTGACTACAAAAGGCTCACTCTTTTTGAAATTTCAAAATTATTTATCTACAATAAGGGGATCAAGGAAAGATTATGTGGCTCCCGTATCGACTAATAATTTTAAATCTAGAGTACTGATTTTGATATATGTATGATAATTTCGGTTATCAAATGAATTATTAAAGTCTCTAGTTAGGATTCGGGAAGTTGAGTTTAATGTTGAAGAAAATCCTGATCTTCGCTATTATTAAAATGATGCTCAATGTGTTCACATTGTTCTCTTTCAATGCCAGGTTGTGTCTGATTATTGTTAAATTGTTCGATGCAATATATTTCTTGCGAATTGGACTTATGCGGTCTTTGAATGGTGGTTGACTGAGCTGTTGATGTGCTCATTGGGGTCGGTTTTGGTGCAGTTTTGTTCGTATTCGGGTTGGGTTTCCACACATTTTGACTGTTGCCGAAAACTTGTGTATGTGTGGGAAATTTTGAGGAAAGTGGCTGTTGTCGCGGTTGAAGAGAACGACCTTGAAATTGGGATTGAAATTGCGGTTGAAGAGGAAATGTATTTGGGAAATTTGTTGTCTGCTGATGTGAGTTCGATGGGCGATTTTGGGATGCCGACTGAGACTGCCTATTAGAAGGTCTAAATGAATTTTTGCGTTGCTAAGAATTAGAAGGACTTGTTTGTTGTTGCAAATATCTATTGTCCTCTTCTCTTCTAATAAAATTAATAGCTTCTGCCATTGAACTGGGCTCTTTTGTTCGAACCATAATGCCGTATTGATTACGAAGTCCAGCTAGAAAAACTAGGAGGGCCTGCTGATTATGAATGTCCATTTTAATTTTTCTAATGGCTAAATTTTGTTCATAAATTGACAAAAGTTGGAAATGGTATTTAAAATTTTCCAAATTTTGTCGTAAAATTGTTGTGGTATTTCGTTTATAGTCTGTCTCAAATTACTAAGATCGAACGATAAACAAAACTCGTCACGATGGTCGCTAAAATTAGATATTATTTCCTTTTTTATTTCATTTATTGTGGTTGCTCCACTGATATATACTACTTCTATTGCTGAAGCTTTCAGTTCGCTAAAAATTGTCCTAAATATCATGGCATTTTCAGAATTAGTCGTAGTATGCTTTCAAGGAATAAATTTAGTTCATTCACGTCTCCATCAAAATCTGGAATAGTGTCAGCGTGGACTCTTAAAAATTGCTGGACTGACATATTCGGATGTGAATTAAGGTTATTTATAGTGAGATTTCTTAACCCTTCAAGAATAGAATTTAAATCTACAGTAGGAACAGGAAAATGGTTTGTGTGGGAAGTGTCGAGGGATTCAACCATAAAACAACTACTTACATGGAAATTATCGGTTTCAAATTGGTCATTTTTTGCACTAGATCACTTAATCTACAGTCCAGTTTATATTATCCCTTTCATATCCGAATTAATTGGGGAGTGGCTAAAATTTTTTTAAGGATATAGAGTTGTTAGTCTGAACCTTAGTTTGAACTGATATCTATTTCAAAGTCCTATGTATCTTGGTTTAGCCGTTATGAAATGTTGGCTATTTTAATTTCTGTTTTTTTTATTGATATTTTTATTAATTTTTAGTACAATTTAAGTGTGATATGACACAAAAGAATTTTTGTGGGTTTGAGCGCAAATAAACCTTGCATTTAGAGCACTTTGAGCGGGGATACCTAGTGTGACATAGCCTGCATCTGCCTTTCGATCCCCATTCAATCCAGTGACCGATTTGGTCAAATCGTATAGTTTTTGCAGGTTCTGCTACATATGATATTTTATAAGAACTTGACGAAGATTATGATGAACGTGCTGGTGATGAAGCTGGTGATGGTGGATCTTACTGCATTGTTAAGAGAAGTGACGATGGGCGACCTTTTTGGCGTGTTGGAGCTGTTATTTTTTTTGCGTTGAGTAACTCGTTAGCAATATGCAACTGAGCGTTTAATAGTGACATACCATATACTTGTTGTCTCCGCTTGAGTTTTTCAGGTCTCTGCGGTACAACAGCCAGTTATTGAGTACTGATGAGTTTATGCACCAGTAAACGATAGGCATATACCACTTCTTTGAACGGTGGTTGATTTTGTATAACTCCAACAGCATGTCGGCAAGATTAACCCCTCCCATACGCTTGTTATAGCATTCAATAATACCTGGACGAGGAATGTTTACAAACTTGTTCTCTTTTCGACCCCATCGGAAAACAATGTCTGACGATATGTCCAATCCAAAGGATTGGCACGTTCCTTCTCCAATGTAGAGGCAAAAGTCGTATACAATACCAGATATATCTGCTCTAGTGAACATTTTAAAGCCCCACTTGTGAGAATTTTTTGGCAGATATGGCTTCAGTCTGTCCCGACCTAATAAAATATAAATATTTACTAGACATTATTCGATTATATTACAAGACGATTACCTTTATAGGAAATCAGTTGCTCGTCCACGCTTTGGTATTCCTCCTGTGCTATTCCATTAAATTTTTGCTTGATTTTCTTCAATAACGGACATATTTTATATAATTTGTCGTACGTAGATTCTTCTTTTTGTGGTTGTTTAGAGTTATCATTTATATGAAAATTTTCCTTTATTTTTTCGAAACGATTTCGTGAAAATGCATCCGCTACTGCTGACGATTTGAAATTTTGGGCCCATGCCATTCGCATATTTGGAATATTTATTACACCAAGGTTTAGTAATACACCTATAAATTTCCTTAATTACGTAGTTTTATATTTTAATTCTGTGCCACTGGTTTGTAATGCGTAAATTAGTTTCATTGCAGATCTTTTGTAATATCTCATCATCAAAGAACTGAGTAAAATATTCAATTGGTTGTTTGACTTGGCCGAAACTAACTTCGCTTTTCCAGGTCGTATCGCATTCCCCTATCTCTGCACTCCTCCATCTCAAACTTTCTAAATTGATCTTTTCAAAAACCCCTTGTACCGTTTGTTCACCTTGAGTTTAATTTTTAACTTCATTGTCTTCGCCAACAATCCTCTCAATCAAACTAACCTCAATACCTTCACCTCTTTCAATTACACTTTGTAGGGTTTCTTCAATAATATTTTAAAAATTCGTGGTAATTTGTTCCTCTTCTTCTCCAATGTCCTCATTAGCAGAACCATCCCAATCGAATTCGCAAATTTTTTGAGTTTCTTGCTGGGTCAAACCTTTCGAACGCATCTCTAACGCATAAAAGAGCATTATATGATTTATAACCATAATGGACAAATGTTGCCTATAGGAAACATTGTGTTTGACAAATTGGTAACCACAAACGAAAAGTTTTTTCGAATTTTTTTATTTTTTTCCCTAAGTTTCTTACCTGTGTTTAATTATTTTATACACTTTTTTTGTACACTTTCAATTTCTTTATATATTTTTTTTAAATTATTTGTACACTCACTTCTTGCATAAAAAATATTTTACGTGTGCACTCAACTCAGATCAGCTACAAAGTGATCCCTAGCAATACTTATAATAAAAGATTCACTAACAAGCTTGCACAACATATCTGAGAAAAAAACCCCTACGGAAAAAATTAAAATTACGGGACTTAGAAGCTCAAACACATAATGTTGCATATGGGCAACATCGGGCATGAAAGGGTTATGATAATATACAGCACAACACAATTCTTTTTGTTTTTTGTTTTTCGTTTATATATATATATATATAAACCGTGTGTATATATATATATCTTTAGTATTATAAGATTCGGTTCTATATTTTATTTTATTTTATCTTATGATAGAGAGAAAGACTTGTTTTGTTTCTGTTTGCGTTGTTTTTGGTGAAACTATTTTTCAAACACACAAGAAATCTTACGCGAATTTCTTTTGTAGGGAAAATGATCCACGGTGGAATTCTTCGGCTACGACCCTTGACTGCGCCAGTTATAGATTGAAGCAACCGAACTGTTTGATTTCCAAAATTAGACTACTTTATTCCTATTGCGCTTAAAGCTGACAAAGTTCGCAATGCATGCAAGTGAGAACAGGTGGCATAGGATTACAAGAATTAGAAAAAGCTGACGTACCGTCTGCTACCACAATAAAACAATAAGTTTATGATATATATGTTCTTAAACGTAAGTCGCTGCAGTCGTTGTGGCATAGGATTACAAAAATTATAAAAAGCTGACGTAGCGTCTGTTCCCACCATAAAACAATAAATTGATGGTGTATATGTTCTTAAACGTAACTCGTAACTAGAATAACAAACCTTCTTCAAAATTCGACATGATTTTAGTTCCAAATTTTACACGCACTAGAACAAAACAACACTTCTTCACAGCAAGTCAAATTAAACTAATAAAAGTGCAACATGATCGTTCTACTCAATGCAGTGTTACCGCAAGTACCGTTATATTTTAAGAGAAAACATTTTTGTTTTTGTTTGATTGAGTCATTTTTCCACAATAATACACCGTTTATTGAGTTAAAAGCGAACATATTTTTTTTATTTTTGTGCAAGGGTTGCCGCACTGTGCGACGGTTTAAAACCGTCAATGTTGTAATAATGCAACATAACGCACTTTCAATTTCCGGTATGAAAGCATCCCATGTTTTTGTTATCGACCGTATTAATAAAAGTTAATATTTTTTAAACATTTCTTTTCGATGCCGGTAATACCATTCAATGTCTGTGTTTTTGAAAAAAAAATTATTTTTAATTTTCTCTTTTATTATTTTTTTTTTGTTCTTTAGATTCTAAGTTGGTCGCCTTATGTGCATCGTTAGAAGACCCGATGTTTCTCATTTTTCGTTTTTTGCCGGTTGTCTCCCACACAAACTTCCAGTTGCACTCCCTAGCTTTGTTTTTTCCCAACCAGAGAAAATGCTTATTAGTGGGCATGGATTATTTACATAAACCAGTGTTTCAATTTCGGGTGTTGTACTTGACGTTGCAGATATTTTCTCTAATTTTTTTAAGAAGAATGTTGCGAATGGTTTTTGCAAGTGTGGCTTCCAAATGAAACTATTATTGTTGTTTTATTTGGATGTTTCTTGTTCGTTCTATAAACATCAGTGATATGCGTCTTGACCCCAAAGGTAGAAAGCCCGATGAATCAGTTCAAGACAAGGAGCTACTGACGCCGAACCACTTCCTATTAGGAGCTCTGAGTTTGACTCAAACTCCATGTCCCATTGACAACACAGCCTTGTGTCTCTGCAAGCAGTGGCGCACTAGCCAACTGATCAAAAACAGATTTTGGAGGAGGTTGATGCAGCCGAGATCAAAACTGTGTCGGGAGTTCTTAGAAGACCATTAGTAAGTTAGCAGTGTTGGATGTTGGTGAGGTTTCGGTGAGACTGCGGGGTGGAGTGTTATAAAACTAAAATTTGTAATAGAATGTGGCAATCTATTGGGCTTTTCAAACAAACACACCCGTTGTAGAAATTTCGCATTCGCACTCTGAGCACTTCCTTGCAAGCGCCGCCTACAAGATCCTATCCCCCGTATTGTGTGAACCGTATAATCTGATTGGCCCATATCGGTGTGGCTACGGGCCAGGAAAGTCCGCCATTGACCGAATATTCAGACTACAGCAGATCCTGCAAAAAAACCCATCAGTTTCAAATCGATACACACCACCTACTCATCTATAGAGGCGAGCTATACAGAACAATGTCTATTTTGCCATCCCTGCCAAACTCGTCTATTTGTGCAGGATAACGATGGAAAATTAACGCTGCTCCATCAAGGTCGGTAAAGAACTCACCGAGGCCTTTGATGCCAAAAAGGGATTTGGATAAGGCGATGCGCTGTCATGCGATGTCCCTAACATCATTCTTGAAAGAACAGTGCAAAACTCATGCCCAGCACAAGAGCCACAATCTTTCATAAGCCGTCTAATTACTAGCATACACCGATGATATTGACATAATCGGAAGGAAGCAGCGTGATGTCAGTGGCGCTTTGAAACGGAAGCGACGAAGATATGGTTAATTGCCAAGTATACGCTGTCAACTAGAAAAGACACCTAACACCGATGTCTAGGACAGAACGTCACCCTCGACAGATATAACTTTGAGGAACTCGTAGTTAAGGGCTTTCTCTACCTAGGCTCACCAATTCAGACAACGACACCAGCGCTGAGACCAATCGAAGAATAACTCTTGCCAATCGCTGTTTTTTTGGGCCAAAGGATTAGCAAAGCCCTCCCTCGAACTGCCAAGGGGACCCTATAAAAACCTTAATAATTGCAGTCCTGCTCTATCGCGCAGGGGCAAGGATATTATCAAAAATGGATTAGGGTGCACTTGGCTGCTTTGGCAGGAAAATTCTTCGGGTGATTTTCTGCCCCGTATGCAGAGACGGTGAGAGGAAAAGGAAACAAATTGTGTGGGGTATACAGCGACATCGATTTAGCCAGAAGAGTGAAGGTCCAAAGATGAAGATGGCTGGGACATGTAGAGTCTTCCGCCACAGAGGAAAAGCGCAGTAGAGGAAAAGCGCAGTGGAGGAAAACCGCTACACAGGTCTCGCAGGCAAGTAGGAGATTTAGCCAACTTAGCATTTGAAATTGGAGTCATCTGGCTAAAGATCGAGCCGGCTGGAGACCCTTGTTGGTTGAGGCCCAGGTCCACCCCGGACTGCGGCGCCACCTTACTTAAGTATATCACCCACAGATTTTTATTCTTCTTTACTCTCAATATGTTATCTAATTCATCTAAAAAATAGATTTATTTGTTTCTTGTAACCTACATACCATATACCTTATATGCACAATATTGCAAATATTTCATTTTGATATTCTAATAAAAGTTTTATAACATCGGCGTTTTGAATATTAATTTTAGAATAATTGCACAGATAACCATCACCTACATACACCTTTACACCCCCAGTCTGATATGGATTATTGCAATTGCCAAAAGGCGGCATGTTACCCCGTAATCTTATATGTAGCTACAAATTCGATTCATTTTCGTGATTCAATATTTCACTTAAGACAATCACTACAAGTAAACTTCAAGCGTGGTAAACTATAAAGTTTTTCGAAAAATGGAACAAAAAGAGAAAGAAAGTTATTTGGGCTCTGTGGCTATTTCGCACAATGAGTGGCATCCAACATTTATTTCGGAGACTAAATTATTAGTGTAATTTGATTTGTTGTTGCATTCTAGCGGCAAGAGTACGATAACTTAGGCGCCAAGAAATAATTACGGTTTTCTGTAGAACAGTTCAATACAAGCATGTTTTACTATGGGAGGGGGGGGGGGGTCTATCTCACCCCGTTTAAGAGGTAGGGGCAATTTTAGAAGAAAAAGAACTAAAAATGAAAAAAAAATTATTAAAAAATAACAACAGCACTTACAATGAAGTACTATTGACTACTACTATGTACTATTTTTTTTATAGAAAAAATGAAAAAAAAAAGTTCAGACCAATTTTTTTCAAAATTGTGAAATGAAGTCAGTGGACTTCAAAATTATTCAACTTAATAATGAAATATAACAATTATCTCTCTTAACCTAAAATAAGTACCTAAATATACACGGGGTAGAAAGAGTGAGTAGTAGCGAATGAATAATTTATAACACGAATTGTAAATTTTGCTTCTCCTTTTCTCTTTTTACCATCTCTTAATTTGGTAATACAATGACAGTTTCTTACTCTAATCGATTGCTTGGCAGACCTCTTTCCGCTTAATTTTATGCCTTTTTGTTTGGCTCCTTTTTGTTTTTATTTAAGTGTTTTGATTTTAATCGCATGGTTCGTATCCATGATAAGATTAAGATTTGATTTTCAGAATACACTAATTGTCCGTGAATAAAATATAATTATTTAATAAAACTAAACTTTTTCATATAACTACATTAAGATATAAGTGATTTCCGTTGCTATTGTTAAAGAATTATTAATTTCCAAGTGATAGTTCTTTAAAATTACTTTAGACAAAAAAGGATTAAATAAATAAATTGTTTGAAGGATCTTCAAACAATTAGTAGGTTTTCGATTGGTTACTCTTCGGAGATAAGACGATTCCGGTTCCAAGACTAAAACTTCTTCTGACGCAATACTATTTGACGTTTATATGTATTCATATGTATCATTTGACATAGAATCCAGGAGCGAAATTTTGTTCCTGAAGTGAAAACCAGAAACAAAATGTTGATTCTGAAAAATTTTTCGCTCCGGAGTGCAAAAAGAATGCTTCTGTCCGGCCAGTCGAAAACGCCATATACTAAAATTAAAAAATATCTCAGAAATTTCGGGAAAAACGTCATGCTTCAATCAAAAATTCAGCTTGAACGTAGATTCCCGGAATAAATAACCCTTGTTCTTCCAACTCATTAAAAATCGTTTACTCTCTTTTAAACAATCCTTCCTGCCAACGCCAATGTTTCCAAAGTAGTTTCTTATGCCGTTTTCGATTGATTTCTCTCTGGAAGTTTGGCAATTTGGACTCCAATGGAATACTATAAACTTCTTTTGACTTTGATGTTAAACACAGTCAATTGCTCGAAAACAAAAATCTGGTTTGACACACGGTACTATTTGACGTTTATATAAGATCTAGAAATAAAATCTGAAATGAATACCAGAAGCAAAATGTTGCTTCTGAAAAAGTGAGAAGAGTGCCAGAAAATTTTTTTGTAATTCTTGCTCTCAGAGTCCAAAAAGAAAGCTTCTGTCGGCCAATCGAAAACGCCATTAGTTTTAACTACATACAAGGTGGCTAAAATTAATCATCCAATTTTGTTTTTGAATTACTTCTTTACTAAATAAAAAAAATTATTTGGAGTGATAAAAATCTTTATTTGGACCTTTACAATAGTTTCTGTTAAGCGGAAAAGATGATATCCGCCAAGTGGCTGCCGCTAGTGTTGATACACATTTGTACCTGTTTTATCGCATTTTCCATGACTTTCCGCAAGATTTCCGGTGATAACTGTTCGCATTCCTGTCGAATATTCTCCTAAAGGGCTGTGATTCTCTGAGGCTTGTTGACATAAATCCGCGACTTCAAGTAGCCCGAAAGAAACAAGTCTGGGATGTTTAAATCGGGCGATCTTGCTGGTCATACCAAATCGGCAAAACGGGAGATTACGCGACCAGGAGACGCTTCCTTCACAACATCCATTGTGGCTCGTTCTTGTCTTGTTGAAACCACATGATCACCAAGCCCCGCTCATCCAATTCCGGCAGTAAGAAGTCGTTTATCATGGCTCTGTAGCGTTCGCCAGTAACAGTGACTGTATTGCCGACGGCGTTCTCAAAAAAATAAGGCCCAATCTGTGATCAATAATTCAACCAGCGCTCTGGCAGCATTCTTCATGTTTATTCATCTTTAATCATATCCTGTTTTGTATGGCAGTATTTTTAATAGCATTTTTGAATTTTAACGTTTTGAGTAATTTTCCTCCCCAAATTTTCATTCATTCGATTTTCTCTGGTGTTCACGTTGGTTCTTTTGTAAAGACTATAAAATTACTTTTAAATAAATAAAGCTATAAAGTTCAACAGGTTATGGGCCCAGACTCAAGCCACAATAAACAGTGAAAGTTTTAAAAATGAAGAAATTTAATTACTGCTGAAAATTTAAGTGCGAAATGTCGATGAACGCGATCAAGCTGCTTACAAGCGAAAATTAGGACACATGGGTAATGCAAATTGAGGCGGTGATAACCAAATATGGAAGCACGTCAACGGAGCAGCATAGATACCCGAATTGAAAGATGACAATAGCTATCGACCCGAGTCTACAGGGTGAATGACTCTAACTCCAACTTTTAAAATGCTATAATTTTTTTATTTCATTATAAATTTTATTGTGCCAAAGCAAAAAATGTTGAAAATACATCAATTTTCAAATTGTATCAGTAGTTTTCAATATGTCCAGCTTTGGCGCTAATAATGGCCTTGAGACAACCGAAGAAAACATCGCACGCTGCACGCAAGTGGCTTTGCGGTATTGTCGCTCTCTGCTCTGCTTGTTTGAGGCGGTCCAAGCTTTGGTATTTTTTAGTGCCAACCTTCGCCTTCAAAATACCCCAGACAGAGAAATCCAACGGATTTGCATCCGGAGAATTTGCAATCCATTGTGTCGAAGAAATGAAGTGTGGAACATTGTTTTTTAACCAATCTTGGTTGACGCGCTTTGTGAGACGGTGCCAAGTTTTGTTGAAATGTCCACGGTCTCCGACCGAAATGATTGTTTGCCCAAGGCTTCAATACTGCCTCTAAGACAGTTTCATGGTACACGATCGCATTAATTTTGACGCCACGGTCCAAAAATACGAGCGGAGTGCGACCATCAGCGGTTATTGCGGCCCAAACCATCAACATCGGTGCTGCCTGCTTTCTGGTGGCCGTCCGAAGGTGTAAATTTTCAAAGGACCTCTCTGGCAAGTAAACTTGGTCATTTTGTTGACATATTGCTCGATAACAAATGGCGACTCATCGGAGAAAACCAAATTCGGCAACTGTAAGATTGTGTGCTTTTTGGAACTTCAATTGCTTGAGCCCAAGCTCATTTTTCAGTATGTGTTGCATCCGTTCCAACGATATGTTGAGCTCACGAGCCATTTTTCTTCCACTTCGACGCGGATTTCGCTCAATTCGAGCCTACACTTTCCGAACCATTTCTACCGATGTTGCTTTTTTTTTAAGACCACCTCCATGGCGTGTTGCAACGCTGCCAGTATCACGGTAACGAGCTATGGTTCGAGACACAAATGACTTATTCACGTTGAGGTGCTGGAGGGCTCTAACGATAGCTACTTGTGGTTTTCCAGCCAAATACATATAAAGCAATCACACTTTTTTTTTCTTCTAACTTCCTCTTAACTTTTCTTTATTTTTATGTAGTTCTTTTATTTTGATTTGCATCCTTCACTTTTCTTTGTAAATGTAATTGTATCTCAAATTAACTTGTTCTTTGAATGTAATTAAACGGGTCACCCCACCCACATATTAATAATATTAAAACCCATTGAAGTGGCATTTGGCACTATTTTAATACTTTATGTATGGAAAATATAAAATGTCACTATATTATTTCTATTATATTGTATTGGGTCTACAAGTAAGTTTCCAGCGTTTTTTTTCCAAAATTTGAAGTTTTATTATGAAAACATAGTTACAATGCTTTATTCAAAGTATCGTCCATAGGAAGCTACAACTTTCCCCCATCTTTCTGGCAATTTATGAATTCCGGACCAAAAAAATTTCTCGTCTTTCGAGCCCAAGAACGTATCGAGCCAATTTTTGATTTCCTCTACTGAACTGAAGCGTATTCCCGTAAGAGCGTTCTGCATCGAACGAAACAAGTGGTAGTCAGATGGTGCCAAGTCTGGACTGTAAGGCGGGTGAGGCAGAATTTCCCATCCACTATTTTCCAAATAGTTTTTCACCGAAACCGCAACATGTGGCCGAGCGTTGTCGTGATGAAAAATGACGGACTCATGGCTGGTCTCATATTCTGGCCGTTTTTCTTTTAATGCTCGCTTCAAACGAATTAGTTGGGTTCGATATAATGGTCCTTTGATGGTTTCACCACTCGGAAGCAGTTCGTAGTATACGACACCCTTTTGATCCCACCATATGCAGAGCATGACCTTATTCACGTGAATATTTCGCTTCAGCGTCGATTGGGTGGGCTCGCCGGGCTTTGTATACGATTTTCTGCGTTTTGGATTATCACAATAAATCCATTTCTCATCACCAGTGACAATACGATGCAAAAATGATTTATTTTTATACCGCTGCAGTAACATTTCGGACATGCAAAATCGCCGTTCGACGTCTCTTGGCTTCAATTCGTACGGCACCCAGTTTCCAACCTTTTGAATGAATCCCAGTGCTTTTAGGCGCAGGGAAATGGCTTGTTGCGTGACGCCAAATGATGCAGCAAGTTCTTCTTGAATTTGACACGGATCCTCATCCAGTAAAGCGTCCAATTCCTCGTCTTCAAAACTTTTCGGCTTTCCGGGGCGATCTTTGTCTTCAACTCCAAAATCACCACTTTTGAACCGTTTGAACCACTCGCGGCACGTCGATTCACCAATACATTCCGCCCCATAAGTTTCCGAAAGCAAACGATAGGCCTCAGCCGCACTTTTCTTCATATTAAAGAATAAAAGCAGCGCTTCCCGCAAATGACGTTTATTTGGCTGGAAGCTTGCCATGATTTTACTCGATAAAATGTACGACACCGATAGAACTGCTCAAATATAGCGCTGCAAAGTTGTTGACAGATACAAAACCTACAAATAAATCACATGGGATCTGACATTTCTGCCCGGGATCCACTGGTGGCGCCATCTCTGACAAACGCTGGAAACTTACTTGTAGACCCAATATATATATATTTTTTTAATATACTTAACGAATTATTGTGTTCAAATCATGTAAATTTTACACATGTATTATATACTTGTAAATAATAAAATTATCTGTCATGTGTCAAAATTTGAGCACCCTGTCATGAACGGTTTGGAAATTATAGCAGTCTGAAGTTGGTTGCAGTTCGGCCAAGAGTGTCTGGGAGCGATTGAAGTCAGAATTCATCTTCACGGGACCAATCAAGAAGCCGACACTTCTGAAGCGTGTGCAAAATGCAGGACAGTGGCGATCTGCGAAAAAATCTAATGGAGTTCTTCGACGCAGTTTCACAATTGAAGTGTATGGGTGTTGATATACATGAAGAATTGTTGTCGATACTTCTGCTGAACGGACTTCCACCTATGTAGTTTCGAGTTGTTCCGATGTGCTATGGAATCCCATGACAATTTGCCGAAACCTGAAGTCCTGAGGGAGAAAATCCTTGAGAAGAACGATGCACAAAACCAATGCAAGGCGGACGGTGATACAGAAGCGATGTATGTCGATGTGTGACATCGAGGCACACGCCCGAACAGGTCAAAATTTGAACGAAGGGCTCCACACAGAAAAAACTATGGTAATGCTAGTGAAGGCGACAAAACGTTCAGGTATAAGTGTTGCAGATACCATCAAGTGGGCCACAAGGCGTCTGGATCTCCGGAAAATGAGAAACCACGGAGCTACTCAAAATGTGAATCGTCAGCAAAGGCAGAAAGTACTTTCCACAGTGCTTGGACAGTGGTTGCACTGTCACACATGTGCAATGACGAACGTTTGTTTTCATCGTCATCTCCGATGGTGCAAGGGAAGCTGCTGTTGGCAAACGATGCTTGTGCGACGGTCGAGGCAAAAGGAACAGCTGCGATTGCCACTACAGACGGGAAGATTGAAAGGTCAGTAAAACTCCAAAATACATTGTTAGTAAAAATCATGACGACTAATCTTCTTTCTGTTGCGAGGATATCGGACCACGGAAATACCATCACGTTCAACAAGGAGAGAGCGATTGGACACGGAAATTATGGCAAAATCAAGGAATTGGAGATTTGTACTATGTCCTGGAAAGTACTCCACAGGCGTGCGTGGTCAGTCAGAAGGCATCGAATTTTAAGTTGTGGCATCGCAGGTTTGGCCATTTAAATGGACGAGGTATGTTGGACATGTCTCGGAGAAAATTGGTGACTGGACTAGAGATCATCGAAGATGGAAAGTGTGAATCATGCGACATTTGTCTTCGCGGAAAAATGATTTTATTGCCATTTCCCAAGAAGTCAAGGACGTGTAAACAACTTTTGGACCTGGTGCACACTGATGTCTGGGGACCTTCCAGGACAGAATCGTTGGCGCAATCGAGGTTTTTTATCACCTTCGTTGATGATAGTAGCCAATGGTGCTGAAATGAAAGGGTGACGTTTTCAGCGCTTTCAAGGAATACAAATCTCGCGTAGAGATACAAACTGGTCGCAAAATTAAATGTTTGATGTCAGATAATGGACGAGAATTCCGTAACCACGAGTATGACAAGTTCCTCAAAAGAAATGGTATAAAACGACGACTTTCAGTTCCACACACGCCGCAGCAAAATGGGGTGGCGGAATGCCAAAACCGGACTCTCGTCGAAATGGCAAGGTGCATGCTCATTCAATCAGGTATTGGAAACGAGTTTTGGGCAGAAGCTGTAGCAGCGTTAAATTACCGGAGAATGGGTGGGAGGTGTCCAACCGTCGGTTTGGATCGACGCACATGGTTTGAATGTTCGAACAAAAAATTGCCGAACCTGTGTCATCTAAAGGTGTTTAGAGCAAGAGCATTTGAATTGGACAAAGCTCCTGGTAAGGGAAAGTTCGAGGCGCGCTCAACTGAAGGGATCATGGTATCGAGTGTGTGTTCCTGAAAAACGAAATGTGGTTATTACCAGGGACGCCAAATTTATAGAAAACGAGCTGATCGTCGTGGAGCGTCAAAAAAAATATTTTGCAATTCCTGGTGAAGAATCTGAGAGCGAATACTGATCAACTTCAATTCAGATACCGTTGCAACGATTAGATGAAGATAAAAAGCCCGAGGAAGGGATTGTACCACAGGATTATAATCGAGTTTCAAAAGTTCCAAGAGCAGAACAAAGAGGCTCAACGGACATACCAAAGGAGGTCTGTATAGCGCACCACCAAAGCAAAAGAATCCGAACAACAGAGCCTGGATGGAGACAACAAATACAAGGAGAAAGAGGAAACAGATAACGAAGATCATTTCGATTCGGTGGATGGAGTCGGAACTATGGAGCGATTTCTGGAACAGAGGCACAAGGATGGCTAGAGGCGACCAAAGATGAGATCCGAGGGATTATCAAGAATAATACATGGGACTTGGTCACCCGTCCAGCGAATAGAGCTGAGAAAAGCACTTTATGGTCCTCGGAAGGCAGGGCGTCAGTGGCATAAGAAGCTAGACAAAACACTTTGCGATCTAGGCCTAAAACCTTCGATTAACGATACATGACTTTACTATGGATTAAACAAGGGAGAATTCACAGTCGTTGCAGTGTATGACATATTGTATGCATCAAGAAGTCAGAAGATATTGGACAGTATCCGTAGGGGACTTGCTAATGCTTTCGAAGTTAAAGATCTAAGGCAGCAGGCGTACGTCAAGGAGCTATTAAAAAAATTTAAGATGGACGAGTCGAAACCGATAAGCACACCGAACGATACAAAGGCGAAATTGCCAAATGATGAGCGTCGTACTAAAGGACAACAAACCGGAAAACCATATCGGCAGCTCATTGGGTCGCTTATGTACCTTGCAATTGCGACCAAGCCGGACATCGCTTTTACCGTGAATCGGCTGGCACAGTTCAAAGAGTGTTATCAAGACGTGCATTGGTCACTTGCTACTTGTACAGAGAACTGTGGGTTGGTGTACAAAAAGGATGCACTTGGTCTTCGAGGATTTTCAGATGCTGACCATGCGAACGACGTGATAGACAGGGTATCGTACACTGGATACGTTTTTACGCTAAGTGGAACAGCAATCACCTGGCGTTCTCAGAAGCAAAGGTCAGTAGCTGTATCGACAACGGAAGCAGAATATGTTGCACTATCCGAATCATCCGGAGAAAATGAATTTGCTTAAGTTGGCTGGTATAATTATTGGGACAGATAATCGAGGAGCAAAGCACATAGCCGAGAATGCAGTTTGTCATTCGCGTACGAAGCACATTGCAACCAGATATCATTTTGTACGTCAACTGTTAAGAGACGGAAAAATAGCCATCGTACACACTCCAACTGAAAGGATGCCAGCGGATGTATTCACCAAGCCACTTCCTGGTCCAGCACACTATCGATGTATGAGAGAAATCGGGATGACAGCATGTTAAAGCGCGCTGTTTGAGGAAGGCGTATGAGATCAATAATTCAACCAGAGTTCTGGCACCATTCTTCATGTTTATTCATCTTTAATCATCTCTTGTTTTGAATGGCAATACTTTTAATATCATTTTTGAATTTTAACGTTTCGTGTAATTTTCCTCTCAAAATTTTCATTCATTCGATTTTCTCTGGCGTTCACGCTAGTTCTTTTGTAAAGACTATAAAATTATTTTTAAATAAATGAAGCTGTAACGTTCAACACACTCCTGCTGCGTAAAACCCGCATCGCACAGTGGTTTTGAGTGGATATAATGACTCTTCGTGCATCACACGCAGATTTTCAGTGCCCCAGAAACGAAGTTTTTGCTTATTAAAGTAACCGCTTAAGTGGAAATGCACCTCGTCGCTCATGATGATTTTTGACATAAAATCATCCTCTTCGTTGTTGAGATTGAGGATGGCTTAACAATAATTCACACGCGACTGACGGTCATCAGGAGGTATTAATTGCGTGGCCCGTCGCCTGGTTGAAGTTTTTTCGTTCTCAGCGACACCGGCAGCCACAGCATGAAAGTTTTAAGTTTATTGAAAGTTTCTTAACAATTTGTATAATTTTCTGCGAAGCCTTAATGGCTTTTCTGCAGAAGGTTGCTTTTCAAAAGTTTAAACTAAAATAACTCATTTATTTTAAATTTAAATTTGTGAATTTGAAAGAAAATTTTTAATAATTTTTTTTTCTGTTTTTAAAATTTACAATATTTTTAAGACCAGCAGGTAATTCATTTAATACTGTGGGAACGCTATATTTGAGCTGCCTTTTACCATAGTTATTGTAGTTACATGGCACTTGTAAGACACCCGTACAACTTCTTCTGGTGTTGATTTCATGTTCGATTGGCCGAACGACCAGTCCGGTGGCGGCCACACCACCTTGCATGGTCTCCTGTGGGTCCACTCTGTTCAAGTCGAGTAGCTAAGCGCCGGAATGTTTGCCCAGTTGGCGTGACACGATTAAGAAACCGACGTCGATATTCACGCTGCACTAACACCACCGACCGATTATTGGTCAAAAACATCGACACAATTATTCCACGCTCTTGCCGAGTATAGCGCTCCATTGCTTGTCTGTTTGTATACCGCAGCTGTCTAGTTCACAAATGTCAAATATGATTGACGTACGACGCAATTTGCAAAAATTATACCATCTTCCGATAGGGTGATTAATTTTGCGCCACCTTGTATATGTAAATAAAGCAAGTGTACCCGTACATATAGTAATGATGAGTCAAAAAAGATATAAATGAATTATTACATTTAAATTAGAGCTCCAGCGTGGCAATAGAAAATTGGGTTAAAATAAATTAGTTAGTTAAGCTAGTTTTTAAGTGGTTTATATAAATGTAAATGCTTTGAAAAAGAAAAGGGAATGAAAAGAAGAGTTTGGTATACCATATAACGTAACTTATTCATGTGTTTTTCACTCTTTTTGGCATGTATTAGCGATATTATCCAAAATTTCGTTCAGCTCTTAACGGGGTGGAAATGTCTGGTGTAAACACTGTGATACTGAGGCCAGTAGCCTAGGGAATTGAATATGTAAAATGTACTAGATTGTGATTTTCTGCGCTGAAGACATCTAATTGTAATTTGAAGACGATGTTTAATTATCTCTTTGTAAAAATCATCGTATTTTTTAAACGCGGTTGGCTATCCATTGTAGTGTAATATATAATTTTTTTTTTTAAACTGTTCTTTCAGAAAATTTGAAACTTCTAGACACCTCTTAAAAATACAACTGGCAGCTTCAATTGATTTTACAAGCGTATCGATGCGTATCCATTCGTGAGTGATTAAAAATTTTGTAAGTTTTGCCTAATAAAATAAACAATAAACATGGAGCTTGGTTCCCTGTTTTATTAACTTCTGCTTATATTACAATGAACTCTATAAACGGATGCGCAAATAAGTAATGTACTGGAGTAGTGTTGATGCAAGGACAACTTTTAAATATTTATAGCATATGTATATACATACGCGTATATAAATATGTACAATTTGATATAAATATTACGCCCTGAAACAAAAAGAAGTGCTTTAAAGATACATACATGAATACGTGCCTAAGTTATTCCAAAATTACCTGTTTATATGCAAAACACTTTAAGTGTGTGCAACAGGTATACATGTCAAACGTTCTATGAAAATAATGTCAACATTTCTACTTAACATTTTGAACAAAAAAACTTAGAAATTGTAAATACGACATAGTTCAGAGCGTTTATAAAAAGCTGAGCTTATTTCAATATTTACCTGCATTGAAAATTTTAATACATAAAGAAGGATTTGGAAAGGTGAGTTTAAATCTATTATACTGCATACCAAATTCATCTCAAAATTGTAACTCATATTTTGCATATTAAATTAAGTTTTATATTAGGTCGGTAGACACTTCGCAAAAAAAAAAAATCCAGTTTAAGGCTGTTGCATACTCATTATTTTCGTTGTTCTTTACAGATAGAAATGAGAGTATTTTTTTGTACTATCGTACATATTTTCTTGCTGTACAAAAAATTTGTAATGATAGCTGTTAAAACTTTTTTCTGCCATTGGTACTATGTTTATTATGATTTCCCCTAAGTTATTCTTAAATTTAAATGCATTCTCAAAAATTAATTGGCAATTTTATTTTGGTAATATAATTTTTAACTGTTTTTACTTAAGTGGGGCCTAATAAGTAATATATTGTCAAAATTAGTATATGAAGAAATAATATATCATTATATACATACGAGTATGTATGTATATATACATAATTGATATGTATACCATCAAACCCTTATTCTTAAAGACGGTCCTTTTTTACTTGTCCTATATTTTTTCTTTTTAACAAAGGACAGTTTTGTTAACTGTTTTTGAAAACCTGAAAACATCAATAAAAATGTTATGCAGCGTGTAGGATTTGCCTACGCACTCAGCCCATTGATTGATGAACGGATTGTTCGATCCAGATAGTGATATAAATCTTGAGTGGTTCCTAAGCTCAACATAAAGTATGTTCTTCAACTTTGTGAAGAAGTAACTACTCGGTCTACTCACCCTTGAGCAGCCACTAATGCCAGGGAATGGAGGGAAATATTGCATTGATTGTTTATTCTGACAAAGCAGTTAAACTAAGATGCTAGTTTGACATTTATGCATGTAGAAAGCTAGTTTTCTTCACTTATTTCTGTTAGGAAATCCGAAAAAAGTCAAATCAAATTTTCTGCAAACTTCATACAACAGAGATTATGTAGTCATGGCCGTAGCTTTAGGATGAAGTTAGTGGACCGTGGTTCCTATTATAGAAAGTATTATAAGCTTTGGCTGTCGAATTAGAGTCATTGAAAGTATAGTTTTCTGGCAGTTTCTTGGGACATCTCATTTTTGCAGCTTGCGTTCAGCAAAGTCCAACTGAATCTACGTAATTTGCGTTTCTATAACCGTGTTTTGAATTCATGTAGCTGGATTTGAATGAACAAATCTATTGGTTCTTAATACATTTTGGGGTTACCGGCACTCGAACAAGGTTTTATAGCCTGGACTATTATACTGACATATATAGATAGATACACACAGTTATGTCAAAATAGTAAGAGTATCCATTTTTCATTAAGATGAAATTACCTGTAACACCGGTTCGAATATTTTTTGTCGGTAGTGATATCTACCAAAGCAAAGGAAACCTTGAGTTTTACTTCAAGAGCCCGGAAAGCTTTTATATGATGCATTGCCTGTATATATAAATATAAATACATATGCATTTACAGAGTGCATCATCTGGAGTTTCGGCATAGAACCGTTTAATAACTTTAAGAAAAAAAAAAACAATAAATTCCGGAATATAACGAGTTTTTATTTAGCCTTGTAGACCTTTTTTACGCATGTGCGGATACACAAAGTGTGCTAACATTCGCCAATACCGATTGCCATCGACCGTCTCGCATTTAAAGAAAAATAACCCAATGATCCAGTAAATACCGGCCCAAACAGCCACTTTCTCGTCGTGTAATGGTGTTTCATGAATTATGTGAGGATTATCGCTTCCGAAAAGGCGACAATTTTGTTTGTTTACTCCGCCAGATAGAGTCAAGTTTGCCTTCAAATGCAGGTGACATTTCCATATGTCATGTAGGTTATACAGCAGAGCCTGGATAATCCGAACACCAAAAATGTATACCCTGTTCGGACTAGCGAATCGTTCGGGTTATAGTATGCAGATATTTTGAAGGCGTTTTTCGAAACAAAACAAAGTTTTTCTTAATTTAAAATATATTTAAATAATGTAAAAAATGTTATATATGTAATACATATTACAGTGTAATGCAATTTATGTAATCACGCTTTTTTAAAAAAATTCCAATATAATACTTTTTGACGAGTGGTATTAAGCGACATAGAAAACGCTTTATCCCTTATTTCACGTAATAACATTTTTTCTGGACTCGAAATATGGACTTCATCCGCCCATTCTAAGCAAGTATTTAAGGCAGACACAGCTTGAGTATGTGGAATCCTTGCAACTGGTTCCGATGACTCCAATTCTTTTTCGCTTTCGATATCCTGCTGATTCATTACTTATCTTACTATGTCTTCATCAGTTAACGGCTCCTGGCAGTCAATGTCATCATTGTTTAACAAGAAATTGTTAGTGTCTACTTCTGAAAAGCCTCTGTTACGAAAAAGGCTTAATGGGAGATCATCGTCATGATCAAAATCATCTACATCTTGGCTAGAATTTTCCTCTGATTCGAATAGCAAAGGCCACAGAGGCTTCCAAGACTTTTTAATCAAATTTGAAGACAATTGCTGCCAACTTTGAGCCAATGAAAACACTGCATCTTTCATTGTGGTCTTTTTAAGCATTTCAGATACTGCGCATTCTGGATCAACTTCTTGCTGGCCAAAAATTTTCAATAGGAATTTTTTCTTATATTTCACTTTAATGTTTTAAATCACATTTTAATCCCTTTATTTAATAAGAACTTTGTAATTAAATGAAATCTACAAAATAGTGAAATTTTCATCGATCTTTTAGATATATTCTTCAAGTTCATACCCTAATTCATTATCAAAAATTAAAATTCTTTTATTATTAATTTTTTTTTTCAATAAAAATTTCTTTACTTCTAAAATCAAATTTCCTTTTAGCGACTCTAAAAATATTGCTCTTGTAACCCAAGCATTTCTTTGACCTGTGTAATGGACTGGTAACTTTTTGGCTGTTGCAAATGCACGTGGCCGTTTTGCTTTGCCACCAAACAGCAAAAGTAGTTTGTGCGTTCCGGTTGCGTTTGTGCATTGCATAAATGTGATCCTCGCTTCGATACTTTAGAACCTGGGGCCCTACTCTCTCACCCAGACGCCAGCATTTTGTCTGGTATCATTTTCCAGTACAAGCTTGATTCGTCAGCATTATAGATTTGATCTGCAATCAGGTCTTTTTCCCTACAAACGTCCATACATTTTTCTTGGAATGGCTATTCGACAATTTCTAACCGGTTAGTTTTAGTTGGCGTATACCATGCCTTTTCTTAAAATTATTTAACCCCTACTGGCAACAAACTTTCCTTTTTCAAGTCTTTCTTGGAAGAATTTGGCCTTTTACATCAATACTTCACTTGACAAAGGAACGTTCTTTCTTCGCTGCTGTAAAAACCACGTAAGTAAAGCATCTTCAAGCTGGTAATTTCCAGGAGTTTTTAGGGTTTTTCTTGTCCCTGGACCCTTTTCTGTGTTTATTACAAATGATTTTATTTTTTCCTCCTTGCTTTTAATGTCAAATATAGTGGATATTCCAACGTTATACTGCATTGCAAGAACTGATAACTAGATACCTTGCTTAATCTTATCCAAAATCTCGCACCTTTGTGATATTGTTAATGTGATATGTTTCCTTTTTTTCGATGTTGAAGCCACAATTTAAAAAGCACACGATATGGTCGAAGAAACACCACGCAACGGTGTTAAATAAAACAAAACCGGGCGACAAACGACTGTAAAAAAATGTGAACCCGATTCAATAAATAAAACATTTTTTACTGACTTCACTTTTAAGGACAATTGATAACTAATGAATTATGACTTAAGATCCTCCCTATTTATAGTCATCACGTTGCAGCTGTCCACCCTGAAAATATGCAGTACGCCTACGCAGTTAGCCTGTGGTCATCCCTACTACGCAACCAAAAATTTACGACCCCCCTTTGTTGTTGACGATGATGATTGACAGCTAAAGGGTTGTAATGGTCCTGGATTGAGATGTCATCTTCCACGATTTATGTTCCAAATGTTTGTATCTGCGTATTATTGGGATTGTTGATTTGAAGTGATACCTTTCTTCGTCATCGTGCTCCGGTACATCTGCTTACTCTGCGCATCAACTTAAAGTTACTGGAAAAAATAAGGCCCGGCGCACATAAGCTGCAAAATAAATAGGAAGAAATACGTTGCAGCTCATGTGCACCGGTTCTAAGGGAACAGACTTAGTATTGCGTGGTGTGTGTCGGACTGCAAGTGACAGTAGACTCAAGGCAAATCAATTCTTCGAATTTTCGCTCTCGTTCCCAGACCAGAGGGGTCGTTCGGATTACTGAGGCGTTCGGATTAGCGAGTGTTCGGATTATCGAGGCCCTGCTGTAATTGAATATTTACTTTCAATTCCTTCTTAAAACTTGTTGATGAACTAAAAAAAAAATAAAGGAGGATAAAATGGGAGACGCGTAACTTGTATTATTCCATTGGAACATGCGTTGGGAAGCTACTGTCATTGTACGTCATTTCAGTATATGTCATTCATTTGAAGCGTAAACAACAATAATTTTTTTTCAATCAAATATGTCGAAGTTTGTGCCTGAAAAAATGTTTTTACGGGGAATTCTTCTTCATTACTTTAATATGAAAAAAACTGCTGCCGAAAGTCATCGTATTTTGGTGGAAGTTTATGGTGAACATGCGCTAGCTGAACGAACGTGCCGAAATTGGTTTGCACGATTTAAAAGTGGTGATTTTGGCTTGGAAGACGATGAACGTCCTGGGCAGCCAAAAAAGTTTGAAGATAAAGAATTGGAAGCATTACTGATTGTTTCCAAACACAAGAAGAGCTCGCAGAATCTTTGGGTGCCTCTCAAGCAGCCATTTCAAAACGTTTAAAGGCAGCTGGATATATTCAAAAGCAAGGAAATTGGGTTCCACATGAACTCAAGACGAGAGACGTCGAAAGGCGGTTTTGCATGTCCGAAATGCTGCTGGAACGCCACAAAAGGAAGTCATTTTTGCATCGGATTGTTACTGGTGATGAAAAATGGATCTATTACGACAACCCCAAGCGCAAAAAATCATATGTGAAAAACGGCCAACCAGCCAAATCAACGGCAAAGCCGAATATCCATGGCGCGAAGGTAATGCTCTGTATTTGGTGGGATCAGATGGGTGTGCTGTATTATGAGCTGCTAAAACCGGGTGAAACCATCAATGGACAACGCTACCGAACACAATTAATCCGTTTGAAGAGAGCAGTGGCCGAAAAACGCCCGGAATATGCGACCAGACACGAGGCAATATTTTTCCATCATGACAACGCTCGGCCCCACGTTGCTATTCCGGTTAAGAACTATTTGGAAAACAGTGGATGGAAAGTCTTACCCCACCCGCCTTATAGCCCAGACCTTGCCCCTTCTGACTACCATTTGTTCCGGTCGATGCAGAACGCTCTCACTGAAATGCGGTTCACATCAGAGCAGAATATCAAAAATTGGCTTGATTCATTCTTGGCTGCCAAGCCGGCGCAGTTCTTTTGGGATGGGATCCACAAATTGCTAGAAAGATGGGAGAGAGTCATAGCTTCAGATGGGCAATACTTTGAATAATACTATTGTACATGTTTTTCTTAAATAAACGTTCAAATTTTGAAAAAAAAACCGCACGAATTAAATTATATATACCCAAGAAGTAAAATTATGTAAGCCCTTGTGTTACGAAAGTAAAGCTATTTAGATTAAAGTTATATTTTTTTTTGCAAACGATTCTCTAATTTTGCACAATTCGTGTTGCTGGAAGAAAGATTCCATCCCCTTATATATATATACAGTATTGTTCGAAACCTAAGCAACTTTTTCTTCTAAATTATACAAAGTCGAATATTTATGTATTCATTATTATTTTTAGAACTTAGATAATTTTTATTTATTAAAGTAAGTACTTAAATAGATTTAGAAAAAACAAAAATAAAAAATCAATTCATTCAATGAAAAAAAATAAATAAATGCAAACTGTTCTCAAAATGCAGCTGTTCGAAATCTAAGCAACTTTTAATATTTAGTGTGATAACCTTTATTTGTGATTACCTCCGTACATCTACGGGGCATAGACTCAATTAGGTTTTGTATTGTGGACGTTGGTATCGATTTCCATTCCGTTTTCAAACAGGTCATGAGCTCATCCTTATTTTTGAAGCGTTGATTCTCAACTCTGCGCTTTAAGATGCCAAACAGATTTTCAATAGGATTCAAGTCGGGGGATTGGGCTTGCCAATCCAGAACTTGAATCCCATTGGTCGACAGCCATTCTTTTGCCAGCTTCGATGAATGCTTCGGGTCATTGTCATGCTGAAACACCCATCGAAGTGGCATATCACATTCGGCGTATGGTAGCATTTGATCTTGCAAGATGTCATTCGCAGAGAAGCAAGTCCACGCCATTACACTCCCCCTTCCATGCTTAACTGTGCCTTTGCAATACTGGGGACTCAGCTTTTGACCCTTTCTTCTCCGAACGTGACAGATGCCATCAGAGTTGAACAGGTTGAACTTTGATTCATCACTAAAAATAACCGTCTTAAACTTGTCTACGGACCAATTTATATGTGCTTTTGCAAAATCTAATCTGAAAGTGTTTTAAAATATTAACATTCGAGACAAGAAACTAAAGTTTTTTAGGTATACCTTTTTTTTTAAATGTTTCTTTGTTAATAAGGGCTTATTAGATGGCGAATAACTTTTTAAGCCGTTTTCCAGTGCAGGTTTTCTAACAGTGCTGTAACTAACGTTGAGTTGCAATTCATTCACAATGTCTCTTGATGACATAAAAGGTTTCTTTGTGATCAAACGGAGAATTTTTCTATCGATCCGACGTGTTTTGCGAGGACGTCCACCGAAATTCACTTTCTCGGTTGTTCCAATTGTTCTATATTTCTTAATAAGCCGTGAAATAATAGATTTGTTGATATTGATCTTTTAAGCTATTGATATTTGTGATTCTCCATTTTTATAACACTTAATTATTTTATTTTTAATCGTTTGTTCATACTATGTACACGCCATAATTAATTAATATATCAATTGAAAAAACGGGTGTGAACTCGAACCTCTTTACACAACAAATGCTCTCAACTAATTTAAACAAAAGGCGTTGCATGCAAAATTGCAAAAAAGTCGCAAAAAAATTACCGTAAGGTACCGTTTTTCACTGAACAGTTGTGTTTACGTAGAAGTTGCTTAGGTTTCGAACAGCTGCATTTTGAGAGGAGTTTGCATTTATTAATTTTTTTTTATTGAATGAATTGTTTTTTTGTTTTTGTTTTTTTTTTTTTTAAATCTATTTAAGTACTTACTTTAATAAATAAAAATTATCTAAGTTCTAAAAATAATAATGAATACATAAATATTCGACTTTGAACAATTTAGAAGAAAAAGTTGCTTAGGTTTCAAACAATACTGTACATATATCGACGCAGCCAACCATAATATGGCTAATAAAGTTTTAGTGGCTTGCGTAGTATTACACAACCAAATTCACGTATTTCGAAACGAAAACAGGGAAAAGTTAACTCAAGAGGAATCCAATCCAGGCAATACTACAATAATAACATCGAGAAAGTGGAAGTGCAAGCCGAGATGGACAACACGGTATCAGAAAATTAAACTTTCTACTTTGCTTATTTTAATTTGAGAAGAAAGGTGCTTTGTATTTCATTATTTCAAAAAATTTATTCAACTTAACTTACATTTTTCGTTTTCAAAAACGAAAAAAAAATAAACGGATACATTTGATGTATAATTTCCTCCGGCTCATCCAACAATAATTCATTTTCTCAAAAGTTAACAACATTTTTAGATTGGATTAGATTTATTCATTTTTTTACAGTTAAACATTTACATCCATTATTCTAGCACAGCTTGAACAGAGATATGGTAGTTGATATCTTACTACTGAAATTACAATTAATCTAAGTGGGATTTGTTTATTTATAAGTACATATATGTATAAGTTTAGAGAAAATAAAACCTCCATACAAAAGAAAAGCATCATACAAAGAAAAGCAAGGAGTAGAAGTTTCTTAAATGCGTGGTACAGTAAGAGGGTACAGTAACATAATTTTCCAGATTACTTCGCAGAGTACGGGAGTCAGAAATGGGACCCTGCATGTAGCCACTTCTCATAAAAAAATAGCTTGGAAACTTTGAAATAGTATAAATGTCAGACGGTAGAATATTTAAGGATCTAAAGAGGGGCATAGAGCTAGTTCAACTGTTTGCACCGTAGATTTTTTTAATAGCACATTTTTGTAAAGCGACGAGAGGGAGAAGTTTAGCTTGGTAGGCACCCCCCCAGCAACTTATACCATGTTGGAGTTTGGAATGGAAAATTTCAAAGTAGGCTGTGCTTAAAGTCTTACTACCACAAATCTTCTTAAGGTCACAAAAGATGCGAATAGAGGAGCACAGATATTGTGTTTCATTGTCGAAATGTGGTAGCACCAACTTATATTTTGACCAAATGAAATACCCAAGTATTTAAAGTTATTAACTTCCCCTATCTTAAAACAATTTGTTTTACAAACATAACCCTCCTTTATAACCGGTAAAGAATCATCCCCACTACATGTGCAATTGAGCATTTTAAATCGTAGACAATTTCCAGCGTGGAAGTATTGTATATTTCCGGATTTTGAAGCAAAAATACATCAACTTGGTTTTATTGCTTACAATAAGCTTGTGCTTGGTAAATGAACATCGTGGTTAATCTCAGCCACTAAACTCAGAGGGCTAGATGAGGCATATGCGATTCCGATATCATCTGCAAAAGCTGCTACTTTACCTTCGAATGGAAGATAAAACAGGGAGCTTATGTACACTAGGAACAATATCGGACCAAGGACAGACCCTTGTGGTACATCAGTGTTTAACACCCTAGTACCACTGAGGTAGTCTCCCACTTTTACTTTTTGAGTTCTATGTTTTAAATAGGACGCAAACCATTTGTGAATAGTACCACGGAACCCTACGGGATGAAGTTTGTCAAGGAGAATGCAGTGGTTAACCATATCGAAGGCCTTAGTGATATCGACGAACAGACCAGCGCAAAGTTTTTTTTCATCCAAACCTTTATTAATAATACAGCAAAACTCTACAGGAGCATCTTCGGTAGATAGCCCCTTCCTAAATCCAAATTGCAAAGGGCTTAAAAAATGTATACCTTTGAGGTAGCCCAACATCCTACTTTTTACAGTTTTTTTTAAAAATTGTTGACACAGTAGATAACAAGGAAATTGGCCTGTAGTTGTTAACCTCTTTTCGACTTCTCTTTTTGAATATAGGTATAACATTAGTAGATTTAAGCTTGGCGGGGAAATATCCTGTGGAGATACTAAGATTAAAAAGGTGAGCTAGGATATCAGCAATGTTCAAGGCGATGTTCCTTAGTGTAAGGTTGGAGATGCCATCCTCACCGCAAGCGTTTGAGTTTTTGAGCGAGTTGATTAAATCGTAAACTTCAGACCCAGTGATTAGGCTAAACCAGAAGCTTCAACTACGTGCTATATCCTCCACTAAACTGCCCCCGGTACACCGACCACGGAAATCATTTGAGGAAGACATTTGTTCAATAGAAGCGAAAAAGTTGTTAAATTTATTTGCAATCGTAGTAGGATCTTTAATTAAAACACCATCACTATCCAGTATGATAGAATTGTTACCTTTCGAGACATTGGAATTAATTATACTATTAATAGTTTTCCACTCTTTTTTTGGGTTTCCTTGCGATCTACGCATGATATAGTCATAGTATAAATTGCGACACATTCTGATTTCAAGATTAACCTTCTGACACATTTGTTTGAAACGATTGTTTAATGTTCTATTGAGTGTATGCTAACGACATTTTTTACGAAGCATATTTTTAAGTTTTATTTTATGGAGAATACCGCGATTCATCCAGGGCTTTAGCCATACTTCGGATCTCCTTATTATATAGCTGTAGCTGTAACTTCTTATATGCGATTGTAGGGCTTCTAGATATAAATCATAAGCTCTGGAAGAATTACTTTCAGCGTAAACGGTCGGAAAAGAGTTATTTCTTCGAGGCTTGTCATTTAAGGAGTAGAACAAAATACCTGTCATACAATGATCTGTAAAATAGAGATCAAAGTTAACACCTGCACATTGACTAATATGTACGAGTATTTCATTAAAACGATCAAATACATAGTCTAAACAGGAATTAGAAATTGGTTTAGTTGGCTCATTTATGAAGGAAAAAAGGCCATGCTCAGATGTTAAGATTCTGTGGCTATCCTGGAGGTAAAATGTCTATGTTCATATCACCCAGAATAATAAGATTAGGTGATTTAAGGCTATTTAACAAAGATGAAAATTAATTTAAAAAAGATTGCTTATCATGCGAATGTAGTCTATAGATGCATACAAAATTAAATATTTTGTTACAAATTTTGCATGAAAACTGGATAGCATCTGCGGACGACAAGCAGTGACAAACAGCATTATCTCTCAAAGAATCGCGCACGAAAACTCCAACTAACCCTGCAGAATACGATTCATTTGTATTAGTATAAAAGATATAATCCGGAATTGAGAAAACATCACGTTCACACGCAAAAATCCATATTTCGGATACAAAAATTAAGTCCGATACATACTTATGTGCTTCTAGATTGCACACCAACAAATCAAAGTTTTGGCTCAAGCTACTTATATTTTGGTGTACAACAAACAAAAGAATTACTCCCATCAGAACTATATTTAAGATCACCATCGCTTATAGTAGTATTGGTAGGGTTGCTGCTTATATGATCGAACGAATTAAACTTTACAAAAAATTGTTAGACGTGGTCGAAAGACTAATTAGTATTTCAGAGCAATCAAATCATCAAACGACTTTACAGAAACAAGCCTACCCTTATCTACTTTTCTCAACAACATCTTAGAGTTTTGGTACCACAAATACTTATAATTCTTCTCAGTTTTTACTTTTTTGGCTTCCATAAACAATGCTCGTGTGTAGCTCGTAAAACAATTTGTTTTACATCTTGGGAATATAGTTGAACGCAGTGAATATCACTAGAATTCTTGTTGTTATTAGAGCTTTGCCCAGTTGAGTCAAGATTGGAGTTTCTTTTCCATACACGCTTGACAAAACAATGCTGTAGAGACATCTAATGCACTACGGAATATTTTTTGGGCACATTCTTCCGCGTTGCTGCTTTTGGCTCCAGGGATCCCACTTATCTCGATACTATTTTCTACGTGTTTTTGTTCTCTCCAATTTAATTTTGTGATCTTTTGTTTTAGCATTTTGTTTTCATCTTTCAGCTGTTGGATTGCGCAGAGGAAGTCACAATACATTTTTTTTAAGTAGAGAATTTCGTCATAGAGCAATTCCAGGGTGATTGAACTTTTGTTTTGCACAAGTTGGCCGTCTGAGATAGTGTCTGATGTGGTTAGCTGTTTGTCGGCATGCTCGTCTTTAAACGATGTGTGAGCGCCAATGTACGAGGGGCGTTCAACATATTCTCGATATCGGGATGAAGCTGTGGCTGTATATATAAATTGATTTATTTATCAAGTAATACTATTATTTTAGTGCATTCATGTAAAATTTCATATAAATGTGATCATTAATTCGCGTTTTATCTCTAGTTAAACAGAATCATAATGGCAACTGAGACGATGATGGTGAAAATTGAGCATCGCGTTGTAATTAAATTTCTCACTAAGCAAGGAAAAAGTCAAAAAACTATTCATGAAGAGATGGTGGCTGTTTACCAGGGTTCCGCACCTTCATTATCAACTGTGCAAAAGTACTGCTTGTACGGGAGAAAGCATCAAAGAAGTCGAAAAACTTGTTCTTGAGGATGCCCGAATAAAGGTGAAAATGATGGCAGAGATCACCAAGCTTTCAATTGGTACCATTCACACCATTCTTCATGACCATCTTAACCTTTCAAAGGTCAATGCAAGGTGGGTGCCACGAATGCTCACAGCGCCTCAGAAAAAAGTGAGAATCGCATGCTGTAGAGAGCTTTTGGAGATGTGTAGTGAGAACGCGGACGGTGTTATGGATCGAATTGTTACTGGGGACGAAACATGGGTCCACCACTATGACCCTGAAAGCAAACAAGAGTCCATGCAGTGGCATAAAAAAGGAACAGACCCCCCGAAGAAGTTCAAAGTCACTCCGTCTGCCGGGAAGCTCATGGCCACAGTTTTTTGGGACTCAAAGGGAATCTTGCTCGTTGAGTACAAAAAAAAAGGTGAAACCATCAACGCCACATCCTACGCTTCCACTTTGCATAATTTGCGGGAGGAAATTAAAAAGAAAAGACCGGTTAAACTCGCAGCGGGTGTGTTGCTTCTTCATGACAACGCTCCTGTTCACACGGCGCGAGTTTCCAAGGCTGCTGCGCGAGATTGTGGTTTCGAAGAAATCCAACACCCACCCTATAGTCCAGACCTTGCCCCTAGTGATTATTTCCTTTTTCCGGATTTGAAAAAATGTCTTCGTGGAAAAAGATTTTCGGATGATGAAGAACTCAAGACGGTATTTTGCAGAGAAAGAGGAAATTTATTTTTTTGAGGGTTTAAAAAAGCTTATCTCAAGACGCAACAAATGCATTGATGTTAGGGGAGATTATATTGAAAAATAAAAACAATTTAAATTGAATTCGCATTTTCCTTCATATCGATACCGAGAATATATTGAACGCCCCTCGTATGTTGCAGTATTTTTAGCGACGTCGAATATGTGGTCATTCCAACATAAGTTGTCATTGCCACACATACCGAGAATAGAAAGTTTTCTGGTTTCGACGATGCAAGTGCCGTTGATGGATAATGACTGGGTATTTAAATTTCGCTTTCGATAGCAGACAGGACTGTGTTTTGGAAGCATTCAATTCCAAACCGTTTATAGTTCCACAGTTGGTTATGCCGTTAATATCGGAATCTAATGAGCTTAGCATTCGCTGCCGTTCCCGTTCCGCCCCGGCAAGGACGTGAGCCCGGACCGAATATGAGAGATTACTGTCGTCAGCAAAGGAATATATTGGATTAGAGGTAGCAGACAAGAGAGCATTGATGAAAATTAAAAAAAGGGTCGGAGACAGAACGGAGACTTGGGGCATCCAAGACAACTTGAATTGAACGTTCCGAATCGAAATTTCTTATACATTAAGGAAGAGGGTCGTCGATCCCAAAAACACGTATATAGGCAAAACAGCCTGATGCCAAACTATGTCAAATGCCTTAGAAATATCAAATATCATGATTGATGTAGCTTTGGTTCCACTTTTCGGTGAGATATGCCATCCAGTCACCAGTTGCTACGAAAATCGTACTGAAACATGTGGTGATAGTTTGTCAGCGTTTCCATGACCTTGAAGAGAAGGGACGTAAGTGCAATGCCTGTGTAGGGGGAGAGAAGAAGATTAGCCTTTTTTTAGAGACGGGCAGGACAAATGCCGTTTTCCATCTGCTCGAAAAAAGTCCTAGAGAGTAGGATTGATAAAAAGCTTATGCAGTAGTTTTGCCAGCGTGGAAGTACACCTCTTCAGAAGAATGGGAGAAATACCATCTGGACCAGCGGATTTGTGAATGTTAAGATCTTTAAATACGCTTGCTACTACACGAGTGCGAAACTGGATTCGTCCAATTGAAAATTCGACACAGTCAAGTGTAGGTGGAGACAAAGCACAATCTGGAAGTGTTGAACTAGCCGCAAAGTGCGCAGCGAGTAGATTGGTTGGGATGGGGATGAGGTAGAAATTCTAATATTTTTGACGAACGAGCAGACATGCATTTGGGACATTGCCGTATTTTTTGACTCAGATTTTGGTTGTATTGAAATTAAGAAAGACGTTGTAGTCATTCCTGGCTCGTTTGAACTTTTTTCAGTTTTCGCTGACAGTTTCTTTACTTGTAGCACGTGGAAACGTAACGCCCAGTTATAATTCCTAAAGAAGCTGTTAAGTCCGCTCCAATTGGCTTTCTCGTATTGCCGTACGGTTCTTTTAGGGCGACCAGTTAAAATTCCCAAAGAAGCTGTGAAGTCCACAGTTAAGTTGAGTTAAGGGGTTAGGCCACTTTAGGACTTTCAAGACATCGAAATTTTTTTTTTATTGCTTTCAATGGTCCCTTAGGACCTCAAAAATGATATCCCAAAAGATTATGGCCGGGAAATATAGCGAAGTACTTGTTTTTCAAAGTATAGTGCAAGGCCGGCAAGTAGGTAGCGATCCCCGTATGAATTTTAAACGCGTTTATCTCAAAACTGCATTTTTCAAGTTGGCCGCACCCATAACTTGAACAATTTTCACTTCAAATTTTAACTAGATCTTTAAAAATATATTGTCTAAATACATATGTATTTTTTTTAATATGGTGTAGTAACTTTGTTATTAAGAATTTTCTGGCGATTTTTCTGCGAATTTTGCAAGTTTGACTTTGGAAGTGCTCCATTCGACTAAAAATCAATATATCAAAAAAATCGTACGTACTTCTCAAGCTGTTATCTTTTTTTATTATATAATAATATATAAAAGAGAGTGACGTTAGTTACTACGCTTATAACTCAAGAATGTCAGGACCGATTTCGATGATTCGCACCAATTCGGACTGGTCTCCGGCCAAACAAGAAGAATACCCAAGAAAATTTCCGAAAAATCCCCGAAAAAAAAAAATAATGAAGAAAATTCATTTTCCCATACATTATGTATGGAGCGATTTTACGCGCCATCTTCATGGCAGATGACGTTTATGTTTACGTTACGTTGTGACAATTTTTTTTTTTCACTGTTGTTTTTGCACCAAATTTGTGTGACAATTGTTTTTGTAGCAATTTTTTTTGTCACATTAAAAACGAACATGGTTTCAAATGGTTATTCCGGTATTGCCAGTAGATGGCATTGTGTGCATCAACTTTTGACAGCTGATTCATTTGCACAGTCTTTCCATCGCATAGTCTTGTGCTGTGCAGACGTGTGCTGCGATTTATCAGCATTTTTTCAAGTCTTATCAAATTATTATCTGCTTTCGACAGTTATTGTAATTCAATTTGATTTAATATATTGTTTTGAAACGATTTTTTGTGAAAATTACCAGCGAAAAGTGATTTCATCGAGGTAAGTTCAGTTTGACATTGTGAATGGTTATGGTTATGTGCCGAGATTCCTGATTCCAAAACCGATCCAGACCTGCATGATGTCGTAATTACAAACATGATTCATGGACCGTGTGGCGCCATTAACCCACAATCACCGTGCATGGTCGACGGCAAGTGTTCCAAGCGTTATCCACGAAATTTGACTGATGAGACCATCACTGGCAACGATGGTTATCCACTGTATGGCGGATAACCTTGTCCTTTCCAAAACATTCAAGGCGCATTGTAACGTGGAGTATTGCAATTCAGTGAAGTCCATCATCACGAAAGGCAGTGACATGGCGACTTTTGGTCTTCAAACTCCTGATCCCAATGCTGAAATCACGCGCTATCAAGTTCGTCGATACGTAAGCTGCAATGAGGCGATTTAGCGTATATTCTCATTCCCCATTCACGAACGCTATCCGATTGTTACACATTTGGCAGTGCATCTGGAGAACGGCCAACGAGTTTATTTCACTGCAGCAAATGCCGCTCAACGTGCTCAAAACCCACCAGCGTCAACATTGACCAGTTTTTTCTCTCGTTTGCACGTACGTTACTTTACTCAGAGATGCCGCGTTATTACACTTGGAATGCTTCATCGAAGGAATTTCAACGTCGAAAGTAAGACGATGTAGTTCCTGGTCATCCGGATGTGTGTTCTTCTGAAGCTCTTGGACGTATTTATACAGTTCATCCGAAGAATGATGAATGCTTTTATTTGGGACTATTGCTGGTGAATGTTCGGGGGCCGAAATCATTTGAATCACTACGAAATGTCAATGGTGTAGTGTTGCCAACATTTCGTGCTGCATGTCAGGAGCTCAATTTGCTTGAAAACGATACGCATTGGGACACGACAATCGCTGAAGCAACTGTTTCCGCATCTCCAAGTCAGATACGCACATTATTTCCACATGTTTTCCATCGAATCCACATGAATTGTGGGACAAGTACCAAATTGGTTCGAACGAATGTACTTTTGTTGAATCCCTAACAATTGATGATGGAATTGTTGGCATGTTTTTGCTTGATGAGCCTGGTGGCACTGGCAAGACATTCCTCATATCATTGATTTTGGCTACAGTTCGTGCAAGATAAGAAATTGCTGTAGCAGTTGCTTCTTCTGGAATAGCGGCTACGCTGCTGGAAGGTTGCCGAAACGCTCGTTCGGCATTGAAATTGCCATTAAACCTTCAAGTGGTTGAAGAACTAACATGTAACATAGCGAAACATTCAGCAATGGTCGAAGTTTTGGTAACAAGCAAAATCATTGTCTGGGACGAATGTACAATGTCGTATAAACGTGCGTTAGAAGCTCTGAATCAATGCTTGCCTCAAATCATCGACATTGTGGCGTTATGTGAAGAAATTTCAGCTGACGACAAACATACGATTGCGTTGCTAAACGATCCATCTGCCGAAGTGTTCTCCAATCAACTGCTAACTATCGGTAATGGTCGTGTTCCTGTCGACGCATCGAATGGATTGATTTCTTTCCCGCCGAATTTTTGCAATTTCGTCTCAACGAAAGAGGAGCTCATCAACAAAGTGTTTCCGAACATCATTGTTAACCACAAAAACTGCGATTGGTTGAGTGAAAGAGCAATTTTAGCGGTAAAGAACAAGGATGTGGATCACTTAAACTGCACAATTCAAAATCAAATCGTTGGTTCCTTGCATTCCTTCAATTCTATCGACTGTGTAACAAACGAAGGCGAAGCAACCAACTATCCAACTGAGTTTTTGAATTCATTGGATGTTCCTGACTTGTCACCACACAATTTACAATTGAAGGTTGGTTCAGTCATCATGCTTCGCAATATCAATCAACCAAAATTATGCAACGGAACGCGTTTAGAGGTTACAAAATTCATGAGCAATGTGATTCACGCGAGAGTACTAAAAAGAAAGTTCAAAGGTGAGGAAGTTCTCATTCCGAGAATTCCAATGATCCCAATCGATTCGAATTTAAGGGAATCCAATTTCCAATTCGTCTCGCATTCGCCATGACAATCAATAAATCACAAGGAAAATCATTGAGTGCTTGTGGCCTGAATCTGGAAAATGAATGTTTTTCACACGGTCAACTGTATGTCGCATGTTCCCTTGTCGGAAAATCATCCGCTTTGATCGTTTTCGCACCTGGCAACAAAACGAAAAGTATCGTTTATCACAGTGTTTGAATGAGGGGAAATACAATTCAAAATCGACCCGACCGCAACGCATCCAGCAAATATTTCATCACAATGCATCAATTGCAATGGACAAATGACCACATATTTTCTGCTATTTGAAATGACGCAGGGCAACGCCTGCGGGGTCAGCTAGTGTACAATAAAGAAAAATTTAATGACTCATCATAATTCAAAATTTACAGGAGCCGGTGGTACGGCCGGACACCCTTCGCAAAAAGAGAGGTCATCTGAGAAACGCTGCACATCCACCGTTTTAAAATAAATTACTCTATAAAAATTATGTTTTACAGTCAATCATATGTACAATACATTTGTAAACTCGATTTATTTTGAATCACAAAAAAGCCTATTTTTACGGCCTCTAGAGTCGTCTAACCCCTTAAGTCATTCGGTATACAAAAAATTGACTGATATATAATTACATATTTTCAATTGAGAAATTGCTGGTACTTTCTATTGTGTTTTATGTGTTTATAGATTACATAAATGTACAGCAATGCCCTTTATTGAAGAATTTTCTGAATTTTTAGTGTTACAGACGTGTAAAAATAAAAGCGTGCTATCAATGATAGTTTTTCCAACTGTTATGTTTCCGCAGCTGTCAAAATTAGCAATGACATCCAGCTGTCAAAATATTCAGTAAGGTTTGTCATTTCATCAGGCATCATTTTACGCTTGCCGAACATGCGGAACTTATTAAAAAATATTATCGAAACTCCGGTTCAGTTGTAATGCGCAACGTGAATTCCGTCGTGAGGTCGGTCGTAATCATGGTTTCAGTGTACAGGCAATTCGTCATACCGTCTAAAAGTTCGAGCGTGAGTACATTCTTTTGGATCTTAAGCCACCAACCAGACAGAAATAGGTGCGAAATGAAGAAACCGTAGCCGCCGTAGCGGCCAGAATCGAAGAAGACCCAGAAATGCCGATTCAGCGTCGATGAATTGGGCATCGCCAGAGGGTTGGGTTGGGTTTGGGCCTACATCCGTATAATATTGTGCTGAGGCAAGAATTGAAGCCGAACGACCATAGACAACGCCGTGACTTGGCTAATTGGGTGTTAGAAATGTTGGTCTGAGATCCGGATTTTGGCCAAAAAATCATCTTCTCGGACGAAGCCCATTTTTGCTTAGCGGTGATGTCAACAAGCAAAATTGTCGTCATTGGAGCGAACATGGCGGTATCATCAAACCTTATTTCTTTTGAAATGAGGAAGGGGACACCCTTGCCGTCCATGATCTTAGGTATAGAGAGATGTTAACCGACTTTCTGTGGTCAGAGCTCGACAACATCGATATATCCGAGCTGTGGTTTCGAAAAGACGGCGTTACATGCCATACAACGGTCGAAGTTGTGAAGGAGAAATTTGGCGACTGGGTCATCTTACGGCGAGCGGTTCTCAATTGGCCGCCGCGATCATGCGATTTCACACCACTCGATTATTTTCTTTGGAGCTACGCTAACAAGCCAATCACTTTGAACGAGCTCGGGCCTAACATTCGACACGCTATTGCCACAATAACGCCGCACATATTGGACCGAGTCATCAAAAATTGGACCGACCGCTTGAAGCACTGCCAGCGAAGCCGAGGCGGCCATTTGAATGATGTGCTATAATGGCTTGAAAGTAGCTTCAAAATAAAGCCAGAATCAATTTTATATCTCACACCCTTGTTTTATTTCTTTTCTTTTCTTTCCTATCGTTCTTATCTGGTCACCCTATATAAATAGTTTGTCGAAGTAAACAGTCGATTGTTTCTTAGCGATTCTATCTGCATTTGGTTTCGAGACTTTGCTGGATCAGCCTACTCGTTTAAACTCATGAAATAAATCATGGTATTCAAAACTGCGTCATATGACTTAAAATTAACGGACCTAGCTTAATAAGTATTCAAATGAACTGTAATGTTCCACATTCCAAAACAAAGGAGTGTGAAACATTTGACAAAATCAATTTTGAAGTTCTTAGAAACCGTTTGAATTTTGAATTCTAGGAAGCAGTTTTGAACACAGCTGATCCTTTCAACTTATTTAATAAAAATTGCAGTTTTACACTTTCAACATCAAATTGAGAAGTAGTGTTACAGTTAACAAAAATATCGTACATAAATGTCTGAAACCATAGATGACTATACCGTCCTATATCCTTGTTATCGGTATTCTCAAAAGTATTTGAGAGGGGATACAAATCTATAACACTGTCATTTCCAGTGATTGCCAAATCAGATTTAGAAGCGATAGGTCTAGGGAAACCGCAGTGTTAAAAGTAACTAGTGAATTGTGTCAGTTTAAATTTATCTGCAATTCCGGCTCCTTTGTTTGTAAATATCAGCAAAGCTTTTGATACGGTGGAGCACTGTACATACAGGGTGTCCGAGTTCAGCAGTATAATCCTTTAAGGGCATATTCCCGAAGCTCCGCCGAACAAGAAATTGTATGGCAGGGAGGGGGAGGGGGGAGGTATTCTCACTCCATTTAAAGTTACAGCCCATTAAAGTGGGTGACCTCTAATTTGGAGGTATAACCACTTTAAACGCAATAATTTCTAAACTAGTACAGGTACAAGCACAGGTACAGGACATTTTGGAAAGATAATTTAGTAGTGCATACAAGTCTTAAATGCTTTGGGTACATCTGTGCAGCAACAAAAAAGTTATGGCTCGTTAAACTCAAAATTGTGAAAATTTGCTGTTCCATTTTAAAATGCAATTTTTTTAAAATTTTTACTTAATGAATTTTTTTGAAATTTTATGGAATTTCTATCCTTGCAAAATTTCCTAAAAATTGTATTTAGAAACTTTTTAACGTACTCCCAAGGAGTGTGAAGACCTTATGTGAGGAATTGCAACATACCACCTTGATTCCGGAATTTATTCGGAAAATTAAAAATACAAGTATATTCATCTATGTTAAATCTATATTGTCCCCTTCAAAGTAATCCCTATCGACTGCAACACACTTATTCCAGCGCTTGATCCAATCCTCGAAACATTTTTTATATTCGGTTTTCGGTATTTCCATCAGTGCTTCCTGTGATTTTTCCATTACTTCCTCTCGGCTGCTGAAACGCCTTCCCCGTAGTGGTTTTTTAACTCGATTGAACAGAAAGAAGTCAATGGTATTTGTTGCATTTTTCGTCAAAAAATTACGAATAATGATGGCACTGTGCGATATCATGGTGCAATATCCACAAGTTTTCTGCCCACAATTCTGATCTCTTTCGGCGAATTGCTTCACGCAAACGTCTCATAACGCCCAAATACTCGTAATATTCTTTGTTTACTATCTGGCCTTCTGGGAAAAATTCATGACGCACTACCACCGTTGTAATCCATGAAAATCGTGAGCATTACCTTCTTTTTTGACTGAAAAGGACGTGGTTTTTTTGGTCTCGGCTCATTTGGTGAACGCCATTAACTTGCCTGATGTCTTTATTGCGTGTCGTACTCATAAACCCACGTCTCGTCTCCAGTAATGATCCTTTAGATGAATGTGGGATCGGATTCAGCCTCGCAAATCATCTCTTTTGCAACGTCAACACGGTCTCTTTTTTGCATGAAATTGATGTCTTTTGGCACCAACTTTGTTGCTACACGACGGAAACCCAAATCATTAACCAAAATGCCTAGGACGGATCCGTAGGTAATGTTCAAGTCCCCCGCTATCTCTCTAATGGTTAATTTGCGGTTATTGACCAACATTTCTTTTACTTCATCAATGATGTCGATGGTCTGCCACTACGTTCATCATCTTCGATTGACTCACGACCACTTTTGAACCGCTCGTGCCACTGGTAAACTACCGCTTTCTTTAGAGAATCGTTGCCGACACACTTTTCCAACATTTCCAACGTTCGCGCACCATTAAATCAGTTTTTTACGTAAAATTTACAATTTCTAAAATTGTAAAAAAATCGCCAACACACACAGAGATAGATGTACTAGTGGTTACGTAACTTTTGCAAATGTCGAGCTATGAAGCTAAGATTTAGAGGGAATGTCAACAACAGATTTACCAACTTGACAAAAAAAAACAGAACTCAAAACGGAACACAGGTTGAAAGGTTTTCAAGAATGGTAGTAAACATTTGTGCCAGCGGGGTTAGATCTTTGCATTTGGAGAAAATGATAAGATCATCTGCATAGAGTATGTGTTCAACTAGTTTATAGTTGTCAATTATTTGGCTTATTTCGTTGAAGGCTATTATGAATAGGATAACCGAAAGTGGCGATCCTTGGGGTATGCCATTTTGCATCTTGTGCATTTTTGAGTATGCATCGTTGGATTTAATAAGAAAACTTCTCTTGGTAAGGAAAGATTTTACGTATTTAAAGATCTTTGGACCGACCTTGCATTTAATCAAGTTTTTCAAAATGACGTGTATGCCGATACGTTAGAAAGCTTTTTCAAAGTCAATTATAAATATAGAAGCATGGTTTTTTTCAGACAGAGCTGAGGAGATAAATTGGTCCAAATGCAGTAGAGCGTCTGTAGTACATCTCCCTTTTTTAAAACCGACTTGCCTGTTGTCGATATTCTTGTTTTTTTTTTCGAGGAACCAGTATATGTAGGCGGATGGTTAAGCAATTCAAACCGTAATTCATGGATTTTCGCCATGGCAACCGCTGAGGTGTGAGACGGCGCGTTGTCTTAGTGAAACAGGATTTTCTTTTTCTGCAAATGTGGCCGTTTTTCAGCAATTTCTGCCTTCAGCTTGGCAAGTAATGATGCGTAGTATGCTCCTGTAATGGTTTTTCCTTTTTGAAGATAATCGATTAAGATAACTCCCTTACTATCCCAAAAAACAGTCGCCATCACTTTCCCAGCCGAAAAAACAGTTTTTGCTTTTTTTGGAGCCGGCTCGCCCTTTGCAGTCCACTGTTTTGACTGAATTTTTGTTTCGGGCGTATAATGGTGTATCCAAGTTTCATCTACAGTAATTAATCGGCGCCAAAACTCGGATTTAATTCGCCTAAATTGCGCCAACAGAGCGTTGGAAATGTTCATTCGAACACGTTTTTGGTCTAACTTAAGCAAACGCTGCACCCAACGCACGGACAGCTTTCTCATGCCTAAATCTTGATTTAATATGTAACAAACATTTTCATAACCTCTACTATCTCTCTCACTTTAATTCGGCGGTCGTCTAACACCATTTGGTGAACTTTAGCAATGTTATCGTCAGTGGTTGCAGTTTTTGGACGTCCCGAACGTTCATCATCTCAGAAGCTCTTACGGCCACGTTTAAATTCAGCTGACCAAAATTTCACTGTGGTAAATGACGGTGCAGAGTCCCCATACACAGAGTCCAACTCAGTTTTGATTTGCGTAGGCGTACTGCCTTTCAAAAACGAGAATTTAATAACAGCTCGATACTCAATTTTTTCCATTTTCACAAAAAACACTCACATCGACTCACTCAAACGACTGTCGACTAAAAACTGGCTGAAACTTCGGTAAGTAACTGTCAAAAGATGCGCAACTAGCATTCAGTAGCCTGTAGTGACGAGTGCCGCTATCTTTACGTTGCGATCGGAAACTTTTCAGACAACCCTCGTACACATACACCTTGAATGACTCGAACTGCAACCAACTTCAGACTGCTATAATTTCCAAACCGTTCATGACAGTGAGCTCAAATTTTGACACATGACATATAATTTTATTATTTACAAGCCTTTTAAACGATTTGCGTTTCTGTTGTGTTGAAAAATTTTTATCCGCGATGGAATTCAAACGTGATAGTGTGATTGCTTTATATTTGGCTGGAAAACTACAAGTAGCTATCGTTAGAGCCCTCCAGCACCTCAACGTGAATAAATCATTTGTGTCTCGAACCATAGCTCGTTACCGTGATACTGGCAGTGTTGAAAAACGCCATGGAGGTGGTCATAAAAAAACAGCAACATCGGCAGAAATGGTTCGGAAAGTGAAGGCTCGAATTGAGCGAAATCCGCGTCGAAGTGGAAGAAAAATGGCTCGTGAGATCAACATATCGTTGGAATGGTCCTTCAAAAATTTACACCTACGCTCGTATTTTTGGACCGTGGCGTGAAAATTAATGCGATCGTATACCGTGAAACTGTCTTAGAGGCAGTATTGAAGCCTTGAGCAAACAATCATTTCGGTCGGAGAACGTGGACATTTCAACAAGACTCGGCACCGTCTCACAAAGCGCGCGTCAACCAAGATTGGTTAAAAAACAATATTCCACACTTCATTTCTTCGACACAATGGATTTCAAATTCTTCGGATGGATTTTCTTCCGTTGGATTTTTTTTTTTTTTTTTATTATAATTTACGCGCGCCTAAGGGGTTATGAATACCCTTATACTGTTGCCAGGACGCGGGCGGAAAGATAGAAGGAGGAGAAAGGAAAGTTTGTGATGTTGTGGTATGTTTGGTTTCGATATTGACTCTCCAGGGGTGGGAGTCCGAATAGGACGGAGAGATTTTTCTTCTCTCGGAATGTGAGGTTGTGAATTTTAACGGTTGTTTTTTGTGCTTGAAAAACCCTACAACAGCCAAATCTACATGTCAGTGTTATGCCTTCACACGCAGATTTTTCTGACTGAGTTCAAATTACAATACACAAATGAAAACTTGCTGTGGCTAGGATTCGAACTTTGACCTTCCGAGTGAGAAGCGGTAGCTAGTACCACTACACCACGGCCGCCCAAAAGGGGGTATTTTGAAGGCGAAGGTTGGCACTAAAAAATACCAAAGTTTGGACCACCTCAAACAAGCACTTCCGATGCTTTCTTCGGCCGTCTCAAGGTCATTATCCGCGCCAAAGGTGGACATTTTGAAAACTACTGATACAATTTGAAAATTGATGTATTTTCCAACATTTTTTGTTTTGGCACAATAAAATTTAAAAAGTTATAGTTCGAGTAAGTCACCCTGTAGTATGGTCGAAAAAATGTTTTTTTTTTTTGCATTTCTAGAAGCTTGAGGTGTCAAGAATATCTGGTGAAAACGCCAAGTCAATATTTCGATGAATAAGCCAGTTACAGCCGAGAGAGTGAAACGAGTTTTGCGGCGTCGAACCAAGAGGCAAGCAGCGGCAAGCGCCCCTCGACCTATTTTATGATTCTATTGTGTTTTTCGGCGTGCTCGGCTCCAGGTATAACAGAAATATTGATTTATTCATTCCCAAATTTTCAAACGCGTTTTTCTAAAAACCGCGTTTTTTAAAGCGGTAACCAAAATTCTTCGAAATGCAATGAATCGCCTGCATTGAATTTTTTGTGGTTATTCTATACACCATTATCTAGTACTTGTCATAAAATTTTTCTTTTTTTCGTTACTCAGTTTTTGTTTTATAGGCAAAATAATAACTAATTTTTGATCCAAAATCACTATTTATATTCAAACCTCCGCCATTTTGTCAGAAATCGATATTTTCAAAATCGGCTGTAACAAGTACTAGATTATAGTATCTAATTTAGTAATCTTTTTAGTTTTTTTTCAGATAATTTTGAAAAAACGCAAGTGGGTACAATTTAAGCCAATTTTTTTACGACACTCCAAGAATCATACAATCTCTTTGTATATTTTTGATATTAAAAAAAAAAAATATACATTTCTAAATGTGTATAGTGTATACATTCCTTTTTTTCTATACCTTTTTTCCCGGCTTCCGGTGAATATCTCCCCTTAATTTGAGCGTAAAAAGAAAGCTTTTGAAAGCTTTTTTTGAAATTGACAGTGTTTCTAAGATTATTTGAAAGCTCATTAAATAACGTTGGTTATCTGCATGTGATAATTTTTTCGAACCGTACATCAATATAACATTCCAGCAATACTGTGATCTTCAATATATTTTTGATATCGAGAACTTGCTTACGAGAGCTTGATCAGATACAGAGCAAGGACTTCAGCTCTGATGTGTTTTAACGCGGTGGTGGGGTTCCGCGAATTGGGAGGGCGGAAAAAAATGGTGCGGGCACTCACATCTCCTGCACCTGGTCTTAGTGCTGTTGTTTGCACTCGGCCACTGCCATTACTGTATAACTTTGTCATACAACAGAGGCAGCGACTGACTGCATGTACAATAACAACTGATGAATAGCGGATTGCGAGTGTGAATTCTGTTTCATTTTGTTGTAAGGGCATAACACCTACAACAATTTGATTCAGTAAACCAACGTTAGAATTTTCACGTTGCAGCCTTGCTTAGCATCGTCGGTGTTTGTTAATTTGTAATGACTCGGCAATTTAGAGTGGACATAGCAAATATACGTGGGCTAAAAAGTAATCATTTTTCCGCGTACGTATACGTCTGTAAATTCAGACCAGCTGTTTTGGTACTTAGTGAAACACATTTAGATTCCCGCCCACGCCTCTCAGATCACTCTGATTTGAAGCTACCTGGCTACGAACTAGTGCCACTATTCTTTCCTCATCGCGGTTTCGCCATTTATTTGCGTAGTGATGTAGCTTACCAAATTCCACCACAATGTAGTCCCTGTTCCAATCAGGAATTCAATTTCAGATGCCCCAAACTGGACAGCAATTCGGCCTTTAACGAGTTTGATACGCTGTCTGACTCCATTCAAAGAATTGTATCCCGGTATCCTCATACTGAAATCGTTATTACGGGCGATTTCAATATACACAATTTTGGTTGGCTTCGACATTTTGGCCAGAAAACACCCGAGGGACGGTGTGTTGAGATCTTCGCTGCGGAAAATAATTTAACCCAGTTTGTAAATGAGCCCACACGAATACCAGACGTTGATAGTCATACCGCCAACACCCTGGACTTGTTTTTAACTTCTAACCCTGATAAGTACACCGTTAATGTACTCTCCCCTCTAGGCTCGTCGGACGTTGTGTCATATCAGCTAATTTCTTGTATACTGACAAGAATACAAGAATGGCAATACGAGAAAGCCAATTGGAGCGGACGTAACATCTTCTTTCACTGAAACTATTCTCTTTGGAATGAGATCCTTTATCCCTCATCGGATGAAGGATATCAAACCAAAAGAAAAGGCATGGTATGACTCGAGCTGTAGAGAGGCTGTCAGGGTTAGAGAATTGTTTTTTTTTGATCCTACAAGACCAACCCGGCAGAAGAAAACCGAAAAAACTGCAAAAAATACTAAAATGTGCCAAAGGTCGTTGGTCGTTTGACAAAAACGTTTGAAATGCTGCCTCCATTCCAACGCTTATTTACAATGGCATTCCAGCTGTCAGCTCTTTGGACAAGGCCAATCTGCTTGCTGCACACTTTGCGGCCAGTTCAACACTTCCAGATTGCGCTTTGTCTCCGTTTACACTTGAGTGCGTCGAATCTTCAATGGGACGAATCCACATTCGCACTCTTAACATTCACAAATCCGCTGGTCCAGATGGTATATCTTCACTCCTTCTGAAGAGGTGTCCTTCCTCGCTGATAAAACCCCTGTTTAAGCTTTTTCATAAATACTACTCCTTAGGACTCTTTCCGAGCAGTTGGAAAACAGCTTTTGTTCAGCCCGTCCCTAAAAAAAGCCAATATTCCTCTCTCTGCTTCTATAAACCCATTGCACTTACGTCCCTTCTTTCTAAGGTCATGGAAACGCTGATGAACCGTCAGCTCATGAAATATCTCGAAACCGGCATTACGGTTTTCGTAGCAACAGATCCACCGGTGATTTGATGGCATGTCCTACCGAAAAGTGGAACCAAAGTCTACAGCAATCTGGTGATAGCAAGATAGTTGCACTTGATATTTCTAAGGCATTTGACAGAGTTTGGTATTAGGCTCTTTTGTCGAGAATGCGTGCATTTAGGATCGACGACTCTCTTCTTCAATGGATTTTTATCTTTCGGAAAGTTCAATTCAAGTTGTCTTGGGTGGCTTCAAGTCTGATGTTCGCAAAATAAATGCTGGCGTGCCCCAGGGCTCTGTTCTCCGACACTTTTAAATATTCATCAAAGATCTCTTGTCTGCTACTTCTATTCCAATATGTTCCTTTGCTGACGACAGTACTTTCCGAACTCATGTCCCCCCTCTACTGCTGTAGAACGGGAGCGGCAGCGTATGTTAAGCACATTAAATTCTGATATTAGCAGCATAACCAATTGGGGAACTATCTACCGTGTGGAATTTAATGCTTCCAAAACACAGTGCTGTCTACTGTCGTTAAAGCGAGAACGTGAACGGCAGCGTATGTTAAGCACATTACATTCTGATATTAGCAGCATAACCAATTGGGGAACTATCAACCGTGTGGAATTTAATGCTTCCAAAACACAGTGCTGTCTACTGTCGTTAAAGCGAAATTTAAACACCCAGTCATTATTCATGAATGGCACTTGCATCGTCGAAACCGAAAAGCTTTCCACTCTTGATATGTGTGTCAATGACATCTTACGTTGGAATGACTACATATTCAATGTCGCCAAAAATGCTGTGAAATGTCTAGGTTTCGTCAAACGATGTAAGAAATACTTTTCCCCTTCTGATCTGGGCACAGTTTATCCGCCGAAAATTGGAGTACAATGCCCACATGTGGTTAGGTGCGCCTAAAACATTTCTGCACCTACTCAGATATGATTCAAAACCATGCGATAAATCTCATAGGTGATGCTAATATCACTCAGTCAATGGACGCCCTCGAACCTCGACGAAATGTCTCACTTTGTTCTACGGCAGTAGCATTCCAGCCCTTAAAACCTTCAACCGTAGCACTCGTCTCGCTATGCTTATTAGTATACCCTCAAGTCCTTTTTCGGACGTACTCTGAAATATCGTGATTCGTTCCGAAGCCCAACAACTCGCTTATGGAGTGCCCTGCCGAGCTCTCTACGTCCAAGTGATTGTAACATTCAGACATTTAAAACCAACGTACATCGGTACCTATTTTTCTTTCCTCCCTAGTTTTCCTTCGCCCTCTGTTTTTTTTTTTAAATCTATGTGGAACAACAATGGCTATGTACTATTGTAGATGGAGTGGAAAGTGACCTCCTTGACCGCCAAAATGTGCTGCTACTGCAAAAAAGGTTATGATGCCTTGAAGTCCGTACATATTTAGACAGACATGCCAAATTTTAGTGCGATACTGTCTTTAGTTTTGTTTTGACAGCTGATTGTTGTTGACGTGTTTGGCATCATGTTGAGTATGGACAAAAACGATTTTCGTTTTCTCATAAGACAATGTTCAAAAAAGTACATGAAATGGTGTTGGCTGACCGGAAAGTGAAGGTGCGCGAACTAGCAGATACCATAAAGATTAGTACTGAGCGCACACGCCATATTTTGGGCAATATTCTGCATAGACAAGAGCATCGCAGCCACGGCTAAAATCAATGACTGACGGCTCCAATTGCTGTCGCATCCACCGTATTCGGCCGATTTGGCTCCCTCGGACTATTATCTCTTCCCAAACCTCAAAAGATGGCTCATCAATAAAAAATTCAGCTCACGCGAGGAAATCATCGACGCCACGGAGGAGTATTTTGCAGACCTTTCGGAAAATTACTTTTCGGACGTTGTTGTATAGTTGGACATTTCAGTTAATAATTTTAGGGGCAAACTTACTACAATGAATGTATAAGTCACTTTCTTTTATGTTGTCAAATCCTGAGGATTTATTTATATTAATATTCCAAAGAATATAAAGCATCTCTTCGACATTTGTTTTTTGGAGCTTTGTATTCAAATATTAACATGATGGGAGATAGTTTCGGTACAGTTATGCTGAATTTGGATTGTTTGATCTGTGAACAGCTCTTCCTGGTTCAGCTCACTGCCAATAGTAAACAGGATGGTCTAAGGAGCATTAAATTCCTGGACTATCAGTCTGTATAGTGGGAAAAAGTAAAGCGGAGCGATAGCATTGTGCAATGCGTTCGCTGCCAAATGTTCGGGCACGCCGAGATGCAGCCTGGATGCGTGAAGTGTGGAAAGGACCACAAATCAGAGTAATGCGCTCTAGGTAGGGATGGAGCGACGAAAAAGAGCTAGCTCTCGTGCGTTTTATGAAAGAACTCGGGGCACACCGCATACTAACAGGGTTGCCCTAAGTTCCAATACATAAAGAGAGTAAATCTGACCCGGCAGCAAAAGGTGGAGGTTAAACGTTCACCCGTACACATTCAAACACCAGCCGTCACTCCTCAAATTACCTACGCCTAAACGGCGGCAGGTAGTACGGTACAACAAGAAAAGATAGCTTCTCAGACCTCAGCGCCTAGAGCACAGGAAGCTGCATCTGACATGCTAGCCATCTTGTTATTCAAGGGCAGACGGCTCAGCTTTAAGTTAGATAATGGAACAGGCTAAGATTCTTGCGTTGAATGTAAATTCATTGATGAGGATCGAAAGAAGAGTCATTGTTTAAGTTGCTCAAAGTCCAATACACTGATGTGCTTTTGATTAGTGAAACTAAGCTAACCAAAAATCACAAAATGAGACACAAAAGATACAAAATAGTAAGAAGAAACCGATCCAACTCAATACAAGGGGGTGGTGTTGCGATCTTCATTAGAAAAGTATTGCGATTTAAAAGAGTATAGTGCGTAAATTACAGGTGCTTGAGGCATGTATTGTGTACATCTATCTCCGTAATGGAAAACGGCTGCACATAGTTTCTGTCTATGCACCTGAAGCTTATTTATCTCAGAACCCGATTCCTTAGGTTCAAATTGGAGGAAAATTACTTCATAATTGGCGGAAATTTTAACGCCAAAAATAGCGATTGTGGAAATAATACACCACTAGAGGGAACCTACTAGTCAATTGGTGGGGTCAGCACAGTGTTATCTACCGACTCGGTTTAAAAGCGACGACCTGGATCTCCTGTTGCTCGACACAAGGATAAAACTAACAGGCTCGAACCAACATACTATAAACTGTCTACGTACGTTTATGTATGGCAGTGACCATTGCGGTCTCAGTACCGAAATAATCGTTCCCAACGAAGTTGCGGAATTGGAAGGGTTTGTTCAAAGATATTTCTACAATTATCGTAGGGCATGTTGGACACACTTCTCCAGAACATTGAATAGGGCACTCTGCTCGAACTCGCTCTGCCCACTATCCAAAAGGAATCTGTCAGATTGGCAGATACCTAAAACAAACGGATGAGGCCATAGAACGAACTATGGACGGTACGATACCTCGATATAAAGTAATAGACAAAGACAACTCATTTTGCAACGCAACCAGTACACAAAAGTAGACTCTCTCGAGACTAATAACGCGGCGGTCATGACACTGAAGACGTCGATCAAAAACCTCCAAATATTAATAAAAGAAAATTACAGAGCATCTGTAAATTTGTATTGGAACAATAAAATAGGGCTGTAAGCCCTATCGAATACGTTCCCGCAAATAAATAAATATTTCGGAAGAAAAATCAAAACGATCAAAACGAAAAATCAAATACTGATAATAACAGGTATAGATAGATCCGTTAGAACCTACTTATAGATGATGATAATTTGATATTAAAGTGAAACGCATTTAGAAAGAGATCGCAAATGATAGTAGTTTTTAACATTACATCGTTTTCTTTGTAGCTGCCGTATGATTTGAATTTGAGGTACGTGTACGTGTTACACATTGTCTTGTTAATAAAAAAAAACCTGTTATTTATAAATAAAAATTTTTGGAAATTATCGTGGTTAGATAAAATCAATAGACATAATTGATTTTAATTTACTGAGCTCCGGAAGTATGTACTAGTCAGGTGTGTAAATTATTATAAAAAAGTGTCTGAGGAAGGCCGCCGAAAAAACAATACGAACCTTTTCCAATAAACTTCGTAGCGAAAAGTAGTGTTTTATTAAGATTTTTAATAATATATAATATGATAATTAATAGTAATAATATAAAATTTAGGCGCAACCAGAAAATGAGAACGTACGGCTACTGTATGTATAGTACATTGTACATATATAAAGCGAAAAGTCTGTGCGACGAAACGAAAAGGAGAACAGACGATTCCTTAAAGCTCTGCTTAACCGCTAACAGCTAGTTCGGTAGAGCTTAAGTGGAACAAAATGAAAATGAAGACAACAATAGCTGGAGTTGTATCAAAACATGTACATAGAAGACCCCAGAAAAAACAAAGAAACTTTTAACGCGTTGAAAGAGGATGGGGTTGGTGAACACATAGTAACTGAAACAACAAAAAGTATTATCCGGGTTTGGGTCGAATTAGGAAAAAAACTTTCAGATATTCCTTTTTTGGTATACAAGATGCGTTCCAATGTAAACATGACTTTTTAAAAATAAGAACCACAAACGGTCACAAGTGCTGATCGATGAGATGGCGCATTATCGTCCAACAAACGCCAACTTCCTTCTGGGCGATATTCTGGCCCGAATGCGACGAATACGATGCAAATAACGCTTCAAAACACCATGACAGAATTGTGCACTAACTGTTTATCCTGATGGAACGAACTTTTTGTGGACAATGCCCTTGGAGTCGTAAATGTGAATCTCTAAATTAGATTTTTTAGGTTTTGGCTCGTCTGGCGCCTTCCACTCGGCACTTTGGCGCTTGGCTTCTGGATCATATTGATCCATGTTTATCAGCAGTCACAACGATGTAAAGGTCTCCTTTCGTCAAATAGTCATAAAATTAAATAACAGTACATCAGTGGAGGATCTAAATTTTCGATGCATGTAATTGCCAGTAATGGCCTTACTAGAAATACTTATTTTTAAAAAGCCTTGTTTACTTTGGACCGGACTTTGTATTTTCCGATTTCCCTGTCCATTCATATATACCTTCACTAAATAATTAATAAATTGCTTAAACGAAATTTCGCAGTGCGGAATATTAAATAAGAAAAAAAAAAGTTCTTTCGTGCAAGTCATTTAATAACTTCATAAATTGTTTCCCCTTTTTAACGTCTGTTTCTATTTCTGTTTCTTATATAATTTTTTTTTTTTTTTTTTTTTTTTTAGGATGGAATTAAATAAAGACTGTTCTAAGGCAAATATCTCAGAATCAGACTCTTCAAATCCAGTAAGTTTAGTTGTTCGAATAGATGATGACTCTGACAACAATTTGCAAGCATTATTCGATAGTGTGCTTAAGCCAGGCGACTCGAAGAGGCCATTACAAGTGCCATTTCGTATGCGAAAATTACCAAATTCCTTTTTTAACCCACCACTTACGGGATCGAAATCGCCTACTGTATCACATTCGCGAGCAAACAGCACTGACTCAGCATTTAGTACGGATTCACAATCAAATGCTTGCACTGAAAACCAAAATATCCAGCACACTCCAGTTGTTGCACCAGGTTTGTTAATAAATCATTCAAGAGCTCATAGTAGTCCCGCTTCTCTTCAACAAACTTATGCTGGGTTAAATGCGCAAGCTAATCAGACAACGACAAGCACAATTGCAAAAGCTAATTGTAGTCCTAATGGAAATCTACAAAGTCAATCCGAAAGCAGTATCCAACGCATTCATATGAAGCAAAGATCGTACGATGTCATAAGCCCTATTCAACTCCAAAACGAATTGGGTGCTCTTCCTCCTGGATGGGAACAGGCAAAGACAAATGATGGACAAATATATTACTTGAAGTAAGTACAAGTCTTTTATACACTTAATAACAATGATGAAAAAAAAAATTTTAAATGTAAAATTGATATATGATACTTAGTAGTGTACCATTTGTAATCGCAAGCTAATATTTTCCATGAATTGTACTACGAGTATTTCTGTGTCATTCTCTAAGCAGGCTTGTTATTAACAAGTTAACTTTTTCATTCAGTTATTTCATTTAATTGGTTTGTGATCTTTTTTTAGTACAATACTTAATGTTCAAATGTATAATTTCAAGAAAAGTTAGTACTAATAAATATACAATAAAATTTCATAAACCAAAGTTGTGGAAAGACAAAAAGTCTCCCCCTTTTAAGAGTTGGTATGGGAAAGTATATGTATGCACTTTTAACGTAGATTGATTGAGTATAGCTCTTATATGCGAGGGTAAGGAGTTCCACAGTGTGGGTGAAAAACAAGGGCGAACAGCTAAGAAAATTACAGTGACAGGTTACAAGATTGGTGGTTCTATAAGACCGAGTGGAATTAAGCCTATTATACAAATAATACGGACTTTGGTTATTAATTATTTAGTGTAATAATATATAGCTGTTGGCGTTGATATACTGTTAACAATCCATTTTTTGTTGGGTATTGATGAATAAATTAATATTCTCTTGAGCACGTTTGGATTCAGACTAGTTTATTTTCAATATGTGTAGCTTATTTATACTAAATTTTTTACATCTAATTACAATTTGAGTGTAAATATCTCAACTATGTGCCTTATCTTTCGGGTTATCATGAACCGTCATAAAATATCCTAGATAAAGACCGACAGGTAAAACCGAAAGAAAATGTGTAAGTGGAATCATCGTTTATGCATCTAGGGAACACATGTCGCTTTATCGTTGTTTATTGGTACGGACTGCGACAACATCCACTTAAAGTGTTAATATTTCAACATTCTGCCGCCTGGGATTATAGGCGGGAGTGGCGAAACCCAACTGCAGTACACTCTTGTTATTGCAGCATTAATATTTCACATATTTCTTCGTCCACGATGTTCAGTTTGCATCCCTTCATTTGACCCTGATGTAAACTGCCTGGCTGCTGAATTAGTTATATAGTTGTGGCGCCCAGTACACCTAAATTCAGGAATAAGGATGCCTAATTGTGGGATGCTTAACCAGCTTATTTTGTCGCCGCAATCAAAGGTGGTAGTTGAGTTCTCAGACACTTTGAATAGCTACTGGTTGTACCCATTAAGGGCTGCCCACGTTTCTGGTTCACTTACTTGCTTATATTTGCAGTTAGCATCCCTGTATTTGCAGAGCGAAACTACTTCTCATCATCGATCTGTCGTCGATACCCAGGGCCAATCTCCAGTACATACGAGGGTAATCCAGAAGTACTCGATGGCGGTTGTTGTTGAAAGATAATGACAATTGTAGAAAGTACCAACCTTATAAAGTCTAATTTGAAGTTGTTTAGTATTTGTTCGGCAGCCAGCCATAGTGAACGCTCTCAGTGAATTTTTAAATATGAAACAAATTGGTCATCGTTATGTTATGTGATACAATACTTTCATTTGAAAAACCTCAATCCAACCAACATCAAAACGGAACTGGATTCTACTCTGGGGAGTCTGCTCCTTCGTTTACAACATTAAAATATTGGGTGGACGAGTTTAAGCGAGGCCATACGAGCTGCCAAGACGAACATCGCAGTGGTCGACCAAATGAGGTTAGGTTATGTTAAACAGGGGTATGATGGATAAGCCATCACACAGACACCAGACACCAAAACGGGCCCATCGCGATCCATGTAGAACCAGTTGAATTGGTGTTCAAATGGCAAAAAACCTAAACAATCTCTCTGCTGAAACACCCAATTTCGCTGCAAAAGCCGATAAGCTTTTGAAGTTCGTGCCGTTTATTTCCTCTAGGTTTTCGAAAAAATATTTCCCTCTTTTGAGTCTCTTTGCGTGTTTCTGCAGGAGACAGTGTCCTGTCAGGATTCATATTTAAACAACCGCCTTCGGGTGGGGGGGCTTACACAAATCCAAGTGCAATAGTATTGGAGGTTCCATAATCGAAATATTACTAATCTCTGTTTAATTTTATTAGTTTCTTAGATCTTTTGCCGTAAAAACCGGCCAGAGAGCCTTGGATACCCTGTGTCCTTCAAGACTTAGGTTGGCAGTCTTTGTGATTTTTTCCTTTATAGTGCCCTTCACTATGCAAAGGGGTGGTTTGATGTTGGCAACCTCACTATTGTCGAGTAGCCCTCCTTTTTTTTGCAAGCTCATCCGCTTGTTGATTTCCTTTAATACCGCAGTGTCATGGCATCCAGCACAGTCTTACCCGGTTCTGACTTTCTGACATTCTGACAGAGAATGGAATCATACGATCTCATTGACTCGCTACATAATATACATAGTGTAAAATCATGGGCTAAACGTACATACACAAGCTCATCCGCTTGTTCATTTCCTTTAATACCGCAGTGTCATGGCACCCAGCACAGTCTTACCCGGTTCTGATTTTCTTTTATGTACTTTCATAGAGAATAGAATCATACGATCACATTGACTTGCTACATAATACAATATATTGTAGATAATGTAAAATCATGGGGTAATACATATATTACAATCTTCCCTTTCTTAGATTATGACCAACTAGAAAAAAGATTCGAATGTCTAACTTATTTTATATAACTTTTTTTAAATCAAATTCATAACTAAGTAGTTACAAATTTATCAGGTTTTTGTTTAGTTCTTTTAGGGCATTTTCATTTTCTTCTCTTTTTTGTTTTTTATATCTTTTTAATTCAGTTTTATTTTTACTTTCATTTTCACTTTTATTTTTAGTTTCAGCACAAATATCTTTTAAGTTTGTTGAACAAGAATCTTCTATAAAAACTTTATCGTTTAAGCTAGAGTATCTTAACTGATTTTCATGTACAAACTTAATATAATCATTAACTGTTATTAAATATGTAAATCTGCTCAATGCTCTTTCGACTTTTGCAGAAATCCATCGAACAAAACTTTTAAAATCGCTTTTATACATAACAAACTCTCCTACTTTAAATTTATTGCTTTTTAAATTTTGAGCTTTTGAAATTTTTAACATTTTTAACATCTCATTAGAATTATTATTAATACAGAATTTTTTATTATGATCCAAATTCAATTTAACTTTAGTATTCAGTAAATCAAAATAAAATTTAGGTTTATAAGAAAATATTAATTCTGATGGTGTCTTGGACGTTGAAGTTGTAGGCCGAATTCTGTACGTGAATAAATAATTTATAATTTTCTCTTGACAAGACGACCTTTTCGAGACAAAATTTTTTCAAAACACTTGAAATTTTGTATGGCATGTTTACAGTCCAACGGCTTTTTCCCGCAAAATAAAAAAATCTAAAATTCTAAAGAACGAATTGGTCTGCCACCATTTAGTTGCCACTACCTATTTCTCCTTTTTCGTTTTTAGTCTTTTGACAACTTTCACAAGACTTTGAAAAGTTTTCGATATCCTTATCGCAGTTAATCCACCACACATAGGAATGCGCAATCATCTTCATACGTTCTACGCCTGTATGATTTGTATGCAAGATTTTTAAACATGAGTTGACTAAGCAGCTTGGTAAAACAATGCGATTTGTTCTATAAATAACATACAACCGTTATCAGGGGAAAGCGTATGCCTTATTTTGAAAAAATGCAGAACAAGACTTTGAAATTTGTTTTGGCCGCCCACTCACCAAAAAGAATAAACACTATTAAGAGTATCATCATGTACTATATGCTCTTTAATAAGTGCGGGCTGAAAAAAAAATATTTTTCAGACGAAAAAAAATTGATGCCAACTGTCTACGTCTGTACGTACTACCTTCGATTGGCAAACGAGAGAGACCATCGGCATTTGACATGAGCGACCCCTGTTTATAGGATATTGTATGTATAATGGTACATGGACAGTATAACTGCCCAACGCTGAAGACAGGAAGCAGCTACAGTTGGAGTTAAAAATCTCCCGGAGCGCTTAGTGATCTATATAAATGACAAATTGTTGACCGTATAAGTAATTATGAAACTTTTTGACTGCGAAGACGATCGCTAGAGCCTCTCTGTGAAGCTGAGAGTAGTGCTTTTCAGGTGCAGACAAAGTACTGACTGGAAGCGAAAATGATTGGCTTCTCGACCCCATTGACCATCTGTAAAAGCACAGCTCCTGCACCATACAGACTGGCATCAGTTACTACGATTATTATTTTCACGGATCGAAAAGATCAAGAATATTGTTTGTTAAAAGCAATGTTTTGCAATTTTGGAAGGCATTTTGTGCCTCAGCACTCCAAATAAATTCAACATCCTTACGATGTAAATTGTACAACGGTTTTAGCTTGTTAGACAAATGAGGAATAAATTTACCATAATAGTTGATAAGACCTAAAAATGACTGTAATTGAGTAACGTTTTGAAGTGCAGGTGCCTCAGAAATAGCTTTGACTTTGCCATCTTTTGGGCTAATACCTCGGACAAAAATATTATGACCCAGATATGTGACTGACTTTTTTTAATACCTCAAACAAAGTTTTCTTACACTCGTCCTCTGAAGTAGCCCCAATGAGAATGTCCTCGATATAACAAAATACGTTTTTAAAACCAAGGAGTACACGGTGCATTACGGACTGAAATATCGCTGGACCACTCGTGAAACCTAAAGACAATCGAAGACAACTATATAAACTGTTAATAACTAACAAATCCTGACAAGCTAGATCGATTGCAAGTTGTTGGTATGCACTTGTAAGGTCAATTAGGGAGGATACTGAATAATTTGCTAAATTTGCATAAATATCTTGTGGATTTGGGAAAGGATAAAGTGTGGTTTCAATACGCGGTGACCTTGAAGTCAACGCAAGGACGAATATCTCTATTTGGGAGAACAACCACGACTGGACTCGTCGAATGACTATATTCGATCGGTTCTATAACTTTATCATTACACATTTTAACTAACTCGGCTTCGACTTTCTCGTGTAATTTATATGGAACGCTATACGCGGAGTGAAAAATTGGACTTGAATTTTCTTTTACAACAACACTCGCTGTGAACCCGAGAATTGGACTAACTAATTTTTTTTGTAAAATACGCGGATATTTACACCCTGAATGACTCGAACTGCAACGAACTTCAGACTGCTATAATTTCCAAACCGTTCATGACAGTGAGCTCAAATTTTGACACATGACAGATAATTTTACTATTTACAAGCCTTTTAAACGATTTGCGTTTCAGTTGTGTTGAAAAATTTTTATCCGCGATGGAATTCAAACGTGATAGTGTAATTGCTTTATATTTGGCTGGAAAACCACAAGTAGCTATCGTTAGAGCCCTCCATCACCTCAATGTGAATAAATCATTTGTGTCTCGAACCATAGCTCGTTACCGTGATACTGGCAGCGTTGCAAAACGCCATGGAGCTGGTCATCGGCAACATCGGCAGAAATGGTTCGGAAAGTGAAGGCTCGAATCAACATATCGTTGGAACCGATGCAACACATACTGAAAAATGAGCTTGGGCTCAAGCCATTAAAGTTCCAAAAAGCAAACGATCTTACAGCGCAACAGAAAAAAGTTAGAGTCGAAAGAGCGAAGGAGTTGCTACGCTTGCACGAAAGTGGTGACTTGCCGAATTTGTTTTTTTCCGATGAGTCGCCATTTGTTAACGAGCAATATGTCAACAAACAAAATGAGCGAGTTTACTTGCCAGAGAGGTTCTTCGAAAATTTACACCTTCGGACGGCCACCAGACTGCAGGCAGCACCGATGGTGATGGTTTGGGCCGCCATAACCGCCGATGGTCGCTTTCCGCTCGTATTTTTGGACCGCGGCGTCAAAATGAATGCGATCGTATACCGTGAAACTGTCTTAGAGGCAGTATTGAGGCCTTGGACAAACAATCGTTTCCGTCGGAGACCGTGGACATTTCAACAAGACTCGGCACCGCCTCACAAAGCGCGCGTCAACCAAGATTGGTTAAAAAACAATGTTCCACACTTCATTTCCTCGACACAATGGATTGCAAATTCTCCAGATGCAAATCCGTTGGAATTCTCTGTCTGGGGTATTTTGAAGGCGAAGGTTGGCACTAAAAAATACCAAAGTTTGGACCACCTCAAACAAGCACTTCGTCGGGAATGGGCCAAAACACCGCAGAGCCACTTGCGTGCAGCGTGCGATGCTTTCTTCGGCCGTCTCAAGGCCATTATTCGCGCCAAAGGTGGACATATTGAAAACTACTGATACGATTTGAAAATTTATGTATTTTCCAACATTTTTTGCTTTAGCACAATAAAATTTATCAAAAAATAAAAAAATTATAGCATTTTAAAAAGTTGGAGTTCGAGTCATTCACCCTGTATATTTTATTTCACTGACTACGTTTGATTTATTATTACGTCCGACCAAGTAGAGGCTTCTTGGGCCACTGACGAACTTCAATACGAAACTTTCTTCTCCATGACTGACTTCAGCTTTCATACCTCCTAGTTCTTTTATAATGCTACCTGTAACAGAACAAAGATTGTTATCAGAATTTATTACTTTAGGGAATCTTGGAATAAACTCAGCTTCGCTAATAATTGATGGAGTTGCACAGGTGTCGATCATTGTGACAGGTTGAAAGTTCACACTGAACTGGTCCCTGTGTACATGTTGTTGATGACTCGATGCTATTTATGCTCACCGCTGGATTTTTGGTATCAATTGTGTTGGCAGCATTTTCTATATTTCGATTTTTCTTCTTACAGAAAGTAGACAAAGAAAACCTTCCTAATTTTTTGCGGGATACGTGTTAGGGTTATAATTTCTTCCGCAGCGAATACAAGATGATGAATTGGTGAACTCGAAACGATGATTGGATTGACTGGACTGATTGCACTGACTGTACTGATTAGACTGGGCTTCTAGTGGTTGATGACCTTGATTGAAATTGTTTGACGATAAATTGATTGCTATGGCACAGCTTGCAATGACTTTGACGTTTTTTTTTGTGACAATTCCATATTTAATGCTTTTTTGGAGTATTTGTAGAATGTAAGGGAATGATCATTTAGGAGCACTTGTTGAATTTTTTCATTGCAGAGACCAATAGTGAAACGATCAGTGAGATTTTCATCCAAAATTTTTAGCATGTGATCAGCCGCCATTTTGTGTTGGTTTTCAGAAAACCTCCAAAATCACATGTTTGCGCCAAAGATTTTAATCTTATAATGTAATCGTTTATTGGCTCACCTTCCTCCTGTTTAGCTTTGTAAAATGCATACCTTTCCGCTCGTTAATTTTTCTTTGGTGAAAAATGATTCCGCAGTAAAGACATTAAGGTTGTAAAATCCTTTGTACTTGGAAGATCACGCATCGTGAGAGACATTAAGTCTTCATAAATTTTAGCTCCCACAATTCAATTCAATTCAATTTTAATTTATTTATATCAATCGGTGAGTACAAGTAAGGTCAAAGTCTTTTATAGTACAATGAATTTTAAGATAAAATGAATTCAAATAATAGAGAACTAAGTTCAAAAAATACAAGCAAATTTACATTTCAATTTACAAAAAAAATAGGTAAAAAAAAGAAAAACAAAATATTACAGGGATTAGGGACTGGATTAAAAAAGAAGGATCACAAGGAGATGAAATAGAGATGGATGCGAAAAAGTAAGAAAGAAATAAAAGAGATAAGAAATTTAGAAAAGATTTACGTACGTAGAATTATTTATTTTCGAAATGTGTTAATATTGCAGTTTTAAATTAGTCAGCTACCATTATTTGCTTGACGGTGACAAGTAATGAGTTCCAAAGACTGGCAGTGTGGACAAGAAAGAGGCGAGACGTATTTAAATCATTACAAGTAGGGGTTATAAGGTTAAAGGATCGTTTTGACTGGACAAATTGCAGTTTCTGATAAAGATATGATGGAGAACGAGTCTGAATTATTTTGTGCATGAGAACACAGCATCTTATTTCCCAGAAACTCTGGAATGAGCAACCAGGAACAAGTCTGTGGTAGCCGGATACATGATCGAATCTCCTCATTCCATAAAAATATCTCACCATGTCATTAAAGACAACAAGTAACTTGTATTGAGATTGTGAATCTAGTTTGGAATACACAGCTATGACATAGTCAAAGATTGGTACAAGTAAAGTCTTAATCAGCCTGAGCTTAGTGGCAAACAACCACAGCTTACGTAGGCCTGCATAAATACGCGCTACAATGTAATTTGCATGGTCAATAGCAGAAAGGGATCTATTTAACTTGTAACCAGGATTAATGACAGTGTCCGAAAACGAGAGTCTACAGGAGTCTAAATTAATAGGCGGTTTCATACAATTTTTTGAAATTAAAATTAATTGGGTTTTGCTCGGATTTAAGATTAATCCATTTTTTTGCGTCCATTTCACTATAGAGGATAAATCTGAATTAAATCTTGCTGCGAGATCTTCCACTAGTCCAATTGGTCGAGATAAATATATCTGTGAGTCATCAGCATAAATATGTAAAAGGCCTTTGAAAAGTCTAGTAAGCAGAGAAGTGTTAGATAGTCCTTATCATACTCTAATCTTATATCGTCTAGAACTTTAATCAAGGCCGTTGAACAGCTATGTTGTGCTCAAAAACCGGATTGTACAGGATACAATAAATTGAAGCTATTTAGGTGACTCGTAATCTGCTTAGTAATGATCTTTTCAAAAACCTTGGATAGACATGGTAAAATACTAATAGGACGAAAATCTGACATTGACGAAGGATTAGACTTTTTTGGTACCGGGATGATCTTAGCTTTTTTCCAGCAGTCAGGGAAAGTGGACGTTGTAATACAAAAATTAAACAGATGTGTGACACAACTAACAATGTGAGGAAGTATCATTTTTATGAAGCGTAAATTTAATCCATCCTCCCCAGTCGCATTTAACTTAAGATCTCGAAAATTAAGTATTACATCAGCCTCAGATACGACTTCAAAGACCAAACACTAAGTGGGACTAAAATAAATATTATTGTCAGGCACGAAACACGCGTCGGGAATATTTGTTAACATACTCTTTATACACAGTCCTATAGAACGTAAATTAGTCCACAGCTTTATCGACGGTTGATCAGCATCTAATTTGGACAGAAAGTATCTTTTCTTAGCTCTTCTGGTGATGTATGAAGAGTGATTTCTGGCTCTACAATACTCCTCCCAATTTTGGCCAGAAGGCATCAGTTTCCATTTGGCATACACCTTTCTACGAGTTTTAATAGTACCGCGAACCTCGGAAGTAAACCATGGGCATTTTTTATTGCGAACTGCCACTGTTTTTATGGGAACAAGCATATCGAAAAGATGGTTTGTCAATGTCTGAACAATCTCCACTTTTTCGTTGACATCATAAACGAAGTAACAAGAATCCCATGGAAGCAGACTCGCATATAATTGCAGATCATTGTTATTAATCGATGTAAAGTCTCTAAATTGAAAAGATCCCTGCAAGGAAGCACAAGAAAAGTCAATATTGTAGGTGCAAAAGAGAAAATCACGGTCTGATACACCGTCAAGGGATAGTTGCTCAAGGAGTAAAACATTAGAAAGGTCAGGAACTATTGTCAAATCAAGAAGACTCGGCCGAGAGTCAGTTGATAACCGCCAAACCGGTGGAAGTAATATTGTCTAATAACTGGCTTGATCTACTGTCTGATTTATGCAGATCTGCATTAAAATCACCACAGAGAATAATATGTTCCTATGATGCTGAAAATTGTTGAATTGTACAAAACAACTGATCAAAAGAACAGTTGCGATTAGGGCTATAAACAACACCAAGGACGCATTTTTTATTGGTATTCGAGATTTCTACAACAAGGTATTCAGTGCCGTTACCTACTGATTTTCCTACTATTTTACAGCCCAAAGAAGTTTTTAATAAATTGCGATCCCCCCACCAGTAGTGTTAGTAACTCTATTGTGATGAGTCATCAAATACCCTGAAATTCCATATAAGTTATTATAGTCATCTTCACTATATTTAAATTTAAACCAGGTTTCACTGACACAAATAATATCAATAAAAGTATGCCGGACATATGTAGTCCAATTTGGTCAAGTTAAAACTGCGAGCGTTAAGGTGACATACCTTGAACTCATCATAGACATTCGATAAGATTTTCACCAACGTCAGTGCCTCGACTCCATCCCCCACACCTGATATTAGGCTATTATGAGCCATCAGAGCTTAAAATACCATAAACAAATAATAGTAGCATAATATTTTACTTTAGCACTGGGTAATCTATACAGAACAATACATAAACAGAAGAAAATACGAAAACATATAATTCCAAGTAAATAAAGGGGATATTGAAGTGGTAAGAAAAGGGGACAGATAGAGAGAAGAATGAAGGGTGTCATGTAAGCAAAACATTAATAAGACTAAAAACTAAAGTTCAAAAAATTGTAAGTTTGTAAGTAATAAAGTCAAACAATAGGTTAATAAAAAAGAAAATAATAAAAATTAACGATTACTTTCGTCGCTAGTTTGTTCCCTAGTCCCAGCAGCAGTAAGCAGAGAGTGCGTGTTTGTCTTGTAAAACTCTTATTGATGTGGCCACTGTTGCTTGAGTCGATGCCTAGATCATGCAGATGAAGCTCAGTCGCATTTGTTTTTCTGTATCTAGCTGCTGACATTAAAACAGTATTGCGCTCTTGAGGATTGCTGATTGTGATGAAAAGTGGAGTTTTAGCTTCTTCTTGAAGATCATTCACCAAAAAGATCTGTTCTGTTAGATTCTGTCTTCGTATGCTTGAAAATTTACATCTGACACAAATGGCGCGATATAACCCATTAATCGATTTGACATTTTTTTTTTTTACAACTTTCTTTAAACTTTTTTCCTCGTCGCCAAATTTGTTGTGATCGTAAATTAAAAACACTCTTTTTATTACTAAGTATATAATATACATAATGTAAAATTATGGGGTAAACGTACATATGTTACAGGTGGTAAAAGATTTGCCACAGTAAAGAGGTGGGGTCTGCGGTTTATGACAATTTTAAGGAGCTCGACGATTTTCACTATAAACAGGGTATCGAAGCTATTGAACATCGCTGGGAAAAGTGTATTACGTAGAGAAATAAGCATATTTTTCTCCAATTTTTTGTGTTTTCTTTGTTAGGACGGGTACTTCTGTGAATACGTACCGTCCATCCAAATTTTTTTTTGACAGTTATTGAGTTGTTCTTGCATCATCAAAAAGGATGCGTTAAGGTCGAAGATAGCTACAATGTATTCTTGAATGGTAACCTTCACTATTTTGTATATTGTGGATACTTCATCGTATGATAATGGGACTCCAGCTTTTGTAACCAGACTTTACCGTCATAGAGTTGTACACCTCCGTTAGTTCGCTACCTGCCTTCCTCCCGGGACCCCTTAGGTTTGGTGGTCATTTCCGTTGAACATTTGCAATTTCTTCTTGCAATTTAATGAGTTGAGGATTGGTTCGCTTATGGTAAATGTCAATTAGCAAGTTCATTACTGATATTTTGACTTTTGTATACTCTTCCACCCTCATACCTATCCGCGTTCAATTATTTGGAACATCAGTGCCATTTGTTCAGCGTTTAGGTCTTTTATTAGCTCGCTTTAGGAGACATTCATCTGTTTATTTAGTCGTTGGAAGTTTGCTTTCACTTCTGACGCTGTCTTTTTAAGAATGTTGGCAGTTTAGTCGATCATGGACGTTTGATTCTCCATGTATTCCTAAAGATTCTGGTGATTTTTCCCAAAGCATTGCAATGTGTGAGTGGGGTGTTCTTCTGTCATCTGCGTCTATCGTACCAAATAGTAGGTGTTGAATGGATCCAACGATTTTTAAAGGTGCTCCTTCATCTCGTTGCGCCTGACGTTTGACGTTTGACGTCATGACGTTTACTTTTCCGCATTTTCTGCTATTGATTGCAATGCACAAAGGTTATGAATCGGTCGTTTTAAAATACCATTCTGAACTTTTAGAGTGCTGACCGTGATACTGCCATCTGCTCCTGGGTAAACATCAAGGATTGTATCTAAAGGTTATCGCGAGGGGGGAGCACTATCGTGCTTTGTTGTGACCACTAAGTCCTTTGTGATACTGCTTTACGCAGTCTTCCATTTATAGCAATTCTGAAGCATAGTCAAGTATCCCTCTTTCCATCGCCGCATTTTTTGTATTATATTCCACCTGTCGAGCGAGTTTACCGCTGTTTCATCTAACGGTGCTTGTCGTCCTATTAAAAAAATGTCCCGGGGTTGACACGTCTACTTCTTCTGGGTTACAATTTATTGTATGTAGTGGTCATAAGTTCAATATTGCTTCTATCTGGGATAACAAGGCGCTCATTTCCTCGAATGCCAGCATAGAATCACCAATAACTCTTTTCAGGTGATGTTTCACTGACTTCACTCTAGCGACCCAAATTGCTCTGCAGAGAGGGTTTGGAGGCGGCTTAAGCTGCCTTGAACTTTTAGATTTAGAGACTTATAATTTTTAATGGCTAGTTTAAAGTTTTCATCTTGCTTGCTCCCACGAAGTTCGTTCCGTTATCCGAATAAGGACTGAAACGAATAAAATTTGGAAACTTCAAAGTAAAAAAAAAAAATATTTTCATAATTCATGTAAATTTTTTTTATTTGCTTTAAAGCTCTGTTTTTATTAAATTCATTCACAATTACAAAAAATAAAAAAAATTATTTGGGTTTACATTTTTCTTCAACTTCTTTCGAATGTCCTTCGTAAGGTTGGTGACAGTTACATCCGTAATCTTTTTGGACGCTCTTTTCCATTTAGCACTAAAATCTTTTACCTCCTTTTTTCTCACTGCTCGCTTTTCCTCAATTTAGCTTTGACCAAAGCCCAACACTTTTCAATGGGACGGCACTGTGGAACGTTGGGTGGATTCATGTCTTTTGGGACAAAGTCGACATTTTTAGTAACAAGAAAGCTCAACGTCGCATGAGCATAGTGAGCTGAAGCAAAATCTGGCCAAAATAATGTTGAACCCTCGTGTTTGTTTAAGAAAGACAGATATTTTGACCCGAATTTTTCCATCCCAATCGATGTTGTTGATTGCGGAAGAATCTCAGCTTCAAACGAGTTGTAAAACTGCGCACCTGGAAGAGTAGCAAAGTCGGCTTTGACATAAGTTTCGCCATCCAAAACCAAGCACGTTTTCTTGTTGCCGATCAACTCGTATAGCTTTCAGGCTCGTGTTTTTATGACTTTTTTCTGCTTTTCAGTAACTCTTGGTAACTTTTGGTATTTATTGTTTTTTTGTGTGTTTTTAGACCGTTACGTTTTTCAGATCTTTGTACCATTGTTTGGTTGGTATTACATTTCCGAGCAACATATCTGGATGACATAGTCCGGTTTTTTACGATGGTATCCACTATTTTCCTGTCCAAATTTGTATCATGTGCTCCACTTTTCTGTTTTTGCTTAACTGTCAACGTCTCCAAATATCGTTTAATAACAGAATCCACTGTACTGCGTGCTATGTTTAAATTTTTTGCTATGAAATGGTTTGGACGCGAAGTATTTTCGAGTCATTTGTCGATGATCTTTTTACGGCGTTCCTCTTGACTCATATTTTATAAATATTTTAAACCGCACCGAACTAAAATCAATAATAAACCGAAACTAGAGAATATACAGGCTAATTTGGGTACAAAATGGGATTGCAATTTTTACGCATTGGAAGTATAGCCCGTATTAAAATTTACAGATTTTATTCGTTTCAGTCCTTATGTGTTGACTTTTTTCTTTCCGGGAGAACAACGCTCTAAAGGCAGCTAGAACTGCATCCGTAGTTAGGCCACTAACTGCTTCTAGGTGAATAGCCTTTGTCGGCATGCAAACAAAACCTGCTATACAATCTTTATACGATTCCTGGCCCCTATACTTTGAGCATTTCATTTGTATCGTCCGCGCGTAGTGCACTCCAACTGAAGAGGATATCGGTGATGTTGTGAGCCTAGATATTGGCAGCTCGCCCATCATTTGCTTGACTAGTTATTGCCGAAAGCGTGTACATTTTGGACACATCCTTACGCACTTTTGATAAGTACTTTTACTTCTATGATCAGATTACGTCTTCGCCGGGTTCCATAAGTTGTATTTTGGTGACATTGCTTTATAATTAAGGAAACTAGCTTTGATTTGTTCAAGATAGCTGGATGTTGGTTGGTAAGTAGGAGTTCGCAAGACTTCCTCCAACGCGAAGTATTCCTTGTTGGTCCAAAAATGGGATTAAGTTGGATATTTTGCTCTTCCGGTCGACTCCTTTATTTTGTTCTAAGCCTTTTATTTTGCTCAGAAAAGCGATTTCCTGATGGTGTCGCAAAATCAAGATTTCTTGGAAAGATGAAAATCTACGCCTTTTCAAGGATTTTTAATACGGATCATCCTTGCTACTATTATTTCCATTTTGTTGTATTTTGAACATTTTTCGAATAGGTCATTTATAGATGATATGTTTCTGCTTTCAATATTTGTTTGAATAGTTATACCTGTCTTTTCTTGAAATTGCCATGCTGCTTCGTCGTTGTATTTTAAACCAACAAGTACCGTGCCGACCACCGACGAGTGCACACGTCATCTTGCACTCGTATTTCTCCGTGCTGAAAAAAAAAAAAAAAAAAAAAACCCCAAAACCACCGCGCGCGTGTGGAAAAAAAAAAAAAAAAAAAAACAGTGCAGTGCCATAGAAAAAAAAAAATAAAAATTATCACATAGTGTGGGAATCCTACACCTCTCCCACTCCTGGTCGTAGTACTGTTGCTTACACTCGGTCACTGCCGTTACTGTATTTATCATACGGTACGGGCAGTGACTGAGTGTATGCAACAACTGATGGATAGCGGGTTGTGTGTGAAGATTTTGTTGGTACCCTGTTTCATATTGTTGTAAGGGCGTAACACCTACAGCAATTTGATTCAGTAAACCATCGTCAGAATTTTCACTTCGCAGCCCTGCTTAGTATCGTCAGTGTTTGTGTTTACTGTGTTTGTTTGTGATTATGTCTAGGGAATTCAGGGTGGACGTAGCCAATATACGCGGGCTAAAAAGTAATCACTTTTCTGCGTACGTCCACGTCTGTAAGTACCGATCAGCTGTTTTGGCACTTCGTGAAAAACAGGTAGATCCCAGCCCACACCTCTCAGATCACTATGATCTGAAGCTACCTGGCTACGAACTAGTGCCACTATTATTTCCCCATCGCGGTCTCGCCATTTACGTGCGTAGTGATGTAACTTACCAAATTCCACCACAATGTAGTCCCTGTTCCAATCCGCAATTCAATTTCATGTGGTTAAAATTCCATCTCCGTAAACAAGTTATCCACTACTGCTTTATTTACAGAAGCCCCAAACTGGACAGCAACTCGACCTTTCACGAGTTTGATGCGCTGTCTGACTCCTTTCAAAGAATTTATCCCTGTATCCTCATACTGAAATCGTGATTACGGGCGATTTCAATATACACAATTCTGGTTGGCTTCGACATTCTGGACAGACAACACCCGAAGGACGGTGTGTTGAGATCTTCGCTGCGGAAAATAACTTAACCCAGCTTGTAAATGAGCGCACACGCATACCAGAAGTTGATAGTCATACCGCCAACACCTTGGACTTGTTTTTAATTTCTCACCCTGACAGGTACTGCGTTGATGTGCTCTCCCCTCTAGGCTCGTCGGACCATTGTGTCATATCAGCTAAATTCTCGTACACCCACCACACAGTTAGAGAAAAGATTCCTAAAAGAACCGTATGGCAATACGAGCAAGCCAATTCGAGCGGACTCAACAACTTCTTTAGGAATTTTAAATGGTCGTTATGTTTAGTCGATAACGACATAGATGGCGCTGCTGACATGATCACAAAAACTATTCTCTTTGGAATGAGATGCTTTATCCCTCATCGGATGAAGAGTATCAAACCAAAAGAAAAGGCATGGTACGACTCGAGCTGTAAAGAGGCTGTCAGGGTTAGAGAATTGTTTTTTCGGTCCTACAAGACCAACCCGACAGAGGAAAACCGAAAAAAGTTTAAACGAGCCAGAAATGACTGCAACGTCTTTCTCAAGCCTGTGAAATTCCAATACAACGAAAACCTGAGGCAAAAAATACTGCAATGTCCCAAAGGCAGTAAAATTTTTGGTCATTCGTCAAAAACATTAGAAATTCTGCCTCATTCTCCATCCCAACGCTCTTTTACAATGACATTCTAGCTGTCAACTCTTTGGACAAGGCCAATCTGCTTGCTGCACACTTTGCGGCTAGCTCAACACTCCCAGATTGTGCTTTGTCCCCGCCTACACTTGAGCGCGTCGAATCTACAATGGGACGAATCCACTTTCGCACTCGTGTAGTAGCAAGAGTACTTAAAGATCTCAACATGCATAAATCCGCTGGTCCAGATGGTATATCTCCCCTACTTAGAGGAGGTGTTCTCCACTCTGGCAAAACCACTGCATAAGCTTTTTCATCAATCCTACTCTTTAGGACCCTTTCCGAGCAGATGGAAAACAACATTTGTCCAGCCCGTCCCTAAAAAAGGCGAATCTTCTTCTCTATCTTCCTACAGACCCATTGCACTTACGTCCCTTCTTTCCAAGGTCATGGAAACGCTGATAAATCGTCAGCTCATGAAATATCTCGCAACACGAAAACTTCTCAATGACCGGCAATATGGTTTTCGTAGCAACAGGTCCACTGGTGATTTGATGGCATGTCTCACCGAAAGGTGGAACCAAAGCGTACATCAATCTGGCGAAAGCAAGATAGTTGCACTTGATATTTCTAAGCCATTTGACAGAGTTTGGCATCACGCTCTTTTGTCGAAAATGCGTGCTCTTGGGATCGATAACTCTCTTCTTCAATGGATTAGAAATTACCCTTCGGAACTTTCAATTCAAGTTGTCTTGGACGGTTTCAAGTCTGATATTCACAAAATAAATGCTGGTGTGCCCCAGGGCTCCGTTCAGTCTCCTACACTCTTTTTAATCTTCATTAACGATCTCTTGTCTGCTACTTCTAATCCAATTTATTCCTTTGCTGATGACAGCACTCTCTGCTTCTCATATTCGTTCCCGGACTCACGCCCCTGCTCTTCGGCTGTAGAACGGGAACGGCAACGTATGCTAAGCTCATTAAATTCCGATATTAACAGCATAACCAACTGGGGGACTATCAACCGAGTGGAATTTAATGCTTCCAAAACTCAATGCTGTCTGCTGTCATTAAAGCGAAATTTAAATACCCAGCCATTATCCATGAATGGCACTTGCATCGTCGAAACCGATAAACTTTCCATTCTCGGTATGTGTATCAGTAACAACTTATGTTGGAATGAACACATATTCGATGTCGCCAAAAATGCTGCGAAATGTCTAGGTTTTCTCAAGCGATGTAAGAAATATTTTACCCCCTCTGATCTGGCCACAATATATAAGGCTTTCATCCGTCCAAAATTGGAGTACAATGCCCACATCTGGTCAGGTGCTCCTAAAACATCTCTGCACCTGCTGGATAGGATTCAAAACCGTGCGATAAAACTCATTGGTGATACTAATACCAGTCAATCAATTGACACCTCTCCGATATTAGGCAATTGTTCTGTAAACATATACCTTTCTTTTGCAAACTCCTTGCTGTAAGGTTGATTCCAGTCTGCTTTCATCGTCCAGAGTTTTTGTATAAATAATTTCGCGATCTTTAATCATCCTAATGGATCAAACTTGCTTGTAATGTTAGTGTTGTTAGCAATGGAGCTGATGCTGTTCCGTATGCAACTATTGTTAGTTTATTGCATATTCTTTATTCCATAATATGCGCTAGTATTCAGAGTCTGTTTTCGTTGCGTTTATTTGCCGACACATTTTTTTTCTATTTCGGCTGTTAGGACATATTTCCATAGTCTCCATTTAACTAGAATACTATGTCGAATATATTTTTCTGTAATCTAGCCCTCGCCAATAGCACATCATTAAGGCTGCGACCGTTTGTTGTTTTAGCTGAAAGATTCAACACCACGCGAAGTTTTGTAGCAGAACTGCTTTCACGCATTACATTATAGAATACCTTCCGTTGCTCTGCAGTTCTGCCTATTTCATGTGCCCCAGCTTCTCGTTTTCTCGTATAACCTTGAGCCTTGAAGATGAATTTCTAGAGTTAAAAAAGAAATATTGTGTGACAATAAGGCAAATATCCTCGACAGGGCTAGCTTGAAAAAAGGCCTGTGACAGCAAGAGGAAACCCTGTCTTTTACCACTGGTGAGGGATAACATGAGTATATTTAATGGAATATTCTTTACCGTTCAAGCGACTATGTTCCAATTTTTCCTGAATTTTTACTCTGTCTCTTACCACTCGTAGGGGAAAACAAGAGTAGGGTCAAAGGACCAAATAAATAAATTAATATTCTCTTTAGTACTCTTGGGTTCATATTAATTTATTTTCAATATGTGTAGCTTATTTATACTAAATTTTTTTTACATCTAATTACAATTTGAGTGTAGATATTTCAACTATTTGCCTGCTTATCATTCGAGTTCTCATGACCCGTCATAAAATATTCTAGTGGAAAAAACATTGTGTATGCATCTATCGAACACATGTCACCTTATCGTTGTTCGTTGGCATGGATCCCTTCAACATCCACTTAAAGTGTTCATATTTGAACATTAGAATTATGAGCTACTTCCTGGATTAAGTAGCAATCATTTGCTCCTGACCAAGAATAGATGCGTTTCAAAACGTCGGTAATGAGCAAAGCTTAGAGGCGAAATATATTTTTTTGAAGTACGTACATACAACGAAGGTGGCGTAGTTACATGCCACTTCGTGTAAAGACCTTCGTGTAAACCTGGGACAAGTTTTGTTTTGCATTTTGATTGTTTGGGTTGTTACACATTTATGGAACAATTGTGCTAAATTACTTGAAATTACTCGACCATCAACATCAACAGATTGCACACGACCTATCCCTAGGTTACGTCGTACAAATCTTACCCACCAACATCTCCTGAAACGTGAAAGCCCTTCTACGTGTGAAGACTGCAATTCCTACATGGGCATAAAACATATTCTAGGCAGAGGAGATTGCCCATTTTGTAAATATATAAATCAGCTATTAAATTTTTACCAATCATCAGCCTACGATCTGTTACGGGGCCCTACTTTCGAAAATATACTTAAAATTAACAAATTCATAAAAACCTTGAATTTCAAAATCTAAAAAAAAATATGTTATCTAGTAGTCCGGGAGGCAGCGGCACTTTTTGATGACCAATTATACACCGGCTGATCTTTTTATAAATGGAAGATTCCTTAGTGCTGAATATAGAAATGTACTTCAGCTGCCGCGAGCTGGTTGGGTATGATGGTGAGAGAGTGCACCGGTGTTTTCTGTGTCTGAAATATATATAAAAAAATTCTCATGAGGTAACTTTTAGATCAGTTGGATTTTATATACCAGTTTGAGTTGGTTTCAAGAAATCCGAGTCATATATAGAAGGGAGCCCCTCTATTTGGTTTCCAAGAAGCTCGTGCAGAGTCTCGTTAACGTTGCTTATATTTGAATCCTACCATATTTTTGCTTCGTTGTTTTTTTAAGTTCGCATATTTTTTTCTTCAAAGCACTGGCCGTTCTGAATGTTTGCCGTAAGTACAATTGAATTCTTTTTATATTTCTAGTCATGCAGTGGCTTTTCCATTCGCATAAACTCTGTCCGTGCTTTTGTTTTCTATTACATTTCGCTGTTTTACAACGATTTGAAATAGTGTTTCCACTTCCACAAAACTAAAATTAGGACTTTTCCTTTTTTCCTTGATGTCCATTATTTAAATTTATTTTTCACGCAAAAAGGAGAATTAATAACGAATTTGGTTTGACATTTCGTCCTGAATCACAATGACTAATTACCGTAAATAGTTCACAATGGCACTCAATTAATGACTTAACTAAACCACTCTTAAATATCGACTGTGAAAACGAAAACTTCTTAAGTGAAGTTTATTTTTAATCCTACACTTAACTAAACCAATACTTAAGCTCGCACTGTGAAATCGGGCATTATAGTAGTTAGATCTAACAGATTAGAAGTTAATTTCATTACAAAATAAAAACTATATACAAAATTCTTTGTTTTATTTAGTGAGTGGCAGAACAGAGACATGTAAGAAAGGGTCAAAAGAGTACACTATAGTCGAGAAGAGCAGATTTTTTTAAAGCGAGTGGCATTAGAAATATTTCTTATATATATTGGTAATGAGTTCCATAACTTAATTGAATAGATATAAAATAGCCGGCATGAGTTAATGTATCGATAGCGGGATGAAATAAAAGCAAGTGTTCTGGTTTACCGCGAAAAGTTTTGTATATCAATGTGAAAATGCACAGGACTTCTATTAGTTATTATATTTGTATAAATACAATTTCTAGGGTCGATATACCGTTTAAGGGAGATTCCAAGCAGATTATAAGAGTAGTGTGTGTGATATATGATCGTATCTATGAATACCGTACACATATCATTAAATGCCACCTTATGAAGTGGTGGTCGCCGAAACTGAAGGGTTGGACAAATCGTTCTATAAGAAGGGCATAGATATATTATAGCTGCACTGAAATGATTGTATCACTCCGAAAGGAGACAATGTTGACGAATAAAGTATTGGGTATATAACTTAATTCGTGCGGTTTTTTTTTTTTTTTCAAAATTTGAACGTTTATTTAAGACAAACATGTACAATAGTATTATTCAAAGTATTGCCCATCTGAAGCTATGACTTTTTCCCATCTTTCTGGCAATTTGTGGATCCCATTCCAAAAGAACTGCGCCGGCTTGGTAGCCAGGAATGAATCAAGCCAATTTTTGATATTCTGCTCTGATGTGAACCGTATTTCAGTGGGGGCGTTCTGCATCGACCGGAACAAATGGTAGTCAGAAGGGGCAAGGTCTGGGCTATAAGGCGGGTGGGGTAAGACTTCCCATCCACTGTTTTCCAAATAGTTCTTAACCGGAATAGCAACGTGGGGCCGAGCGTTGTCATGATGGAAAATTATTGCCTCGTGTCTGGTCGCATATTCCGGGCGTTTTTCGGCCACTGCTCTCTTCAAACGGATTAATTGTGTTCGGTAGCGTTGTCCATTGATGGTTTCACCCGGTTTTAGCAGCTCATAATACAGCACACCCATCTGATCCCACCAAATACAGAGCATTACCTTCGCGCCATGGATATTCGGCTTTGCCGTTGATTTGGCTGGTTGGCTGGGTTTCACATATGATTTTTTGCGCTTGGGGTTGTCATAATGGATCCATTTTTCATCACCAGTAACAATCCGATGCAAAAATGACTTCCTTTTGTGGCGTTTCAGCAGCATTTCGAACATGCAAAACCGCCTTTCGACGTCTCTCGTCTTGAGTTCATGTGGAACCCAATTTCCTTGCTTTTGAATATATCCAGCTGCTTTTAAACGTTTTGACACGGCTGCTTGAGTGACACCCAAAGATTCTGCGAGCTCTTCTTGTGTTTGGCAACAATCTTCATAGAGTAATGTTTCCAGTTCTTCATCTTCAAACTTTTTTGGCTGCCCAGGACGTTCATCGTCTTCCAAGCCAAAGTCACCACTTTTAAATCGTGCAAACCACTTTTGGCACGTTCGCTCAGCTAGCGCATGTTCACCATAAACTTCTACCAAAATACGATGACTTTCGGCAGCAGTTTTCTTCATATTAAAGTAATGAAGAAGAACTCCGCAAAAACACTTTTTCAGGCACAAAGTTCGACATATTTGAGTGGAAAAAAATTATTGTTGATTGCGCTTCAAATGAATGACATATACTGAAATGATGTATAAACACAGTAGCTTTCCTACGCATGTTCCAATGGAATAATAACAATGGAATAATACAAGTTACGCCATCTCTTAGCAAACCGCACGAATTAAGTTACAGACCCAATAGAATTTTGCCAAAAAAAATTTTATATGTTAGTCTCAGTAGTTTTCAAATTTTCTGTTACCTTATGTTTACCAAAAGCATTTTCACTATCATTATAAAATCAGAAACAGCTCATAATTTTGTACTACTCCAAACAAAAAATGCCTGCTGATAAAACCTTATTCTGAAAAAAAAAACCGAATATCCTTAAGGTTTTATGGGTCTATGTAGACAAGTAAAAGATATAGATATAATGCAATTAGAGCAAGCGCAACAACAAATTGCAAGAATGAGCTGAGTTAAAAAGGGAAATAATTAAAAATACGATCAATGAAATTGTGGTGGTACTATTTTTAAGAACGGGATGTCATTTCAGAGGGTGTGCAGTTCCGAGCTTCCAACCCATCTATACAAGTTTTGTTCTGAATATTAAAATAAATTTTCTCTTGAATACGTAACAGCCTGTATACAATAATATAACCAATATATGATCGCAGTCAACAAGAATCAATGACTCACATGGCTTTTAAAACGGTTCAATCGTTTTTATTCTACCTTTACGAAGATCGCCCGTAATAATATATTTTAGTCAAAATATACATATTTCAATATTAAACTTATCCCAAGTTTGATTTATTTTTATTTATTTATTATCTTATTTTTTTAAAATTTGTTTTAAATAAGTATATTCTAAATAATATTTAATTCAATATAATACATAATATATCGAAATATAATATATTAGGTACTATATTACAATAAAATATGATATATTATGTATTATATTAAAATGTAATATATTATATTATGTATTATATTGAAATATAATATATTATGTATTATATTAAAATATAATATATTATGCACTGTACAAAAATATATGTATATTATATTTTATTTCAGTTGTTTTCATATTGTCTTCTTGCCATGTTATAATTTGTTTTTATTTTTTTTTTTTTTTAATTTTGCGCATGACATTTTTTTATTTTACTTTATTTTTTTTTTTATTTGGGTTCTAGTCATATAACTAAAACAACTCAATGGGAGGATCCCAGAGTTCCAATCCAACGGCAACAGCAACTTATTCATAGATCTGGTAACTACTTAAATAACTTATTTTTTCTTTCTTCAGTTTTTATATAGTTTGGGATAGACTTTGTGCTCGCCGTTTTTTTTTTTAACGCGATTGTATATCTACAAATGTAATATTTATTTTCAGTTAATCCTCGAAGTGTGAGTAAGGATTCTGCAACCTCATCTGATTCTCTTGGTTCACTTCCAGAAGGTTGGGAGCAAGCATTAACTGAATCTGGAGATATTTATTTTATTAATCATATTAATCGCACAACATCTTGGAATGATCCACGCATACGTACGTTTTCTTTTTGTACCAATATATCTTATTAAGGGGGAAATGTCTGAAAGGTTGACAACAAATTAGCTTAGTAAATAGTTATGAAAATTTGCAACGAAAAAAGAAGCAGAATTATTTATTTATGAATATTTTATTACATTAAAAGAGAGTGATTTGTCATGTCATGCATTAATAAAGTAAGAGCGGACGACATTAGAATAACGTTATATCAACAAGTTTCATGTCGCATATGATATTTGGCTCAATATCCTTCGTCGTTAGTTTTTCTGTCAAACACCAGACGTGAAAAGTGTTAAAGCGGTTACATCATTTTGGCGCTCGCAAAAATAGGTTTAAAAATAAAAAAAAGATTTTGACACAGCTAGTAAATATATAAAATAATTTTTATTTTAGACATATGCATAGTAATTTTATGAATAATTTGAAATAATAACGAATAAAAAAAAGTAAACAATTACGGATATATGGACCATCAAGTAGGACCCTCTGTTGAAAACCCCTTATTTTTTATTTTACTTATTTTCTTGGTCGAGCATCATGTGAAAAACAAATTATTTATTTTATTTAGAAAGGTAACAGAAATGTAGAAATGACAACTTTTTAAAAAAAACAAAATTTTGAGTTTAAAAAATTTATAACTTATGAACGTGGCACTCACTTAAAACTTAGATAATATAAAGAAAGTGTTGTAAATTTTGATACCTTGTATCAAATTTTGATATCTTGTATATATTTGAGATATCTTGTACAACAGTTTCAAAAGATCTTCCTACTTGATGGCTCATATCTCCGTCATTTTTAATTTTTTATTCGTTCTTATTTCAAATTATTCACAAAATTACCATGTATTGTATATGAGCAAAATAAAAATTATGTATTTTATGTATTCTCTAGCTGCATCAAAGAAAAAATGTTCTTATACCCATTTTTCCGAGCGCCAACTTGGTGTAACCCCCTTAGTAAGAAAAAGAAAACAATTTCAATTAGTTAGGCTTGATATATGATATATTTAAACTTGTAATCTGCATAGATTTTTAATTGCCTGATTAAGAATTAGTAACTATTGTGTGTTTTAACGTGTCTACGATGTTTTTAAACAGTTATTTAAAAAAATGCCTGTATACGTGTGTTTATGTGTGTATTTTCGTGTGCGTCTGTTTGAATTTTTGTCAAAAAGATGGTGTCACTTAATCTTTTATCAGAATTGATTGAAAACACTTTTAATTATTCACAAAAATAATAATTTCTTTATTCTCAGAAATAAACGACTTATTTGATATTGATCGTAATAGTCCTTGAAACATTTCACACAAATTTAAAAAAAAAAATGCTTCAGAATTATCTGATATATTCATGAATGCCGCCTTCGATTTGACAAATATTTCGGTCAGTTTGGATTACTCGTATTATTTTTTATTTTATTTTATTTTTTTTTACACATTGTCTTTAACTTAATTTGAAAATGAAAACAGTTTGTTATAAAAAAATAATGCAGTAGAATTATTTCATTAATTGAGGATTGATGCAATAATTTTCTTAATCGGGAAGATCTTGACATGATATTACTTGCCACATCCATTCTGGCTTCTATATATTGTGTTCCACACATGAAGTGTAGAATACTTACTTCAGCTAAGAGTGTAAATCGATTTTTTTTTTTTTAAGAACTTAACAGTCAGTGGGTATGACTACACTTATGATGCCAATGCATGTGTTAAGTTTTTCGGAAAATGGGACAGAAAGAAAACGAAAGATGTTTGGGCGCAGTATGAATTCGCTCCATGGGTGGCATCCAACATTTAATGTGGAGATTAAATTAGTTTTAATTGACTTGATGTTGTAACTAGGGAACCATTCATCTCACGAGATTTTAGTTGCCTGAAAAAAAAGTCTTTCGGTCGCGGCTGGTATTGAACCCCGAAGCGTCCGATTGGGAAGACAATGCACTACTACTTGAGCCACGGCCACCCATTAAATTTAAATTAAATAGCGAATTTTTAATATATTTTTTTTTATAAAACCTTACAAGTCATTCACATGTTATGAAACACACAACTGAGACTGATTATATTTTCCAGACTTAAAAAAACAGTTAAATATGTGAAATTGTCGTTTTACATTTTAAACTAATTAAAAGAAAAAGTTAAAGTCTTACTACTGGTACACTCGTGTCGCCAGCTGTTCTTCCATTAAAAAAGATTTTTTAGCTGCCTTTAGATGTGCTCTACAAGATTTCATTTTCATTTTCTACGCCACCAAAGGCGTGAACATTCTTTACTGCATTGACCCATTTGTGTAAAATTGTAGATTCTCCGTGCTGAATCTATCTACCCACACTACTATAATATCTCCACCAATCTAAAATATGATGATGTATCTAGCACTCGATCTTGTAGCTGTCGCTTTACTTCTTTCTTCGTCCTTCGCTCTGTCAATTGATTTGGGATTAAATTTACTTTCGATGTCCTGAAAGATTGCCCAAACAGAATCTCACAAGCTTGGATCTTGTTTTAGGGTTGTGCCAGCTTTATTGAATCCTACATAGGGCCATGAAAAAGTAGTCTCAAAGTCCAATAATGTGTGTACCTAGAGCGGAAATCTCGGATTACTTAGTAATGTTTTTTTTTCCTCGACAAATTAATTTATTCGTAATTTTAAGGATCAGCTAATAAGCTTTAAGGGCGACCTAAATTGTCACCTTACTTTCAAAGTTATGAATGAACATTCAACGCTAACCTGAACCCCTCGCGATTGGTTGGATAGAATTCCACTTGTGTAATCTACTCACCCACTATAATTAATTAAGTAATTATTTTTTGTTGTGGAGTAATTTTTTTTATGAAGTTACTGCCCATAATTGTTATCATTTTTTAAGTGCACTGCGGATTAAAAGTGCAATATTTGAAAAAAGTTAGTAAATTAAACTTTTCAAAAAATACTCCGTTGAAGATGATATATTTTTTTGCTCAAAAACCTGTAGAAACAATAAATGAGAATGATTTTCAATCATTACTGATTTTTCTATGGTCCGTACCACTTTTAAGTATTTTATGAAAAAACATGAATGCGACTGTTTAAAGTAAATATTGTACATTACTGGAGTAAAAAAACTACACCCAGCGATTCTAAACGGCACAGTTACACTTTGGAAGTTAAAGCAGCTTACAAGGCGATTAAAAAATTTAGAAATTACTTGCTCGGCGTTCAATTCAAGTTAATCACAGATTGCGCCGCGTTTACACAAACTGTCCGGAAGAAGGATGTCCCACGTGAGGTAGCCCAATGGATTTTAGCCCTTCAGGATTATACATTCGTGGTTGAACATCGTAGTGCTGAACGTATGAAACACGTTGACTGCTTAAGCCTGTTTCCCAGCGCGCTTGTGGTTGGATCTTAGATTGCTGCGCGGTTAAGGATAGAACAAAGAAAAGACTCTTTCGTTAATGCCGTTTTGGAAATTATTAAAGACCGCCCTTATCAAGGATTTAAGCTGAAGGGAGACATTCTATACAAGCATGTAGGTGGTCTCGATCTTCTTGTTGTTCCAAAATCAATGGAACATGAAGTAATAACAGAAGCCCATACAGATGGTCACTTCGCTGTTTCTAAAACAATGCACAGCGTACAGTAGCAATTTTTCATTCCACACCTGGAGCGTAAAATTGCACAAGTTGTGTCCACATGTATAAGGTGCATCATGAATAACAAAAAAGTTGGGAAGCAAGAAGGATATCTTTACCAAATAGATAAAGGCAGTCAGCCGCTACACACCCTTCACCTGGATCATTTAGGCCCGATGGATTCAACAGTGAAGCAGTACAAGTTTATATTGACGCTAGTGTGCGGATTTTCTAAGTTCGTGTGGCTGTACGCGACAAAATCTACAGGAGCGGAAGAGGTCATAAAAAAGCTTGAAGAGTGGTCGAATGTGTTTGGTATACCTTCCAGAATAGTGAGCGATAGAGGAACTGCGTTCACGTCCAAAGCTTTTGAACAATTTGCTAAGCAGCGAGCGATTGAGCATGTCTGCACTACAACTGGAGTGACAAGGGGTAACGGCCAGATCGAGAGGGTGAACAAAGTCATTTTGTCGGTTATTAGCAAACTGTCAGCAGGGGACACTACGAAGTGGTATAAGTTCATCCCAGAAGTCCAGCGCGCAATAAACACGCATATCCACTCGTCCACACAGGAAACACTGTTTGAACTTATGTTTAGAAAAAAAGGCAACAGTAAAATTACCGACAACCTCACAGCTGTATTGGAACAAGAGATGGCAGAAGATTTTGACAAAGCAAGGCAAGAAATTCGTCAACAAGCCAAAATGCAGATACAAAAAGCCCAAGAAGTGTACAAATCCAATTACGATAAAAAGCGCAAAGGAGAACACATTTATAAGGAAGGAGACCTGGTTGCTGTGAAGCGCACTCAATTCGTCGCGGGTAAAAAATTGGCAAGCTCTTTTTTAGGTTCATACGAGGTGATTAAGGTTAAGAGAAATGGCCGAAGTTAGAAAAGCTGGTCCGAATGTTACGTCAACAAGCGTAGACAATATGAAGCTGTGGAAATATGTCGAATGGAATCGGGACATGTTGTCGTCTGGGACAGACGAAAGTGATCAGGATGACCGAATGTGAGAAGGAGAAGTACGTCAGAGCTGGCAACACTGGTAAAAGTCCAGCAGTACGTGGAGTTACATACCATCGTGCAGTGCTGTAGCAGTCGCCGAAAAAGCCGCATTAGTTTTGGCAGTCACTTTGATATATTTTGTATTTTTTATTATCATCTTTTAATTCTTATTATTGTCTTTTACATTAATTACACTACTTTGAACTGTTCTATTACAAATAAAACATTACATACGAGGGCGGGTTAATAAGTCCGTGACTTTTGGATTAAAACAGATTTTTTGATAAAAAAATAATTTTATTTTTCAACGTAGTCTCCCTTGAGCTCTATACACTTTGTCCAACGCTTCTCCAATTTTTTTATCCCTTCCAAAAAAAATGATTTGTCGAGGTCCTCAAAATAGGCCTTTGTTTGCGAGATGACTTCATCATTGGAGTCAAATCTTTTTCCACCAAGCCGTTTCTTCAGGTTTGGGAACAAGAAGTAGTCGCTCGGAGCCAAATCTGGAGAATAGGGTGGATGAGGGAGCAATTCATAGCCCAATTCATGGATTTTTGCCATGGCAACTGCACATGTGTGCACCCTTGCATTGTCTTGGTGGAAAAGAACTTTTTTCTTGGCCAAATGAGGTCGTTTTTTTTTTCAAATCGTCATTGAATCGGTCCAATAAGTTGGCATAATATTCCCCATTGATTGTTCTTCCCTTTTGAAGGTAGTCAATGTGGATTATCCCGCGTGCATCCCAAAAAACAGTCGCCATAACTTTATTGGCTGACAAACCCACCTTGGCCTTCTTTGGCGCCGATTCACCCTTAGAAACTCACTGTTTTGACTGTTGTTTGTTCTCTGGTGTGTTCTGATGGATCCATGTTTCGTCCACGGTTACAAAACGGCGCAAAAACTCCTCCATATTGCGATTAAAACAACGCCAAACCTTCCTGTGAAGTTGTTACACGATTGCGTTTGTGGTCGACTGTGAGCAAACGCGGCACCCATCTTGCGGAAAGCTTTCTCATGCCCAAGTGATCATTCAAAATTGAAACCACTGAGCCATGCGAGATCCCTACGGCTTCCACAATCTCTCGCACTTTCAATCTTCGGTCGGCCAACACCATATCGTGAATTTTTTCGATTGTTTCGGGTGTAGAGACCTCAACTGGGCGTCCAGGACGTTCGGCATCTTCAGTGCTTGTACGGCCACAACGAAATTCAGTAAACCACTTTTTTACCATTGAAATCGATGGTGCAGAGTCCCCATAGTATTTATAAAGCTTAGCCTTGGTCTCGGTAATGGTTTTTTTTCGCAAGAAATAATGCTTAATAAGCACACGAAATTCACTTTTTTCCATTTTCTCCTCAAATTAGTGAGTAGTCTGATAAAAATAGCTGTCAAACACAAACTAACTGACGCAGCAAGTTTAAATTTTGACAGGAGTCAACTGAAAGATGTCACGGACTTATTGACCCGCCCTCGTATATTGTAGTAGAACTAAGCAATTTTTTTTGAAAATTATTTTTTTTTTAAATCAAATTTTAAAGATAATGATAATAAATGAATAAATAATAGAATTAATATATAACTTTTATAAGTGGTAAAGGCTTCTTTAGAAGCGTCCTTATAATAAGCTAATTTCATACTGATTATTTAAACAGTTTTTTTTTACAACGCTTCGAGTAAAACTTATTCAAAGTTTTGGCATGCCTGACGGGTGCAGTGCTTCTTTCACTTTAATTGCTCCTAAAATTTGCATAAAAAGATTTTTTTTTTTCAAAATGTCACTAATATTAAATATTATAAAATAGTAGGTACATCAAAAAAATACTTTATTGTGGAGAGAATTGCTTCACTTTCACACTAAAAAAGGGGTTTTCCTTTTATTTATTTAATAAATAAAGATATTTTCATTCAGACTTTCATGCGTTTTATGAAAATTCCTTACAAATGTCCGTCGGTGTTTAGGATTCCATCTCCGTAAATAAATTGTTTATTGTAGAACTGCATTATTTTTCAAAGCTCTGATGTCGCAAATTCCAGTTCTCTAATGATTATATATTATTATTATATAATTATATAAAATTATATATTTTATAATGGGAAAACTTATAATTTTATTTCAATTAGTGAATAACAAAGAGAACAATTTTAAGTAAAAAAGAAATCGATTTTAAGTAATTTACAAGAACAACATTACGTAACTGATAAGGATAAATTTAAGTAATGTACAAGAAAAACTTTGCCCAACTGGCAAAGATAAATTTAAGTAATGCACAAAAACAACTTTACGTAACTGACAAGGATAAATTTACTCCGGAACGTCGAACCGCACTCCACTAAATATCAAGGAAGACTACCTTTTTCTTCTGTCATCCGCTCGATCGTCGACTTCTCACCCTTATCCCCGCCAATTCCAAAGACCAACCAAATCCAATAATTTATGCGAGGTCCACAGCTTTCTGACGAACGTCAGTGCCATCCATCCGCCGCACACACCAACTACGACTAATGCTAACCTCAATGGAGTCATTGTATTGCTGAAATAACAATGCTCAAGACTTGCACTCCTTCATGATGAATCAAAGACCTAACCGAAATCCATACCTCCGCGGTTGCGACCACGTCTTATCATGGTAATTAGAGCTCAAAACATTAACAAATGCGGTCGGTGGTTGACGATCTAAAGGCCATCTGAGAATGAAAATCAAACAAAATACAATCCAATTAAAAAAAAAATCCATTAAAAAAAATACATACGAAAAGCTTTTTCTGTGATAGAGCAAAAATAGCTGTAAATTCAAACAAACTTTATTAAGAATTGATTTCTTTTTAACGTTATTTCGGCGAAGAAAAGGCCCATTTTTAAGAATTTACAGGTAATACAAATTTATTTAATTGATTGAGACATTATAGTACAACATATGAACAATATTTACTTAATTTTTGAAAGCACAATATTAACAAAAAAACTAACATGTTTTTGGCTAAATCGGGGTGTATTGTTACGCCAGAATCGACAATAAATAAAATGGACACAGATTTATGCTGATCGAACATTCCAATCTAGAGATTAACTGCCCGCCGAACACAATAACTTCATTTCGATAAAAATGCGTTTAAGCTTTTTACGAATTCAATTATTACGCACGCAAATATTTGAAAAAATCGAAACGTAGATGGGTGAAAAATACTAGCAGAAGGCATTGAACATTTTACTTGCTACTACTTAAGCATGTACTCATATAATGAAATGATAACGCACAAACCGGTCGAGCACGGCTAAGCAGTCCGAAAGAGGGCGTATATATGCATCGGAAAATGGGGTTTTTGTACCCTTAAAATGTTTGTACACAACGCGGGCGAAGGAAATTTAGGGAGGAAGATAGGACAGGCACCGATGTACATTATTTTTAAATGTTTGTAAGTTATAACGTCCAGGAAACACAGAGATCGGCAGGGCATTCCAGAAGCGAGTTGTACGGCTTACGAAAGAATCACGATATTTTATAGCACGTGCAAAAATGGGCTTGAGGGTGTACTGATGAGCATTCATAGCGAGACGGGTGTTACGGTTGAAAGTTTGATTGGGCGGAATGCTACTGGCGATTTGAATGGAGCACTGGTGGTGGAAATAGTGATAAAACAAAGTGAGACAGGAGACGTCGGTGTTCGAGGGTGTCAATTAATTGACTGATATTAGTATCGCCTATGAATTTTATCGCACGATTTGGAACCCTATCTAGCAGGTGCGGAGATGTTTTAAGAGCACCTGACCAGATGTGGGCATTGTACTCCAATTTTGGGCGGATAAACGCCTTATATATTGTGGCCAGATCAGAGGGGGTAAAATATTTCTTACGTCGCTTGAGGAAACCTAGATATTTCGCAGCATATTTGACGAAATCGAATATGTGGTCATTCCAACGTAAGTTGTCACTGACACACATACCGAGAATGGAAAGTTTATCGGTTTTGACGATGCAAGTGCCATTAATGGATGACGGCTTGGTATTTGAATTTCGCTTTAATGACAGCAGACAGCATTGAGTTTTGGAAGCATTAAATTCCCCACGGTTGATAGTTCCCCAATTAGTTATGCTGTTAATATCCGAACTTAATGAGCTTAACATACGCTGCTATTCCCGTTCTACAGCCGAAGAGCAGGGACGTGAGTCCGGGGACGAATATGAAAAGCAGAGAGTACTGTCATCAGCAAAGGAATAAATTGGATTAGAAGTAGCAGACAAGAGATCATTATTGAAAACTAAAAAGAGTGTCGGAGACTGAACGGAGCCCTGGGGTCACACCAGCATTTATTTTGTGAATATCAGAATTGAAACCGTCCAAGACAACTTGAATTGAACGTTCCGAAAGGTAATTTCTAATCCATTGAAGAAGAGAGTCATCGATCCCAAGAGCACGCATTTTCGACAAAAGAGCGTGATGCCAAACTCTGTCAAATGGCTTAGAAATATCAAGTGCAACTATCTTGCTTTCGCCAGATTGATGTACGCTTTGGTTCTACTTTTCGGTGAGACATGCCATCAAATCACCAGTGGACCTGTTGCTACGAAAACCATTAAGAAGTTTTCGTGTTTCGAGATATTTCATGAGCTGATGGTTTATCGGCGTTTCCATGACCTTGGAAATAAGGGACGTAAGTGCAATGGCTCTGTAGGAGGAGAGAGAAGAAGATTCGCCTTTTTAGGGCTGGACAAATGCTGTTTTCCATCTGCTCGGAAAGAGTCCTAAAGAATAGGATTGATGAGAAAGCTTGCGCAATGGTTTTGCCAGCGAGGAAGAACTCCTCTTCAGAAGAAGGGAAGATATACCATCTGGGCCGGCGGATTTATATATATTAAGATCTTTAAGTACTCTTGCTACTACGCGGGTGCGAAAGTGAATTCGTCCCATTGAATATTCGACGCACTCAAGTGTAGGCGGGGACAAAGCACAATCTGGAAGTGTTGAGCTAGCCGCAAAGTGTGCAGCAAGCAGATTGGCCTTGTCCAAAGAGCTGACAGCTAGAATGTCATTGAAAAAGTGCTTTGGGGTGGAGGATGAGGCAGAATTTCTAATGTTTTTGACGAACGACCAAAAATTGTTACTGCTTTTGAGACATTGCAGTATTTTTTGCCTCAGTTTTTGATCGAATTGGAATTTCACACGCTTGAGAAAGACGTTGCAGTCATTTCTGGCTGGTTTAAACATTTTTCGGTTTTCCTCTGCCGGATTGGTCTTGTAGGACCAAAAAAACAATTCTCTAACCCTGACAGCCTCTTTACAGCTCGAGTCATACCATGCCTTTTCTTTTGGTTTGATACTCTTCATCCGATGAGGGATGAAGTTTCTCATTCCAAAGAGAATAGTTTCTGTGATCTTATCAGCAGCGGCATCCACGTCGTTATCGAGGAAACATAACGACCAGTTAAAATTCCTAAACAAGCTGATAAGACCGCTCCAGTTGGCTTTCTCGTATTGCCATACGGTTCTTTTAGGAATCTTTTCACTAACTGTGTGGTGGGTGTACGAGAAATTAGTTGATATGACACAAGAGTCCGACGAGCCTATAGGGGAGAGCACATCAACGGAGTACTTATCAGGGTGAGAAGTTAAAAACAAGTCCAGGGTGTTGGCGGTATTCGCGTTGGCTCATTTACAAGCCGCGTTAAGTTGTTTTCTGCAGCGAAGATCTGAACACACCGTCCTTCGGCTGTTGTCTATTCAGAATATCGATGCCACCCAGAATTGTGTATATTGAAATCGCCCGTAATAACGATTTCAGTACGAGGATACAGTAATGCAATTCTTTGAAAGGAGCCAGACAGCACATCAAACTCGTTAAAAGTCGAATTGTTGTCCAATTTGCGACTTCTGTAAATAAAATAGTAGTGGATAATTTGCTTACGGAAATGGAATTTTAACCACATGAAATTAAAATCCGGATTGAAATAGGGACAATATTGTGGTGGAGTTTGGTAAGATACATCACTACGCACGTAAATGACAAGCACAAAAAACACAAACACCGACGTTGCTAAGTACAGCTGTGAAGTAAAAAATTCAGAGTTGGTTTACCGAATCAAATTGTTGTAGATGTTATGCACCTAAAACAATAGGAACCAGCACACCAACAAAAATAAAATTCACAACCCGCTTGTTGATGGTCAGCTTGGCACTCCGTTCATGTGACCACCACAGCTTCTGCTGCAAGCGACCATCCGAAGTCCAAAGTTATCGATGACTCTTTGAAGAATAAGCCTGACTGGTGTTGAACACTTTCGCTCATAGTGGTGATGTTTTGGCGTGTACGTGCTGGTCGACCATGCTGATATGAGGATTTAGCCGATACCGAACCAGTTTCTTCAAAACGCTTCACCATTGCTATAGCGAATATGGTGACCGAAAAATTCACGAATTTTACGAAATGTTACTTTTATAGTTCGCCTATTTTCGTAATAAGATTAAATAACAAAAATGCGTTGTTGCGGGGTAAAGGACTCCATGACTAAAATTGCCAAAGATTGTATGACATCTGTCGAAATGAAGATCAACTTCATTGAATTCAGTAAATAACAGTAATTGACAGCCAACATTTACACTATCTGGTGGCCCACCATTTATAATTTCCGGTTCCAGTGTTTCTCGAAAAACCGAAATTAAAGATCTAGGTGTTGTTTATGGTTCGAAATTTGCATATTCGTTTCACATAGACTATAGTATGATGTTGCTAAACGAAACTCGATGCTTTTATTTCTTAAGCCAACGTGTTCTTTCGAACACATATGCTGACCTTCCCTTAGTGTTGTTCTATAATCTGGTATCCAATCTATATCAATTCGATAACACGATTACAAATGTTACAAAAGTCCTTACAAAATTCGTTATAAAGCAAACGAAATAGAACCCTGATATAATGCTCTCTTATCCAACTAGACATGCCTTAGTTCAGTAGAAAATCTTGCACGACATTAAAACGCAACAGACTCTGTACGCTGCTTTGTTGTACACTACTTTGGTGTACTTTTTTTCGTTTCATCGTACATGTTTCGTATCATTCTTACATACTCCTCGGCTGCATTTTGAGATTTTAGTGCGGTCCAAACAAGTTCTTCGAGAACTCTGTCGAAGCTTTTTCCAAGTCGATGAAGACGGTATGTAGTAAAACGATATGTTAATTAGGCATTTTCTAGAGAAAAGTGATTTCAAAATCAAAAATTAGCATGGGCAATGAAAACGGAACAGGCTTAGAAATTGGATATCTAAAGACTCAAACAAGATATCAACTTTATTTAAACGCCGTTATAAAGGCTGGTATTTCTTCTAAAAATAAAGTCCTACACGAAGTTCTTACCATTAGTTCTAATAGAGAAATTTTCGTTAACATGGGTCAGGGTACACCAAAGTAAGCCTTTTCTTAAATCCGCTATAAATGATATCAACATTGGAGATAGACCCTTACTGTAGAACGATTTTTTTCTTAGAATATGCCCAGGAATCATTTTCCAAATTATCGTCAACGAATTAGGGGACACCGTGTATAAATAAAAAGACAAAGATCATGCCAATAATCATGCAAGCACATAATCGAATATTTAAATTTTCATTCTTGTGAAGTTTCTAAATTTATCAGGATATATAAGTCCTTAGTTCTGGTATCAGGTTTTTAATAGTGCCAGCATCTCGTTTTTGATTGTAAAGATGAACTCACCACCTCCTACTTTGTGTTTCATATTTCTGACAAACCGGTGCCCGTGGCTCAGGAGGTAGTGTATTGGCTTCCGCTTTATTCACCATCCAATAGAAATCTGTCAAACGAGGAGATTGACAGGTATCTAAGAATAATGGACCTGACAATCAAACAAAACGGTATCTCGGTACCTACCAATACACATAACGAAGATTTATTCCGCAACGCAACTATCGACGCATTGCACCGACATATAAGTAGACTGCTGTCAAGACTAAAAACCCTGAACAAACAGTTTACTGACAGACACAACCCGGAGATCATGATACTGAAGTCGTCGATCAAAAACCTCTAGATTTTATTAAAAGAAAATTACAGCAATTCTGTAAGTTTGTATTGGAACAACAAAATTCGGACCGTAAACACCAGCCACCCGAATAAGTTCCCCCAAATAAATCAAATATGGAATTTCGGAGGAAAGATCAAAACGACCTTTCGTGTCTTAAAACCGCCCGAACGACGGACAACGAGCACATACTCATAGCAGCAGGCATCGATCCAAATGAGGCCGTTGATGATGACAACTTTTTTATGATCGAGGATCCGCAGGAGAAAGTAGAGGCGATAGGAGGAAGTGTACTAGGCGAATGACACCATTGGTCCGAACCACGACGTGGAAAATCGAGTTCTTGGGCACAATTTCTACCTTCGAAATGAAATAGCGAACTGACGATTCGAGAGCTCGGGTTTCACCCAATTCAGTGACGAGAATATTACAAATAATATCATAGCCAACGATAGGGTACTGCCCCTTTTCATTTCAAAGGAAGAGTTCCAAACGATCTTCGAATCACTTAGAAGTAAGAAATCAGTGGGAACCGATGAAATACCGAACATGTGCTTCGAGATCTCCCACTAGAAGCTGTGGACATTTATACCATCCTGTTTAATAACGCAATGAATAATGCACATTATCCAGCGCATTGGAAAACTGCGGTGGTACACCCTATCCCCAAAAGGGACAAAGACACATCCAATCCGGCGAATCTCCAGTCGATCAGTCTTCTTCCAAACATCAGTAAGGTTTTCGAGAAGGTGATCAATAGAGTCCTGACTAAGTGGGTTGAGCACAAACATATAGTTCCGGATAATCAATTCGGTTTCAAGGCGGAGCATGATATCATTCATGCCGCATCTAAACTAGTTCCTGATATCTAATGGAACAAAGGCAAGAACCAGTTCACTGGTGCCTGCCGGATTGACTTGGAAAAGGCCTTCGATACCGTATGGTTAAAGGGGCTCTTCTTCAAGCTGGACAGGTTGGGCATTAGTAAACCACCATCGCATATTCTTTTTGATATGCTCTCCAGTAGACAGTTCATCGTGAAGAATGGCGGTGTGACTTCTGCTGGAACATTTAACATTAAAAACGGTCTGCAACAAGGTGGTAAATTCGCCGATCATATTCAGGATTTACACACAAGTGATCTGATAGGTTTACTTCACCATGCCATAGCGTACGCAGACGACTTAATCGCGTAGAGAGTAGGTCCAAAGATTGAGGTCATCAACACACTTTTTCAACGTGACTTCGATAAAATTAAGCGATATTGCGATGTCTGGAAGTTGAAAATCAACTTTCAGAAATCGGAAACAATTTTATTTAGGACGCCTTTGTCTGTGGCCTCTAGGGATACCAGAAAGAATTGGCGAAAGTTTTCGATCGTGGGACAGCACGGGCAGCCACTTGCTTGTCGAAATGTCAGATACCTTGGGATCTGGCTAGACCAATATCTGTATTTTAACCAACATATAGATGTTGCTCTGGCCAGAGCCAAAGGTGATTTTGCTCTTACAAAGAGACTGTTTTATAGCAGCCAACTCGATGCGAGGATAAAGTGGATCTGCTACATGGCCCTTATCCGGCCTATGCTTGTATTTGGATGTCCCGTGTGGTTCAACGTGAGAGCAAGTTTATTGGAAAAGATTTGGGTGTTTGAGAGGGCTTGTCTTAGGACTTGTCTTCGGTTATACAGAACATCAGGATCTGAGTACTAGATGGAGTGAAAAGTGACCTCCTTGGGAATTAAAAATTATTTTTTTTTAAATGTTTTTTTATATTATTCAATATAGTCCCCTTTTAGTTTGATACACTTATTTTAGCGATTTTCCAACTTCTTGATCCCGTCCGAAAAGTAATTTTCCGGAAGGTCTGCAAAATACTCTTCCGTGGCGTCGATGATTTCCTCGCGTGAGCTGAATTTTTTATTGGTGAGCCATCTTTTGAGGTTTGGGAAGAGATAATAGTCCGAGGGATCCAAATCCAGTTACTAATCGACGCCAAAAGTCCGCCCGATTCAGCATCAGCAAGTCCAAACACTCTTTCGAAGTGCTGTCGCGTTCGTGTTTTTGGTCATACGCGGCACCCAGCGGCAGGATAACTTTTTCATATGCAGAATATTGCCAAAAATATGGCGTGCGCGCTCAGTACTAATCTTTTTGATATCTGCTAGCTGTCGCACCTTCACTTTACGGTCAGCCAATAACATTTCATGTATTTTTTGACATTCGGAGGGTCTGCCGCTGCGGACTTGATCGGTAGTGGAGTTGCGGCCACCACGAAACTCTCGAAACCAATATTTGACGGTGTAATCTGACGGAGCATTAGCCCCATGATATTTATCCAACTTTTCTTTTGTTTCGCCGTTTTGCCTCTCAAAAAATAATGTTTTATGAGAGAACGAAAATCGTTTTTGTCCATACTCAACATGATGCCAAACACGTCAACAACAATCAGCTGTCAATACGAAACTAAAGACAGTATCGTACTGAAATTTGGCATGTCTACCTAAATATGAACGGACTTCAAGGCACCATAACCTTTTTTGCAGTAGCAGCGCATTCTGTAGGTCAGGGGGGGTCACTTTTCACTCCATCTAGTACATAAAATTCTATCCTAATGAGTTCTTGTACAATAGGGCGAACCTAATAAGAGTGGACAACTTCGTCATTAAGTTGACTCGAAGGCACATTGGAAGAGCAATAACCTCATCGAACAACCTGATCTCCGGTGCTTACAACCCCAATTATACACTTGCGGTCATAGAAACCGCACCACCTATTGAGTGGTGCGTGGTGAGTGGTCAAAAAATGCTTAATTACATCAGATGATCGTAAGGGTTTTTCTCATACTAATGAAGGGTATTCCCCATAGCGGAGTTCGGCCTCGTATTTGGTGCAAAAAAAATCAGTTTGAATTGAGTTGTGACGGTGACAAGTAAAAAAAAAAGTGAAATGTCTGGTAAGTACGAGGGGCGTTCAACATATTCTCGATATCGGGGTGAAGCTGTGGTTGTATATATAAATTGACTTATTTATCAAGTAATTTTAGTGCATTCATGTAAAATTTCATATAAATGTGATTATTAATTCGCGTTTTATCTCTAGTTAAATAGAATCATAATGGCAACTGAGACGATGATGGTGAAAATTGAGCATCGCGCTGTAATTAAATTTCTCACTAAGCAAGGAAAAAGTCAAAAAACTATTCATGGAGACATGGTGGCTGTTTACCAGGGTTCCGCACCTTCATTATCAACTGTGCAAAAGTGGTCAAGTGAGTTCAAGAGAGGCAGAGAGAGCATTGAAGACGACCCCCGCTCCGGCGCCCCGGCTACTGCTTGTACGGGAGAAAGCATCAAAGAAGTCGAAAAACTTGTTCTTGAGGATGCCCGAATAAAGGTGAAAATGATGGCAGAGATCACCAAGCTTTCAATTGGTACCATTCACACCATTCTTCATGACCATCTTAACCTTTCAAAGGTCAGTGCAAGGTGGGTGCCACGAATGCTCACAGTGCCTCAGAAAAAAGTGAGAATCGCATGCTGTAGAGAGCTTTTGGAGATGTGTAGTGAGAACGCGGACGGTGTTATGGATCGAATTGTTACTGGGGACGAAACATGGGTCCACCACTATGACCCTGAAATCAAACAAGAGTCCATGCAGTGACATAAAAAATGAACAGACAGTTCAAAGTCACTCCGTCTGCCGGGAAGCTTATGGCCACAGTTTTTTGGGACTCAAAGGGAATCTTGCTCGTTGAGTACAAAAAAAAAGGTGAAACCATCAACGCCACATCCTACGCTTCCACTTTGCATAATTTGCGGGAGGAAATTAAAAAGAAAAGACGGGGTAAACTCGCAGCGGGTGTGTTGCTTCTTCATGACAACGCTCCTGTTCACACGGCGCGAGTTTCCAAGGCTGCTGCGCGAGATTGTGGTTTCGAAGAAATCCAACACCCACCCTATAGTCCAGACCTTGCCCCTAGTGATTATTTCCTGTTTCCGGATTTGAAAAAATGTCTTCGTGGAAAAAGATTTTCGGATGATGAAGAACTCAAGTCGGTATTTTGCAGAGAAAGAGGAAATTTATTTTTTTGAGGGTTTAAAAAAGCTTATCTCAAGATGTAACAAATGCATTGATGTTAGGGGAGATTATATTGAAAAATAAAAACAATTTAAATTGAATTCGCATTTTCCTTCATATCGATACCGAGAATATATTGAACGCCCCTCGTATCATCAACTGACTCAGGACGAAAAAGTTCAAATATTGACTTTAGTCGAAGAAGGGCTTGGCTATCGTGAGATTGCGGTTAAAATAGGATGCTGTCATTCAACTATCGTACGACTGATGAAGAAAAAAGAAAATTTTGATCCACTGGAAAGGTAAACGTAAAACAACCCAGAAGACGGACAATGTATTGGGTCTACAAGTAAGTTTCCAGCGTTTGTCAGAGGTGGCGCCACCAGTGGATCCCGGGCAGAAATGTCAGACCCCATGTGTTTTATTTGTAGTTTTTGTTTCTGTCAACAACTTTGCAGCGTTATATTTGAGCAGTTCTATCGGTGTCGTACATTTTATCGAGTAAAATCATGGCAAGTTTCCAGCCAAATAAACGTCATTTGCGGGAAGCTCTGCTTTTATTCTTTAATATGACGAAAAGTGCGGCTGAGGCCTATCGTTTGTTTTCTTAAACTTATGGGGCGGAATGTATTGGTGAATCGACGTGCCGCGAGTGGTTCAAACGGTTCAAAAGTGGTGATTTTGGAGTTGAAGACAAAGATCGCCCCGGAAAGCCGAAAAGTTTTGAAGACGAGGAATTGGACGCTTTACTGGATGAGGATCCGTGTCAGATTCAAGAAGAACTTGCTGCATCATTGGGCGTCACACAACAAGCCGTTTCTCTGCGCCTAAAAGCACTGGGATCCATTCAAAAGGTTGGAAACTGGGTGCCGTACGATTTGAAGCCAAGAGACGTCGAACGGCGATTTTGCATGTCCGAAATGTTACTGCAGCGGTATAAAAATAAATCATTTTTGCATCGTATTGTCACTGGTGATGAGAAATGAATTTATGATAATCCTAAACGCAGAAAATCGTATACAAAGCCCGGCGAGCCCACCCAATCAACGCCAAAACGAAATATTCACGTGAATAAGGTCATGCTCTGCATATGGTGGGATCAAAAGGTATCGTATACTACGAACTGCTTCCAAGTAGTGAAACCATCAAAGGACCATTATATCGAACCCAACTAATTCGTTTGAAGCGGGCACTAAAAGAAAAACGGCCAGAATATGAGACCAGGCATGAGTCCGTCATTTTTCATCACGACAACGCTCGGCCACATGTTGCGGTTTCGGTGAAAAACTATTTGGAAAATAGTGGATGGGAAATTCTGCCTCACCCGCCTTACAGTCCAGACTTGGCACCATCTGACTACCACTTGTTTCGTTCGATGCAGAACGCTCTTACGGAAATACGCTTCAGCTCAGTAGAGGAAATCAAAAATTGGCTCGATACGTTCTTGGGCTCGAAAGACGAGAAATTTTTTTGGTCCGGAATTCATAAATTGCCAGAAAGATGGGGGAAAGTTGTAGCTTCCGATGGACGATACTTTGAATAAAGCATTGTAACTATGTTCTCATAATAAAACTTCAAATTTTGGAAAAAAAACCCTGGAAACTTACTTGTAGACCCAATATATCAAAGGATTCTCAAAGTAGTAATGATAATCAACTCCGTATTTGATATAAATCTATTATTTTTCATGCGCATATCCACATGCAAATGATGAAAATGACAAAATACAACTTTTTCTAAAAATTATTAATACAAAAATTAAATTAATGAATGAGCTGGAATTTAAATAATTTAGTGCACACTCTTTCAAATAAAATATTGTTATAAATTGTTCCTTAACAATTTGCTGGATTGCATTTATTCGTATATTTTTATGATTTATCAAATTGTCGAGTCCAAAAAATTAAAAATTAATTCAAAATCTAAAATATAAAATGTTATTACCCTGGTAATAATTTTCTTTTTTATATGTTAACAAAATTTTGGTTTTAAACTTTTGGAGTTAATACATTAAAAAAAATAGGAAACCCACAGCCGGCCAAAAGGCCAAGTTGAGAAAGAAAGGCTTAGAAGAGATGTTACGATCGTCCTTTGGTTTTAACGCCAAGTATCTTTTGCCCACCGTTAGAAGACATAGCTAAAACGATATCAGCTCTGAAAATGGACTCAGTGTAATTGACTTTGCGGCAGGGCAAAATGTCATGATATCTAGCACATCACACTTCCTACAAGATGGATTATAATGAATTTGTCATTTGTTGTGCACAAAGAAGCGGCAATGATTGTCAACAAGCGCATGGGCATGCAGGGCGGCTCTGCAAAGAACGACGAGAGCTGCTTATGAACTTTGTAATGGCGTTTTTGTTTGGGCAGGCAAAAGGCGGCTTTTTTTTGTACTCCAATTTTGATGCCAATGGATCACTAAAAAAAAATTCTTCGAACTTTTATTCATTCATTCAACATGACTGATTTATTGATAAAAGCCTGTTTTTTTGACTTGTATGAATACACTTAAAATGACTAAGCATGTGTTAAGTTTTTTGTAAAATGGGATTGAAATAGAAAGTAGGATGTTTGGGCTCGGTGATTATTTCTCTCCATTATGGTGACATCTGACTTTTAATGGGGAGAGCAAATAATTTGTGTAAATTGACTAGTTGTATTTTAGGCAACCACTCATAATTTTTGTTGCCTGAATCAAAGAAAAATTTGAAAGTCAATAAATTATCACTTGAACCACAGCCAACCAGGGCGCATATAGCGACAGCATTTATAGAGAACTATATATGACGAAAATGGAGAACGCTCGCTGTTTGAAAAAATCGATAATGATACCATAAGGGTATCAGCTGTCAAAGGATTTCGCCAACCTGACTTTTTTTTTATTATTAACGCGCACTCAACGGATTTGTGTACTCTTAAAATGTTTGTACACAGCGCGGGCAAATACTTAAAGGTATTGTTTAGGAAGATGAAATATAAACACTTACTTGAATTACAAATTGGAATATATCTCAACACAGTAAATAATGGGACACTGATGAAAATAGAAAAATGACACTCGTCTATCTCCAGACATACTGAGATGAGGGAATGTCGGTTCGGCGCCGATAAGCTGAACTGGGCATCGCCAGAGAGTCAACCCGGCTTATGTTGCGGTTGGATTTGGGCCTACATGCGTATAAGATTGTGCAAACGCAAGAATTTAAGCCGGACGACCATAGACAACGCCGTGAGTTCTCTAATTGGGCGCTGGAAATGTTAACCGGAGTTCTGGATTTTGATCAAAAAATCATCTGCTCCGACGAGGCTCATTTTTGGCTCAGTGGCTATGTCAACAAGCAAAATTGCCGTTGCTGGAGGAAACACAATCCACAAGCTTTCAGCCCAGCATCAATGCATCCACAAAGATTGACTGCTTGGTGCATGGTAGCATCATCGGATCTTATTTCTTTCGAAATGAGGAAGGAGACAACGTTACCCTGAATGGTCTAAGGTATAGAGCGATGTTAACCGATTTTCTGTGGTCAGACCTCGACAACATAGATATATCCAAGCTGTGGTTCTAACAAGATGGCGCTACATGACATACAAGCGATGCAGCGCTCGAAACTGTGAGGGAGAAATTTGCGACGGGGTTATGTCACGGCGAGCGTCCATAAATTGCCCGCTGGGATTATGCGATTTGACCTCACTCTATTATTTTCTCTGGGTCTACGTCTAGTCCTTAGTCTACGCTAACAAGCCAACCACTTTGGGCGAGCTCTAGGCCAACATACGACACGATATTTCCGAAATAACACCGCACATATTGGACCGAGTCATCAAAAGTTGGACCGACTGCTTGAAGCACTGCCAGGGAAGTCGAAGCGGCTATTTGAATGATGTGCTATTCCACACATAATGGCATGAACGTAGCTTCAAAATAAAGCCAGAATCAATTTCATACCTACAAACTAAGAAGAACATTTCTTTGTTTTGTTATAAAACATATAAACTATCTAAACTATCGTCAAAGCACATTATCATGATACGTATATGTTAATTGGGGAAGCAAGCCCCGGAGATCAGGTTTTCGAAGAGGTCATTGCTCTTGCAATGTGCCTTAGAGTCTACTTAATGACGAAATTGTCCACTCTTATTAGGTTCGTCCTATTGTGCATTAGGATAGAATTTTCTGTACTCAGGGTCTGATGTTCTGTATAAACCACAAGCCCTCTCAAACACCCGCATCTTTTCCAATAAACCTGCTCTCACGTTGACCCACACGGGACATCCAAATACAAGTATGGGCCGGATAAGGGCTATGTAGTAGAGGTGGGTCGTTTTCGGTTTTTGTGTTAACGAAACGAAACAGTTATTTAAAGAAATTAGTTAAAAAACTAGTTAACTAACTAATAAGAAGCACTAACGAGAAATTATAATCATGTACTGCGAGAAAACCAAAAACCATTTTCGTCTCATCCGCCCAAATGAAACCGTTGTTTTCAATGTAAAATAAACCCATCTTTTCCTTGTTGATTCCACTCCTGTCTGACAGTAACTACATTCACGAAACGAACGAAAAAGCGTTTTCATATCTTTTAGTGCAAGCGAAAAAAAAACGGAACAAACGCAGAAAATGTTAAACACGAAAAAAACGATAACGATCGGGGAAGTACTTAAACTGTAACGATCGGGGAAGTAGTTAAACGAAAAAAACGATAACGATCGGGGAAGCAGTTAAACTGTGACGATCGGGGAAGTAGTTAAACGAAAAAAACGAGAACGATCGGGGAAGCAGTTAAACTGCTTTTTTTTCTCCTTCATGCGTCTTTCATATTTGCGGAACAGAATGATCCATTCGCATACCTGAGTTGAATTTTGTGTATGCAAATAGATAAATGTAGTTACTCTATAAACTGTTTGTTTATGAAAATAAAACGGCTACGTCGTTACTAGATGAAAAACTGTTTTTTTAACTATGTTAGTTCGTTTTATTTATACCCACTCCTACTATGTAGCAGATTACCCTCACTCTCGCATCGAGTTGACTGCTATAAAACAGTCTCCAGACGCGTGAATTTCGTATTGTCTTATTTCAAGCGGATGCACTGGCCTTCTTAGAACTGTTCCATTAGAGAGACGAATTTGACAAGCCCTTACTTTGTTATCACGACCTGGAAAAACTTCTTTGACCAAAGCCAATTTCCATAGAGTTTTAGGTAATGCGGGATCATACAGTAGCACCACTTCATTAGGTTTTATGGATGATGAAAATCCGCGTTTTACAGCAGGAAGAGAACGAAGTTGATGTAGGTATTCTAATTTCCAACTCTTCCAAAATAATTTCAAAGATAATAGTCTTGAATTTCATCGTTGACGAATATTCGTGCTTGTATAGGGAATACTAAACGAGGTCTCGATTGAAGTTTGATATGAACCGGTGAGAAAATGCGAAGACGTGAATGAGTTTAGGTCTCTGGGATCATCGGAAAGAGATGTCAGCGGCCTGGCATTAATAACTGATTCCACTTCTGATAGTAGAGTTCTAAGCTCTTCGAAACAAAGCGATGACTTTCGAATTGTTGCCTTCAATAAGTCTTTAAGCCTTTCCCAAAAGCCCCCCCCCACGGTGCTGCTCTTTCCACAATAAATCTCCAGCGTATTCCTTCTTTACTTGAAAATCCTTGAATAAGCTCAGTAGCTATTAGTTTATTTAAATTGTAGTGTTCCTTATATGCACGCTTAAAAGTTTTTGCATTATCGGATTAATTAATTGAGTTTTCGTCTACGCGAAAAATCTTAATGCAAGCAAACAACTTTTAACGGTTAAATCGGTCACCAATTCTAAATGAATAGCTCTTCCAGAACCACAAGTTAATAGCAAAATGTATACCTTTTTTGTTGAGTCTCCATTCACCTTTTTTATACATATATAGCGGTCCAGCAAAATTTTATGCCTGTCATATCAAATGACTTCGAAGTCATCATCCTTTCACGGGGAAGTGGAGCAAACGGCTCTGATCCAGGTTTTAATTTAAAACGCTTGCAAACGGCTGATGACAGATTTTATCAACTGCCTAACCCTTATTATCCACAAAAAGGTTCCTTAATTCACATAACACAGAACTGACTCCACTGTGAAACATTCGTTGAAGTGCATTTAATATAATAGTTTGACTGACATGCGATTGTCTCGGCAAGACAGTTGGAAAGGCACTATCTCTGTTTTCATTGAACTGGATTCGACTGCTTATACGTAAAATACCATCTTCGTCTACAGCTGGGTTAAGAGTATAAAGAACTGAAGATCTGTCATAGTTACGACCACCTGACATTCTGACATCTGATCCTAATGTCAAAGCCATTATAGTGAATGTGTTTGGTAGTATTGTTAACTGCCAAACCACCGCAAACGGCATTGTTGCTGCTTCAAAGACTCTGGATTTAAAAGTGTCAATGGTGGAAGGAACAAACGTTGACGAAGCTAGGGAAATCCTTAAAAACTCTGGTCTTCCCATTCAGTTAGCTACGAACTTAGATGATGCCGCCCAGAAAGCTGTGAAAGCTTCTGTGTTATCAACAGTTCCTGTATTCGTTGTAAAATTAATTTATGATTTGTGTTTTGTTGTTTTATTGAAGAAACAACTTTTTGTTACTATCTGTTATACATTTCCATTTCTAAAAATCCTATAACTCCTTTTTTACTGATTTTATTTATTTTTTTTTTTTTTTTTGAATATATTGTGAGGAATTAAATTTAAATTACCTTTAACATCATCAATTTAATGACCGAAATAAGCATACTGAACAGTCTTTATCCAATAGATTTCAGCATGACTTTTTCCTCTGCCGTTAAGTATTTATTTTCAATCTTTTCCAGGAACTAAATTTTTCGACATGCAAGATAGGTTCTACGGTGCAAGATGAAGCAGAAGTAACAGATACTTGGAATGAAGTCAACACCTCAGGCAACTCCTCTCCCCTTGACGTGTCGGGCCAGCTTTTGTGGTCTGAAAGCAATCAACAAGGACCATGCGTCCAAAGATCTGATTTTACTAAGAGTTTAGCGGATATCTGGTGAGCAAATCTGCAGGATTGCCCTTGCCCGGGCAATGTCTCCAAACATAATTTTCCGTGAGCTTCTTAATCTCCTGGTTTTAATCTCGTAATCGTCCCAACAACTTTATCTTCATAATCAGTCGATGATTCGCGTTCCTTTTGATGATCTTCTGGTTTGCTTGTTTGGCGGAATACGGTATTAGCTATCTTCAAACCTTCATGCGCATTCACGACTAAAGACTGCGGAAAACGGAGAGGTTTTCTTCGATTACTTCCCATTCTTCAGCATTCTTGGATGTAGGCTTAGATTCGGCAGACTCCATGTATTCTAGTGAACTTTTAATAATATGCGTTACCTGTCCTCGATAAGTCGCAAGATTCGCGTTTTCTATATTTCGATTACGTTAGACTATTACACGTTCCCGGGCTTCGGCACCAAATGTAGAAAAAAATTAAAAATAGTAATAGCTTATTTATTAATTCGGGAGAAAAGACTGACAATTAATGCAACTGTTAGCCTGTTTTTATAGAAAAAATACAAATATGCTCAGCAACGGTACTTAATCATATATTCATACTTCATAATTGTTGAATGGGATCGGCGAATCTACCGCATCTTGTTACATACCGTTTTTAATATGAAATGTTCCAACAGAAGTCACATCGCCATTCTTTACGATGAACTGCCTATCTGTGAGTATATACATACGAGTAGAAAAGAATATACAAAACTGGCATAGTAATGCTCAGCCTGTTCAATTTGAAAAGCAGTACCTCCAATCATACGGTATCGACTTTCTCAATCCAAGTGCACTGGTTCTTGCCTTTGTTACATTGGATATCAGAAACCAGTTTAGACGCGGCATGAATGTCATCATGCCCCGCCTTTAACCCGAATTGATTAATTGGATAATTATCCGGAACTATATTTCTGTCCTCAACCCACTCAGTCAGGACTTTATTAGTCACTTTTTCGAATATCGGATCGACCGGGAGGTTCGGCGGATTGAAAGTGTCGTTATCCCTTTTGGGGATGTGATGTACCGACCGCAGTTTTCCACTGCGCTGGATAATGGGTATTATTCATTGCATTATTAAACAAGGTGGGAGATGTCGAAGCTCAATATTCGGTATTTCATCGGTTCCCACTTATTTCTTACTTCGTTTAGAGCTCTTCCTTCGAAATATCATCGTCGGCGATGACATTTGCCATATTCTTATCACTGAACTGGGTGAAACACAAGCTCTCGAATCACCAGTTCACTATTTCATTTCGAAGGTCCTTGTGCAAATGATTTTATTTGATTTGTACACTTCCTGGAAAGTCGCTCCTATAGCCTCTACCTTCTCCTGTGGATCCCAGATCACAAAGAAGTTGTCATCAGCAGCGGGCCCATTTGGATCAATGCTTGCTGCTAAAAGTATGTGTTCGTTTTCCGTTGTTCGGACGATTTTGAGACACGAAAGGTCGTTTTGATCTTTCCTCCGAAATATTTTATTTATTTGCGGGAACATGTTTGGGTTGCTGGTGTTTACAGCCCGAATTTTGTTGTTCCAATACAAACTTACAGAATTTCTGTAATTTTCTTCTATTAATGTTTAGAGGTTTTTAATCGACGACTTCAATTTAATGATTGAGGGTAATGTCTGTCAGTAAACTGTCTGTATAAAGTTTTAAAGTTAGTAGTCTTGCCAGCAGTCTACTTTTATGTATGTCGGCGCAGTGCGTCAATAATTTCGTTGCGGAATAAGTCTTTGTTGTCAGTGTGTTGATACCGAGGTATCGTTTTGTCCATTGTTCGTTTAATTGTCTCGTAAATTAGTCTTAGATACCTGTCAATCTCCTCGTTCGACAGATTTCTATTGGACGGTGGGTAAAGCGAATTCGAGGAGATTGCTCTCGTCAGTGTTCTGGGAGTATTCCAATTCCGCAGTTTCGTTGGGAACAGTTATTTCGGTACTGAGACCGCAATGGTTACAGTCATCACGAAAATGCGTAGACAGTTTACGGTATGTCGGCTAGTACTTGTTAGTTCTATTAGAGTGTCGAACAGCAGATTCAAATAGGACCCGTGTCTAGGAAACGACTCCACCAATTAAATAATAGGTTCCATCTAGTATTTCGTGTATTACGAGTATTTCCCCAATCTCTATGTTTGGCGTTGAATAAGATGGATTGAGTAGCTCTTGGTGCATAAACAGACACCACCACTTTACACTACGGAGATGGATGTACATGACGCATACTTCCAGCACCTGGAACCTACCACCACTGTATCCTTTTTTAAAACGCAGTCCTTTTCTAATAAAGATCGCAACCCACCCTCCTTGAATGAAGTTGGGTCAGTTTCTTCGTAATATTTTATAGCTTCTGTTCTTCATGGGCTTGGTCTTTAAGAAACTTAAATAGTGCGGCTCTGTGTTCAAATCTAATCAGTGAATGTTAATTCAAGGACCCTCAGAGTTTGCTCCGCCATGTACGTACCCATTACGACTGGAGGTGCGTTAAGCTCAGCAGCAGCGCGTATATTTGATCTACCCGCGTAGATTGCTGTATTTGACGCTGAAGTTGAGCCATCTGTCCCTGAATAGGGAGGAAGACAGTCAGCATGTCAGATACAGGTTCCGGTGCTCTAGGCGCTGGGATCTGAGAAGCAACCTTCACTTGTTGTACCGTATTTCACCTGCCTGCTGCCATTTTGGCGTAGGTAATATGTGGAATAACGGCGGGAGTTTATTTATGAATGGGTGGCCCTTTAACTTCCACTTTCTGCTGCCAAATTTACTGGTTTTGTACAAAAGCCGTTTTTTTTTTTTTTTTAAGAACCCACTTGAGTGCGGGTATGACTACACTTATGATGCCAAAGGATGTATTAAGTTTTTCGGGAAATGGGACAGAAAGAGGAAGAAAGATGTTTGGGCTCAGTGGTCATTTCGCTCCATGGGTGGCATCCAACATGTAATGGGGAGACTAAATTATTGGTGTAAATTGACCTGATGTTGCCTGAAAAAAAGGCTTTCGGTCACGGCTGGTATTGAACCCCGAACCGTCCGATTGGGAAGCCAATACACTACCACTTGAGCCACAGCCGCCTACGTCCATGTTCGCGGTATGTCCCGTGTTTCTACATAACGTACAAGTGAGTTGCTTTTTTCTGACGCTCCGTCCTTACCTAGAGTAGAGCGCATTTCCTGTGGCTCAACGCGGCGTGTCCGAACAGATTGCAGCGAACATTGTAAAATATGATCGCTCCTTTTTACTCTTTCCCATGACAAAATATTGTAGTCTAGGACTTTTATACTCCTTTGACCGTCAAGTTCTGAGCTAACTGAACCAGGAGGAGCGGTAGTTTCCACTCCTCCCTTTTGGCTCTAGCTGTGACAAATGGCTAAACCCCCACGAATTTGAGCTCTTCGCACTCCCTCTCTTTGAGCAGTGCAAGGAGCTCCTCCAGATCAGTCGACAGTTCTAACCCTCTTAGCAGCATTGTTTGCAGCTTTTCACCCTTCGGTGTGAAGGAGAAGAACTCCGGCGTCAAATTCCTTAAGAGGTTTTTAATTTTGTATTACAGTGGATCGCGTGCCTATGTATATTTAGTCTTTTAATAGAAAAATTATTACAGCCTGTAGGCGAATTACATAACTCGAAGGTATTCTTCAATTCAATTTTGCGCTGATTGGAGGTACCTTTTATCTGTTGTTTTTCTGTTGCTGTTGCACTTTTTTTTTTGCTATTGCTGATGTTGTTGTTGCTTTTGCTGCCGCTGATGTTTCTGCTTTTGATTTTGTTGTGCCTGTGCTTGTTTTTTCGTTGACACTTGTGCTGTTTTTTGTTGTTTCAGCAGCTGTTCTTTCTTTTTAGCTACACCATTTGTGGTCAGTTGCTGAGAGTTCAGGAATTGTTGTTGTAGCTTCTTTTGTTTTCTCGCCACTTGTTTGACTTTAATAGCCAGTACTTTTTGTTGCAGATTTTTAATGCTTTAATGCTGTTTGAAAAAGCAAAATATTTTTTTTTATTTTAGTTAATTTTATACCAATCGATATCATCGTGTTTGGCTAACACGGGGTTTACCAAATTTTGTACATCACTCAGCATCTCATTCTCTCAGCTGAAACGAAAAATCATTTGAGATATTTGGTTAGAAATAAAAATACAAACTAAAAATTATTTATGTACATATTTGCTAATGTTCTAATGACTTTGTTAATATGTACATTTCACATTAATTATTCAGTCGTTTCCTTTTTCGCCTTTTTGGTTTATGTCCCTAAATACAGGGTGGTACGGTTTGGGACACAGATATTTTAGGATCTGAATCATTGGTTCATGTTATGGAAAAAATCGTATAAGAGGGAGGGGTCTGTCTTTCAAGCGCACTGAGTTACAGGGTGTTTAAAGAGTTACTTCAGAGAAGTAAATACCAACAATTATTTGGTTATAAGTTCTAGCACAGATAATAAATCTATACAGATGTCTCATTCATATGGGAAGTTGTGTCCTGTGAAAATGAAATCAAGCCAAAAAAATTGTTTTTTTAAAAAGCTGCATGTTCTCACAAAGAGCAGAAAGATCTTTTTATTTCTTTTCGCTTTTCGCTCTTGCCATTTGTCACATACACATGCAAAGTCGTTTACCTCATATGCAAAAACAATACGTAACGAAAGAAATAAATAAAAAAAAACCATTCTCCCATCTGTACTTGAATGCCCAATATAACCGGTTTGTTTGGGTTTATGTACGTGTGCTTGTTATTTTGTTTGTAACTTGTTATGCAATGTAAATTAAATGGGGGTAGGAATATAATTTTTAAGATCATGAGATCGAAGGTCCGTGAAGGTGGAAGTGCTGGAGGGGGTGCGTATGACGTTGCACCACACTATAAAAGTGATTGGTATTTGAAGCACGAGGTGTTAAGGGCTAATATTGTACATGTTATGGGGTTGAAGATATATAATATGTACATAAGCGTAAGAGCGATTTCTCTATTTGGATTTGTGATGTACTAGTGATTACGTAGGATTACACACTTGCACTGAGTAAGAACAAGACCGAATATTAGAGAGCATGATAAACTATCGGCAGTCTGGTTCGCACCATCTCTCTAATTCGGTTCTTAATTAAACAAGAAATAAAATGTGTAACAAATACTTGATGTGAACTTGTGAGCAAGATCGAACTTATTCGGAAAATGTGTATTTACGAGTACGTATTTGCTCCCTTTTCTTTCAAGTTATGTAAAATGGAGTTTTCAAAACTATACGCAAAATATTTGGACGGCCGAATATAGTATGGAGTGCGAACAAGTGGAATGGTATCTAAACCAACTTGGAGTGCAGCACTGCTGGAAACAGCTGGCGGAAGAGATTGAAAAACCATATTATGAGAGCGTATCTATTTGCCGGAATCGGGTGAAGGTTTGGAAAAATACTGAGGTTTTGTATTTTTGTGGACCGAAGAGGTTTTACATGTTCACACAGTACACTGAATAGAATCATATAGCCCACATTAGGCAAACAAACGGACGAGTTTGGCAGGGATGTTAAGACTAAACATCGCTCTATATAGCTCGTCTCTATAAATGCTGTCATAGGCATGCCTTAAAATCGATAAGCAGGTGGTGGGTATCGATCTGGACTTCTTGGGTTTTCTCCAGGATCTGCCGGAGTGTGGAAATCTGATCGATTGTGGACTTTCCTGGCGTGAAACCGCACTGAGAGGGTCCAATCGGGTTGTTTACGACGGGTTCAATCAAATCAATCCCAGAAGAAACATGTTTTTATCAGTGGTTTTGTCAAATGAGTCCAGGCTTGGCCCCGTGCGACTTTTTTTATTGCCCAAATCAAAATGTACCTTAAGAGTAAGGATTCGGCACGGTAGAAAATTTTGGGACATACCACGTATATATTCTAATATATGTACATAGTATTATCTATATATATGCCTGTATAATAATTGATCACTGCTCTTTGCCTACTTAAGTAAAGACGGCTTAAATACAAAATTGAAAAACTAATTCTAAGAAATCACATGTTTTGACAAATTATAGTTAAAGCACCCTTACTTAAGTAGTTTCCAGGGGACACGAGCAAGGACGTGGCAGGACATCGACCCCCCACCCTCCCAACCCTCCAATAATCGTTGTCAATTTATCATGTCGGCTTACTTACATTTTTAAGCGTTCATTACATTTTGCAATTTTTTTATTTTATTTCTGGGAATCGTGTTTTTATTTTTGTTCTTATCAATTATTTACAATTTTTCCAGAGCAATACAATTATTAGGAAATTTATTAAATTAAACTTGTGTTCGTAGCATACAGTAGAGGTATCAAACCATTTCGGAAAATTCATATTTGTTGCCTTTATACATTCCTTGATTATGTTTTCTCTTAAATTAGATGCAAAAGGCAGTTTTTCAAAGTATGCGGAGAATATTTGTGTATGAAGACGGCATACTTGAAAATATTTTTCGGACGGCCACAAGAGAACTGTATTTTCTTTCGAATTCTCATATTCTTTTAATTTTATCAGTACTTCTGTTAGATTGAAATCGTGTTTGTCTTTTAACATTTCTTCCGCATAATTTTCACAGATTTTATTCATCTTTTTTATTGTTTTGAAATAGCAGTATCCTGCAAAATATCTACTAGCAAGGTCATTGGCTTGCGGTACCTTAACTGATACTGCGTTTTCATCTAATGGGTTAATTATATTGTTAGTATTCATGTTATTTTCAAAACAGTTTTCATTCTGAAGAATATTCTCTTTAAGCATAGTTTGCTCCTCTGTATCATTCTGCAAAACGGCATTCTAATCCACCTGCAAGTATTCCGAATCGTCTTCCTCGCAATTTGAATATTCCGATTTAAATAGAAATTTAATCGATATCTTTGGCTATCAATGAGCTAAATTCAGCAGCACTGGAGTTACTTTTATTTATGTTCCGCGCTCTTATTTTTCCAAATAAGTTTTCTAATGGATCTTGATTAAATCTATTTACATAAATGTAATATAAATCATCATGATTCATGAATAACGTTTCCCTTATTCTTAAAACGCTCCCTATAGTTAGAGCCAAACCTTTGAAACAGAATGATTTATTTGTTGTGTTAATGGGTTTAATATTTAATATATAATCCTTCATTTCTATTATAAAATGGATATTTTTATCGTTCCGTACAAGAGCTGGATTTCCATTTAAAAGATCGAAAAGGCGATCTATTTTTTTAATAAATTCAGCTGTCGATTTCGCAAATTGGGCTATGTGGCCTGGGAATTTGTTCAGTTTTATTAAAGCTTCAATTCCACAGGATACAGATCTGCTTAGAACCTGTGCAGCCAGCTTCACGTTCATCTTTTGAAATTCAGTAGGGTCAATATGTGCCGCTGTCAGTTTTGGGCATATTTTGGTAGTTTTGTTTTTTCCTGTATTATAAAAGTATTCAATTACCTTCCAACTAACAATTCCATCAAAAGTGGTCAAATTGTATTTTACTAAGTTGTTTCGAATACTTTTCAATAGATGCGGTATATCATGCATTCCATATATGGATTTGTTTTTGTAAATAAAGCTTGAGGTTTTTTCATTTATACTATGCTTTCTATATAAACTACGATTAGTGGGTCCTTGATCGCAGCAAATAGCTCCTACATTTAATTTCAGATCTGCGCATATATCAAGGCAGTTATATACCTCAACTTCAAGTTCTTTGGTGGGTATATTGCTCGGACAAACGACGTGATATAAAACATATGCTCCGACTCATAAAGACACATGCAGACTTAGCGTATGAATTATATCTTCGATTTCTTCCGAAATCAACAAAACCTTCAATTTCATCTTTAAATTTATTATAGGTTAGATCCGTCTGAAGGCTCAACTTCTTTTTTGTTTTGGTGGTAATTTCGAGGTTATTTCCTTAATTTCCTGCATAACATTTCTATTTAAGCCAGGTGACAGACTTTTAATTTTAATCCACCTGTGCAATGAAGATGGATGCGGCAAGTGCATCTCAAGTTGATCCCGCAAAAAGTTGTATCTGGCAGCTGAACGAAAAAAGAAGCACTGCGAAATCCATTTCTCCTCTTCAGTGTATTGATTTTTACACTGTGATAAGATGAGCTTCGAAAATAGCATAGCATTTTGATGAATATTAAGCAATGAATCGATTTTCTCTTGAATAATTTGCTTTTCACGCGGATGTAGCCTTTTCTTGTGCTTTTTTAAACGACGAATTTTCTTTAATATATTTAGTTTCGATTTTCTATTTTCTTTAATAGTTATTCTCAAGACATTGTTCAATTTCTTGAGCTTTTTAATTCTCCTAATGTAAAAAGATTGCCTTTTTACAATTGGCGCAAGCAAATTCAATGTGATCATTGAATTTTGTCCTCGATACATTTTTAGAAGCAAAGTTTAGTTCTCCTATTGTAGCTTCATTCGAACTCAGTTTTAAATCTTTGTAATTTTCATACGTAATCTTAGCTTTGACTGGATCAAAGCAAACAGAATCATCTTCAGAGCTCGGAACACTCTCGCTTTGTTTTAAAAAGAGAGAGGGATAGGCATTTGTTTTTAAATATTTTTTTCCTAATAAGCCATTTTCAAAATGTTTGCTGCAAATGTAAGGTTTTTTAAGGCATTTTATATGTTCACGAGACTCGTCCGTCAAAGCTAAGCATTCATCATATTTAACAGTGCCTTTTTTAGGGAAACGAAACAATTTCTTCTCCGAAAACTCATTTTCGGTTGCACAGCAGTGTGCTATTGCGCACTTTGTTCTCCTCCAGGACATTTTTCTTAGTAGATTGTTGTTCAAATATAAATGTGTTTACCTACTTTTCAGCTCCTTTACCTTTTCAGCACCTAAACGCTAGTTACTTTATATAAAAATTTAGTAGATATATGTACATACATATGCCAAATAACACATATGTGGATAAAATATATTAAAATAAAAATCTGTATGTAGATATCAAAGAAACGTAAATTAATAGTTTAACCTGTGCACTTTAATTATCACTCCAATTCAATTCAATTACTATTCAATTACATACTTATTATTTATATACACTGCAGAGTAATAACACGAATAATATTTTGCTTGTCAAACTTCAATTACAAAATGTAACGAAATATTCCACTTTTCCCGCCTTTTAATTGTTCTTTCTTACATACATACCCATACACTCAAACAAAATACCAATTCATGAAAAATTATGTAATTTCCTGTTGCAGTCGAATGAAAACAAACAGCCAAGTCTGCATACCCCTTCCCGCAAGCCCCTTGCACATGTTTTTCATATTCCCTGTGCCACTGCCCACAACTTGTGGTGAGAGAAAAAAAAATCTTTCAGTAAACAAAGCAAGAAAGAGAGAAATTAAAAAAGCTTTATATAGGGTCCGCCATCTAACGTTTTTTTTTCAACTAGTGCTTATTTCGTGAATGGTAACACTTAGCTCATGTCTGATTTGACAGATAATTAGTTTTATCCTTCCGCTGAACGAATATGGTTGTGTATACGCTTCGCTAAGTGGGCCTGCGATCGACTTAGAGAAGATGCCGATTTTGCCAAAAAAATCATCTTTTCAGATGAAGCTCATTTTGATCTTGGCGGGGATGTAAACAAGCAAAATTGTCGCATTTGGGGCACAGAAAACCCACAGAAAACCCGCACGCATTGAAAAGCCGATACACCCAAAACGAGTCACTGTTTGGTGCGGATTTTGGTCCGGAGGCATAATTGGGCCATTTTTCTTCGAAGTTTTAGTTTTGTTCACAAAAATTGAAGAGGAGGATATTGGAAACATTTGGTTTCAACAGGACGGCGCTACGTGCCACACAGCCGAAGCTACACTCGATGTTTTGCGCCCTGTTTTTGAAGATCGCATTATCAGCCGCAGAGCTGATGTCGTTTGGCCACCCCGGAGCTGCGATTTGACACCGTTGGACTATTATTTGTGGGGTGCCGTAAAAGATAAGTGTTACGCCGACAAGCCAGAGGCAATTGACGCTTTAAAGGACAATATTCGTGAAGCCATTGGTGAAATACAGCTGCACACAATCGATAATGTGCTTAAAAATTGGACCGATCGTGTAGGCTACTGCATGGCCAGCCGAGGCAGCCATTTGAATGAAATTATTTTCCATTATTAACCGGAAGGATTGTACTTTCAAATAAAAAAAGAAATTTCAGAAAATTTTCAGTAGTTTTTTTTATAGCATTTTCAAAAAAAAAAAACATTTTTGGCGGACCCAAAAGCTCATGTCAGCTAGCCGACCAAAAGTGAACCATTTTTTTCTACAGCCATGAGACATCTGTATAGATTTATTATCTGTGGTTCTAGTGTATTAAACCTAGAGCAACCAAGCTGGGCTCGTTTGTTGGCCAATTGATTAAAAGTTAATTCATATTTAAACACCATCTATGCTTTCGTTTTCGAGATATTGGTCCTCAAACACAATTTTTTTTATTTTTTTTTTGATAAATTTTTGGGAAAATACGAGTAGCATTTATCTCAGCTTTTTTTCTTTTTTATTAATTTGGAGTTACCTTCAAATTCACTATACAGGGTGTCCCCTAATTCGTTGACGATAATTTGGGAAATGATTTCCGTGTATATTCTATGAAAAAAATCGTTCTACAGTAAGGGTCTATCTAGAATGTTGACATCATTTATCGAGGATTTAATAAAAGGCTTACTTTGGTGTACCCTGACCCATATTTACGGAAATTGCTCTGTTAGTACTAATGGTAAAAACTTCGTGTAGGACTTCATTTTTAAAAGAAATACCAGCCTTTATAACGGCGTTTAAATAAAGTTGATATCTTGTTCGAGTCTCTAGATATCCAATTTCTAAGCCTGTTGTGTTTTTATTGCCCATGCTAATTTTTGACTGTGAAGTCACTTTTCTCCAAAAAATGCCTAATTAACATAACGTTTTACTATTTTTTTCTTATGAAAGTAACAATAATAAAACAAAAAATCACCATAGAGTTTGCAGAAAAACCCACCGATTTTTTGATGCTCGGAAAACCTGCAACAGGTAAAAAAAGGAATTTATGATTTTTTTCCAATGTGTCTAATAACAGTTGACAATATATACTCGAAAGAGTGGTTTTCCACGAATTACTAATTTTCCAATATTTTTTTAAAATTGCATAGTTTTAGAGCGTACTCTTTTATTTGACTACCTGTCAAAACCCTCATTTCCTTATGCTGTTCCTTAAAAGTTCTCAGAAGAGTTAGGTATAGGGTATGAAGGTCTATTTGGAAAATATACCTTACAGAAATGGTATAAAAGATTAGGAAAAAAAATTAATTCATCAGTTTGGTTTTTTACGCTAAGATTACAGTTGCTTAGAAACGCTGTTTGAAATGTCAGCATTTAGAAACCAAGCATACGCAGACATTATTTACGTTTATGAGGTATGCAATGGAAGTTCAACTATTGCGCGACAAAGATACCATGAACTTTATTCTAACCGACGACTTCCTAATAAAAGAGTATTTATAAATACGTATCGAAGACTTCGAGAAACGGGATCAGTTTCGAATACACAACCGAATGCGAGAGGAGGAAATAAGAGGGATTTCGGCTGATGAAACAATACTGGATGCTGTTACAACTGTAAAGACATAAAATTTCTAATGTTCTGCATGGATACACCATACACCTGCACAAGAACCGCTTATCAATGATTTGGAAAAGAGACTTGGGCTTTCTAACTGATTGCTGGAGCGGAGCTTAGATGACAACGAGTTTAGTAGCAGAATTCTTTGGACGGACGAATCTCAATTTACAAGAGATGGGATCACAAATTTTCATAATCTTGATACGTGAGCTGCCGGCAATCCACATACAATGCGACATAAATCATTTCAATACAAACTCAGCGTCAATATGTGAGCAGATGTACTTGGAAACAAGTTAATCGACCCCTTCAAACTACCACCTAGGCTGAATTCTACGAACTATCTGGAGTTTTTGCGAAATGATTTACCAGAGCTATTGGAGGACATTGCACTGATTCAACTAGCTTCATCATATTTTCAACAGGACGGTGCTCCAGCCCACTAAGGTCATGAGGTTAAGAATTGGCTAGATGAAGAGTACGGTAACCGTTGGATAGGAAGAAATGGACCAGTTCACTGGCCCGCAAGATCACCTGAACTTACAATATTGGATTTTATATCTTCATACGTGGGCTGGCGGACAATCCACCTACAATGGAACATAAATCATTTCAGTACAAATGCAACGTCAATATGTGGGCAGATGTACTATACTTGGAAACAAGTTAATCGGCCCCTTCAAACTACCATCTAGGCTGAAATCTACAAACTATCTGAAGTTTTTGCGAAATGATTTACCAGAACTATTGGAGGACATTCCACTGATTCAACTAACTTCATCATATTTTCAGCAGGACGGTTCTCCAGCCCACTGCGGAACCCTGGTAAACAGCCACCATGTCTTCATGAATAGTTTTTTGACTTTTTCCTTGCTCAGTGAGAAATTTAATTACAGCGCGATGCTCAATTTTCACCATCATCGTCTCAGTTGCCATTATGATTCTGTTTAACTAGAGATAAAACGCGAATTAATAATCACATTTATATGAAATCTTACATGAATGCACTAAAGTAATAGTATTACTTGATAAATAAGTCAATTTATATATACAACCACAGCTTCACCCCGATACCGAGAATAGTTTGAACGCCCCTCGTAAATGACGAAAGAACTAATGATCTATACAAGTAAAGATTTTATTGTACATATTTAAAGAAAAAATTATAATGGTTATACCATTTAATGAAACACTTAAATATGTTTTCAACCTCTGCTCTTTTCATACAATTTTATTCGTGTCGCACCATAACTTATCATCCCTGGAAGTTTAACGGTTCCTATCTAGGGCACCATGTATGTATTTGTAATACGAGCTTACTCTCCAAAACTACGAAAATCTACGAAAAACAGTCCATAATCCGTTCGCGTACTCATATTTTTCATAGTTTTTCGCAGAAGAGAGCGAAATTAGAGAGCAATTCATTTCCCCTCTTTCGTCGATTTTAGTTTAAGAAATTTGTTCAACAAATTTGTGAAGACTGTTAAAACACTTTTTTTTTTTATTCAAAACTGTCATCGGCTTAATTTTTATTTCTAATTGGGCATTGTTTTTATTCTGTTTTACGAATAATACGAGTAGGTTAGATTTAAAAACAAACTACATATATTTGGAGAGCAAACAAATTCAATTAAAGTGAACCCCAAATACCTTCAGGCGTGTACAAACGGCATTTAAATTACCAGAAGAACCTATTTTAAGTCATTATGCCTATCTAGGATTAAGTAATCTTTATCCAGAACTCCAAGATTTTAAATAAAAAACTGCTAAATTAATTCAAACTTATTTTTTAAATTCTTTTGAAGAAAAGCAAATAAAAATCAAAACAAAGACAGTTGACATTTGTCTGTACAAAACTGTCTTAAATTTGTTCACTTACTTGTTAACAAATTTTCTGTCTGAGCGAGAATTGTATCCTTACTCCTCCGAATTCAACAGTTTTCACATATTTTGGCTTAAAAGTACGAAAACGGACCTAATATTTGGTATATACAATATGTACACAAATGTTGATGGTATTTCGTAAGTAATTTAGCTACAGCAGCATATGCAAGGCTATGGGAAAAAAATATAAAACCAAACACAACCTATTGTACAACGCATTCAGAATATAACAACAACGACAATTCAACGCCGAACAAAGAATTAAAAAAGTTCACAGATAATCAAGAAGAACCACGCTTTAAAACTTTTTAATAGCTATACAATTTTAAAAAAAAATTATTGGAAAATTATTTATTCTTGGAAAACCACTCTTACTGTCAACTGTTATTAGAAACGTGGGTAAAAAATTAGATATTCCTTTTTTGCCTTCTGCAGGTTTTTCCAAATATTCCAAAACCGATGGGGTTTTCTCCAAATTTGTTGATTATTTTTTTTTCATTATTGTTACGTTCATAAGAAAAAAATAGTAAAACGCTATGTTTGTTATGTATTTTGTGGAGAATAGTGACCTCAAAATCAAAAATTAGCATGGGCAAGAAAAATCGAACATGTTTAAAAATTGGATATCTGAAGACTTAAGCAAGATATCAACGTTATTTAAACTTAGTTACGAAGGCTAGTATTTCCTCTAAAAGCAATATCCTAGATGAGGTTTCTATCATTAGTATCAACAGAGAAATATTCGTTAACATGGGTCATGGTACCCCAATGTAAGCGTTTTCTTAAATCCTCGATAAATGATGTCAAGATTGGCGATAGACGCTTACGGCAAAATGTTTTTTTTCTTAGAATATACAAAAGATTCATTTCCCAAATTATCCTTGACGAATTAGGTTACACCCTGTATATGTGATTATACCCTATTTAACAAAAATTTGCTGTACAGACCAGACCCTATGGTGGAGCTTTTTTTCGAATACGAGTGCCTATCGCTCAGTTTTCGTTTCAAAATACTACAAATTACCACTGGTTTATATTGAAATTGTTGTTGTAACTCCTCTAACAATCCTATACAACCCTAGTGTAACAAGTATGCCCCGAAGTCTTCGACAGAATGATCAATTGCAAGCGCATCCGCCATTGATATCGTCTGGATGTTCTGACAGGACCAAAGTTACCAGAACCAGTTACTATGACAGAACCCAGCTGTCATAGGTTTCACAGCCCTATACGGAAGAGATTGAAATATGTGCCGAACCAACTAATTGCCTCGAATAAAAATGGGCTCACTGTCGACGACCCTAGCAAACGTTTAAAGGACAACGACCTTCAGATTTGCACGTGGAATGTTCGGACCCTTAACAGGTCACGTGTAGCCGAGGCCCTTGACTGCTATTACCCAGATATCACCGCCATCTAGGAAGTACGATGGGATGGGCCGGACATAAGGAGGATGAAAAACTGTGATATATACTAGGGTGATTGCTATAGTGGAAAAAAACAGTGCTTATTCGGATGCGGATTTTCCATATGCGGCAGACTTAGGCAAGAAGCCTTTAATTTCCGACACGTGAGCGAGCGTGTTATGATAATCCGACTCAAGGCTAAATTCGTTATCATAAGCCTAATATTCGCCCTCGGCCCCATCGGAAGACAAGGACGACGCCACCAAAGAATGTTTCTATAAGATCCTCGACGCGACCTACGAGTATGAGCAATGCTCGAAGTACATCGCACTCGACGATTTTAACGCCAGGGGTGCCAACAAGTACATGCAACTAGCTTCTCCAGAAAAAAAAGAGCACGAGAAGCGCGAAATTGAAGATATTGTGAAGTTGTATTCCGGGAATAAAGTACTGAAGTTTTACCAATAAGTAAAAAGGCTGTGTCAAAGCAAGAAATATAGTTGAAGAAGGAAACGTTATAAATGGTGACTAAACAGCAATGTTTTTCGAACTGACATCCAGCTGACAAAACATTCAGTAAGGTTTGTCATTTCATCAAGCGTCATTTTACGCTTGCCGAACATGCGGAAATTATTAAAAAAATATTATCGAAATTCCGGCTCAGTAAATGCGCAACGTGAATTCCGTCGTGAGGAAGGTCGTCACCGCGTCTTCAGTGTACAGGCAATTCGTCGCACCGTGGAAAAGTTTGAGCATGAGGTCACTTTTTTGGATCTTAAGCCACCAACCAGACAGAGATTGGTGCGAAATGAAGAAAACATAGCCGCCATAGCGGCCAGTATCGAAGAAAACCCAGAAATGTCGATTCGGCGTCGATCAGCTGAATTGAGCATCGCCAGAGAGTCAACCCGTCTTATTTTGCGGTTGAATTTGGGCCAACATCCGTATAAGATTGTGCTGACGCCTGAATTGAAGCCAGACGACCATAGATAACGCCGTGAGTTTGTTAATTGGGCGCTGAAAATGTTGGCCGGAGATCCGGATTTTGGCCAAATAATCGTTTTTTCAGACGAGGCCCATTTTTGGTTCAGTGGCTGTGTCAACAGTCAAAATTGCCGTTATTGGAGAGGACACAATCCACAAGTGTTCGGCCAAGCATCAATGCATCCACAAAGATTGATTGTTTGGTGCGGTTTATGGCATGGCGGCATCATCGGACCTTATTTCTTTCGATATGAGGAAAGCGACACCGTTATCGTCAATGGTCTCACGTATAGAGCGATGTTAACCGACTATGGTCAGAGCTCGACAAAATCGATATATCCGAGCTGCGGTTTCAACAAGACGACGCTACATGCCATACAAGCGACACAACGCTCGAAGTTGTAAATGAGAAATTTGGCGACTGGGTCATCTCACAGCATTCATCAATTGGCCGCCGCGATCATGCGATTTGACCCCACTCGATTATTTTCCCTATGGCTACGCCAAGTCCTTAGTCTACGCTAACAAGCCAACGACTTTGGAAGAGCTCGAGGCCTACATCCGTGGCTCAAGTGGTAGTGTGTTGGCCTCAGTCGTTCATTGATCTCCGTAGAGAATAGACGTGTTTCGGCTTGCAATTGAGAAATAATTCGTTAACTAAGAAATTTGCCAAATTCTATATAGGCTCCAATTAGCCCAATGGTGGTCGCTTGAGACGACGAAGGTTGTGGGTCGACTCCGAGTCTTGCACACAGTCCTTTTTTTAATTTTCACTGTGTGTTGTGATTTAAAGTGTTACATACTAGTACTGTAATAAACATCACGTGATGGATTGTGGAGAGCAGTCCGCTATGCCAATAGCGGGATCTGCTGAAACATCTGGTGAGGCTTTAAGTAGTTCAAGCCAAACACCAAAGACAAAGAGAAGGAGGAAGCTAAGGCCAATTCCTAACTTGGTGCAACGTCTCACCCGACAAACTTCCACCGAAAAGCTGCTTGGGGGAGTGATTGAAGGGGCGCATTCGACGTCAGCAATAGCAGCAAATAATCGTAAACGGCAAGTTACTGACGACAACCCATAAATCTCAGATGGTGGTGAAAGCCACTTTCTGAGAGAGAACATCTTCGCGCTATTATAAAATAAAACATTTACTGAAGGGGGACAAGCTGCAAACAATACTGCTGAGGGAAAGACTGATCCGGAGGATCTCCTTACACTGCTTAAAGAGAAATAGTGCTAGGGGCTCCAATTCGTGGGGGTTAAGCCTTTCACCACAGCCAGAGCCAAAAGGGAGAAGCGGAAGCTACCGTTCTTCCTGGTTCAGCTAAGTCCCACCAGCAATCTGTGGTTTAAGGACCATCAACGTCCTGGACTACCAGGTTGTACACTGGGAAAAAGTAAAGCGGGGCGACAACATTTTACAATGTGTTCGCTGCCAAAGGTTCGGGCACGCCGCGTAGAACTGCGAAATGCAGCCTCGATGTGTGAAGTGTGGAAAGAACCACAAATCCGAGGAGTGCGTTCTAGGTAAGGACGGAGCATCTGAAAAAAGCCATTTGCACAAGGACCTTCGAAATGAAATTTTGAATTGGCGAATCGAGAGCTCGGGTTTCACCCAGTTCAGTGACGAGAATATGGCAAATAATGTCATCACCAACGATAGGGTACTACCCCTTTTCATTTCAAAGAAAGAGTTCCAAACGATCTTCGAATCACTTAGAAGTAAGAAATCAGTGGGAACCGATGAAATACCGAACATTGTGCTTCGAGATCTTCCACTAGAAGCCGTGGACATTTATACCATCCTGTTTAATAACGCAATGAATAATGCACATTATCCAGCGCATTGGAAAATTGCGGTGGTACACCCTATCCCCAAAAGGGACAAAGACACATCCAATCCGGCGAATCTCCAGTCGATCAGTCTTCTTCTAAACATCAGTAAGGTTTTCGAGAAGGTGATCAATAGAGTCCTGACTAAGTGGGTTGAGCACAAACATATAGTTCCGGATAATCAATTCGGTTTCAAGGCGGAGCATGATATCATTCATGCCGCATCTAAACTAGTTCCTGATATCTAATGGAACAAAGGCAAGAACCAGTGCACTGGTGCCTGCCTGATTGACTTGGAAAAGGCCTTCGATACCGTATGGTTAAAGAGGCTCTTCTTCAAGCTGGACAGGTTGGGCATCAGTAAACCACTATTGCATATTCTTTTTGATATGCTCTCCAGTAGACAGTTCATCGTGAAGAATGGCGGTGTGACTTCTGCTGGAACATTTAGCATTAAAAACGGTCTGCAACAAGGTGTGGTAAATTCGCCGATCATATTCAGGATTTACACACAAGTGATCTGATAGGTTCAATTCACCATGCCATATCGATCGCGTGCAGATCAGGCCCAAAGATTAAGGTCATTAATATACTTTTTCAACGTGGCTTCGATATAATTAAACGCTATTACGGCGACTGGAAGTTGAAGATAAACTTTCAGAAATCGGAAACCATTCTGTTTAGGACGCCTTTGTCTGGGGCCTCTAGGGATACCAGAAAGAATTGGCGAAAGTTCTCTATCGTCGGACAACATGGACAGCCATTTGCTTGTCGAAATGTAGTCAGCTACCTTGGGATCTGGCTAGATCAATATCTGTATTTTAACAAACATATAGATGTTGCTCTGGCTAGACCCAAGGGTGCTTTTGTCCTTACAAAGAGACTGTTTTATAACAGCCAACTCGATGCGAGGCTGAAGGTAATCTGTTACGTGGCCCTTATCAGGCCCATGCTTGTATTTGGATGTCCCGTGTGGTTCAACGTGAGAGCAAGTTTATTGAAAAAAATTCTGGTGTTTAAGAGGGCTTGTCTTAGGACTTGTCTTCGGTTATACAGAACACCAGAGTCTGAGTACATAAAATTCTATCCTTATGAGGTCTTGTACAATAGGGCGAACCTAATAAGAGTGAACAACTTGGTCATTAAGTTGACTCGAAGGCACATTGAAAGAGCAATGACCTCATCGAACAACCTAATCTCAGGGGCTTACTACCCCAATTATCTGTATCACGAGAGAGTGCGCTTTGACGGCTTTATTCCTCCAAAAGCGTTCCTTTATCTAGATAGTAAAGGTCTGATCCAGGACAGATTGGCGGTGCCGCTAATCTTCAACGTCGCTCGAACAGCTGCGGTAGTGCGGGGCGTCTACTGTGCAGTAGGGTGGTAGGGAGTCGCGACATGAGTCGCAGCACCAGCCTTTTTAGTCTTGGCCGGCTTACATAGTTTTAGGTAGGTTTAAATTAGATTTTAAGAAAAAAAAATATATATAAAAAAAAAACATACTGTAAGATCCGTCGAAAGACATAGTTTAAGTGTTAGGTTTAATTTGGGGTGCTCGCACGGGGCCAGTAAGTTAGTATATAGTAAGATTATTTGTAAGTTATTTAAGCAAATTTTTAAGCATTTTTTTTGTCTAGCATGTGAGAGTAAATTAATTAAGAAAATAAAAATGCATTTAAACTGAAGCTGAGTGTGTTGACCTCCCCAATCGGAAGGTTCGTGGTCCAATACCAGCCGTGACCCAACGACTTTTTTTCAGGCAACTAAATTCTCGTGAGATGAATTGTTGTCTATGTACAACATCAAGCCAATTTACACTAATAATTTAGTCTCCTCTATAAATGTTGGGTGCCACCCGTGGAGCGTTAAATTAATAAAAAAAATAAATATTGCCGGAATAACGCCGCACATATTGGACCGACCGCTTGAAGCACTGCCAGGAAAGCCGAGATGGCAATTTGAATGATGTGCTCTTCCACACGATGGCATGGAAATAGCTCCAAAATTAAGCCAGAATCAATTTTATATCTCGCACCGTTGAGGTTTTATTTATTTTTTTTTCTGTATCGTTTTATCTGGCCACCCTTTGTAAAGTCTTTATAATATTTCTTGACTTCTTAAGCCGAAGAAACAACGATTGAAGAGAGTAACTCTTCATTTGACGTCTTTATCAGGTTTAATAGCGAAGCGGAGGTATATAAAGTCCTTGATTGCCTCAAATGTTGATTTACCGAATCAAATTAAAGTAGGGCGGTAACAATTAAAAAGACAGCGCACTAACAGAAATCCAACAAAAAACCCAGTATCCACCAGATGATTGTGAACTTGATCACTGCATTTGTCTAAGAGAAAAGCCCCGCTGTATGTGATGGTAGATATAGGGCCTTACTAACAACCAAATTTAGTATACAGCTTAAGTATAATCTCCACACTTTCAAAAATGTTTGTACTAATAACGAATTTAAAGTGGGTTTTAGTATTAGTATGGAGTTAAATTTTAATCTACACGAAGACATGTCTAAATTTTTAAACATGACATTGAAGAACAGAGTGATGCCAATTTACTAATTTATTTTAGCTAATTTCTACTTATAAGAATTAGACTTGGTATCTTAAATAATTAAATTATCCGCAAAATACTAGTTGAATAAGTCGAAATCGTATAAGTACTATTTCATTTTCAGTTCTTTTGGAAATTCCTTCTACTTCACTATAATTTATTGAAATACTTTGCAGTTCAATTTGGTATATTGGTGTTTTTCGTGAATGTTTCATTTAATCAATAAATTACTAAATACTTCAAAGTTATTAATTTATGAAAATAATATAATATTCGAGTTTTAAGAAGAATTCTTATTTAATTCAGTTTTCATTTACGAAGAAAAAAATTATACCCTATTAACTTCAGTACAGTGGCATCACAATTTTTCAGCTGAATTTGTTTACTTTAGCTTTTTAAATTTTTATTTTTCGCGCCACTTCCAAGAAAAACCAAATTTAAAGTGAGTATAAAATGTCAAAGTAATGTTATGTAGTAATTTCAATAAAAATGTAGTAGACACATTCGTTGTTAGTAAGGCCCATAGTTTTTTTTTCGTGGGCCCAAGTAGTTAAATTTGTGACGCGGCCTGTACTTTTCCTTACTAGCATAGGCTTCTTCTTTTTCTTTTATTAACCTTTGAAATATATAACGCGTATAATTACATCGATTGTTACATATTTCTCCCACGTATCTGCATTGCTACTGCGCCGCTTGTGGGGTTGGCTAAATTTGTGGACCTTAGAAGGAACTCCAATGGTTGGTTACTCTGGGACATAATATAAACCAGACTTATGAATTCTCAGATTTCTGTCTCAGTTACAAGAAAAGTGCTGTTGGGATCTTACTGTACCAAATATGTAGAGGTCTATTTATAAGTTCTGGTGAAAATAGATATTGATAGAACTGAACAGGAGTTTCAAGATCCAAGATACCAGAACTCAATGACCTGTTACCAGTAAAAGCCAGCTGCTGTGCACTCAGCTCTAGGTTCTTTTTCTTCCACCGCAATGTTAGCTTTCCAGGCTTTAGTCGTTTTGCGGCGGGACCTAGATGGAACTAGACTAGGGTTGGAATTAGGTCGTTATCATCCAAGTTGTCTAATAATCCGTCCATATCAAATTCGACTCCCGACCTGGATTTTGGAGAGTTTATTAGACTCTTCATTTAAAGAGTCTCCAAAATCCGGGTCAAACTCGGGGTCTGCCAAACTATCGTTATCAAAGTCGAGACCACTTCATACGCAGAATCATTTTCAAGTGCAGAAGCGATCTCGGTCTCATGTAGATTGCGTCAGTGAGCCATCCTAAAACAAAATAATAGCCGGTGTAAATATTCGCAGCATTCATGCAAGGTAATTACACTCTCCGCACAATGTAGCCTAAAAGATACAAACATAAAAAAGCGGCTCATACAAAAATAATCAAAAATATAGTCACATAGTTGAACACTCACCTCATAAATTCTCGCAAAAACTAGCACCAAATAACATAAAAACTATTTTTTATTATTTCATTATTTGGAAATTTCAACTCCACTTCGACATTTCGTCGTTTAAAACATAGAGCACTATCTAGTTGATTGCAAGAATTGGGGATAGCTGTCATTGACATCCGTAGCAGACATGCCCTCGCAGTAATTCCGCATTCAACTGTTGTTGTCTTAAGCTCTCAAGATATCAGCAAATCAAAAGACGTGTGCATGTCCTGGGCTTATTGACTGCACCGATGTTAAAAGGGATACCTGTATGAATGATCCCTAGTTGATATTGTTGTGAATTTAATGGAAAATCTTGCAATATATTCTCACGGTAGACTTGGCAACAATCGGTTACGATGCACAAAAAGAAAATAATCTGTTTTAATGATCATTTTTTAATTTCATGTTGTGTAAGTTTAGAGAACAACGTGTAAGTAAGACTGAAACCAGAACTGTTTATAGTGAGAATCGTCGAGCTCCTTAAAATAGCCACCTCTTTCTGTTGGCAAATCTTTTATCACCGAGTTATCTTTTCAAATTCGGAAATAGAAAATAATCCGAGGGGCTAAATCTGGCGAATAGGATACGTGAGGAAGCAATTCGAACTCTAATTCATTGATTTTGGCCATCGCGATGACGGATGCGTGAACTGGTGCATTGTCTTGATGAAACAAAACTTTTTTCTTCTCCAGATGCGGCCGTTTTTTCTTGATTTCATCTTTCAAACACTGCAATAAGGTCGCGTAATACACAGCGTTCCCTTTCTGAAGATAATCAATGAAAACTATCCTAGGCTCATCCCAAAAAGCTGACGCCATGGCCTTGCCTGCAGATGGAACTGTCTTCGCCTTATTTGGAACCGATTCTCCCCTTTGAGTCTATTGTTTTGAGTGTTCGTTCGTCTCGGATGTGTAGTGATGGACTCATGTTTCATCCATGGTTATGAATCGACGCAAAAACTCGGCTTTATTGCTATGAAACTTTACCAAACAATCAATTGAAACATCCTCGTGACTTTGTTTTTGTTCCACTGTGAGTAATCGCGGCACCCATCTTGCACACAGCAGTCAACATGCGCTGTACGGTGCTTCTTGAAATGGCTATCGTATCTGCTAGCTCACGCACTTTCAATCGACGGTCATCCTATACCATTTTGTGGATTTTTTTCAACATTTCTGGTGAAATGGTCGACCGCTGCGATGTTCGTCTTGCCAACTTGTACGAGTTCGCTTAAACTCTGTCACCCAATATTTTATTGTTGTAAACGAGAGTAGAATCCAGTTCCGTTTTGATGTTGGTTGGATTGAGACCTTTCAAATGAAAGTATTGTATTACATAACGATGAGCAATTTTTTCCATTTTTAAAAATTGATTTTTGTCCACTATTGATGGCTGCCGAACAAATACTAAACAACATAGCGTCGTCAAACTTCAAATTTAGACTTTATAAGGTTGGTACTTTCTACAATTGTCATTCCTTTTAAACAACCTCCATCTATACGTCAGGTCGAGTACTTCTGGGACTATCTTCGTAGTTAACAAATCTTAGGGGTGAATGAAGAACCTTTTTGAGGCTTAAATTGATTCCTTGCTCCTTAGTTTTATTGTCGCCTACATGTTTTCAATTGGACTTAACTAGGTTGTAAGGAGTATTTTTCATAAATATGTAAATACATAGCTAAGTTCAGTAAAAAGAAAAAAATAGTTGTAATAGCACAATATGATGAAAAATATGGTAATACAGAAAAAGTAAACTTAGTACGAGGGCGGGTCAATAAGTTTTGGATTAAAACACAGATTTTTTGATAAAAAAATAATTTTATTTTTCAACGTAGTCTCCCTTGAGCTCTATACACTTTGTCCAACGCTTTTCCAATTTTTTTATCCCTTCCAAAAAAAATGATTTGTCGAGGTCCTCAAAATAGGCCTTTGTTTGCGAGATGACTTCATCATTGGAGTCAAATCTTTTTCCACCAAGCCATTTCTTCAGGTTTGGGAACAAGAAGTAGTCGCTCGGAGCCAAATCTGGAGAATAGGGTGGATGAGGGAGCAATTCATAGCCCAATTCATGGATTTTTGCCATGGCAACTGCACATGTGTGCACCCTTGCATTGTCTTGGTGGAAAAGAACTTTTTTCTTGGCCAAATGAGGTCGTTTTTTTTTTAAATCGTCATTGAATCGGTCCAATAAGTTGGCATAATATTCCCCATTGATTGTTCTTCCCTTTTGAAGGTAGTCAATGTGGATTATCCCGCGTGCATCCCAAAAAACAGTCGCCATAACTTTATTGGATTCACCCTTAGAAACCCACTGTTTTGACTGTTGTTTGTTCTCTGGTGTGTTGTGATGGATCCATGTTTCGTCCACGGTTACAAAACGGCGCAAAAACTCCTCCATATTGCGATTAAACAACGCCAAACCTTCCTGTGAAGTTGTTACACGATTGCGTTTGTGGTCGACTGTGAGCAAACGCGGCACCCATCTTGCGGAAAGCTTTCTCATGCCCAAGTGATCATTCAAAATTGAAACCACTGAGCCATGCGAGATCCCTACGGCTTCCACAATCTCTCGCACTTTCAATCTTCGGTCGGCCAACACCATATCGTGAATTTTTTCGATTTTTTCGGGTGTAGAGACCTCAACTGGGCGTCCAGGACGTTCGGCATCTTCAGTGCTTGTACGGCCACAACGAAATTCAGTAAACCACTTTTTTACCATTGAAATCGATGGTGCGATAGTATTTATCAAGCTTAGCCTTGGTCTCGGTAATGGTTTTTTTCGCAAGAAATAATGCTTAATAAGCACACGAAATTCACTTTTTTCCATTTTCTCCTCAAATTAGTGAGTAGGTCTGATAAAAATAGCTGTCAAACACAAACTAACTGACGCAGCAAGTTTAAATTTTGACAGGAGTCAACTGACAGATGCCTGTTGACAGGAGCAGTGTTGCTATTTCAGTAAAGAGCTCAGAAATTCAAAAAGTCACGGACTTATTGACCCGCCCTCGTATTAAAGCGTGTTAAATATTCCAATAGATTTCTTTTGTATTCCATTACACAAACGAATTTTGTTAATCTTAGGGGCAATTAATTAAAATGAATATTGCTAAAACAAGATTTTAGATTTAATATGTAGTGTTCTTAGCGATGACATTCTCGTATAATGTTTGTATTGTACATATAAGGAGTGACACAGATTTGAGTCCATGGTTATCATGCCTGCTCTCAATATTTAATTACTACCATCAGTAATTCGTCTACAACTATTTTACTTTACATCCAATATAAGTTTTCTGCGTACAGAATTTGGAATTAATTTAAATATAAAAGAAACCTTCAAAAACATTTTAAAACCGTTTTCATATTTAATATTTTTAATTAGATAATTTTGTTTAATACAAAAATAAATATAAATTAATTTTATTGCCGGCTCCGTTCTGCTTAAATTATAGAAGGAAAAAAACAATTTTAGGAGATTAACCTTGGTAGACATAGTTTGTTTCTTGTCTAGCTCAGTTTTGGATGATAGACTAATAAGATCAACACTCCGTCTGTTTAAAACCATATAAGTTATACATAAATCTTAAGAAGCTTTTCTCGTTGTTTGGAGTGTATAATAAACATTAATGACTATTCCTCTTCACTCTTACCTAACCTACTACTTAAACAAGACAAAATAACAACCTCTAAGCGGTAGATTAATACTCGAAATACAAAACAGCTATTTACAAAAGAAATATTTGTTGTATTTTCTTTTATTTCTTAAAGCTATTTACATGCAAAAACCTTCATCTGCCTCGCGGCCAGAAATGAATTGGATGGAAAATAAAAGTATAGAAAAAGAGCGGGACTACTTAAAAACACGAGATAACATTCAGGTAAGTGATCTGATACATAGAAAAATATGTTTAATAGAGTAAATTAAAATATTATTATAGGAACAGCGATCTGGACTTATTCATAAAGTCGACTTGCAGATGGATCCATTTTTATCAGGAATGGCAGACCATAGTAGGCAAGAATCGGCTGATAGCGGTTTGAGTTTATCATCAAATAATTTTGCAGTGACTTCTGATTATCTAACTCAAATTGGAGATAGCATGGACTGCATTAGTGGTAAATAAACAGGGTGGTTCACATTTTTGTAGATTACATTTTAGAGTTACTAGGTGGTGGTGTAACAAGAAATATGTGATTGTTGAATTTTGTAAACTTTTTATTTTTACTATCCTTACTATCACGTTTTGGTTTTGCGCTTTTTTACAAAACAAACTTTATGTACAATACTAAGTTACATCACAGAGACTACTTCCTTTCAGTTAAGTTAGCCTCCGCTCTCCCTCTTATCAATCCTATCAATCAAAATCACATATGCGGCACATTTACTCAGGTGAACGATCACGCATATACCACATGCATTTTTTACACCTTTACTCAAATGTGCATAAACGACATTCCAGAGTACATTGCCACAGCATCCGATGACAATCCAGCTAACAAAAAATCCTTTTCCCACGAAACTAAATAATAAATATAGGTGGAGAAATTGACGCCAATTCAAAATTAAGTTTACCATTGTAGTGAAATATAAAGTTCATCTTTTTTGTGTGCAAATCGCCCAGTCAATGCTCGAATAAGAGTAACACGGTTAACATTGATGAAAATAATCAAAATTTAAGTGTTATGTAAAATAGTGCGACATGGTACAACATTCCGCAGAAAAAAAAATAATCAAAATTTAAGCGTTATATAAAATATAAATATAACGAAAGTACAGAAAAATTATAATAATCAAAATTTAAGAGTTATATACAATAGTGCGCCAAAGCACAACATTTCTCCGGAGTTAATCAAAATTTAAGTGTAATGTAAAATTGTGCGACAAAGTGCAACATTTCACGACAATTAACAAAAATTTAAAAAGCAAAGTAAAAAGCGTAAAAACAAAATAGAACATAAAGCTATATAAGGACTGAAACGAATAAAATCTGTAAATTTTAATACGGGCTATACTTCCAATGCGTAAAAATTGCAATCCCATTTTGTACCCAAATTAGCCTGTATATTCTCTAGTTGCAGTTTGTTATTGATTTTAGTTCGGTGTGGTTTAAAATATTTATAAAATATGAGTCAAGAGGAACGCCGTAAAAAGATCATCGACAAATGGCTCGAAAATACTTCGCGTCCAAACCATTTCATCGCAAAAAATTTAAACATAGCATGCAGTACAGTGGATTCTGTTATTAAACGATATTTGGAGACGTTGAAAGTTAAGCGAAAACAGAAAAGTGGAGCACATGATACAAATTTGAACAGGAAAATAGTGGATACCATCGTAAAAAACCGGACTATGTCATCCAAAGATGTTGCTCGGCAATGTAATACCAACCAAACAATGGTACAAAGATCTAAAAACGTAACGGTCTAAAAACCCGGAAAAAAAAATACTAAAAGTTACTGAAAAGCAAAAAAAAGTCATAAAAACACGAGCCCGAAAGCTATACGAGTTGATCGGCAACAAGAAAGCGTGCTTGGTTTTGGATAACGAAACTTATGTCAAAGCCGACTTTACTACTCTTCTAGGTGCGCAGTTTTACAACTGGTTTGAAGCTGAGATTCTTCCGCAATCAACAACATCGATTGGGATGGAAAAATTCGGGTCAAAACATTTGCCAATGTGGACACAGAAGCTTATTGTTTATTACAACGGGAACAATTAACGGAGAAGTGTACATTAACGAGTGCCTAAAAAAACGGTTGATTCCTTTCTTAAACAAACACGTGGGTACAACACAATTTTGGCCAAATTTAGCTTCAGCTCACTATGCTCATGCGACGTTGTGCTTTCTTGTTGCTAAAAATGTCGACTTTGTCCCAAAAGACATGAATCCACCCAATGTTCCACAGTGCTGCCCCATTGAAAGGTATTGGGCTTTGGTCAAAGCTAAATTGAGGAAAAGCGAGCAGTGAGAAAAAAGGAGGTAAAAGATGTTAGTGCTAAATGGAAAAGAGCGTCCAAAAAGATCACGGATTTAACTGTCACCAACCTTATGAAGGACATTCGAAAAAGTTGAGGAAAGAATGGGAACCCAAATAATTTTTTTTATTTTTTGTAATTGTGAATGAATTTAATAAAAATAGAGTTTTAAAGCAAATAAAAAAAAATTGCATAAATTATGAAAATATTTTTTTTTTTTACTTTGAAATTTCCAAATTTTATTCGTTTCAGTCCTTATACTAAAACGCAGAAAAGTGAAGGAAATCAAAAACTAAGCAATGAGGCAGACAACAAAATCAACGGAAACTACGGGTGGCCGTAGCTCAAGCGGTAGTTGACTGTCTTCGCTTTGTCCGTTCCTGCATGGTGGAAAAAGGGAAGAGGCGACAAGAGCAATCCAGACAACAACGATGGTGGGGATGGTTATATGGTGGTAATATCTTCACAGCTCTGACGGCTTCTGAGTCAGAAGAAGAAAAAGCGCAAGCTTTACCAGTATCAAAGAACTGCAACAAAAGATGTTGGCTATTAAAACCGAAGTAGTAGCGAGAAAAGAGAAGGAGCAGAAACATCAACTCCAGATCTCTCAGCAACAACAAAAAGTAGGCGTGGGGCAAAAACAACAACAAAAAGGGAAACAGCCGTCAAAACAACAAAAAATACAGACACCGGCACAAGAACAACCAACAAAACTGCATCGAAGGTATAAAAAGCAAAAACAACAGCATCAGTATCAAGAACAACAATAAGAGAAACAAAAACAACAACAGCAGCAGCAACAATAGCAGCAGCAACAACAGCAACAGAAGCAATAACAACAACAATAGTAGCTGAAACATCAAAACAAAGGGTTCCACCTATAAACACGTACAGCATGGAACTCGAGGATACAGTATACCTATAGGCATGCGTTCCACTGAAACACATCATAAAATAAAAAAATTATTGAAGTAATCGACGACGGAGTTCTCTAGTTCTAGACTACCAGATTGTGTCACGGGATAGAGTACAAAGGGGCGATCACATTTTACAAAGTTTTCGCTGCTAAAGTTTTGGGCACGCCGCGTCGAACTGCGAAATGCAGCCTCAATGGGTGAAGTACGGAAAGAACCACAAGTCCGAGGAATGCGCTCTAGGTAAGGACGAAGCGTCAGAAAAAAGCCAACTCTCAGGTGCGTTATGTAGGAACACGGGACACATCGTAAACTATCAGGGTTGTCCCAAGTTTCAATACATAAAAGAATAATTCTGGCTCGGCAGCAGAAAGTGGAAGTTAAACGGCCACTCATGCAGGTACGAATACCTGCCGTTACTCCCCACATTACCTACGTCCAAATGGTGGCGGGTAGGGGAAATACGGTACAACAAGCGAAGGTAACTTCAGAGGCCCGAACGCCAAGAGCACCAGAACCTGTACCTGACATGCTAGCTATCTTGCTGTCAATACAGGGGCAGATGGCTCAGCTTCAACGTCAGATAACTAAGCGGGTAGATCAAGTATACGTAATGGGTACGTACATGTCGGAGCAAACCCTGACGGTCCTTGCAGTGAATGTTAATTCACTGATAAGTTTCGAGCGAAGAGCCACCTTCCGCCACGTAGTTAGGTTGTTTAAGGGGTTACGCCACTCTAGAGGCCGTAAAAATAGGCTTTTTTGTGATTTTTTTTTTTAGCAAAAATATAAAATAAATCGAGTTTACAAAGGTATATGACTTATAGAATAATTTACATATTTAAGCGGCTGTGTAGCGTTTCTCAAATGAGCTCTCTTTTTTTGGAAGGCTTTACGGCCGTACCAGCAGCTCCTGTAAATTTTGAATTATGATGAGTCACAAAAATTTTTTTTATTGTACATAACAACAGCTGGAGAAGTACGTTTTTTGTGGGTTTTTTTTGGTTCGTTTGCACTAAGAGATATGAATACGCTTTTTCGTTCGTTTCGTGAATGTAGTTACTATCAGCCAGGAGTGCAATCAACAAGGAAAAGTTGGGTTTATTTTACATTGAAAACAACGGTTTCATTTGGATGGATAATTTTCTCGCAGTACATAATTATAATTTGTCGTTAGTGCTTCTTATTATTGTAGTTAGTTAACTAGTTTTTCAACTAGTTATATTTCTTTAAATAACTGTTTCGTTTCGTTAACACAAAAACCGAAAAGGACCCACCTCTAGTGCACATCGCATGTGATAACTATCGAAGCCAAAAAATCTCAAAATGGATTGTTCAGTATGTGCCGAAAAAAATTGAAAGAAGCTGCACACTAAAAGTTTCTTCTGGTGAGGCTAGAATTCACGATAAAAATGATTTACCAAAAGCTCTCTTACTTGGAAGAGCTGAACAAAGAATTCTTGCAATCTATTGCTGAATTGCGAAAGGAGAATGATTTGCTTAAGCCGAGAGTATATAATCTTGAGAGCAGACTCAACTGGCACAATCAAAGTCAATTGCAAAACTGCATTGAAATTATTGGAGTCAATGATGTTAACACCGACAATGCAAAATGCGTCGCTCAGCAAATTATCCTCGATTCATTGGGTGTGGAAGTGTGATGGGCAACCAAATCAGCGATTGTTATGTGAAGGAGAGAAAGAGCAAGAAAGGCTTTCAAACCGATGGTTCAGCTAAAACAACACCGATCATATGTTTGAAACTCTGATATCGCAGTTAAGCATTGGATTATGAAGGAGCAAAAGGCAAAGAAGAAAATCAGCACAAACGTAATGGGCAGCAACAACAACAGCAGCAAAAAAAAGAGCAATATTTAGATCAAAGAGGCTCTCACCATGTACACACAGGCGTTACTGATGCAGGCAAAAGATGTAAAAAGGGAGAAGAAATTCAAATGTATGGTATAATGGCAAATGTATTCTTATGAGAAAAGTTGAAGGTAGCAAACACATCACTATAAGGTCGTTTGATGATCTTAAATCAATCTAGTAATTTCTCTAATTAAAACACCTTGTCAAATGAATTTGGAATCTGACTGTTTGTGATGATTTTTTTACCTCCAATATATTAAATAACAATTGTGAACAAGTGTTTTCTTCGAAAACATATTCTCTTAACAAACTCTTCTTAATTCACCAAAACATCAGAAGCTTAAGAGAGAACTTCGCGGCGCTTGTATCTCATTTGAGTTCTTTTGTTTCGATTCCAGATTTCATTTTGTGTCTGAGATTTGGATCTACGACTTTGAAAAAAGTGATTATGTTTTGCCGGGCTTTAATTTCTTTCCCTGAACAAATGAAAGCTATGTGGCAGGTGGTGTTGGTTGCTTCGTAAGCCAGGACCTATGTAATGTTTGTTTGAACTTTCTGCAGATATTTTAAAACTTCGCACTAAAGTAAATAATGAAATAGATGTCACCTTATGTGTTTGTAGATTTCATAAATACAAGCTTTCGGTATTTATGGAAGAATTTTCAAATCTTTTATATAGAAGAGGAAAAATCTAAGAGCCTTTTTATTCTCGGGGACTTTAATATCAATACAGTTTCCTCTTATCTATCACTTTTAGCATCGCATGGGCTAACTTCCTTTATAAATGAGCCAACTAGACCAATATCCGGGACGTACCTTGACCATATATATGGCCGTTTATCTAACGTACCACTCAGCACATGCGAAAAGTGTATTTTTGATCTTAAAATTACTGATCATTCGATGACCGGGTTATTGGTTAGCATGCTTAAAGGAAAATCTTCCTATTGTCCCACACCTCCAACTAAGATACGAAAAATTGATTTCAATAAGCTCAAATCAGTTCTCTGTTTTGAGTTATGGCAGGAAGTATACATATAATGAGAAGAACATCTCAAAATCATTTGATATCTTCAGCGAAACTCTCATTAAATATATCAAAAATTGCAGTTACACTGTATTTTTAAAAAAACCTTCGAAAAAGTTAAAGCCCTGGATGAGTAACTATCTGTTGAGCAAGGTTAATTATAAAAATAAGCTTCTAGTTAAAGTCGCTAAGAACCCACTAACTCTTGGTCTGAAGATAAAATATAACAATATATGCTCTAAACTTAAAAGTTGCCATTGCTAAAAAGTTCGACCAAAATTTTGCTACTATAGCGAAAACTTTAAAGCCACTTCCACTCTCTTCTTTGCGTGCATGTTGTGACTGTTTTTGCTCTCAAATAGATGAATCTACTCAAACTTTTTACTTTGAGCCTATAACTGGCCTTGATATCATAAAAATCTGTGGTACCCTTAAAAATTCTAATTCCTGTGGAATCGATACCATTTCAAACCAGGATCTAAAAACCGTTGCGTGCTTTGTATGTGATGTTCTTGCTCACATCTTAAATCAAAGTATTTTCTCTGGGATTTTTCCTGAAGCTCAAATGTGCGGATGTCGTCCCACTTTTTAAAAAAGGTTCTGCTGATAACATAAGCAACTATAGCCCAATTTCTCTTCTTCCATCAATCGGCAAAATCTTTAGTAACGTAGATAATAAACAGCTCTCAGCTGGTCTCTTTATAGATATAACGAAAACTTTCGATATGGTAAACCATAACATCCTGTTGAAGAAGGTAGAAAAAGCTGAATTTCGGTGCTTTATGTTGAATTGGTTGGTTCAGGTCTTATTTGAACAATAGAACGCAAAGGGTCAAAATTGACGACGTTGGAAGCGGTATCCAAGTCGTTGACATGGGCGTACCTCAAAGCTCTGTTCTGGGTCACATACTCTTTCATATTTATATATATTAACTCGCTCTTTTTCTTAGACTTTAAGGGTGTTTTAACTGCGTATGAAGATGATGTAGGCTTTACTTACGGCTCTGAAAGTCCTTTAAACCTGATATCTGAAATAAATTGGGATCTAAATTTACGGAGAATCTGGTTTGCTGAACATGATTTGATTATAAGTTCCAAAACAAAAGTTATGTTCTTTAATTGCTCATTGCAAAATATGAGCGAAGTGTTCTATCATGCACCCGAATGCCAAAAGTTTAAGTTCTCTATCTGTTCTATGTGCCCAAGTACCGCAAAGTCTTTCTGTAGCAGCAGTACATGTAGTGATAACTGCTTCCAAACTGAAAGGAAGGAAATTTAGGGAGGAAGAAAAGACAGGTACCGATGTACATTGTTTTTAAATGTTTGTAAGTTATAACGACCAGGAAACACAGAGATCGGCAGGGCATTCCATAAGCGAGTTGTACGGCTTAGGAAAGAATCACGATATTCTAGAGTACGTCCGAAAATGGGCTTGAGGGTATACTGATGAGCATTCATAGCGAGACGGGTGTTACGGTTGAAGGTTTGATTGGGCGGAATGCTACTGGCGATTTCAATGTGGCACTGGTGGTGGAAATAGCGATAAAACAAAGTGAGACAGGAGACATTACGTCGGTGTTCGAGGGTGTCAATCGATTGACTGATATTAGTATCACCAATGAGTTTTATCGCTCGGTTTTGAATCCTATCTAGCAGGTGCAAAGATGTTTTAGGAGCACCTGACCAGATGTGGGCTTTGTACTCCAATTTTTGGCGGATGAATGCCTTATACTCGTATATTGTGGCCAGATCAGAGAGAGACATATCGCAGCATTTTCGGCGACATCGGATACGTGGTCATTCCAACGTAAGTTGTCACTGACACGCATACCGATAATTTAAAGTTTATCAGTTTCGACGATGCAAGTGCCATTCATGGATAATGGCTGGGTATTTGAATTTCGCTTTAATGACAGCAGGCAGCATTGAGTTTTGGAAGCATTAAATTCCACTCGGTTGATAGTTCCCCAACTGGTTATGCTGTTAATATCCGAATTTAATGAGCTTAACATACGCTGCCGTTCCCGTTCTACATCCGAAGAGCAGGCGCGTGAGTCCGGGAACGAATATGAAAAGCAGAGAGTACTGTCATCAACAAAGGAATATATTGGATTAGAAGTAGCAGACAAGAGATCATTAATGAAAATTAAAAGGAGTGTCGGAGACAGAACGGAGCCCTCGACTCTAAGTTAAGCTTTACTAGCCATACAAATAGCTTAAAACAATATTTTCGATCAACGCTCAGAAACTTTTACTATTTGCGCAATGTATGTTCTTCAAACCTTCTGAAGTCTATTTGTTATGGTATTTTCCATTCCAAGCTGCAATATGGCATTATCTGTTGGGGCAGTGTTTATTTTAATAAAATTGAACCCCTTCTCATTTTACAAAAATTAATCATAAGAAAAATATGCAGGAACCTAGCTTTTACCATAGCCTCCCATTATTTCGTGTTTTGAAAATTCTTCCAGTACGACACTTGTACTGTTTTAAAGTTTTGAAAACATTTTTTATTAGATCAGGAAATCTTAATTGTAAAATTCTTGACAACTTTAATCTGCGCGGTAATCAACTAACACGAAAAAAAATACAAAAGACCAAAAGTTACTGAAAAGCAAAAAAAAAATCACAAAAACAGGAGCCTGAAAGCTATACGAGTTGATCGGCAACAAGAAATCGTGCTTGGTTTTGGATGACGAAACTTATGTCAAAGCCGACTTTACTACTCTTCCAGTTGCGCAGTTTTACAACTGGTTTGAAGCTGAAATTCTTCCGCAATCAACAACATCGATTGGGATCCAAAAATTCGGGTCAAAATATCTCGTTTGGCAGACTATTTGCTAATGTGGACACAGAAGCTCATCGTTTATTACAACGGGAACAATTAACGGAGAAGTGTGCATTAACGAGTGCCTAAAAAAATGGTTGATTCCTTTCTTAAACAAACACGAGGGTTCAACATTATTTTAGCCAGATTTAGCTTCAGCTCACTATGCTCATGCGACGTTGAACTTTCTTGTTGCTAAAAATGTCGACTTTGTCCCAAAAGACATGAATCCACCCAATGTTCCACAGTGCTGTCCCATTGAAAGGTATTGGGCTTTGGTCAAAGCTAAATTGAGGAAAAGCGAGCAGTGAGAAAAAAGGAGTGCTAAATGGAAAAGAGCGTCCAAAAAGATCACGGATGTAACTGTCACCAACCTTATGAAGGACATTTGAAGGAAGTTGAGGAAAGAATGGGAACCCAAATATTTTTTTTTATTTTTTGTAATTGTGAATGAATTTAATAAAAATAGAGTTTTAAAGCAAATAAAAAAAATTTACATGAATTATTAAAATATTTTTTTTTGTACTTTGAAGTTTCCACATTTTATTCGTTTCAGTCCTTAACATAATAAATAAACCAACTATTCCCAAAGAGCCCTCTGTTTTAAGGGTTGATTACTGCGAGGTGTCTGACAAAATTGATATTGATAATGCAACATAGGTATTAGTTTACAAGCATGCTCTGTCCAAAATATCTGAACAGAAGACGTCTATTTGTGGCTGCGCCGCACCGTTGGAAAGTAGAAGTTCTGTTTTTACGCCCATACCATTTTTTAAAGTCTTAAAAGGCCATTGGATCCTTAACTTCATGTCGACTGGATGGTATTTAAAGTTTTGTGCTTAAAAAAGTTTTGCATTTTGCATCTGGCCGATATTTTTATTCGTTTCATGTTTGGAGGAATTTTTCCATATCCTTAAATGTGCAGATGTTATCCCATTGCTAAAAAAGGGTTCTCCTACCGAAGGTTTTTTTTTTATAAAGAACTTAACACTGAAGTGGGTATGAATACACTTGTATTATGTAATACCTTTTCTCTAAAATAAGCGCAATTTGCTTCTAAAGCAAAGCAAGAATGACAGCTTACAAATGCCCAAAGGAAAAAAATCTGTCTTTGACAAAAGCCATTCAAAAATATGGGCAAAGACATCTATGATTTAAATCGGCAATTACTTAGTTGCCAACCCAATATTTATGTTTGTTTGATCGCGCTCAAACTGCCGTGATATGTAAGAAGAAGGGAATTGTGAGCATAGAAAAAAGTTTAGATTCAAACGAAATTTTTATCGATCGCCATTTGTATTATTTTGACGTGAAATAAATAATTAAATAGAATAAAAAAGAAAAAAATTATTATAAAACGATTACTCTCTATATTTCTTTTTGTTATTATAGCAAATAGTTATTAAATAATATCTTATTTTCATATTTTATTTTCAGAAAGCGGAGATTTAAATTCCGTTAGTGGCTTGGAGTCCCCGGACAATTTAGTTTCATCATTGCAGGTAATATCTAAGTATTACTGTTTGGTATGTATGTACCTATTCTAGTCAAACCATAAATTATGGTACACAGCTAAAAGCATCCATAGTGGATGTAAAGTTGAGCCTATCCATTTCATATTGACTGTTTTTACCAAAATTGTCAACTTCAGTTCTTTCTTTAACAGGCAAGATCTCGATTGGAATTTGCAGCTGCTATGAATTACTCGTAATTTTGTGTATTTTGCAGTTGCTTAAGTATACAGAATGCATTTGAGACTGCCATCAGAGCCGTGGATGCTATAAAACCAGTAAATCTTTTGCGATACATTAAAATTTCGCAAAAATCTATGTCTCCCATTTTGAAAATTTGGTAGCCGATTTATACAAAAGATTTATTTCGCATTGGAGCAAAAATAAGACGGCACGTACTTCCTGCCGGTACGCGAAGAACGCTCACTGGCGAATTTTGTTCAATGACGAGAAAATCGCCAAAGCTTATTCCGATGCTCGAACGTGGCCACCCATCCCTCATTTGTAATAATAATGTGGGTGGTGAGTTCTGAAAGCCGAAAAAGAGTAACAACTACGGCAAAAGTATATCAAACAAATTTTTTGGAAGACATTCCAACAATGTTCGCCACCAAGCCATTCCAACAAGATTTTGCTTCAGCTTTCATAGCGAAAACCACTTTGCAGTGAACAACATTACGAGCTTCATTTCATCCTATCAGTGGTCAGCTGGTAGTCCAGCCCAAAACCCGTTTGGCAGTTTGATCCGTTGCCTACGACGGTCGACACCCAAATGCCGACCATTTCGATAAATGTTTCTCCGATTGATACCTATCGAGTGATCCAATAACCAAACTGTTGAATATGGACGCCGAACAATATCGATGGCTGTGGAAAAAAAAGGATAAGAAAAGACGATAGGCGACTATAGACAAGAAAGTATTTTATTAAAGTGAAAGATTATGTTAAAGATTACAGGAAGTGTAGCAAGGTTAAAATAGCAAGTGGTGAATATTGTTGTTATACATTTGCATAGTTGTAAGTGTTGCCGTATCATAATAATACATAATTTTATTCAACATACCTCCCCAACACTTCAAATTAATTTATAAATGTAATTAACTTATTTATGAATTCAAGAAAATATTACTCCAAGTTTTATAAAATGAGAATTAGGTTTAGATATTTTTGGTAAATGGACCGGCTAACATATTTTCAGTCGACAAGTATTTAAGAAACACAGTTCCATCAGCTATAGCTTCACGAATATAGTGGTACCTTATGTGAATATGTTTAGTGCGAGAGCGTCTTACTTTAAAATTTGCTATGTATTGGGCACTTTGACTATCGTGTATAAAATGATTGGTTCATCAGCACAATGTAAGTTCAGTTCGGTATACAAGAGTTTAAAATATTTGGCTCGTTTCGCAGCTGCTGTCAAGGTGACGTATTCTGTTTCGGGGCTGGACATCGTGACGATAGGTTGTTTACGGGATTCCCAGTCAATCGGAGCGCCAGTACAAAAACAGCACCTGCTTGCGACTTTCGATCATTGACGTCTTCAGCATAACTTCGTTGCATAAGCAACGATGGGTTGAACTCTTGGATCTTGGTTGAATTGAGATAAAGTATTCACAGAGTATGCTATATCCGGACGACTGAATGTTGACAAATGAAGTATTCCTGATATGCCTTTTGGTTAACAGGTTTATTTACGCCTTCAATTCGTGGCCCTTTTTCAAGTTTGGTTTTAGGTGGTAACGATAGCATTCGCGGTTTAAACTCAGTTAACTTATATTTTGAAATAATGTTCCTTATATAGTTTAACTGGCTAATCGTTAAAGTTCCTTGCTTCCGGTCTCTTAAAATCTGTAACCCTATGGTAAGCTTTGGTTCACCCATGTCCCTGATTTCAAAATTCTGTTTTAAATGCAATTCTAAATTACGAAAATCGGATTGACTATTTGTTGCCACAATTAGGTCGTCCACATAGGCTGTAATAAACGTTCTTATTCCACTTTGTTCTTTAAAATAAATGCATTTATCATAGTTTGAATTTCCTGAAGTTTGTTTTCTAGCTTTTTGTTCCATTGATGGCCCGATTGTTTTAGGCCGTATATTGATTTATGAAGTTTGCATACTTTTGATTTATCGTTCACGAAACCTGCTGGCTGTTCCATGAAAATTTCTTCATCCAAATCTCCATACAAAAAGGCTGTTGAAACGTCGATGTGGTGAAGATCCAAATCATATTCAGTAGCAATGGCGTTAAGCATCCGTATAGAGCTTATTTCAGCAACTGGGGCAAAAGTTTCGAAGAAATTTACACCATACATTTGGGAATATCCCTTTGCTACTACCCTAACTTTGCTTCTTTCCACAGTTCCATCTGACTTTCGTTTAGTTTTGAACACCCATCAACATCCAATGACGTTTTTACCTTTAGGACGATCTACAATTTTCCAGGTTCCATTCTGGTTTAAAAAATCTATTTCAATCATGGGTTTTTTCCATTTTTCAGCATTCGGGGAAGATTCAACATCCTTAAAGGATCTAGGATCATCCACCTCAGATAGACATGAACTCTCTTTATAGTTTTGTAAATGAACGTTTCGTTTAGGCCTGGAACTTAATACAGTAGAAATAGTTGTTGTAGAAGCATCTATTTTCCGAGATTTTTTCAATTTACTTGCTTCATTGTCAATAAAGCCTACATGATTGTTATCTAAGGCTTCCTCAAACTGGTCCGCATCAGAAGTTTCTTCGGAGCAATCACTTTTTATTTCTAAATTTGTCTCATTGATACCTTTGTTCCCTCCTGCTTCATTCGTTCCTTCGTCATCTGCTCCAGTCTTATGTGATCCTGCTGCATCCTTCTTAGCTTGTACCGACCGTGGTTCATCAGATCGTAGCTTAAATTCAACATAATTGTGATTCTTTTCATCTTCAATTTTTTCGATAAAGATTACATCTCGGCTTCTAATGTCGGATCTTGTTCTCCATTTCCACAACCTATACGCTTTCGCATCCTCACAATATCCTATCAGCACAAACTCTTCGCTTCGTGCATCGAACTTGCTTCGATTTCCAGCTTTGTTTAACGCAAATGCACGTGCACCTATTTCTCTGAAATAAGAAACATTAGGAATCTTTGTGGACCATAGCTCTTCAGGAGTTCTGATTTGGTTTGCTGAAGTTGGACAACGATTGCGTATACCATATGTGCTGAAGTGAGCACTAACTCAGCCCACAGAAAATCGGGAAGGACAGCCTTAATCTTCAAATACAAAGCCATTTCGACAAGTGTGTACGATTGCTGCGTTCAACCGTTTTGCTGCGGTGTATATGGTGAACTAAACTCTTGTTTAATACCATTGGATTCACACAAACGGCTAGTATACCATATTCTGATCCATTATCAGATCTTTATCTCTTTATTTTTGTACTTAATTGATTTTCAGAATAATTTTTAAATAATTTAAATGATCGATACATTACGGACTTTTTTCGAATTATATATATACAATAGTCATTGAAAGTTAAGATTTTCAATTTGTGTCCTTTTTTTCAATTATTTCCAGCTAATATTGGGTATATAACTTAATTCGTGCGGTTTCCATTGCAACATGCGTTGTAAAACTACTGTCATTGTACGTCATTGTCATTCATATGTCATTCATTTGAAGCGTAAACAACAATAAATTTTTTTCACTCAAATATGTTAAACTTTGTGCCTGGAAAAGTGTTTTTGCGTTCTTCTTCATTACTTTAATATGAAGAAAACTGCTGCCGAAAGTTTATGGTGAACATGCGCTAGCTGACAAACGTGCCAAAAGTGGTTTGCACGATTTAAAAGTGGTGATTTTGGCTTGGAAGACGATGAACGTCCTGGGCAGCCAAAAAAGTTTGAAGATGAAGAACTGGAAGCATTACTCTATGAAGATTGTTTGCCAAACACAAGAAGAGCTCGCAGAATCTTTGGGTGTCACTCAAGCAGCCATTTCAAAACGTTTAAAAGCAGCTGGATATATTCAAAAACATGGAAATTGGATTCCACATGAACTCAAGCCGAGAGACGTCGAAAGGCGGTTTTGCATGTCCGAAATGCTGCTGGAACGCCACAAAAGGAAGTCATTTTTGCATCGGATTGTTACTGATGATGAAAAATGGATCCATTACGACAACCTCAAGCGCAAAAAATCATATGTGAAACCCGGCCAACCAGCCAAATCAACAGCAAAACCGTATATCCATGGCGCGAAGGTAATGCTCTGTATTTGGTGGGATCAGATGGGTGTGCTGTATTATGAGCTGCTAAAACCGGGTGAAACCGTCAATGGACAACGCTACCGAACACAATTAATCCGTTTGAAGAGAGCAGTGGCCGAAAAACGCTCGGAATATGCGACCAGACACGAGGCAATAATTTTCCATCATGACAACGCTCGGCCCCACGTTGCTATTCCGGTTAAGAACTATTTGGAAAACAGTGTATGGGAAGTCTTACCCCACCCGCCTTATAGCCCAGACCTTGCCCCTTCTGACTACCATTTGCTCCGGTCGATGCAGAACGCCCTCACTGAAATACGGTTCACATCAGAGCAGAATATCAAAAATTGGCTTGATTCATTCTTGGCTGCCAAGCCGGCGCAGTTCTTTTGGAATGGGATCCACAAATTGCCAGAAAGATGTGTAAAAGCTATAGCTTCGGATGGGCAATACTTTGAACAATACTATTGTACATGTGTCTCTTAAATAAATGTCCAAATTTTGAAAAAAAAAACGCACGAATTAAGTTATATAAACAATACCATACAGGGTATCCCTTAATCCGTCAAAGAAAATTTGGGGAATGATTTTTGGGTATACCACCTTGATCAAAAAGTTCCCGGAGATTTTCTTTGGGGTGGAACAGAATATGATGGTTTAGGTGTACGATGTGCGATGTACATATATATGCATGTATGTGCTCCTACACATCGGGGGAAAGGAATTTATAGATACGAATAGCACAGGTTATGTGCAAGTGCAAGGCATGAATGATTAAGTCTTATAATGTACACTGGGTCATGGTGGAGTTTCGTCCTTCTAAAGGAGTGTTTGTATGTGTCTACTAGGTTGAGGGAGGCATCATTAATAACTGAAATTATACGTATCAACTAAGAGACATGAGTAGCCTGCTGCATGTTGTGTACTTATACAATTTTAAAGACGATCATATTAAGGACGCTTGGTCCTTATGTACGTACGATACATCAATTGAAAATTTAAGAGCAAGAGGAAGATTGTTTTCCCTGAAATTATCGAGAATGAAAAAAAAAGAGAGTACCATTTGTGGTAATGGAAATGTTTTACTGGAGTTCTGGGATTATGCATATGGCAATGAATTCTGATGAGGTATCGGTCCAATTGAAGTTCTTTGAGGATATAAACTATTTTGTGTTGATTTGTGTTTGCTTTATTGTATCCTAGATGCCAAACAACCACAATACTTTTGCAATACCTCATGAATCTCTCTCTTCATATACATATACCACCTTGATCATCTTATTCATCTAAATCTATATTGTCCCCTTTAAAGTAATCCCCATCGACTGCAACACACTTATGCGAGCGCTTGATCCAATCCTCGAAACATTTTTTATATTCGGTTTTCGGTATGTCCATCAGTGCTTCCTGCGATTTTTCCATTACATCCTCTCGGCTGCTGAAACGCGTTCCCCGTAGTGGTTTTTTAACTCGATTGACAGAAAGAAGTCACAGGGAGCCAAATCAGGTGAATTCGGTGGCTGTTGGATGGTATTTGTTGCATTTTTCGTCAAAAAAATACGAATAATGATGGCACTGTTCGACGGTGCGTTATTATGGTGCAAAATCCACTAGTTTTCTGCTCACAATTCTGGTCTTTTTCGGCGAATTGCTTTACGCAAACGTCTCATAACGCCCAAATAATACTCTTTGTTTACTGTCTGGCCTTCTGGCAAAAATTCATGATGAACTACACCATTGTAATCCATGGTCTCGGCTCATTTGGTGAACACCATTCACTTGCCTGATGTCTGGATTACGTGTCGTACTCATAAACCCATGTCTCGTCTGCAGTAATGACCCTTTTGATGAATGTGGGATCGGATTCAGCCTCGCAAATCATCTCTTTGCGACGTCAACACGCTTTCTTTTTTGCATGAAATTGAGGTCTTTTGGCACCAACTTTGCTGCTACACGACGGAAACCCAAATCATTAACCAAAATGCCTAGGACGGATCCATAGGTAATGTTCAAGTAATCCGCTATCTCTCTTATGATTAATTTGCGGTTATTGACCAAAATTTCTTTTACTTCATCAATGTTTTCATCGGTTTTCGATGTCGATGGCCTGCCACTGCGTTCATCATCTTCGATTGACTCACGACCACTTTTGAACCGCTCGTGCCAACATTTCCAACGTTCGCGCACCATTAAATCCGTTTTTTACGCAAAATTGAATACAAGTTCGTTGTTGCAAATTTAAGTCCATTTTTATAATTGTAAAAAATCGCCAACACACAGAGAGATAGATGTACTCTTGGCTACGTAACTTTTGCAAATGTCAAACTATGACGCTAAGCTTTAGAGGATTTAGAGGAATGTCAACAACTGATTTACCAACTTAACCAAAAAACAGAACTAAAATCGGAACAATGGGAGCGCCACACGGTGGTGTGGTGTGGGAACTTTTTGATCAAGGTGTTGGTATTGGTATTTTAAAAAAAAAAATCGGTCTACAGTAGGGGTCTATCTTCAATGTTTATCGAGAATTTAAGAAAAGGCTTACTTTGGTGTATCCTGACCAATGTTAACGGAAATTCCTCTATTAATACTAATAGAAACTTCGTTTAGGATATTATTTTTAGACGAAATACTAGCCTTTGTAACTGCGTTTAAATAAAGTTGATATCTTGTTTGAGTCTTCCAAATTCTAAGCCAATTTCTAAGCCTGTTTAATTTTTCTTGTCTACGCTAATTTTTGATTTTGAGGTCACATTTCTCCAGAAAATGCGTAATAAACATAACGTTTTACTATTTTTTTCTTATTAACGTAACAATAATAAAAAAAGTAAATCATCAACAAGTTTGCAGAAAAACCCATAGATTTTATGATACTTGGGAAAAAAAATGGTTTACCCCGTAACGCGTAAGATGAACACTTCATTAAATAGACTGACACCCAAATAAGTTGCAATTTCAACTTTATGGCACCACAATGTAAATGGTTTGATGCAAGCTTCCATACGCAACTATTAAAATACTCATTTGAGTTTTGTCAACTTCCAAGATTGCTTTAAAAGTCTTTGAATCCCCATCACCAATATAATATTCATATTAAACATTAAACATGTCGGTTATATCGTCAACTTCTATTTTTCCTGCACTACCTTTATGATTGGTATCATAATTTTCAATATGGTTTTCCATCCACAATTCATACTCTGGTGTTCCTTGTCTAGATTTCCAATCAGCACAGCCTTTACAGAATGCAGATTTTATTTCAACGTCGATAACTTTTTCACTTTAATTTCCGATCCAAGAAAAAATCCAAACAAAGATTTGAACCCTCTTTTTTTCTCCTGAGCCATCTCCCGACACACTCAAATGTAAAGGCTCAAATCAGCAGCTGTATTTTTTTCTACCTTTTCTTCCAGAATTTTCTTTTGGATACGCTCGAAAACGCATTTCGAGGCTGTGTGCAAGTTGTCAAGAAAAGTATAGTATGTATATGGTAGCGCTGAATGAACGCGTCATATCTAGAAGAGCACAGACCATTTTAACGCCTTGCAAACCAACACCTAACATACGAATGACAAGCAAACGTCTTTTTATTTCAGTGAATCGATTCACCACCGGACGGGAATTTATACTCTTACGCGAACAAGAGCACTCCAATATGAGTTTGAAAGAAAGCCCTGCTACAGCAATTTTTCTGAACTTAACATCACCTTTGCGTGAATTGCACTGTAAACACTTGTTTAGAAAGTTAAAAACATTTAAAAAAAATTCAATATTACAATACATAATTGGAATTTACATCGAGGGTGACATAATCGTATTTCACACTTTTAAATTGCTTAACCGGTGTATGATACTAACAAACTCTGTATCATATTCTTTAGTATATCTTGGATTTTTTGTAACGCCCTACAGATCTTCTACTGTCACCACGTTTACCTTTTTTAAATAATTTTTTTAAAGAAACTAAAAGAAGAACCAACAAGCAGCTGCAACAAAATACACCGCGCGTAGGGCATATAAATATTTCACGACTACATGAAAATATCGCCATCCACAGTCAATTGCCAATACAGCCAGTTATATCATTTACACTTATATCTTGAAAATTGAATAAAATCCTAAAATAACAGCAATAAAGTAGGTGTCTATTGTAAATGATATGAAACCCGAAGTATATACATACATACGGGTATAACATTGATTTGGAAAAAAACCGTTTGAGTACCATACACGTGTTATCTACCAAAATAAGAAAAAAATATTTTTCGATTTTTGGGTTGAGCTGAAACCGTTATTGGAATTAGTATTTGGGTTATATTGCTCATTCAGTCTGCAAATTTCTTTGAGTTAACATCATCGTAAGCATTTTTGCATTTTTAACTAAATTTTGAAATGGATATATCGGAAGAGCATATTCGTCATATTTTATGCCGAAGTGAACCCACTGGAGAAATCCATAATGTGTATGGAGAGGGTGTTCTCAGCGATTTTAAGTGTCGGCGTTGGTTTGTAAAGTTTAAAAATGGTAATTTTGACCTAAAGGATGCCAGAAGAACTAGACGATGACCTCCTGAAGTCCAACGTCGAAATAAATCCCACTGTTATGGTAAGGGAACTTAACGTAAGTACCATTCATCTTCAGGAACCGGATTCACACCGAAGATGAAAAATGGCTTCTTTCAGTAACATTAAACGTCGCCACCAATGGCTTAGCCCAGAGAGACCAGCACAACATCGCAGAGATTTACTTCACTCGCTCAAGTTGTTACTGACTGTATGGTGGGATGCTGAGGAAATAATCCATTTCGAGCAGACAGAAGTCTACTGTCAACGGCTGGGTAGATTAAAGTCGGCACTAGGTAAGAAGCAACCAGGTCTGGTTAATCGAAGAGTTGTTCTATTGTTTTATTCCATCAGGATGACGCTTGCATTCATACTATTTATTTATTTTTGTTAAAGAACTTAACACTCAGGTGCGTATGAATACACTTACCATGCCTCAACATGTGTTAAGTTATTTGAAAAATGGGATAGAGAGAGAAAGAAAATATTTGGGCTCAGTGGTTATTTTGCTCCATGTTTGGCATCCAACATTTAATAGGAAGACTGAATTCTTAGTGGAAGATAGCTTGTTGTTGATTTCTAGTCAACTATTTTATCTTATTTGATTTTTGTTAACTGAAAAAATGAATGTCTTTCGGGCGAGGCTGGGATTTGAACATTGTTATAGGAGTTAGGTTAACAAAAATGGTGCATTCGCCTTATTCTCCAGATTTAGCACCTTATTCCGAAGTCAGCAAATCTCTATTGACGGGAAAAATTTTAGATCTTAGGATGATGTCCACGAGGCTCTTGCGGTATTTTTTTCGTCAAAGCCAACTAATTTTTTTAGTGAAATTAAGAAGTTGCCTCAGAGATGGGTGTTGTCTAATGGAAAAAATTACATTGACGACTAGGTTTTTGCATTTCGTGCAAATTAATTAACATTAGACAGACATTCAAAAATCGCGCAATATTTATGTAGCAACCTGAATTAACAGCTTTCAAACAAATATAATATTTAGTAGCTTACATTTCGCAATTATACCGCTAACTATAAGCTTCGAACATAACAAATATTGAATAATATTCGGTTTTCAAATAATATTTCATATTCTAATGCAACGACATAGACGCTTGACAATCGTCGACAGTTGTACCAACTTTCACGAATGAAAATGTAGCAGAAACTATTGTAATAACCTAATGGATCATGGGCGATAATAAAACGCGCTGAATATTAAGAAATTTTTCATTTGTGGAAGTGTCTCCAACGAAAACTCTACTATTATTGATTAAACTCTTTTAGTTCCGCAATTTCGTTGAGGACGTGTATTTCGGTACTGATACTGCAATGGTCATTCATATACGAACGTGCGTAGATAGTTTGTAGTACGTTGGTCCGTGCATGTAAGTTCTATCTATGTGTCGAAAAGCAGAAGATCTAAATAATCGAGTTGGTACATAACACTATGATACCCCACCAATTGAGTAGTAGGTTTCTTCTGGTGCTTGGTGTATTATTTCCCTATGTATTTAGTAATATAGTATATAGTATTATGTATTTAATATGAGATAATAGCCTTCCAATTTCAGGAATAAAAAAAGCGCCTCGAGTTCTGAGATTAAGAAGATATATGGAGTAGCTTCAAAAAATGTAAAGACCATTTACAACCGCCTTCCAGTGCTGAGAGGGATGCATACGAAGGTCTCGCAGTTCGAAGCGGCATGCCCGAACATTTAGAAATATTTTTGCTCTTTATTTTTTCAAATTGTAGTAGTCTAGAAATTGAATTCTCCTTACACCATTCAATTTGCAATTGGGAGCTAGCTGAACCAGAAAAATTGTGGTTTTCCCTTCTCCAATTTGGTGCTAGCTGTAATAATTGGCTTGACCCCTACGATCCCGTCGCTTGCAGTGCAAATGACTTGTTAGTCAGTTTTTGTGATTTGATTTAAAAGAAAGTATTTAAACAGGTCTTAGAAATAAAAAAGTTAAAATTGCGATCTGGAAAGATGTCAAATCAAACGGAGATCCTGTCAACAAAATTGCAAAACTTTTGAAGCACAGTCGTACAGTTGTTTCAAACTATTTAAAAGATCCAGAAGACTACCGGAAAAGATTCGTACCTGGACAAAAATATAGCTTGACACCAGCAGATCGACGATCCCCACTAAACGTCAACTTCTACAGCAACAGCAAGGGAAATGTGGACAGAAAACTAAAGAATTGCCAGCATGTGTTAGCTGAAGCGGAACATTTTCAAAAAAATCCTTTGAAAAGAATACCCGATTTACTACAACGTCATCGAAACGGCCGTTTGACTTTTGCCAGAAATCGTTTAAGATGCATTGGATAACTGTCATCTTCATCGATAAGAAACTTTCTTTCCTTGATGGACCTGACGGGTATCGTCATTATTTTAAGACGACGACAACCAGACGGAAGTGGAGTCATGATTTGGACAGAAATATCATACCTTATTTTGGTAAAATGCGCTTCTGAAATGACAGGATGAAAAGTGACGACTACCTTAATATCTAAGACGAAAAGATCGTGCATCATAACCAAGTAAAATTCGCCGAAAATTTCATCCTGCAATAAGATAATGCAGCAATCCACATCGCTCGGAAGGTGAAAGAGTACTTCGAGCGTAACAACGTTTGTGCTCTTGACTGGCCTGCATTGTCTCCAAGCCTCAACATAATTGGGAATGTATGAAGATATCTCTCAAGGGAGCTGTCTACCAAGGCGGACAATTCAATAAGGTAGTAGGCTTTAGGACGCCATTGAAACTGAATGGGACAAAGTCCTACGAAAATTAATTAAAAAACTGTTTAAATCTCTTCTTCCAGAATTTTAGAGGTTGTAAGTAAGATGAAGTACTGTACTGATTACTAAAAAAAAAAAACCATTGCCATAAAACTCTAAATTTTGTTTTTATTTCAAAATACCCAATCTTGTTTTAACCACTTGTCGCGGGTAATTAGGGACAATTTCCAAGAAAACTAGGGGAAAAAAATGATTTACGGTGATTAGAATTTTTTGCGAAATTGGTTATGATTACCTAGCAGTAATATCTGCAGCACATACGGAACAAAATTATCGAGAAACACAGAAATCAGGGGGGGTGACCCAACCAGTTGTCGAGGAGTGTATGAGTTGATTTGTTATGTCTGGTCTTTTGCTGTTTTGTTGTTGTTTTTGCTGTTTTTTTTTTTTTTTTGCTGTTGCTACTGGGAGCTCTGATTCTCTTGCTATTTTCAATGCCTTCTTGCCATTTGGTTGGATTTTATATTTTGAAGCGAGGCTATTATTGCCACCCATATAACGTCCTTTCCCACCATGGTAGAGATATGGGTACTCGCAGTGTCTATGTGGCATCTCTATCTGTTTCACTCACATTAGTCTAAATGACGTGTTTATCCGTCTCCATCACTTCGTCACTATCTGTCTCGCTCACACTTGGTTCCCATTTTAACTTATTAAAAAGAATTAACTATGAATCGGGTTTCTTTAACAAAATATTTTTTTTTGTCCTCAATTAAGCGTTAGTCTAGCAAGTGTCATACCATTTTGGAATCCAGACTAAATATGCCATCTTTTAAATTTACTTGCCAAAATGGTACAGTACATTTTTTTGTCAGTACAGTTAGTTCAAATTAGGTGATTAATGATTTTCAGATATAAAATAATTATGTTTCAATTTCGGACCGTAATTTACAGAACAGTTACTCAGGGTTACGTGACAACAAAAAATCGAAGAAAAGTACAAATTTGCGGTCACAGTACTTGAAAGATCGTCACAGGGTGTAAGATTTCTCAATTTTTTTTGAGTGCCAATAATTTTAGAAGTACATGACTTAGATTTTTTTTTATAATTTTATGATAACCGACACCACTTGACGCTTCACCCGTTTCCGGCTTGACTTTGATTTTTGGGACACCCTTTATACAGTGAGGATTAGCGATTTGACTTTTGATATCGTTGACTGTACTTTTTATGAGTTCTCCTGTTTCCTTTGCATATTGGAACATTATGGGTCGGCAAAAATCGGCTTCTATCATCAGTTCCTCCAGTGTTCCTCCAATGTTCACCATTTGAACTGTTGAGCCTCTGAGGCCATAAACATGTTTGCATCTGTTTCACCATCTGGTGTATTTATTTTTTGCTTGTAGGCACCTTGTCCAGATGCATTACAGACCACTTACTTTGTTATGCAAAAATTCTTTGAAGTGCAATTAATTCTCCCTCACTTTTGCTTTCTAAAAGCCGCCTTGCAGTATGATTCATCACGTCTTAAAATTCCACTCTAGCTGATATTTCCATGATTTCGTAATTTCCTGGAACTCCATCTTTTTTGGCAACTGTTATAATTCTGTAGGATGGAAAAACATGTACGTTGTGTTTTCTCAGAAAACCTCTAAAAATTTTCCTTTTGATAGACCCAAATCCATAAACAAAGCCGATGCATTATCGCTATTATACTTGATAGGATACGTGTGTGGAGTAGAAATGTTTTCTTTTATTCCTTTGACTTGCAGCGGACTTGCGACAGAGACTGCCTTGGTTATATCAGCTTGCATCTTTTCATGGTCCTTATTATACTTTATTTTTAAGGCATTAAAAATATCTTCATTGGTTATGTTTTCGGCAACATGTATTAGTTTTTGTTTTTTGTGAACGTCGAGCACTCAGTTATTGGTTTCCTTAGCCTTCCTCTTGGTGACTTTTATTTACTTCTGGAGACAATCTTCCAGTCATTCCTTGTTCTTTTGATTGAAGATGCGCATAAATTGTTGAAGATTTTTTTTCAAAATTGTTTTTAATAAATTGTTGTATGAAAGATCGATTTTTATTTTTTAGCTAATATTTTCTAAAATGACCGTTTGCTTTAGTGGTGTAATTCTTTTTTTGCCGCGAATTATAACCGTAATCCCTGAATTGGTATCATATGATAATATTTTGGAACAAAACTAATAATAAATGTTTATTACTCATTACAAGAAAAATGAAAATTTGGGTTTGAGCTTATAATATTGCACAGCTCTGCACTTCTCCAATGAGAGAGATAGAGAAAGAAAAAATTTGGCTGACCTCTTCAGATCAAATCTCTCTAGCACAATGGTATGTAAGTTCCCACAGCTGAGTTTTTAAGTACATATTTACAAATATGTAGAAATTATTCTACATATTTCTTCTGTTGAGTTCAGACCCTTTCAGGCCTTGTTTAAAACTCGACCTAAAATTCCAAAAGTGTGACGGAAATAGAGTTTCAAAAAACCTTAAATTAAACCGTTTTAAAAAAATTATAAAAGGAACTGCGATCATTTTTAATTTTACACATGAACAGATATACAAAACGAACCAAAAAAAAATCAATTTTTAGGTGACCTTAAAAATTCCAAAACTATTGATCAAAATGATATAATTTTATCCATTACCAGAGCTCAGAACATTTGCTAATCTATGTAGATAGGTAGGTAGGAGTAGCCCACTTAGGTCTATTAGCCCATTGTAATGCCACGTGGATCTATGATCCTCTTCCTAAGGACTGAAACGAATAAAATTTGGAAAGTAAAAAAAAAAATATTTTCATAATTTATGCAATTTTTTTTTATTTGCTTTAAAACTCTGTTTTAATTAAATTCATTCATAATTACAAAAAATAAAAAAAATTATTTGGGTTCCCATTCTTTGTTCAACTTTTTCGAATGTGCTTCATAAGGTTGGTGACAGTTACATCCGTGATCTTTTTGGACGCTCTTTTCCATTTAGCACTAAAATCTTTTACGTCCTTTTTTCTCACTGCTCACCTTTCCACAATTTAGCTTTGACTAAAGCCCAATACCTTTCAATGGGACGGCACTATGGAACATTGGGTGGATTCATGTCTTTTGGGACAAAGTCGACATTTTTAGCAACAAGAAAGTTCAACGTCGCATGAGCATAGTGAGCTGAAGCTAAATCTGGCCAAAATAATGTTGAACCCACGTGTTTGTTTAAGAAAGGAATCAACCGTTTTTTAGGCACTCGTTAATGTACATTTCTCCGTTAATTGTTCCCGTTGTAATAAACGATGAGCTTCTGTGTCCACATTGGCAAATGCTTTAACCCGAATTTTTCCATCCCAATCGATGTTGTTGATTGCGGAAGAATCTCAGCTTCAAACCAGTTGTAAAACTGCGCACCTAGAAGAGTAGTAAAGTCGGCTTTGACATAAGTTTCGCGATCCAAAACCAAGCACGCTTTCTTGTAGCCGATCAACTCTTATAGCTTTCGGGCTCGTGTTTTTATGACTTTGTTTTTGCTTTTCAGTAACTTTTGGTATTTTTTTCCCGGGTTTTTAGACCGTTACGTTTTTTTAGATCTTTGCACCATTGTTTGGTTGGTATTACATTTCCGAGCAACATCTCTGGATGACATAGTCCGGTTTTTTACGATGGTACCCACTATTTTCCTGTTCAAATTTGTATCATGTGCTCCACTTTTCTGTTTTCGCTTAACTGTCAACGTCTCCAAATATCGTTTAATAACAAAATCCACTGTACTGCCTGCTATGTTTAAATTTTTTGCGATGAAATGGCTTGGACGCGAAGTATTTTCGAGCCATTTGTGGATGATCTTTTTACGGCGTTCCTGTTGACTCATATTTTATAAATATTTTAAACCACACCGAACTAAAATCAATAACAAACTGCAACTAGAGAATATACAGGCTAATTTGGGTACAAAATGGGATTGCAATTTTTACGCATTGGAAGTATAGCCCGTATTAAAATTTACTGATTTTATTCGTTTCAGTCGTTAATGGAACCAGTTTGAACTTACGATGCAGCGTAGGAGACTGTTTACGTCTATATTTTTTAGATCGCTTAAATCATTGTAGAAGAAAGCTCCTAAGTGAAGTTTTCTTCTCTGGGAGAGAGCTGGATATGTACAGAGAAGGTCTCCTCTTCCTCCTCGTCCATGCAGCTTCTACAGAAATCATTTGTAAAGACGCCAAGCCGTCTTGCGTGCTTGCCTATGAGGCAGTTTCCAGTGATGACACCTATGATAGCGCTGAGATGCTTCCTATTTAGAAGGATCAGACTCTTACAGCGATTCGGATCTAGTTTTGGCCAGATTTGTATAGTCGCTAGACATGTTGTTCCTAAAGTCCACCTAAGGTCTGTTTTTCTTATTGTCATCAAGCTTTAATATTAATTTGCATGTAGAGTGGTTCCAATTTTAGCGAGTTCATCGGCCCTACAGTTCACTGGAATGTGTCTGTGGCCCGGCACCCGGCAAAGGTGAATTTAGTGAGACTAACTCCAGAGACTTGATAGCTGCCTGATTATCCGAAAAGATGCGGATATCCTTTGCAGATACGAGGGCGGGACAATAATTCCGTGCATTTTTGAATTTCTGACCTCTTTACTGAAACAGCAACACTGCTCCTGTTAACAGGCATTTGTCAGTTGACTCCTGTCAAAATTTAAACTTGCTGCGTCAGTTAGTTTGTGTTTGACAGCTATTTTTATCAGACTACTCACTAATTTGAGGAGAAAATGGAAAAAAGTGAATTTCGTGTGCTTATTAAGCATTATTTCTTGCGAAAAAAAACCATTACCGAGACCAAGGCTAAGCTTGATAAATACTATGGGGACTCTGCACCATCGATTTCAATGGTAAAAAAGTGGTTTACTGAATTTCGTTGTAGCCGTACAAGCACTGAAGATGCCGAACGTCCTGGACGCCCAGTTGAGATCTCTACACCCGAAACAATCGAAAAAATTCACGATATGGTGTTGGCCGACCGAAGATTGAAAGTGCGAGAGATTGTGGAAGCCGTAGGGATCTCGCATGGCTCAGTGGTTTCAATTTTGAATGATCACTTGGGCATGAGAAAGCTTTCCGCAAGATGGGTGCCGCGTTTGCTCACAATCGACCACAAACGCAATCGTGTAACAACTTCACAGGAAGGTTTGGCGTTGTTTAATCGCAATATGGAGGAGTTTTTGCGCCGTTTTGTAACCGTGGACGAAACATGGATCCATCACAACACACCAGAGAACAAACAACAGTCAAAACAGTGGGTTTCTAAGGGTGAATCGGCGCCAAAGAAGGCCAAGGTGGGTTTGTCAGCTAATAAAGTTATGGCGACTGTTTTTTGGGATGCACGCGGGATAATCCACATTGACTACCTTCAAAAGGGAAGAACAATCAATGGGGAATATTATGCCAACTTATTGGGCCGATTCAATGACGATTTGAAAAAAAAACGACCTCATTTGGCCCAGAAAAAAGTTCTTTTCCACCAAGACAATGCAAGGGTGCACACATGTGCAGTTGCCATGGCAAAAATCCATGAATTGGGCTATGAATTGCTCCCTCATCCACCCTATTCTCCAGATTTGGCTCCGAGCGACTACTTCTTGTTCCCATACCTGAAGAAATGGCTTGGTGGAAAAAGATTTGACTCCAATGATGAAGTCATCTCGTCATTTTGAGGACCTCGACAAATCATTTTTTTTGGAAGGGATAAAAAAATTGGAGAAGCGTTGGACAAAGTGTATAGAGCTCAACTGAGACTACGTTGAAAAATAAAATTATTTTTTTATCAAAAAATCTGTTTTAATCCAAAAGTCACGGACTTATTGACCCGCCCTCGTATCAAGTTTTTTCTTCAGCCAGGACAGAGCTTCTTTAAGCCAAAATTTCCGCCTGGAATACGCTACAGTTATTTGGAAGACTTAAAGAGAGACATAGATTTAGCTTATCTGAGAAAACACCGCCACCAATCCCGCTATCGGTTTTAAATCCATCTGTGTAGAAATGGATTGACTTGTCCTCCATGCAAGCATATTCTTCCCAGAAGGATCTACAGGGGAAGCTTACATGGAAGTCTTTGTCAAACCAACGTTCAGGTATGGTGTAATCGAAGCTTTCTGTCACAGTGTAGTCGCTTTAACGCGAGTATCTGCAGTCGCAGCTGCTTGCCTGCTGCAAATATCTTTGTCAAATGAAACAGAATGTCTAATGCCGCAGAGGGAGTAGTCCGTAAGGCTCCGCTTATGCATAGACATTGTGTTCTTTGGACTCTGCTCAATTTACTGCAGTTAACTGCATTGTCTAAGGTCGTGCACCAGACGACAACCCCGTAAGTGAGTATCGGTCTTATGACCGAGATGTTGTAAGAAACTTCTATACGCAATGTTCAATTATTAAATATTTTATATTAACGCACTTGACCACCCTGTTCTCTAAATTACTCGTATGTATTCCATGTATATACATACTACCTATTGTTTTCTAATAATGACAAATCCGTTTGTTGATTGACTAGCAGTACAAACATTCGATTTCTAATAGAGTTTGTATGTAATTATCACTATGTATTGTGCACCAAGCTCTAGTATGTAACATATCATTGGCATTGTTAAGATTTTTGGCGGAATCGAGGCAATCTAATAAAAGCATTCGTGTGTTTTCTTGACAACGTACATTCTACGTATGAGTATTTTTATGTATTAAAAAAAGTAACTTATAAACTCTCAGAAGTGGGATTAGAGTACCTATTAAGGGAAAAATTGTTTGCATAAAATTTAATTGTTTAAAATTGAATTCGCGATCCAATTTCTACATACGAAAAAATTGCCATCATAAATGCGAATGAGCGCGCTGCAAAATTTTTAGAAGATGCGACTGTACCAAAGTTGAAGCAAATGCTGACCGCACTAGGTTTAGCCACAAATGGAGATAAAGCAGCTTTGAAGATACGTCTGGATGAGGGGATAGCTTTACTTGATAAGGGTCAATTAGAGGAATTTTTTCCGCATAAAGTTCTTAATGGTGTTGATGTTGAAGTCAAGGTGTCAGATTCGGATGAATTGGAGAATGTGGTTTCACAAAGGTTGGAAAGTTTACGCGAAATTGTGACAAAAACGGTTAACGGGGTTGGATAATTCAGTAAGGGCAATTCAACCATCTTATCCGTTTCGAGACATTGAGAACACGATGCCAATGTTTCCGGGAGATGATAATTATCGAGTGATGAAGTAGATAAAGAGTTTTGAGGATGCCAAAATAGTGTACAAATTGAGTGAGTCAGAAAGCTCTTTGTGTTTGCTAAGAGGTTGCTGAAGGGAACAGCAAAATTGTTTCTACGATCAACCACGTGTCGAACATTAATGAGTTAAAAGCAGCTCTAATGGCCGTAGCCATTCATAATCAAAGAAAATAGAAAATTAAAACTCGTACGCCAAACGATGACTTCAACTTATTTTAAAGGGAGCCTTTTAGGTGTCAAATGACCTTAAAATAAAACTAATTTTATTAGCCTCAGGTCAAGAAACTAGCAATAAAACTAGAATTTGGTTTCGAACCTAATTACTAAACTCTCAACATAGACATGTTTATCTAGTTTTAAGTATCTACTTCCTCTTGTATCTTAAATTTATTATAAGCCAATCATATTTACCTGTTTTAAAAATACTAAACTTTGCACACATCTACATAAACAGGTCTTTAGCTAATTGCCTCCAATTGCCCATAAGGTGAGGTCTTCCTCTAATGGGTTGCGTCTCCGGGCTAGATTCGAAGGCTCTGCGGGACGGAGCGTTGATATCCATTCGCTCATCTCAGGCGTAGTTTCCTAACTAGGTCGAGGTCGTTATACAGCTCTTATAGTTCGTTGTTGAATCGTCTCCTACAAAGCTCGTCAACGCAAACGGGAGCGAATTTTTTTCGAAGGATTCCTCCCTTGAATCGAATCTTCATCCGCGTTCGATAGGGTCTATGCTCCTGCGCAATAAAGTAGAACTGGGATAATCTTCTTCGTTTCTCGGGATAAGGCCTTATTACTTAATTGTCTTCTTAACCCAAACAAACAGCGATTGGCAAGAGTGATTCTTCATTTTATTTCTTCTGATGTGTTGTTGGCAGAATTCATTGCAGATTTATGGCAGGCAAAGCCCTTTACTACCTCGAAATTATAGCTGTCGACTGTGACATTCTGTCTAATTCGTTGATGTTGTGTGTCCCTTGCTGAGTTCTACCAATTATGTCGATATCATCGGCGTACACTAGTAGTTGCACAGACTTTTGAAAGATTGTGCTTCCAGTGTTCACTTGTGAGTTCCGCACAATTCTTCCAATTACGATGTTAAAGAACTCACATGGCAGCGCCTCACCTTGTCTAAAACCTTGAAAGAGCAGCGAGCCTTCTCAATCGTTATTCTGCACAGACGGACGAGTTTGGCAGGGATGCCAAAATTAGACATGGCTCTATATAGCGCATCCCTATAAATGCTGTTATATGCAGTCTTAAAACAAATGAAAATATTATGGGTATCGATTTGGATTTCTTGAGTTTTTTCTAGGTAGATTTGGTCGATTGTGGACGTTTCTAGTCTGAAACCGTACTGATAGTGACCAATCAAGTTGTTGATTGAGCTTAGAAATTGCTATCCTTACTTCGTTTCGCCCAGGTGGAAGTTATACAGCCTGCAGAAAAAGTTTTCCCATATTCTCAGCACCGACTGTGACTCTACTAAAGGTTTACCAGATAAGAACGATAGGAAAAAAAATGTAAATACTACAACAACGGTGTGAGATATAAAAATTTATGATGGTTTTATTTTGAAGTTACGTTCATGCCATTATGTGTGCAATAGCACACAGGTCGGTCCAATTTTTGATGGCTCGGTCCAATATGTGCGGCGTTATTCTGGCAATAGCGTATCGAATGTTGGCCTCGAGCTCATCCAAAGTGATTGGCTTGTTAGCGTAGACTAAGAACTTGACACATACCCCAGAGAAAATAATCGAGTGGTGTCAAATCACATGATCGCCGCGCCCAATTGATAAATGTTCGCCGTGAGGTGAGCCACTCACCAAATTTCTTCTTCACAACTTCGAGCGTTGCGTCGCTTGTATGGCATGCAACGCCGTCTTGTTGGAACCACAGCTCGGATATACCGATGTTGTCGAGCTCTGACCACAGAAAGTCGGTTAACATCGCTCTATACCTGAGACCATTGACGGTAACGTTGTCTTATTCCTCATTTTGAAAGAAATAAGGGTCAATGATGCCGCCATGTCATAAAGCGCACCAAACAGTCAATCTTTGTGGATCCTTTGATGCTTGGCCGAACACTTGTGGATTGTATTCGCTCTAATAACTCCAATTTTTATTTTTTTTTATAATTTGAACGCGCTCAAGGGATTGAATACCCTTAAAGTGTTTGCACACAGCGCGGGGAAGGAAAATCAGGAGGATGGAAAGAGAATGTTTGAAGGTTATAATGACTAGGAAATAAAGAGCTAGGCAAGGCATTCCATAAGCGAGTTGTACGGCTTAGGAACGAATCACGATATTTTAAAGTACATCCGAAAGTGGGCTTGAGGTCGTACTAATGAGCATTCATAGCGAGACGGGTGTTACGGTTAAAAGTTTTGAGGGCCGGAATGTTACTGGCGGTTTCTATGGAGCACTGGTGGTGGAAATAGCAATAAAACAGAGTCAGTGTCCATTGCTTGAGGATATTAGTATCATATATGAGTTTTATCGCACGGTTTTGAATCCTTTCTAGCAGGTGCAGAGATGTTTTGGGCGCACCCGACCAGATGTGGGCATTTCGGGCGGATAAATGCCTTATATGTTATATTGAAGCCAGATCAGAGGGCGTAAATTATTTCTTACATCGCTTGAGGAAACCTAGACACTTCGCAATATTTTTGACGACACCGAATTATGTGGTCATTCCAACGTAAGTTGTCATTGGCACACATACCGAGAATGGAAAGTTTATCGGTTTCGACGATGCAAGTGCCATCCATGGGTAATGGCTGTGGGTGTTTAAATTTCGCTTTAACGAGAGCAGACAGCATTGTGTTTTTTAAGCATTAAATTCTACTCTGTTAGTGGTTCCCCAATTAGTTATGCTGTTAATATCAGAACGTAATGAGCTTAACATACGCTGCTGTTCCCGTTCTACAGCCGAAGAGCAGGGACGTGAGTCCGGGAACGAATATGAAAAGCAGAGAGTACTGTCGTCAGCAAAGGAATGTATTGGATTTTCGACAAAAGAGCCTGATGCCAAACTCTGGCAAATGCCTTAGAAATATCAAGTGCAACTATCTTGCTTTCGCCAGATTGATGTACGCTTTGGTTCCACTTTTCGGTGAGACATGCCATCAAATCACCAGTGGACCTGTTGCTACGAAAACCATCTTGCCGGTCATTGAGAAGTTTTCGTGTTTCGAGATATTTCATGAGCTGCCGGTTTATCAGCGTTTCCATGACCTTGGAAAGAAGGGACATAAGTGCAATGGGTCTGTAGGAGGAGAGTGAAGAAGATTTTCCTTTTTTAGGGACGGGCTGGACAAATGCAGTTTTCCATCTGCTCGGAAAGGGTCCTAAAGAGTAGGATTGATGAGAAAGCTTACGCAATGGTTTTGCCAGAGTGGAGAACACCTCCTCTAAGTAGAGGAGATATACCATCTGGACCAGCGGATTTATGCATGTTGAGATCTTTAAGTACTCTTGCTACTACACGAGTGCGAAAGTGGATTCGTCCCATTGTAGATTCGACGCACTCAAGTGTAGGCTGGGACAAAGCACAATCTGGTAGTGTTGAGCTAGCCGCAAAGTGTACAGCAAGCAGATTGGCCTTGTCCAAAGAGCTGACAGCTAGAATGTCATTGTAAAAGAGCGTTGGGATGGAGGATGAGGCAGAATTTCTAATGTTTTTGACGAATGACCAAAAATGTTACTGCCTTTGGGACATTGCAGTATTTTTTGCCTCAGGTTTTCGTTGTATTGGAATTTCACACGCTTAAGGAAGACGTTGCAGTCATTTCTGGCTCGTTTAAACTTTTTTCGGTTTTCCTCTGTCGGGTTGGTCTTGTAGGGCCGAAAAAACACTTCTCTAACCCTGACAGCCTCTTTACAGCTCGAATCGTAACATGCCTTTTCTTTTGGTTTGATAGTCTTCATCCGATGAGGGATAAAGCATCTCATTCCAAAGAGAATAGTTTTTGTGATCATGTCAGCAGCGCCATCTATGTCGTTATCGAGGAAACATAACGACCAGTTAAAATTCCTAAAGAAGTTGTTGAGTCCGCTCGAATTGGCTTTCTCGTATTGTCATACGGTTCTTTTAGGAATCTTTTCTCTAACTGTGTGGTGGGTGTACGAGAATTTAGCTGATATGACACAATGGTCCGACGAGCCTAGAGTGGAGAGCACATCAACGCAGTACTTGTCAGGGTGAGAAGTTAAAAACAAGTCCAAGGTGTTGGCGGTATGACTATCAACGTCTGGTATTCGTGTGGGCTCATTTACAAGCTAGGTTAAGTTATTTTCCGCAGCGAAGTTCTCAACACCCCGTCCTTCATGTGTTGTCTGTTCAGAATGTCGAAGTTACCCAGAATTGTGTATACTGAAATCGCCCGTAATAACGATTTCAGTATGAGGATACAGGGATAAATTCTTTGAATGGAGTCAGACAGCGCATCAAACTCATTAGAAGTAGAATTGCTGTCCAGTTTGGGGCTTCTGTAAATAAAGCAGTACTGGATAATGAATTTTAACCACATGAAATTGAATTCCGGATTGGAACGGGGACAACATTGTGGTGGAGTTTGGTAAGCTACATCACTACGCACGTAAATGGCGAGACGCGGTGAGAGAAGAATAGTGATACTAGTTCGCGGCCAGGTAGCTTCAGATCAGAGTAATCTGAGAGGTGTGGGCGGGGATCTACCTGTGTTTAACTAAGTTCCAAAACAGCTGGGCTGTATTTGTAGACATGGACGTACACAGAAAAGTGATTACTTTTTAGCCCGCGTATATTGGTAATATCTATTCTGAATTGCCGAGTCATTATAAAGAAAGACAAACACAAAAAATACAAACACCGACGTTATTAAGCGCAGATGTGAAGTACAAATTCAGAGTTGGTTTACCGAATCAAATTGTTGTAGGTGTTATGCCCTACCAACAATAGGAAACAGCACACCAACAAACTTCATACGCACAGCCCGCTTTCCATCAGTTGTTACATACACTCAGTCACGGCATGCGCTGTATGACAAAATACAGCAACGCCAGTGACCAGGGGCAGGAAGGTGGTATGCCCGCACTGTGGATGTGGATTTCGGTTTCGTTGCACTCGCGCGTTGTTGTTTTTGTTTTTTTGCCCACACTTAGTTGCTGTTGTTTTTTTTTTTTTGCACTCGGGTTTGTTGGTTTGTTTTTTCTCCACACTTTGTTGCTGTTGTTTGTTTTTTTTTTTCTCCAGACGAGGAGCCAATTTCACAGTGCACTTGTCGATGGTCAGCTCGGCACTATGTCAGCTTGTTGACATTGCCGCTGTGCCAAAAATTGGTCTCGTCCGAAAATATGATATTTTGACCAAAATCCGGATCTCTGGCCAACATTTCCAGCGCGCAGTTAGCGAACTCACGGCGTTATCTATGATCGTCCGGCTTCAATTCTCGCTACGGCGGCTATGTTTTCTTCATTTCGCATATTAGGCATATGATAGCGAATTTAGCCTTGAGGCGGACTATCATAGCACACTCGCTCCGCCGCATATGGAAAATCCGCATCCGAATAAGAGCTGTTTGTTTTCACTATAGCAATCACCCTAGTATATATCACAGTTTTTCATCCTCCTTATGTCCGGCCCATCCAACCGTACTTCCTAGATGTCGGTGATATCTGGGTGAAAGCAGTCAAGTGCCTCGGCTACACGTGACCTGTTAAGGGTCCGAACATTCCACGTGCAAATCTGAAGGTCGTTGTCCTTTAAACATTTGCTAGGGTCGTCGACAGTGAGCCCATTTTTATTCGAGGCAATTAGTTGGTTCGGCACATATTTCAATCTCTTCCGTATAGGGCTGTGAACCCTATGACAGCTGGGTTCTGTCATAATAACTGGTTCTGGTAACTTTGGTCCTGTCAGAACATCCAGACGATATCAATGGCGGATGCGCTTGCAATTGATCATTCTGTCTAAGACTTCGGGGCATACTTGTCACACTAGGGTTGTATAGGATTGTTAGAGGAGTTACAACAACAATTTCAATATAAACCAGTGGTAATTTGTAGTATTTTGAAACGAAAACTGAGCGATAGGCACTCGTATTCGAAAAAAAGCTCCACCATAGGGTCTGGTCTGTACAGCAAATTTTTGTTAAATAGGGTATAATCACATATACAGGGTGTAACCTAATTCGTCAAGGATAATTTGGGAAATGAATCTTTTGTATATTCTAAGAAAACAAACATTTTGCCGTAAGCGTCTATCGCCAATCTTGACATCATTTATCGAGGATTTAAGAAAACGCTTACATTGGGGTACCATGACCCATGTTAACGAATATTTCTCTGTTGATACTAATGATAGATAAGCGTCTATCGCCAATCTTGACATCATTTATCGAGGATTTAAGAAAACGCTTACATTGGGGTACCATGACCCATGTTAACGAATATTTCTCTGTTGATACTAATGATAGAAACCTCATCTAGGATATTGCTTTTAGAGGAAATACTAGCCTTCGTAACTAAGTTTAAATAACGTTGATATCTTGCTTAAGTCTTCAGATATCCAATTTTTAAACATGTTCGATTTTTCTTGCCCATGCTAATTTTTGATTTTGAGGTCACTATTCTCCACAAAATACATAACAAACATAGCGTTTTACTATTTTTTTCTTATGAACGTAACAATAATGAAAAAAAAATAATCAACAAATTTGGAGAAAACCCCATCGGTTTTGGAATATTTGGAAAAACCTGCAGAAGGCAAAAAAGGAATATCTAATTTTTTACCCACGTTTCTAATAACAGTTGACAGTAAGAGTGGTTTTCCAAGAATAAATAATTTTCCAATAATTTTTTTTTAAAATTGTATAGCTATTAAAAAGTTTTAAAGCGTGGTTCTTCTTGATTATCTGTGAACTTTTTTAATTCTTTGTTCGGCGTTGAATTGTCGTTGTTGTTATATTCTGAATGCGTTGTACAATAGGTTGTGTTTGGTTTTATATTTTTTTCCCATAGCCTTGCATATGCTGCTGTAGCTAAATTACTTACGAAATACCATCAACATTTGTGTACATATTGTATATACCAAATATTAGGTCCGTTTTCGTACTTTTAAGCCAAAATATGTGAAAACTGTTGAATTCGGAGGAGTAAGGATACAATTCTCGCTCAGACAGAAAATTTGTTAACAAGTAAGTGAACAAATTTAAGACAGTTTTGTACAGACAAATGTCAACTGTCTTTGTTTTGATTTTTATTTGCTTTTCTTCAAAAGAATTTAAAAAATAAGTTTGAATTAATTTAGCAGTTTTTTATTTAAAATCTTGGAGTTCTGAATAAAGATTACTTAATCCTAGATAGGCATAATGACTTAAAATAGGTTCTTCTGGTAATTTAAATGCCGTTTGTACACGCCTGAAGGTATTTGGGGTTCACTTTAATTGAATTTGTTTGCTCTCCAAATATATGTAGTTTGTTTTTAAATCTAACCTACTCGTATTATTCGTAAAACAGAATAAAAACAATGCCCAATTAGAAATAAAAATTAAGCCGATGACAGTTTTGAATAAAAAAAAAAAGTGTTTTAACAGTCTTCACAAATTTGTTGAACAAATTTCTTAAACTAAAATCGACGAAAGAGGGGAAATGAGTACGCGAACGGATTATGGACTGTTTTTCGTAGATTTTCGTAGTTTTGGAGAGTAAGCTCGTATTACAAATACATACATGGTGCCCCAGATAGGAACCGTTAAACTTCCAGGGATGATAAGTTATGGTGCGACACGAATAAAATTGTATGAAAAGAGCAGAGGTTGAAAACATATTTAAGTGTTTCATTAAATGGTATAACCATTATAATTTTTTCTTTAAATATGTACAATAAAATCTTTACTTGTATAGATCATTAGTTCTTTCGTCATTTACGAGGGGCGTTCAAACTATTCTCGGTATCGGGGTGAAGCTGTGGTTGTATATATAAATTGACGTATTTATCAAGTAATACTATTACTTTAGTGCATTCATGTAAAATTTCATATAAATGTGATTATTAATTCGCGTTTTATCTCTAGTTAAACAGAATCATAATGGCAACTGAGACGATGATGGTGAAAATTGAGCATCGCGCTGTAATTAAATTTCTCACTGAGCAAGGAAAAAGTCAAAAAACTATTCATGAAGACATGGTGGCTGTTTACCAGGGTTCCGCACCTTCATTATCAACTGTGCAAAAGTGGTCAAGTGAGTTCAAGAGAGGCAGAGAGAGCATTGAAGACGACCCCCGCTCCGGCGCCCCGGCTACTGCTTGTACGGGAGAAAGCATCAAAGAAGTCGAAATAAAGGTGAAAATGATAGCAGAGATCACCAAGCTTTCAATTGGTACCATTCACACCATTCTTCATGACCATCTTAACCTTTCAAAGGTCAGTGCAAGGTGGGTGCCACGAATGCTCACAGCGCCTCAGATAAAAAGTGAGAATCGCATGCTGTAGAGAGCTTTTGGAGATGTGTAGTGAGAACGCGGACGGTGTTATGGATCGAATTGTTACTGGGGACGAAACATGGGTCCACCACTATGACCCTGAAATCAAACAAGAGTCCATGCAGTGGCATAAAAAAGGAACAGACCCCCCGAAGAAGTTCAAAGTCACTCCGTCTGCCGGGAAGCTCATGGCCACAGTTTTTTGGGACTCAAAGGGAATCTTGCTCATTGAGTACAAAAAAAAGGTGAAACCGTCAACGCCACATCCTACGCTTCCACTTTGCATAATTTGCGGGAGGAAATTAAAAAGAAAAGACGGGGTAAACTCGCAGCGGGTGTGTTGCTTCTTCATGACAACGCTCCTGTTCACGCGGCGCGAGTTTCCAAGGCTGCTGCGCGAGATTGTGGTTTCGAAGAAATCCAAAACCCACCCTATAGTCCAGACCTTGCCCCTAGTGATTATTTCCTGTTTCCGGATTTGAAAAAATGTCTTCGTGGAAAAAGATTTTCGGATGATGAAGAACTCAAGTCGGTATTTTGCAGAGAAAGAGGAAATTTATTATTTTGAGGGTTTAAAAAAGCTTATCTCAAGATGTAACAAATGCATTGATGTTAGGGGAGATCATATTGAAAAATAAAAACAATTTAAATTGAATTCGCATTTTCCTTCATATCGATACCTAGAATATATTGAACGCCCCTCGTACAACAACAATTTCAATATAAACCAGTGGTAATTTGTAGTATTTTGAAACGAAAACTGAGCGATAGGCACCCGTATTCGAAAAAAAGTTCCACCATAGGGTCTGTACAGCAAATTTTTGTTAAATAGGGTATAATCACATATACAGGGTGTAACCTAATTCGTCAAGGATAATTTGGGAAATGAATCTTTTGTATATTCTAAGAAAAAAAACATTCTACCGTAAGCGTCTATCGCCAATCTTGACATCATTTATCGAGGATTTAAGAAAAGGCTTACATTGGGATACCATGACCCATGTTAACGAATATTTCTCTGTTAATACTAATGATAGAAACTTCATCTAGGATATTGTTTTTAGAGGAAATACTAGCCTTTGTAACTAAGTTTAAAATAAAGTTGATATCTTGTTTAAGTCTTCAGATATCGAATTTTTAAACATGTTCCCATGTTAATTTTTGATTTTGAGGTCACTACTCTCCAGAAAATACATAATAAACATAATGTTTTACTATTATTTTCTTATAAACATAACAGTAATGAAAAAAAAATCAACAAATTTGAAGAAAACCCCATCGATTTTATAATACTTGGAAAAACTGGCAGTAGGTAAAAAAGGAATATATAATTTTTTAAAAGTGAACAAATTTAAGACAGTTTTGTACAGACAAATGTCAACTGTCTTTGTTTTGATTTTTATTTGCCTTTTTTCAATAAAATCTAAAAAATAAGTTTGAACTAATTTAGCAGTTTTTTATTTAAAATCTTGAAGTTCTGGATAAAGATTATTTAATCCTAGATATGCCTAAATGATGTAAAATAAGTTCTTCTGATAATTTAAATGCCGTTTGTACATGCCTGAAGATACTTGGGTTCACTTTAATTGAATTTGTTTTCTCCAAATATTTGTAGGTTGTTTTTAGACACTTTCTAAAAAGTTTTCTATTTGAGCGTTTTATTAATAATTAATTTATTTAATATTCAAATGTAACCTACTCGTGTTATTGGTAAAACCGAATAAAAACAATGCCCAATTAGAAATAAATACTAAGCCGATGACAGTTTTGAACAAAAAAAAAAAAAGGGGTTTTGACAGTCTTCACAAATTTGCCGGAACAAATTTCTTAAACTAAAATCAACAAAAGAGGGGAAATGAATTGCACTCTGATTTTGCTCTCTTCTGTGAAAAACTATGAAAAATATGAGTACGCGAACAGATCGTGGACTGTTTTTCGTAAATTTTCGTAGTTTTGGACAGTACGCGAATAGACCTATTATAAATACATGGCGTCCTAGATAGGGACCGTTAGACTTTCAGGGATGATAATGGTGATACACGAATGAAATTGAATGAAAAGAGCAAAGGATGAACACATATTTAAATGTTTCATTAAACGGTATAACCATTATAATTTTTTTTTGCTAAGTTGAACTTTTTTTCTTTAAATATGTAGAATAAAATTGTTACTTATATAGATCATTAGTTCTTTCGTCATTTATGTAGCCCGAAACATATTTGTTTTTTATTTTAAATTAATTTTTTTCATATTTACTCGTAATTTTGTTACCACAATTAGCAAACTGTAAAAACTTTATATTGTGAACATCAAAATAATAAACTAGAAAAAAAGTTATTAGCACGAGATAAATGCTATTTTCCAAAAAATATATTTAATAAAAATTAAAAAAAAAATGTGTTTGAAGACCAATATCTCGAAATTGAAAGCATGGATGGTAATAGGTGGCCCAGCTTGGTTACTCTAGGTTTAATACACTAGAAATTATAACCCAATAATTGTTGGTACCTACTTCTCCGATGAAACTTGGAAGACAGACCTGCCCCCCGCTGTCGTGCGATTTTTTTTTCATAACATGAACCAATGAATCAGATCCCAAAATATCGGTATCCCAATCCGTACCACCCTGTATTTAGGGACATAAACCAAAAAGGCGAAAAAGGAAACGACTGAATAATTAATGTGAAATGTGCATATTAACAAAGTCATTAGAATATGCACTAATTTGCTAATAAATAATTTTTAGTTTGTATTTTTATTTCTAACCATATATTTCAAATGATCACTCAATTCAAAAACCCATCTGTTTCATTTTTCGTTTCAGCTGAGCGATAATATATGCAGTGAGATGCTGAGTGATGTACAGAATTTGGTAAACCCCGTGTCAGCCAAACACGATGACATCGATTGGTATAAAATTAACTAAAATAAAAAAAAATATTTTGCCTTTTCAAACATTTTTTCACTGTTGAAAAACTTTGTAAAGGCAAATTGAATATATACAAATAGAAAGTTTATCATATATATATAAATATAAATATATATAAGTATTAACAAAGGTTAAATTTACTTTAAAAAAATAAATTGCGACATCAAAACTTGTTTTATTTTATTTATCTTATATCAAAACTATCATATAACATATGTATGTGTGTAACTCCCCATATTTCCATATTTTCACATTTTTTAAACATCGTGCCATATTTGGTATGACTACAATAAGCGTCTTGACAGCTTATGTATCGTATATACATACGAGTATATGACGCATCAAAAGACTTAAAGCGCTCATCACCGATATCAGCCGATATTATCTCTGGATTTTTGCTTTTTTTTTCTTCAATTGTTCATCATTGTACATGATGTTGACGAAGTTGTAGGGTCTACCGATTTTATTTGTCACATCTTACATTATGCGAAACTTTTTATTTCTAGACTTCAAGCTTGGGTGTGAACTCCTTTGATAATGGATACTGTACAAGAAGTACATATACATCGCTCCAGCTCACGTGTTTGAAAATCATTTTTTTTTAGTGCTGTGTAACTCAGTTATTGTCTTTAAGGGCTCTCCGTGAAAAACTAACATCATATGCGTTTTTAGGTCGATGTGTTTGTTGATAGTTACGCCAATTTCTTGATTTTAAATTTCGTACCTAATATTTTAAAGTACTCGTATTACTGCTGTTTTCGGGACTTTTCATGGAGATAGTCTTTTTTTTTTTTTTTAACTTAATCAAGTGGGTATGACTACACTTAAAGTGCCTGAGCACTTGTTAAATTTTAGGAAAATAGGAAAGAAAGAGAAAGAAAGATGTTTAGGCTAAGTTGTTATTTCGCTCCATGGGCATCCAACATTTAATGGGGAGATTATTATTATTATTTATTAACAAAATAATACAATAGTTATAATGTTAATATAATAAAAAGAGCACTAGCTGCAGGGGCTTACGGCTCTAATGTTGAATTATTATGTTGACTATATGTGGGAAAAGAAGCAGAGAAAGGACGAACGAACGACTACGAGAGAGAGCGGCGATGCAACCGACCTACACATTCACGCACATGCACAATGGCAAGAACAGACAAGAACGAAAGTAAATTCCTTAACCAGTCTGGGTCTAACAGAATTTTTAAAGACATTACGGTGTTACTATAACTGCACTTGTTGATACCGGAAGCGATTTGTGTTTGCTGCGTAATGAATGTTTGGTTTTGATAGATTCAGTTGAGCTTGGGAAAGAAAAAAGAAACCTTTTGAGGATTGGCCAAAACAGGGTCACAACATGGGGTAACGTTCGATTGGAGGCGGAAGTTGATGGCATTATCCTGCCAGTAAACTTCCACGTGGTAAAAGAGAGGGATATGGGCTACTCGGCGGTAATTGGCAACGATATCCTGGAGCTGGTTAACTTGTCGATAGTCGACCAAAGTGTAGAACTGAAACTTAAAGAGAGTTCTCTCGAATCGGAAGTAGAGTCTGAGGTTCTGGGTTGTAATGAAGGGGAACGTGGATTGGGATCTAACGTGATGTGCCAGGGGCTTAAACGGGAACCTGAACCAAAGACTGGACGAAAACGAACCAAAGGATCTGGGATCTGAAGTGTTCGAGTTGGCGGCGACGTTTCTTCAAATTTGTTCAGCTGCGGAACAGGACATGTTTGCCCGAGATTTAGAGCTCAGTCACCTGGACGTCAACAAACGAAAGGTACTGATGCGCATCATCGAGGAGTATGCTCCTGTAGGTACGGAACCATCACCCGTCGCAATGAAACATGTCGACGCTTTGAGCAGAGTGTTTTGCCTCATGACGAAGACTCGCTTAGCCACCGGATAAAGGAAGCGCAACAGAGAGATGAGTGGACCAGAGCGGTTCGAAAGATCCTGGAAAGGGAAGAATATGAAGATTTCTTCATGAAGGGGGAAGTATTATACAAGGATCCCGTTAAGGAACTCGTAATACCAACCGAGATGGTGAAAGAACTGATTGAGATAGCGCATCAGCAGGGACACTTCTCGGTAAAGAAAACGCGGGATATGCTAGAGAAGACATTTGTTATTCCAGATGTGACCAGGAAGGTAACCGAAGTAGTTAGGGAATGTGTGAAATATCAGAGTCCAAAGCCGGAAAGAGGGAAGGGCTGCTGACACCGATCGATAAGGAAGATAAGCCGCTAGGGACACATCACATTGACCACCTCGGACCGATGGAACAGACGCATAAGGCGTACAATTACATTTTGGTCGTAGCAGACGGATTTTCTAAATTCGTGTGGCTTCATCCCACGAAGAGTACGGGAGCTGCCGAAGTTGTGGATCGCTTGGAAAGGCAGTCGACAGACATGGGGGCGACGTTCACCTCAACTGCGTTCGAGACGTATTGCAGAGACGAAAACATCCAACACCTTATGATCGCGACAGGTATACCGCGAGGAAATGGACAGGTAGAGAGGATCCATAGAATAATTTTGCCGATGCTGACAAACGTTGAATAATTCAACTTCAAGGAGTATAAAGTTCAGTCCGTTCCAAATATTGACTGGATTGGAAATGCGAACGTCCGAATACGCGAGTGGTTAACTGAAGCAGAAGTCCAGGACCTACACGCAGGACCAGATACCATAAGGAAGGAAGCGTGTCAAAATATCGCGGCCGTACAAATGGAGAACAAGAGAACTTTCGATAATACCCGAAAGCCTGAGAGAGAGTATAAGCCTAATGCACTAGTCGCCATTAAGCACACACAGTTCAGAACGAGAGCTAAGCTCAAGCCAAAGTTCATGGGCCTATTCAAGGTCGTGAGGAAACGAGAACATGGGAGGTATGACGTAGTAAAAGTTGGCGAACACGAGAGCCCCAATAGAACAACGACAGTCGCTGAAAACATGAAGCCCTGGAATCCTTTATTCAGGGCGTATTATCCGTCAGGATAGCCGATTGTGGGAAAAGAAGCAGACAAACGCAGACTTACACATACACGCACATGCATAATGACAAGAACAGACAAGAACGAAAGTAAATTCCTTAACCAGTCTGCAAACTCAACTTAGCAAAGTCGGCGGGTTATTCGCTTACGTGGTTGTCATAGTACAAAGCATTAATTTTAATCGTATTTTAATAATAAACCTGAATTTTTAATTTCTAAGCGGCTTGTTTTATTGCTACCAGTAGAATCGAGAGCCAGATCCTACATATATGTAGTACTCGTATGTTGTTATAGATTGATTTTAGTAGTATTGATAAACGTCGCAATTTTTTTAATATTTTCGGTACAAGGATTCTTTAAAATTTCTAGTATAGGGATACCTTTAAAGATATCGCGAGTGATGGAGGTCGGCAGAGAACATTGACCAAGTCCCGTGATGTAATTGATGTCGACTGGTGAATTGCAAGAAGAACAGGTTTGAGGATTCTCTTTTCTCAATAGGTGTTGATGAGTTGTTGCAGTGTGTCCTAGACGGAGTCGTACAAAGCTGGCATTTGCAGTCTTTGAAGTCGAAGTTGGGCAGGTAAGGTGGAGTCGGTCTGTGTTTATTTTCGAGTAGTGGTGTTGGTAGGATATCCAATGGTCTAATTTTTTTTTCAGTGGGTTTGTTTGGTGGTATTGAGAAGGTCTTTTTTTTGTTAGTGTGTCGAAAGTATGGAGCGGCATGTGTGCTAGGTTAGCAGCAGTATCAGCATTTTCGTTTCCTTGAACCCCTACATGTCCAGGGACCCACATTAATTTTAATTTTGTAGGGCACCTAATAAGACGGTCTTAGATCGTGTTTATTATACTCGAGTTGTGGCTATCGTTGTGTATGGCGGTTATGACGGAAATACTATCGGTAACTATTGCAAATTTGCCTCTGGTTTGGAGTAGGAATTTGGTTGCTTCGAGTATGGCTAATGCCTCGGCAGTGAAAATTGAAGCTTCATTTTGTAGTAAGCCGGTACGTAGCACTGACCCACTTTCATTAGTGACTGCAAACGAGATGCTGTTGTTTGTTTTTGTGCCGTCGGTGAAAATAAGTTTAAATCCATTAGATTTCAGGTTATTTGCTAGTTCCTTATATAGAGAGCGAAAAACGTCGTTGGTGGTGTTTGATTTCCGATATTTAGTCAAATCTAGAATGAAGGAATTGTTGTTTATAAACCAGGGTGGGAAGTTGGTTTCTGCAGCTGCTTCAACTATACTACAGATTGCAGATGGTATCCTTTTTGTTGTCCTGTTTTGATAGTTGATTTGAATTATTTTTCGGTTATTGAACCTTTTGAGAAAGAGAACATTGCATCTAATTTTTGCAATTTGTTCCTCCATTGATGGCAGTCCGGCTTCCACGAGGATGTTTTTTATTGGAGTGGTGGGGAAGGCATTAATGGGTCTTCTTGCTGCTTGGTGGTAGATAGGCTTAATTATTTTAAGGGATGATTTAGCACAGTTCCCGTATATACAAGGACCATCATCAATTTTGCTTAGTACTATAGATCTAGTTATGTTACATAAAGTGTTTATATGAGCATTACTTTTCTTACAAGCTAGATCATTTATGTTATTAACTCTTTCAGCTAGGCTCTTCTTAAGTTCTAAGATATGGTTAGACCATGTGTATTTGTTGTTAAAATGAAGTCCTAAGATTTTTAAGTTATTAACCGTGTTAATTTGTATGTTGCCTACATTAAGGGTTAGTAATTGTGGACAAGATTGCTTGCGGCAGATATGTAGTATCTTACATTTTTCTAAGGATAGCTTAGAACCAGATGTACAGGACCATGTTAAAATACCGTTAAAAACGCATGAGAAAATGTCATCAGTTTTATCTAAATCATTGAATTTACACAAGATATACAAGTCATCTGCGTAGATGCAGTGATCCACACGTTTATATTTGGTTATGTTGCATCCGCCAATAACATTTAGATTTGGCAACACTGTCACCACCCATCAAGTGCTGACATCTGCGATATCAAGCCTGTCACTTGTCACCCAGAGTCGTCGTACGTAGTTAACCTTCTTGTTAAGACTCCTTTTCCTGTTATAGTTTTTGTAGTAAGATCTCTCGGGAAATCTAATAAATAATTGTACCATCAAGCAGGGTTTTTATTTCAAGATTCCTACAAAAGAGATCGCAACAGGGTATAATGTTGGAAATCTCCTGGAATGTAATTGAAAACAACACCACAGACAATGGGGATCCTTGGGGAATACCATTGTGAAGTGGAAAAGTCGATGAAAAGCAGTTGTTGTTTCTAACACAGAACCTTCTGTTTGTTAAAAATGACTTTACATATCCGGAGATGATAGGGCCAACCCCCAGGTTTGTTTGTTTAGGATAAGATGTATTCCGATTTTATCGAATGCCTTTTCAAAGTCGAGTGATAAGATGGATACGTGTTTGCGAGACGATAGGAAATTAGTAACGTAGTCTAGGTGAAGTAAGGCGTCGGTGCAACCTTCGTTTGGTTTGAAGGCAACTTGATTGGGGCTAGTTAGATTATTTTTTTCGGTAAACCATTGAAGGCGTCTTGCAATTATTTTTTCCAAAACTTTGGACATACATGGGAGTAGAGAAATGAGTCGGTAGCCGCTTGGTGAGCTTATGTCTTTTTTCGCTTTTTGGATTGGGATGACACATGCCATTTTCCAACTTAGACGAATACCACTCCTTGTAAGGATGTTGTACAGATAGAGGAGCCTTAATTTTATTTCATGTGGTAGATTTTTGAGCATAGGGTAGGATATTCTGTCACGACTTGGGGTTTTTCCTTTCACTTTTGTCAATGGACTGTCGAGTTCTTTCATAGAAATTGGGGTTTCAATATGGTTAGCTGGGGTGTTAGTTGGTGCCTATCTAAAGGTGTTATAGAGGCAAGATTGTTTTGCTGTCTGCAAGTTGAGGAAAATTGTTATCATCAGAATCTTCGGACCCAGTTTTTGGGAGGTAGCTACAAATTTCGCATGGGTTTGAAATAGGTCCATTAGGAGAATTGATAAATTAAATCATTCATGGAGTGTGAACTCCAGTTAGGCAGTAGATATTACTCCAAATTTTAGCTGGGGAGGAGTTTCTATTTATAGTCGAAGTAAATTCATTAAGACTTTTGGCTTTGCTTATTTTGATTTACCGGCCAAATATTGCGTTGGAATTTTTATAGTTGATTAAATTGGATTGGTTCGGGTTCTTTTTAAATTGCTTCCACGCTTGGGTTTTAGTTATATGTAGAGAGGCTAACTCGGGGTTCCACCAAGGTACCACGTGCTTACGGGGTTTTGGGCAGATCTGAGGTATAGATTTGTTAGCAGTTATTCTAATGGCCTTTTGTAGCAAGGCGGCTTGTTTATTTACGTTGAGAGCTGGCTGTTTTCTTGATAATTACCCCAAGAGGTTACCACTGAATTTGGCCCAATTGGCTAGGTCGGTTTTAAATTTTATTAAGGGTCGATTTTCCTTTATACTATAGCCAAGGTCAATAATAGTAATTATGGGAAAGTGGTCGCTGTTGTGGAGGTCATTCATAATACGCCAATCAGTTTTAGGGGGCAGCACGGGCGAGCAGCAAGAGCTGTGAGTTGAAAAATGGGTAGGAGATCCATCGTTTAAGACTTTAAGGTTAGTTGAGAGTATATAGTCTTATAAAATTGAGCCCCTGTGGTTTGTCTTAGGAGATCCCCAAAGCACACTCCATGTGTTTAAGTCTCCAATGAATAGAATTGGGGTGTTAATCTGGCCAAACACCCTGCTAAGGTCATTTGCTAATCCCTTAATATTCCACTGCAAAATTTCAAGAACCATATTTTTATAAGACAGATTCCACGATCTTTTATTGGAACTAGACGATGAAAGGGAGGGAGATGTCGGCGCCGTTTTGTTTAAGCGTGGTGATAGGGTGTTATTTCGTGAAAAATTTGAATTTAGGGAGTTTGAAGGGTTTAAGTTTTGGCTCCGCTGCACAGATGCCAAACCAGGCGGGCCCCTTGAGGAGCTCAGAAGATTCAACTCCTAAACAGCAGAGCCGTTGTTATGGGTGTTAATTATATTGGTTTTATGTGCTATCGTCATCGTCTAATGGAGTGTGAACGAAGTATTTGTTGTTATTGATGAGAGATTGAATGACTTTAGATAAAGGTGAAAGGTTTGAGTGAGTTGGACTGGATTGAGTAATAGGAAAATTGGAGTTGGATAAGATGTAGTGAGAGTTGGATTCATTTTTTCCTGTATGATTCGTGGGATAAGTGGGTGAAATATGTGAGGAGGTATTTGTTTTGTTGTTGTATAAGTTTGAAGAATGTGTGGTTGTATTTTTTTGTTTGGCTATTTTAAGTGTTGCGGTCGCTGGTTGTGAAGATATTTGGCGAGGTTGTTGTGGTGGTGGTGGTAATGTTGGTGGGGGTTCAAAGGAGACTGTAATAGTTTGATCTTGGTTTACGCTTTGAGTGGATTGTGAGTTTTTTGGAGTGGGAACGTGATTATCCGTTATTACGGGATAATTCAGGCCTGTGGCTTGTTTTGTTGCTTGTCCGGGGCTGGGTGAGTACCGGTTTGGTTAGGGAAGACGGAGAAGCTTAAGTGGTCTTAGCTTGTTTAGCCTTATTGGCAAATGATATGTGGCTAGGATTTAGTTGGGCGGGGAAACGGTCATTATAGATACGTTTAGCATCTGCCATGCTGCACTTTTTTTGGGTTTTAATCCTTAAAATCTCCTTCATTTGAATGAATTTGGGGCATTCTTTAGAAAAGGAAGGATGAGAGGAGGAGCAATTGGCACATAGTGTTCTAGAGCACTCGGAGTTTGTATGGGGTGGAAAGTTACATTAATGGCACCTTGGCGTGTTGTTGCATTTTTTTGTAGTGTGCCCGAGTAACTCGCAATTCCGACAACGCATGGGATTTGGAATGTACTCGGTGATCTTGACCCTGAACCAACCAATCTTAACCGTGTCTGATGGCTGAGATGAGTCGAATTTCAAAAGCACCAAGCCTGTGGGACTTTGATTACCGTCGGAAAATCTGGTAAGCTTGTATACTTCGGTCACATTTTGTGCTTTCATTTCCGATATAATCTCTGGCTCTGATACATTTATAAGCCAAGGGGCATAAACTAAACCTTTTGACGTGTTCAACTGGTTATGCATAGTGATAAAGACCGGGCAAAGGTTTGAAGGATTTTTCGCTGCGACAAATCGGTCTGCTATTTTCTGATTTTTTGCCAAAACAAGAATCTTACCATCTCTAAGTAGCGAGATTTGCTCATACTCCTGACTGATTCCGTCTATGACTTTTTTTAATGCAAAGATGCTCACTGAAGCGAGGGGTTTATTTTGACTTGCAGGTGCGATGAGGACAAATCTGGGGTTTATAGAACTTGTTTTTTTTTTTGGAAGTTCAGGAAATTCATCAAAGGCATTGGATGTCGTTTTATGTCTTTTTGTACGTGGTTCGGAAATTGAAACTACGGAAAGTTCGCTAAAGCGATTACCCGGTTTCATTTTTGACTTTGAGGCCATGCGGATAGGCGGTTTTTTGTTTTTCCCTATCTGTGCGTGAAAGAGAGACCGGCGCGCTTGAAAGAACGAAACGGAGACAGAAAGAAAAAAAATAGGGAAACTAATAGAGATAAGCTAACTAGCGCGAATGAGAGGACAGCCGATTGACAATGATGCGTACACCACGAAGGATAGTCGTTGACAGTATGAATGGGGAGACTAAATTATTAGTGTAATTGGACTTGTTGTACTCTAGGAAACCACTCATTTTACTTGATTTTACTTGCCTGAAAAAAAGAATGTCTTTCGCGCGCGGTTGGTATTGAACCCCGAATCGTCTGATTTGGAAGCTAATACACTACCACATGAGCCACGGCCACTATACGAGTATGTTGTGAGTTTTAGACTGAAAACATCTAATATATTTTTTTTTTGGTTTTGATGAATACTTGTACGTAGTTGTAGAAAGCCGTTACCTGCAAAGTTGCTCAATCTACAAACTATTGTGCAATGATTCCTGCGTTAAATATCTGCAAACAGCAGCGTCAATTGGTCGAAATCATGGGACTTCTTAACATCGTGAGATAATTTGGATGTGCTTTATTGTTTTACTATTAAAACAGAATAGTATTCACCCCTATCGTCGAAATCGTCAGAATTGAGTTTCACTTCACCTATTTGATTCCCTTTCACTTTCTACTGCTATCGTTGAATCCGCCATCTCCTTATCGACAGGTTTTTGGGAAAGGTGGTTTCACTATCGAACAACTGTCTTTTATTTGTCAATAAAAATTTGTGTAGCTACATTCGTTCGAGGCAAAAAAGGAAAGTTTCTTTAAAAAGTGATTTAAATAAAAAATAAAGCACGCAAAATAATAATGGATACGATAGCTCTGTTTTTGGAAGCAGAAGAGGAAGAAGGAAATGCTGTTTCTGCTGTTCTTGAATTTTATCAAGACTTCAGGAAGTCCTCCTTACGTTGCAGTTTAATTCTCCTAGGTTTTCCTTTGTTTCATCTATAGAGCGTGTTACGTTAATATACAGTTTCTCCTGAATATTTAATTGTTTTTCGAGAAGAACCACTGATGGTGTCTTTTTATCCTGGAATTTTGATTAACAATGTTTGGGAGCTTGTGGAATTAAGTCATCAGTGACTAATTGTGTAGTCTTTGTTGATGTTGAGGTTTTTCTGGGAGAAAGTCCAAAGAAGGAGCGTTTCTGCTTCACGTGGCGGGCCAAAATACGAAACTCCTTCAACCCCCTCAGCTGACTCTCTCAGTTGAATCAGAGCAACTACTTCCTCCTCATCAGCTGTGAACTTTTGAATTTTATATGGGCCACCACCAGTTGCTGATATCTCCTTGTTATTATACGTGAGTTTCTTTTCAGATACGATTTGTGGTCGCACCAAACCTGAAATATTTCTGGTGATTCCTTCATAGAGTTTACCATTACTCGAAACTGTATTCTGTTTGTAGTTTTTTTCCCGTAATATGTAAACAAATAACAAATTTGTTGTTTTTTTTTTTTAATTTCACTTACATTTTTGTAGAAATTCTCCCGACGGTCAGCAGCCAAGCCAAGCATATGAAATCCGCAATGATCTTGATGCGAATGAGAAATGGCATTTTGTTCGGGAAAAGTGCGATTCGATAGTTTTCTATGATACAGTGGAATTTATTCACATTACCGACACGGGGAACTGTTCACTTTGTGGATTTGACGATGCCGAAATATTTTTTTTGGTGAATAATTCCCCCTGGCAGATTCCACGATAAGGGTGATTGTATATAAGACAGTCTCAGTGTTTTGGTTTTATTGAACGAATACACTTCCTTTATTATTATGTTATGTTTGTATTTATATATAAATGCCGTTAATTAATTAGAAGGACTAGTGTTTCAGTCATTCTTCGACAAATTGCGTTTAATTAGTAAGATTTAGGTAATGTATGATACATTCTAGTCTAGAATTTTGAAAAAAAATCAATTTTTTTTGCATATTTTCAAAGTATATACTTTTAAGAATATACCCTCCAAAGGAAATTTTAAGACTCCAATAATAGGTTGCATGTGCGAACATTGCCATGCACATGCACCTAGTCAACACCCCCTATGCAACAACGACCCACTCCAGCAATTTTGACAGCCGTGACTTTACATCTAAAGGTCAATTGCATGTAATTTTTTTTACAGAAAAAATAAGGCTGCAATTCAAGTTTACGGATCAAACAGTCGTGTCTTTATTTAATTTTACAGGTATTTTTACATTCCATTTTACATATATCTCCATCGAAACACATACGGAGTGCAAGAAACCCGTTCATCGAAGAACACCTATTGACACGATATCTCAAGTTCTAATAAACTGATTTACTTGAAATGGGGTACCTTCTTTAAATAACGCTCTAAGACTCGTACCAAACTTTTGGTTAACAATTCTTTTTTTTCTATTTTTAAAAAATTAAAAAATAAAAAAAAATATTTTTTTAATAGTCGCCATTTTGCGAAAAAAAATTTTTTTCTTTCTACTGAGGTAGAGGCTATTGCAACATCTTTACTAATCAATAATATATATTTTTTTGTTTACGATGAATAGAAGAGTTGAAATTTGTATAATTTACGCGCCTAAGGGAATACCCTTACCCGCGCCATGGCGCGGGCGGAAAGATAGAAGGAGGAGAAAGGAAAGTTTTGTGATGTAGTGGTTTGAAACTCAGGTGTGTTTGGTTTCGATATTGACTCTCCAGGGGTGGGAGTCCGAATAGGACGGAGAGATTTTCTTCACTCGGAATGGTGAGGTTGTTAATTTTAACGGTTGTTTTGTGTTGAAAACCCCACAACAGCCAAATCTACATGTCAGTGTTATGCCTTCACACGCAGATTTTTCTGACTGAGTTTCAAATTACACAAATGAAAACTGTCGTGGCTAGGATTCGAACCTTGACCTTCCGAGTGAGAAGCGATAGCTAGTCATTTTCATTGTTCATTTTAAATGCATTTTTATTTTCATTAATTCATTTACACTTACAAGCTAGACAAAAAAAATGCTTAAAAATTAGCTTAATTAACTTACAGATAATCTTATTTTAACTTACTGGCCCCATGCGGGCGCTCTAGGTTAAACATAATACTTACAAATTATGTCTTTCGACGTTTCGAACAGTCATTATTATTTATATATATATATTTATTATAAACTACAACTAAGAAAAATTTTTATTATTCAAAGGAAAAACTTAGTATATGGACTTTTTGTAAAAAAAAAAAAAAATAAAATAAAATAAAACTAAAACTTATAAACTAACTACCTAAAAAAAAAAAACTAAACAAAAATAGAAAATAGATCTAAATCTTAACCTGCTTATACTACTTTATTTTAACATATAAAATACAATACAATTTTTTTTTCCTGTATGGATTACCCCTTTTTTAGAAAAAAGTTGTCACCCATCTCTTTTGTTCTTTTTTTTTGTGATTTTTATAATTTGTAATTTTTATTTTTTTCTTACATCTAATTTAATACTACCTAAATCTATGTAAGCCGGCCATGGCTAATAAAATTAACAGACGACCGACTTTGCTTCACAAGAAGCTACCTATTACTTAAGAGATTCGACGACGAACCCTCCCTTCCTTCAACTAGCCACCAAAATTGTTGGTGCTGCCGAGCAACATCCCTTATGTCGCGACTCCCTACCGCCCTACTGAACCAGAGACGCTCCGCACTGCCGTGTGCGACGTCTCTGTCGTAGTTGAATCGCCTGTCCGCAGCTGTCAGAGCGACGTGGAAGATTAGCGGGACCGCTAATCTGTCCTGGATCAGACCTTTCATATCTAGGTAGAGGAACGCTTCTGGAGGAATAAAGCCGTCGAAGCGAACTCTCTCATGATACATATAATTAGGGTAGTAAGCCCCTGAGATCAGGTTGTTCGACGAGGTCATTGCTCTTGCATGTGCCTTCGAGTCAACTTAATAACAAAATTGTCCACTATTATTAGGTTCGCCCTATTGTACAAGACCTCATTAGGATAGAATTTTATGTATTCGGACTCTGGTGTTCTGTATAAGCAAAGACAAGTCCGAAGACAAGCCCTCTCAAACACCCTAATCTTTTCCAATAAACTTGCTCTTACGTTGAACCACACGGGGCATCCAAATACAAGCATGGGCCTGATAAGGGCCATGTAACAGATCACCTTCACCCTGGCATCGAGTTGGCTGTTATAAAACAGTCTCTTTGTAAGGGCAAAAGCACCCTTGGCTCTGGCCAGAGCAAGATCTATATGTTTGTTAAAATACAGATATTGATCTAGCCAGATCCCTAGGTATCTGACTACATTTCGGCAAGCAAGTGGCTGTCCATGTTGTCCGACGATAGAGAACTTTCGCCAATTCTTTCTGGTATCCCTAGAGGCCCCAGACAATGGCGTCCTAAACAGAATGGTTTCCGATTTCTGAAAGTTGATTTTCAACTTCCAGTCATCGCAATATCGTTTAATTTGATCGAAGTCACGTTGCAAAAGTATATTAATGACCTCAATCTTTGGACCTGATCTGTACGCGATTAAGTCTGCGTACGCTATGGCATGGTGAAGTGAACCTATCAGATCACTTGTGTAAATGTTGAATAGGATCGGCGAATTTACCGCACCTTGTTGCAGACTGTTTTTAATGTTAAATATTCCAGCAGAAGTCACATCGCCATTCTTCACGATGAACTGTCTACTGGAGAGCATATCAAAAAGAATATACAGAAGTGGTTTACTAATGCCCAACCTGTCCAGCTTGAAAAAGAGCCCTTCTAACCATGCGGTATCGAAGGCGTTCTCAAAGTCAATCAGGCAGGCACCCGTGCACTGGTTCTTGCCTTTGTTCCATTGGATATCAGAAACCAGTTTAGACGCGGCATGAATGATATCATGCCCCGCCTTGAAACCGAATTGATTATCCGGAACTATATGTTTGCCCTCAATCCACTTAGTCAGGACTCTATTGATCACCTTCTCGAAAACCTTACTGATGTTTGGAAGAAGACTGATCAAGCGGAGATTCGCCGGATTGGATGTGTCTTTATCCCTTTTGGGGATGGGATGTAAAACCGCGGTTTTCCAATGCGCTGGATAATGGGCATTATTCATTGCATTATTAAACAGGGTGGTATAAATGTCCACCGCTTCTGGGAGATGTCGAAGCACAATGTTCGGTATTTCATCGGTTCCCACTGATTTCTTACTTCTAAGTGATTCGAAGATCGTTTGGAGCTCTTCCTTCGAAATGAACGGGGGTAGTACCCCAACGTCGGCGATGGCATTATTTGCCATATTCTCGTCACTGAACTGGGTGAAACCGAGCTCTCGAATCGCCAGTTCACTATTTCATTTCGAAGGTAGAAATTGTGCACAAGGACTCGATTTTCCAGGTCGTGGTTGGGGCCAATGATGTCATTCGCCTTATACACTTCCTGGAAAGTCGCTCCTATAGCCTCTACTTTCTCCTGCGGATCCTCGATCACAAAAAAGTTGTCATCATCAACGGTCTCATTTGGATCGATGCCTGCTGCTATGAGTATGTTCTCGTTGTCCGTCGTTCGGGCGGTTTTAAGACACGAAAGGTCGTTTTGATCTTTTCTCCGAAATATTTTATTTATTTGCGGGAACATATTCGGGTTGCTGGTGTTTACAGCCCGAATTTTGTTGTTTCAATACAAACTTACAGAATTTCTGTAATTTAATGTTTGTACTGTCTGTACAAGGTTTTTAGTCTTGACAGCAGCCTACTTTTTTGTCGGTGCAGTGCGTCAATAGTTGCGTTGCAGAATAAGTCTTCGTCGTCAGTGTGTTGATACCGAGGTATCGTTTTGTCCATTATTCGTTTGATTGTATCGTCCATTAGTCTAAGATATCTGTCAATCTCCTCGCTTGATAGATTTCTATTGGAAGGTGGGTAGAGCGAATTCGAGGAGAGTGCTCTCGTCAGAGTTCTGGAGAAGTGTGTCCAGCGCACCCTACTATAGTTGTAGAAATGCCTTTGAACAAACTCGTCCAATTCCGCAATTTCGTTCGGAACGGTTATTTCGGTACTGAGACCGCAATGGTCACTGTCATACACAAACGTGCGTAGACAGTTTATGGTATGTTGGTTAGTGCATGTCAGGTGTATTCGTGTGTCGAACAGCAAGAGGTCCAAACAGGAACCGTGTCTGGGAAACGACGGACTATCCGTCGCCTTGAGGCCGAGTCGATACATTATGCTGTGCTGACCCCACCAATTGAAAAGCAGGTTCCCTCTAGTATTTGGTGTATTATTTCCCCAATGTCTATGTTTGGCGTTGAAATCTCCGCCGATAATAAAGTAGTTCTCCTCCAATTCCAGTCTCAGGAATCGAAAAAGTGTCTCGAGCTCTGAGATGAATAAGGTGGATTGAGTAGCTTTAGGTGCATAAACAGACACCATGTATAACCGTTTTCCACTACGGAGAGGGATGTACATGATGCATGCTTCCAACACCTGGAACCTACGTACTACACGACTGTATATTCTTTTGAAACGCAGTCCTTTTCTAACAAAGATCGCAACACCACCTCCTTGAACGGAGTTGGGTCGGTTTCTCCGTAATATTTTATATCTTCTGTGCCTCATTTTGTGTTTTTTGGTAAGCTTAGTTTCGCTAACCAAAAGCACATAAGGGGCTTGGTCTTTAAGCAACTTAAACAGAGTGGCTCTTCGTTCGAACCTAATCAGTGAATTAACATTCACTGCAAGGACCTTCAGGGTTTGCTCCGCCATGTTCGTACCCATTACAACTGGAGGTGCGTTAGGCCCGGCAGCAGCGCGTATAATTGATCTACCCGCTTAGCCTGTTCCTGTATTTGACGCTGAAGCTGAGCCATCTGCCCCTGAATAGAGAGCAAGATAGCCAGCATGTCAGGTACAGGTTCCGGTGCTCTAAGCGCTGGGGCCTGAGAAGCTACCTTTGTTTGTTGTACCGTATTTCCCCTACCTGCCGCCATTTGGGCGTAGGTAACGTGGTGTTTGTGCTTGCACGAGTGGACCTTTAACTTCCACTTTCTGCTGCCGAGCCAGATTTACTCTTTTTATGTATTGGAAGTTGGGACAACCCCGATAGTTTGCGGCTGCACATCGAGGCTGCATTTCGCAGTTCGACGCGGCGTGCCCGAACCTTTGGCAGCGAACACATTGTAAAATGTTTTCGCTCCTCTTTAATTTTTCCCAGTGTACAACCTGGTAGTCTAGGACTTTTATACTCCTTAGAACATCCAGTTTGCTGTCGGGCAAACTGGACCAGAAAGAACGGTAGTTGCCGCTTCTCCCTTTTGGCTCTAGCCGTGACAAATGGCTTGACCCCGACGAATTTGAGCCCTTCGCACTCCTTCTCTTTCAGCAGTGCAAGGAGCTCCTCCGGATCGGTCGACGGTTCTAACCCCCTCAGCAGCATTGTCTGCAGCTTTTCACGCTTAGGGGTGTAGGAGAAGAACTCCGTCCTCGAAGGTATTCGTCTAGGTCTGACTCAGCTGCCGCCTTTGTTGACGTTGTTGGCGCCGCTGCCTCTACCCGGCAGCTTTTAGGTAGAAGCTGAAAGGGAGGAGCGCTTTACAAGATTCGGAGTTGGCTTCAACCTCCTCCTTCTCTTCTTCGAACTGATGTCAGATGACATCGTACCACCTTGCTGGTCCCGCTATTGGAATAGCGGACCTTTCGACATCACTCTCATCGCTGATCACACTTTTTATATTTTCACAATACTTTCTTTTTTTCACTTTTAAAAATAAGAAGGTCAATGAAACATTTTCGGGGATCGAACCCACGACCCCTGCTTTGTCGGTCGGACACCACTACTATCGCGCCACCGAAGCACTTGGCATAAACGTTTTTAATAGTTCTTTTATTATTTTTGTTTCACTTTTTCACTTACAACGAAGCCGAAACCCGTCTATCCTCTATCAAGATCTGTGAACGACTGGAAGCGATAGCTAGTACCAGTACACCACGGCCACCCCCAGTTATTATGTTCTGAAAGCACATGCAATGTAATCACTTATTTTATCAACGCATTTGAAGGAGTCCAATTGTGTGTGTTTTAGCGATAAATTAAAATGCCTAAAATCTCCTACTTCTCGAACTACAGTGCCAGATTGTTCTTGTAAGGAGAACATTATTATTATTATTATTATTATCAAGGGAACGATACAAATTAATTTGTAGGGTCCGGAATTTAACGCCGGGGTACTATGCCCATGTGGCGCTAGTAAATTGATACAACACGGACTCACGCATTTTAAGGGCAGTCGTATTTTCTTGAGTGTTATGTTCTTTCTAAAAATAAAAAGTAAAGGAGAAGAACAGTTGAGGAGGAATCACGACTACTGGTTAAGCTGGAACTTAAGTTCCTGAATACGGTGGCGAGCGGGTATTATAGGCGCCCTATCCCCCGCGAAGGGTTTAAGGAACTAAACAAAACAACTTCAAACCAAAAAAAATTAAGGAGTACATAAAAAGATTTAATGAATTTTCATATCTATTTTTAAATATATTTACATACTATCAATGGGAACGATGGATTTTTTTTTTAATTCTAACACTGATAAGTACAAAGTCGAAGTGCTGTCCCATCCAGGCTTTTCGGACCACGTAGTTAAAGAAAAGGTTCCTAAACCAATCGTATGGATATACGAGAAAGCCAATTTTTTATTATGTTATGTTTCCTCGATAATGACGTGGATGTTTCCTCGATAATGACGTGGATGCATTTGTTGATATGACCACAGACACTATTCCGTTTGGAATGAGATCTTTTATTCCCCATCGGATAAAGTGTATCAAGCAAAAGAAAAGCTGTGGCATGATTTGAACTGTAAAGAAGCTGTCAGGGTTAGCGAACAGTTTCTTCTGGTCCTACAAGACCGAACCGACAGAGAAAACCAAAAAAAAAAAAGAAAAGAGACGACCCAGAAATGAATACGTGTTAAATTTTAATACGAATAGAAACTGCAGCAAATAATACTACAATTTACCAAAGCTAATAAATTCTTTTGGTGGTACGTCAAAAACATTAAAAATTCTGCTTCATGCTCAATACCAACGTTCGTTTACAATGACATTCAAGCTGTGAGCTCTTTAGACAAGGCCAATCTGCGTACTGTATACTTTGTTGTCAGCTCAACACTGCCAGATTGTGATTTTTCTCCATACTTGAGTCCGTCGAATCTTCAATGGGATGAATCGCACTCGCGCAGTAGCAAGACTATTTAAAGATCTTAATGTAAAAAAATCCACTGGTCCGAATGGTATATGCATGTTAGAGTAGACGACTAAGTGTATTGAAGTACACTGGCTGAGTCTACGGTCACACTGTACTTAGACAGTGGTATTTTAAGTATTAGAGCAGACGACTAAGTGTATTGATTTACATACACTGGCTGAGCGTAAGGGCACATTGTGCTTAGACCGCACTGTGTGGTATTTTCAAGGTGAGTTTGTTTGCGTGAAACGAGTCACGTTAGGGATTCTGTGTCCGGCGTACAGTGGGGTTGTTCCTGAATAGCTGACGCCATTAGGTGCGCCACGGAATCGGAAAAGTGAAATTTATATTATCGATTTAAAATAATTCCCTATCATCAGATGTAGGCACGAGTACGATAACTTTGGCGCCAAAAATTGATAACGGTTTTTTATAGAGGGGTCAAAACAAACATTTTTTACTATGGGAGGGGGGCTCTATCTCACCCCGTTTAGGAGGTAGGGGCAATTTTATTAAAAAATTACTTAAAATGGAAAAAAAAGTTATTAAAAAACAACGGTAACACTTACACTTAGAGGATTGAAGAACAGGTTCCTGGCTTTCAAAACCGGTATAGTACTTTATTTTAAGTGTTGCCGTTGTTTTTTAATAACTTTTTTTCATTTTAAGTATTTTTTTTTTAAATTGCCCCTACCTCCTAAACGGGGCGAGTTAGACCCCCCCCTCCCATAGTAAAAAATGCTTGTTTTTGACCCCTCTACAAAAAACCGTTATCAATTCTTGGCGCCAAAGTTATCGTACTCTCCCCCAAACAGGTCGTGTTTGCATAAGTGTGTGTCTATCTGTCTTGTCTTATATTTAATTATCGGCTCCCCGTTTCTTGTTTCTATTGAGTGTGGCAGGTTGTGATCGGTTACCTAAAAAGGACCAAAAAGGAAAGCAGAATATTTTGCCTGCGCATTCACTGCCGTTTATGTGCTCGAATTATTAGGTACCATTTAAAAAAAAAAAACAGATACCGTGCCTCAACAGAAGCACAAGACATCTGGTAAATTTACTTTGATAATAGATACACACTTACAAAAAAAAAAAACCTATTGCTGGATAGAGGGTGAGCGTTCTTGGTCTAAACTTATTTATGATGGGCTGGCGGCTGTGATTTCGCTAAGTATCTGGAAAATTTAATGATGGAACAGAGTGAGGGCTGCGACAGAGGTGTTAATAGTGGGTAACAGCCGAGAGGTTCTGCACTAAATAAAAATGAAGGGAATCTGGTCATCACTGTAGATACAATCAAACCAACAAGCTACTCAACGCGAACGCGATGATAATAGCTCCGCTGGTTTTCTTTGTTTACAACGTGACAAGCTAGAAAACTTTGACACCATCCAATGAGTTCAGGCATCATTGTTGGGAAGGGCAAATGTTTGGTTCGACAAACATGGGTGTCAACATTACGATTGGACCGACTTACAGTGCTCACTGATCCACGCATTTTCTAGTGCTGCGGATATAGTCAATCAGCTCAGAAAATTTGCGAATGCTGAAAGTAGTGAGTTTGCGTCGTATAGCGATTTCGTTATGGAGTAGGTATGTCAAATTAATCGCCTGCCGTTTGACATACCAGACGACAAAATTATTAAAATCATTTTGGGATGCATTATCGACATAGGCCTCCGTAGTTCACTGTCATTTGTTCTGCCATCTTCGGTGCAAGGGCTTATTGATCACCTATCATCTATATGCGAGAGTAATAATAAGAGAAAATATCCTGCCATTCGTCGTCAACACAGCAGAGTTTTTGGGATGGACAGACCCTATTCAATGCGTAGAAGTGAATTACCTAGTATATCACCAGTTTCCAAACGTCCACGACTCGAAAATATAAGGCGTTGCTTTGACTGCGGAACTTAGGACATATTTGAGTCAATTGTCCCCGAAACACGTATAGGGAAAATAGGAGTAAGATGGAGCCTCACACGTCTAATGCTAAATCCCCAAGCAGAGTAGAGAAAGAGGGACGATGTAGTTTTTATAGTAAAACCGGTCATGAAGACAGCACTTGTTGGGCAAAGCATCGAGCTGAGCGGAGGAATGTACAGCTGTGCAACGGGAATTCAGTGTCCGAAAATACAACTGCAGTTTTAATTAAAGCAAAACTATATCATTGTTTGCTGGACACCGGGTCAGACTGCTCATTAATTCGGTCGGATGTAGCCGATCAAATCCTGGTCACAAGAGAGCCCCATTTTCTATCTGCGCAGGGAATTGGCAATAATCGAATTATATTGACAGAAAAGCTAGAAACTTTGGTGGAAATTGAGGAAATTAGTATTTAGGCCTCCCTTAACGTAATAGAACGCGAATATTCTCCAAACGAAATTATTTTTGGGAGGGAAATTATTTTGAAGGACCCAATAGTAATGATCGCAGTTGATGATCATGGATCTACTCTACGACGAAAAAGGTCTGCAACATGTTTAAGCAATTATTCCATCCCTTCATTAGGCTCACACCTTGAACCTATTGTTCGAAATAAATTGGACCTAATATTAGCAAAATACTCCCGCCAAATAATTACGGGCTTTCCTAAAGATGCGGTGAGAACTGGCTCACTTGACATACGCCTGATAGAGAATATTACTGTTAACTACCGACCTTACCGAATAGCACATAGCGAACGGCTTATAACAACAGAAATCATATCAAACCTCAAAAATCATGGAATTGTCCGCGAAAGTAAGTCGCCTTATGCGTAGACTATAAAGCGCTTAACAGAGCAACCGTAAAAGATCGTTATCCTTTGCCAAGAATCGAAGACCAGCTCTACAGACTATCTGGCAATAAATACTTCACCTCATTGGACATGGCCTCTGGTTTCCACCAGATCCCGATTTCGAAAAATTCTATTGAAAAAACAGCCTTTTTTGACACCAGACGGTCATTTTGAATATCTGCGGATGCCATTTGGTCTAGCCAACGCACCAGCTGTCTTTCAACGAGCTATTAATAATGCCCTAGCTGAACTCAGGGATACTGCCGCTCCGACAAAAACTATTGAAGAAGCTGTCAAAATCCTTGTCCTAAGAGCCCTTATGATAGTGGTTTTTCAATCAATATGGATAAATGCCGATTTTTGCAAACTAAACTTGAGTATTTGGGAAGGGAAATATATCAAATGAAGGTATAAAACCAAGCAAAAGTAAAATTGACGCTCTAGTAAGATCTCCATCAGCTGTAAATGTGAAACAACTACGGTTTTTCATGGGGTTGGCCAAAAACCAGTTGCATCACTCCTCTTACCAAAGTGAATAAGAAATTCGAATGGACTAGTGAATGTAAAGAGGCTCGACAATATATCCTTCAACAACTTACTACGCGGGCTTTGTTAGTGATTTTTTCGCCTGATCTCGCGACTGAGTTACTTACCGACGCAAGTTCCGTAGGTTATGGCACCGTCTTATTTGAACGTATAAAAGCTCAGTTACATGCCGTTGCTTATTACAGTCAAGCAACGAAACCATATGAAGCAAATTATCACAGTTACGACCTGGAGACATTGACCGTAGTTAATGCAATTAGAAATTTCCGTACGTATCTCTTAGGGATAAATTTTACCGTGGTAACTGACCGTAATGCGCTTAAAGACGGAGAAGAAAAAAGATTTGTTGCCACGCGTTGCCAGCTGGTGGATTTATCTATAAGATTTCAGCTTTGATATTGTATATAGGAAGGGGCCAACTATAATCCACGCAGATTACTTAAGCGTGGAAAATACCAGAAAAAAATTGGGAGATGTTGAGACAAAGCAAACTATTTGATTGAAAGTGGTATAATTTATAGAAAACTGCAGGAAGGAAGCAAACTCTTTATACCACTGCAGTGCCGTTTGTCACTTATAAGGCGGTACCATGAAGATTATTGCCACATCGAATGGGAAAAAACTTTGGAGAAAATGAAAATTCGTCGAACACTGTTTGATTTGCCTAGTAGCCAAGAGACCGTCTGGGAAAAAACAGTGCGAACTGCACCCAATTGGAAAGAAGCCAGTACCGTTCCACACCATCCATGCTGATTACATGGGGCATTTGAAGGAAAAAATCAAAGAGATCACCGGTATATCTTCATCATCATCGACTCTTTCACAAAGTTTGTGGTTCTTTTCCCCTCTAAAACTCTACAGGCTTCAGAAACGGTCCATCTGTTTCACAGTTACGTAATGTTATTTGGTGTTTCTGAATAAGGTCATAAGCGATAAAGGGTCGAATTTCACCAGTGAGGAGTTTAAAGTTTCACTTGGAATAGAACATCACTTGATTGCGCCGGGTGCCAGCGGGCAAATGGGCAAGTCGAGAGGTATGTCGATAACGTGGCTAACTTACTGCGAACTAATTTAGACACGAACCTTGAATGGACCAGCTATGTCAGTCGAGTGCAGTTGACTCTCAATACAACAACCAGCAAAACAACTGGATTTTCCCCACTAAAAGTATTGAATGGCGTTATTGGACGTACTCCAGAAGTTGGTGCTCTTTTATCAGAACTTTATGTTGAGCCGGATTATGTTAGTTAACGAGCGAACGGAAGAAAACCCAACGAAAATTGAAATTAGATGCCCATTATCGTGGACCATACGAGGTCGTTGCTATACTTCCACATGATCGGTACAAGCTAAAGAGGGAAAATACCAGAACTATCATTGTTGCTGCAAAGGAAACTATTATTTCTATATGTGGAGTCGAAGCAGTAGATTAAACTCAAAAAGGTATAAAATTGCTGTGTTGGACAAGCTTAAGATTGCCTCTAAGCCATAGTCTTCGAGTTTTCGAAATGCTTCTCGATGCGAAGCTCTGAGTCAGGTTTCTGAGGCTAAAGTCAATTATCATATAAAAGCTTAAGATCGCCTCTGAGCTATGGCTTCTGTGTGGTGGCCGATGAAGCTTGAACAAGCAGGAATGTGTGAGAGTTTGTGCTTTATTCTTTTACTTTCTTAGTAAATTTTAGTTATAGACAAGCGTAAGATGGCCTCTGAGCTATGAACCTGTATTCTTTTACTTTCTTAATAAATTTCGGTCATAGACAAGCTTAAGGTTGCTTCTGAGCTATGGACTTGATTGTAGAATTATTAGACAGAGGGTGAAATAGACAAGCCGAATGTGGCTATGTCATCTCTTAGATGAATTATAATACTCAATTGTGTGATTGATCGGTGTAATTTTAAAACTTACAAATCTCCGTTAGTTATGTCGTGGACCGCTGCTCACCATGGCGGTGACGGACGATTTATATTGGTAAAGAAGCATTAAAGATTGTGAAGAAGCATCAGTTGCTATGACTTAACTGAGTAAAGTGAATAAATAAGTGAATTCTTATGTTTAAAAGTTAATGAGTCATTTACTTCATCGAGAAGTGCTGAGACCGCACTGTGTGGTATTTTAAGTGTTAGAGTGGACGACTAAGTGTATTGAAGTACGCTGGCTGAGTCTACGGTCACACTGTGCTTAGACTACACTGTATGGTATTATCAGGGTGAGTTTGATTGCGTGAAATGAGTCACGTTAGGGAATCTGTATGTGCTGGAAAGGAGTGGAGTTGTTCCTGGATAGCCGACGAGATCAGATGCGCCACAGAATCGGAAAAGTGAAATTTATATTATCGATTTAAAATAATTCCCTATCATGGATCTCCTCATTTTCTGAAGAGGTATTCTTCCAAGCTGGCAAAGCGACTGCCTTTTCATCAATTCTACTCTTTAGGACACTTTCCGAGCAGACGGAAAACAGCATTTGCCCATCCCGTCCCTAGAAAAAAGGTGAATCTTCTCTCTCTCCTACAGACGTATTGCACTTACATCCATCAGTAACGCTGATAAACCGTCAGCTCATGAAATACATCGAAACATGAAAATTTCTCAGTGACCGGCAGTACGGTTTTCGTAGCGGATTTGATGGCATGTCTTACCGCAAAGTGAAACCAAAGTGTTCAGTTGGCAGACCCGACATTCCATATACCTGCAAGAATCGACTTACTCCTGGGTAATGATGTCTATAGTGAGATCGTTTTGAGTGAGATAGTCCGAAGCAGTGAGTGCTTAGGCCCAATAGCCCAGAGAACTCAATTAGGCTGGATACTGATGGGCAAATTACATGCAAACAACCAGAATACAGTTCAAAGCTTCGTAAGCCAACTCGACATCAACAACACTCTCTTCAGTTCTGGGAAATAGAAGAAGGGCCTTATGAGAAAATTGAAACTGATGAAGATAAACTCTGCGAAGAACATTTTCTAATCAACACAATATGCTTACCTGATGGGCGTTATCAAGTTAGACTGCCATTCAATGGTGGAGAGCTTCCCAGCATGGGTGACACATACCACGGCGCATTCAAGCGATTTGCACAATTGGAAAAGAGACTCCATTCTAACCCAGCACAACACAAGGAGTATTCGAAATGTATGGCAGAGTACATTGAGCTTGGTCATATGACTCCAATAGAAAGTTCGGATGAACTTAGTAGTCCGTTCCACCATTTTATCCCACGTCACGCTGTTATGAAAGAATCCAGTACCACTACGAAGTTGCGGGTCGGGTTCGACGCAACCTTCAAAACATCTTTTGGCTCTTCTCTAAATGACATGCTGATGCTGGGACCTAAAGTACAAACCAACGTTACGGATATCATTTTAAGATGGCGTAGATATAAACATACCTTTACGGGTGACGTCGAAAAAATGTACCGCCAAGTCCGGGCTGCGGTGCCGGATGCAAATTATCAGCTGATAGTCTGGAGAGAGGATTACAGCCAGGAGCTTAGGATTTACCGTTTATGTGCAATTACTTTTGGGACAGCACCAGCTCCCTTTTTAGCGATTCGTGTGCTGATTAAGCTTGCAGACGATGAAACAAACAACTTTTCTCGGTCAGAAGCCATTATAAAAGAAGAAACTTATGTTGATGACATCATCAGCGGAGGAGACACCATCAAAGGAGCAAAGCTTAGGCTCCAAGAGGTCAAAGACTTACTGGCAACAGCTGGTTTCCACCTTCAAAAGCATGCAACTAACACTGAAGAAATTTTACAACACATTCCACTGGAACAACGCGATGAAAATTTCAAGATTATCTGTGGTGAAGATGTCGGAGTTAAAACATTAGGGATCAAGTGGAATCCCATTTCCGATGTCTTTTCTTTTGAAGTTACAGAGAATTGGGAGGGAGACGTAACAAAAAGGACAATTTTATCTGCAGTTGCAAAACTCTACGATCCGATTTGATGGATCTCGCCATGTATTGTGAAGGAAAAGATCATACTGATATTGCCTGGGATAGCCCGGTACCAACGGAGCTACAGATCGAATGGCTGAAATTTCGCCGAGACCTGCCAATGATCAAAAAAATCCAAATCCCACGTTGGATAAATACTCTTTCCAGCTCAAGGTTGGTCCGAAGTCCAGTGATGCATCCGAGAGTGCTTATGCAGCCGCTGTATATCTTCGGGTTCAAGATCAGGGCAAACAAGTACATATGCATTTACTAATGTCCAAAACGAAGGCGGCCCCACTAACAACAATCACGTAACCTCGTCTGGAATTATGCGGAGCAATACTGCTAGCGAACCTGTTACGGGAAACAATACAAGTCTTGAAGTTAGACAGAAGTAATATATATGCCTGGACAGATTCAGTCATAACATCATGTTGGATTAGAGCAACACCGTCAAGGTGGTAAACTTTTATGGGGAACAGGGTCTCGCGGATTCAACAACTCGCTAGCCAAGCTGTTTGGAAACATATCCCATCGGAAATGAATCCAGCAGACGTTGCATCACGTGGCACATTACCATCTGCAATAATTGACAACACGTTGTGGTGGCAAGGGCCAGAGTTCCTTAGGCACCAATGGAGGGCCCCTTTTCCCGAACAGCCATCATGCTTAGAGACAGAAAGAGAAGCCCGAGCTATAAGAGTTCATGTTGGTATCGGGTGCGAAGAAAGGTTCATCGACACTCGTATAAACAATTTCTCATCGTTATCCAGGTTGATTAGGGTGGTGGCAGATTATAACGTAACAAAACTCTTGTCCGACGGGAAGAGTATTTATCACTCCTGGAAATCGAGCAGGCTAAAACCCAAATTGTGGCGCTGGTCCAGCAACAGATGTTTCCGAAAGAAGAAAGAGAACATATAAAAGCTACACAACACTCAATCCGTTCACCGATGAAGACGACATTCTTCGAGTAGGGGGAAGTTTAGGTAATGCTGCACTGTCCTACAACAGAAAACACCCAACGCTGCTAAGGTTGAACCACAAATTCACACAACTGCTCATACAGGAAGAACACGAAAAAGCGCTCCACGGTGCCAGCCAAAAGACGGTCGCATATATATGATAACACTACTGGGTACTTAACCTAAAAAAGGCAGTGAAGAAAATAGTACACGACTGCGTAATTTATTTTAGGTTCAGGGCAAAACACCCAACACAATTAATGGGCAACCTTCCGGCAGTAAGAACCACAGAATCAATACCATTTCAACACTCAGGAGTAGACTGGATATTTGGCCATTTTTGTCTGTATGGCTACGAAGACCATACATTTTCAAGTCGTAAGTGACATGACAACGCAAGCCTCCTTAGGTGCATTTCGATGATTCGTTTCTCGACGGGGTCTATGTCGGGAATTATATAGCGATTGCGGACAAAATTTTATAGGAGGCGACGGCGAATTGCCAAAATTATTACGAGAGGTGCAGTTCAGTTGGATAGCGCGGCAGAAAAACTGGCCAACGACGTGGAGTTTCATTCCCCCGGCTTCCCCTCACTTTGGAGGATTATGGGAAGCGGGGGTGGAGTCAGTGAAGTTCCACCTCAAACGTGTGGCGGGTAATCAGATGCTCGCCTTCGAGGAGCTCTACACCCTTCTAACTCAAGTGGAAGCGTGTTTGAACTCGAGACCTCTGTGCCCACAAATCGACGACATCAACGACATTCAGCGACTGACTCCAGCGCATTTTCTCGTCGGACAACCACTCCTATTACCACCTGAACCGCAACACCGGCTTGAAAAGGTCTCGCATCTCAATCGATGGAAGAGAGTACAAACTCTTATGCAGACATTTTGGAAACGCTGGAGCAGCGAATTTCTTTCCCGATTATAGCAACGGCCAAAGTGGATGAAGGCAATGAAACATAAAATCATAGAAGGCGATTTGGTGTTGATCAAAGATGAACGACTTCCGCCGCTGAAGTGTTCTTTAGCTCGAGTGCTAAAATTACACCCAGGACCGGATAATTTGGTGAGAGTCGTCACCGTAAAAACAACAACGACCGAACTCAAGAGGCCTATTACAAAAATTTGTCTACTACCGTCTGCATAATATACAAGTCGACAGTACATTAAACAAAACACAACATTGACGATAAGACCACAACATGAAAATCACAAAAGCTAATACTGCACGACATCAAAACATCACCCATTCGAACTTTAATAGCGCAGTGGATATCAATATAACAAATCCTAGCACAAATTAAACGGAAAGGCGATTTTGATGTCAAACGGCCCCTTCCCGACAGTACTCGTACCACTCGTACCGCAGGAGCTCGGGCAGGCAATCGCTTCCGCAACAACATACATATGCAAAAGCAACAACAAGTCAACACAGGATCCAAATAATAATTATATCACATGGATTCTCGAAAAATAATAATAATGTTAGCCATAATAGGTAAAACTAACCAACGAAGTAGCCAGAGATAATTGGCAACATGAAGCAAAGAAAAAGAAAACAAAAGGGGGAACACTCAACACAAATAACACTCAACACAAATAATTCTTATCAAATAATACCCATAATCAAACAATATACAGTCTACTTAAAACAACCCATAAAAGGAATATATATTTTAAAAAATCACACGCAAAGAATCCCACCAGATTGTCAAACCAAAATCATAATATAAACCACTCTCAGTAACACTACCGATATCCACTCGCAGTCAGCCATTCAACACATTACACAATGAATCGCTGAAGTACGAAAACAGAAGTAGAAGTCAAAGAAAACTACAGACCAACAATGCAGGTGCAAAAGAGAAGAAGATAGGGCAATCAAAATTTCATGTTATTGTCTGTCTTGTGCTCTCGTTTTTGTCAATTTATGTTTCTTTCTGGTCATTTACTAATCGCTTTCTCTTTGCATAAACCGAATAAAAAGGGGAAAAAAATGCAGCGAATCAAAGGTGCGTTCACGAGGCGTAAGATGACAACAGAGAACGAGCAACCTGTAGTAAAGCAACACACTGAGAACTTTGTTCGCCGTGGGGGGAGAATGTTGAAGGAAAGATCGATCACGTTAAATACTAAATACATATGTAAGGAGTCAGTTGGCCACAGAGGCATCCATGATGCAGGAGTAGATGGCAGTGGCACGCTCGCGGTTGCTCGGCTCTAGCTCGTCGGATTGGGTTGGTTCTTGCCACTACCCCGTGCATCTCAACTCAACTTACCTTTTTATTTCGTAAGGAAATCTCAAAAAAAAGAAAATCAAGGATAGTTAAGAGAGAAAGCTACGTTATTTTACGGACGGACTTCAAAGAGAGGAGGAGAGAAAGACGATAGAAAAAAAGATGAAAAGAAAGAGCAAGATCACTTCTGTGTGCCATCACCACTGTGCAAGACCGGGACTTTCGCGATGTAGCTAACTAAACCTATACTAAGCTAATCCCTAAATACCGAACTTAAATAACGCATACTTAATAACTAAACCTAAAGCTAACTTAACTCTACGTACCCTACACCGAATAATATGTCCCACGGTCACACAGCGATGACAACTCGTTACGACCTGAAATAAGCCGGGTGTTGTTGGCTGAGGATGGCCAACCCACCCCTATCGCACTTGGATGCGACCAATTGCTACCATTCTGGCCAAAACTGTAAATGGTAGCCCCTAATACGAAATCCTCCCAGTGGCCACCTGTAAGGAAAAAATAATCAGCGGAAGTCAGTTATGTCATTTCATGTTATGTCGTCATCGTTTGTGCATCATGTCTAGTCACAGTCGCCCCATCGAAGGACGGTCGGTCCGCCCACCCACACACCACTCGCGACAACGGCCTTAGGCCACTATCATAATGAATAAAAAAGTTTCATTCCATCATACAATTCATATATATTTAAAAGAATAGTTAAAAGAATAAAAAAAAATTAATACTTCACAATCGTAAACTTATTGACTAACAAGCATTTACCAAATTTATAAAAGAAAAACTTAATAACTAGTACGAGCCAATTTTTTTTTTTGAATTCCATAAAAAAAAACTACTGTATGGCCCATCTGATTCAGTCCGCAAACAAAAATTAAATAAATCTAGAACTTACCGATTAGTACAGGTCCCTCGTCGTCCTGGCACCAGCAGAATCCTTTGAAAATGTTTAGTAATGAAAAAAAAATTTTTTTTTTGCACGAAAAAAGAACTAAACTTAAAATAAAATTAAAAAAAAAATTAACTCTCTCTTAAACACCATTCTTACTATACTATATCTTAACCTAGAACAAATTCTATTCTATTATATGTATGTAAATAATACACATATGATTTTTTTTTTTGTAATTTATTTTATTTTATTTTTTTTTATAAGTATTTTTTTTTTGCACTGTTTTTTCTGTGATTCGCTTTTGTTTTTTGTATTCTTGTTGTTGTTGGAGTTGTTGTCCCGCGGAGCACCTCTTGCAGGCGATGTAGCTTTTAGCGCTGGGTTTGTAATCCGCCCTACGATTTATTTTGTTTTTTTTTTGTATTCCGCACCAAACCAGCAAGGACTTTTTGCCCACCAGTTTATTTGTGGGTTGTCCTTATTTCACCGGTAAAAAAAGTGCACCACGTAGGTGTAATGGGGGAGGGTTGGGGGTTCAGATTTTTTTTTTTTCACTTTGAGAGACTTTCTTTTTGTAGTGGTTAGCCCGGGGAGAATTTACCGTCGGCTCACTTTTCCGCGGACACCCGGTGGATATCACCAAAATGACTCTGTCCCGTATATGAAGCAAAAACTGTGCGCGCCGCAGTTCAAAAAAAAATGTACTTTTTTTTTTTTTATACTATTATACTTGCGCGCCACAATACGAGTATCTCAAGAGAAAAAAAAACAAAACAAGCAGAACCCGAATATCTAACAACCTTGGTGCTTTAACTTCAGACATCGACTGTCCAATTTCAACCAAAAAAGGAGGCGAAAAAAAAATCCCAGCCAACACGACCTTGCCGCTATGTCCCCAGACAGTTCAACAAAAAAACCCGATCTAGTCTGCTGATTTCATGTTTGCACGTGTTGTGACTAGTAGCTCCCTGTTGAAAATAAAGATGGCCTGTGTGTTTCTTCAATTTGAGGCTACAAAAAATATTCAGTCTTTTTTTGTATCTTCGAATCAGCAACACTTTGTGCTACAGCAGCAATGTTCTCAGTACAGCGTCCATGTTTGGTCTATCAGATTCCCGACAGAACCAGTTTCTTAAAATTTTTGCTTTGAATTGTTGACTCATTTAGACAATTATTTACAAATAACAAGTCACGAATTTAACGTTTATTAAAGAATGACCATTTTCATAATAAGTTTAAATAACTTTAATCCGTTCTTCTAGCGCGTTACTGTCTATGGTTAAAATTGTACATGTGTCTACTTCACAAATTTTAAAGATGACATAAAATAATTTTTAATACAGGCAGAATATATAAATGAACGAAAAAGATTAGTATTATTGTGAAATAACTTTTAATGTAGGCCGAAAATATAAATTAATGAAAAAGATTAGTATTATTGTGAAAAAAGCTTGTGCCATATTTTTCATTTATCGAGCACGCTTTTTACACATTAATACTAATCTTTTTCATTTATTTATATTTTTGGCCTATATTAAAAATTATTTCACAATAATACTAATCTTTTTCGTTCATTAATATATATTTTCTGGCTGTGTTAAAAATTATTTTTCATTTTTTAGTTCGATTGATCATTAAAGCGTGTTTTTTAGCTTTTTTAAACCATATTTATTTTCCACTTTTTAGTTCGATGTGGTCATTAAACGTGTTTTTAAGTTTTTTTAAACTATGTTTATTTTCCACTTTTTAGTTCGATGTGATCATTAAAGCGTGCTTTTTAATTTTTTTAAACTATGTTTATTTTTTGTCGGTAGTACTGTAAATCTCCGACAGAGGGCGGACAGTTGTAAAATTTTTATGCTGATAATATAAACAGCGAGACTTAGTGATATTATATTATTTGGGAAAAAGTCATATCGATCAAGTCTTATGATTTATTATTTCGTAATCGAACCATTTCATGTAATGCTTCACTGTTACAGAGGGTTTTACCTGTTAACTTTGAGCAATCAAGTTCTTCAATTCGAATACCGTCCAAAGACCTTCCACGACTAAGTGCTAAGCTTGTCCAGCAGCAAGCAGTCGAGGACCTAGATAAATGACTGCATGATCAACTGTACAACCTCACATCTTGTGGACGGTTAATGCCTAGCTCAGGATTAATGGCAACATCTCTCAGCAGTTCCATAGCTGTATTTTGCTGGGAACTGTATCGATATTGGTTTAATTATGTGTATACCATCTGAACCGAAATCGATACGGACTGACGGAATGTCTTCCTCATATACTTGGCCCCTGCGAAAATTTGGCCAGATAATTTCTGTAATGAAGCTCATATTGCCATTCACTAATCCTCTTGACACATCAATGTTTGACCTTAACATCACTTTAGCTCCTACGAATATTTTCAATACTTTAGGAAGACCTCCTGTTTTATTGATATCGTTAGGTATCACAAGTGCTTATTACCTAAATTTCGTGTAGCATCAATGAGTTGGTCTTGTGCTTTAATTGTATAAATAACTGTCCCTTTATTCTCAAAACTCTGAAGAACTTTTTCATTATGTCTAGCAACTTGGTCATTTCTTGGATAAATTCTTAATGCTTTCTCAATCGAGAACGCATTAGTCGTTGCTGTTGACACTTTTCAAAGAAGAATTTCAAGATGCTTAGACGTCAATTCTCCAACTCTTAGGGCATTAAGCACATCTATAAATGTTGTGTCTCCTTGTTGGCGCATGTTTTGTTTGAGTTCAACCAGGCTGAACTGCCGCCACAAATGTGTAGCGGGCTTCATGTGGTCTGGTTGTTGAAAAACTTGATGTCCTCGAACAGGTGGTAACTGCATTAGATCGCCAAAGAGTAAAATATTTATACCTCCAAAACAAGCGTTCGGGCTTTTCAGTTGACGCAAATGAGAGTCGATCATGCAAAGCATCTCATAAGGTACCATAGAAATTTCATCAATGAACAGAAACTCAACGTGTTGCCATAATTGACGCATTCCTCTTAAATAATTACAAGTAAGAAGTGGCATACTAACAATAACTCCATCTTTTTGAACTGGAAGTTTGAGCAAACGATGTAGTGTAGATCCACCGACCAACCGTGCTGCAACTCCAGTGAGAGCACCAACTTTCACGACCGATTTTCCATAACATCGGTTAACTTGGTTTTTCAATAGATTAAAGAGAAATGTTTTCCCGGTGCCTGCTCCACCAGTTACGAAAATTTTCTCTCGTTTAATATCGCCATTGAGTTGATTTTTAATACTCTCTGTAATAAAAATGAACAATTGTCTTTGATCAATATTCATAGCCTGTTGTGCTCTCTGAAATTGATCATTGCTCATTTCTGTGTCTGGTAATTCTTCTTCTCCAGCTTCAGGATTTATAATCTCTGGCTGTTCTAAAATTTCAAATGCATGTACTTGGTTAAATGCATTTTCAAGCTGTTGGCCCCGTTCTCGATGTTGGCGCATATGTCTACTCACTTTCTTCAAACGATTCTCTCGAGCTAAGAATGCCTCTTTCGAATTGTCGAAATCTTCAAGTAATTCAATTTCTGAACGATAAGGCACATATTGAACGAGTAAGCTGTAGAAAAAGTTTTCTGGATCCGATGCTGCTATAAAGTATGGCACGCTGACGACTGCAGGGACATTTCTCACAACCATTTTGCTCTCATCTAACAACGTGATGAGTTGGCGACGCATGTTTGGGTGTTCTTCATAAGCATCATGATCAACACTTTCCTCGGTCTCACTTACCTTTTTCGGATAGAGAGGTTCAAATAACATTGCAAACTCTGTAAGGCTCATGTTCACAAAATCGTAGTCAGGATGTTGTAGCGGACGTTTTTCATATCTTTCAAAGATGTTACTATAGTAGCCAGTTGCGTGTCCGCTTCTGTCGAATTACAATACTCGGTAACGCTGTTCTGGCTTCCTTGTGTTCAGGAAAATACAACTTCACGAACTATCACGTAATGGGATATGACAAAGTCGATACGCCCATTCTGCAGCTGATACTTGTCGTTCATGAAGAACCTTCATGAACTTCATGAGCTTGCGTGAAATATCAGTCTCTTCGCGTTGAATTTGCTGTATTGCCTGCGCGATTCCAGAATCTACACCTTCAGGTTCTGCTTTCGATAGGTACTTTGCAATATAGTAAGCTATCGTTTCGTTTGATCCGCACGGTTGAATATCCATGTTACCTGTCCACAGTCTCAATAACTCTGGGTGGTAATTATTTACCCAAGCATTTTCCTTTCGACGCTTAAGTAAACAAATTCTGCCACCATTACGGAGAAAATCATCTGAAGAATGTGACACTATTCGTGTCTCGTTACATTCTTGACGTGGAAAGTTGAATCGACATCTTACAGAAGTATTATTTTTTGTACAAGTTTGTGTATGCCGATGAATTTGACATTTCTTAACAAGTTCATGAAGAGTCTGAATCCTCTTCGTCTGTAGGCAGTTTACAGCAACAGTTACGATCAAGAAGAAGCTTCCCTTCCTCTGTGTCAAAGTCTGGATGATTTTCAATCCAAATCACCATATGAAGGTGAGGGCTGTCACGATTCTGAAATTCTATACACCACCAATGGTCTTTTACTTTTCCGCCAAATACTTCATCATTATTTTTGATAAATTTCATTAGAGCATTTACTCTAACCATGAAATTTCCACTCAAAATTACTGGGTATTTTTCGATAAGTTGTTGAGTCTCATAAATGTCAAGTGTACTAGGATCAACATCAGGCCTACCATCAGCTATCAACAAAGCTTTTCGTTGATCTAACCAATTGAGATCATTTTAACTAAATGTTACAAAGTAGGTTGGAGCTCCTAAACATCTGATTTGAGCTAATAGCTCGTTCAAGGCTGATCTCCAATAGGCTGCAGAACCTCTCAAATTTTTGACATAAAGATGGACGTCTTTGACTGCTGCTTCTTGATTAACAATTTTCTTGCCGCATGCCGATATAGTGCTTTTAATTCGATATATTCAAAGAACGATAAGGCATAAAAGAGATAGTCGTTGCGTTGAAATCTTCCCAAAATTCTGAACTGAAAGTAGTCTAACGCTGTAATATTCACAGGTGTTTGCTCTTTGAAACCGTTCTTTCCATAGGGAAACAAAAAGTACCAGGAAAATTCTTCTGCTTTCAGTTCATAACCCACATTTACAATATTGTCTTTCGTTTTGCTTGTTATTTCATTAAGATTTCGAGAAACCTGTAATTCATCTTCCACATTCGGTTGCATTACATCAATCGGTGCCATCACTGATGTCTGCAGTGGAATTGTTTGATAAGACAATTCCTGTTGGGAAGGAATGATTATTTGGGACGCTCCCGCTAATCTCTCAGTACTCTGATGTATTTCTGTCTCCTCAAAATCATCATGTACATTAAAGACTTGAACATCAACGTAATCAAGAGTATACTGCACATTTTTGCTGCCTGTTGTACGTTTACAAATCCTTATGAAGTCGTCTAAATTATCGCACTCGATAATGCAAGCTTTTCCATTCTTGTCGTTTGCTCTGGATCCCTTTTGACCACAAGAATGAGAGTTACTGAAGTAATATTTATTATCATAGTGCATTACTCCGAATGATTGTCCTTCTGTTATTAGTATGCCCGCATTATGCTCCATGAACAGATCTTCCAAACCTTGACGAAGAGTGTGACCAAAGTTTGCTTCGTTAAATTTATCATTTAAGCTTCCAAATATGCTTGGTTATTCGTCAAAAGTGATCTGAAACCTTTTGTCGAATGTGATCAAATCATCTTTGATCGGATTGAAATTTCGCACCAATAGGTAACAATTAGCTTCAATAGGATAAGCAGTTAAATTTCTCTCTGTTTGGAACCGTATATTGCTGTAGATTTGGTCACATGTTATCATATTTAAATTAAGGATATTTGTAGACCAATGTTGTGGTGAAAGAATACAGGCCCGTAGGATGTTTGCCAGTGCCATTGCACAGCATTGTACGCCTGCGAATCCTGATGTGAATATGTCATCGTTGCCTTGATGACACGATGCACGTACGATTCTCGAGAAATCGCTGATTCCCAGTAAGCACTAGCGTCCTCCGTACGTTCTTCATTCGTCTCTATAGTAATCTCTACTGGTGATTCTTCTACTCTTATAATATCCTTATCATTAATTACAACGTTCTGATCGATAATGACGCCTTTGTAAAGTGGATTGTTAGCAATTAACCAATTCAGTGCATCATATACTTTTTGCCCAGATACTGAAAACTGTCGTGTTACATTAATATTTTCAAGACGCTCAGTAATTACAACTATTCCAGCATTATTTGTGGTTCTTGGTAACATGTTCGGAAGATTTTCAGTAACTTCGAAAACATCCTGAGCGAACAATACCGCTTGACCTCGAAAACTATATTGCCCAAATACGCCACTTAATTTGATAATTTTTACAAATGTAATAATGCGCGAAATCAGCCTTTGTTCGGCTTGTGATAAGTCCACGATTACCTCTGGAATAGAGCCTGGATCCAGATTTTTCCAATAAGCTTTAGATGGTGCAGTATTTGTCTTTGAGCTCAAATGAGTTTTGCAACGGTTGCAAACGACCAAGCCATTTATCTGTGTTAATTCGTTAGGCAAATATGGTGCTGTTTTAGTATTTATAATCCACTTAGATATCTGATGTTGATAGCACCTTTTAGTTCATACTTCACATATCTTATCACAAAACGTGTTAATTGCCTGCCTAAAGCCCGTTATACTGGCTCTAGTTAATCTTCAGAACTCTGCATTTCGTTGCTGCATTTGCTGTAAACGAGCTTCTCTGGTTTGTTCAGATTCTGAAGCTCGGATTTCAACTGTGTGCTGACGCACTTGCTGCAAACGAGCTTCTCTAGTTTGTTGAGATTCTGAGGCTCGGATTTCAGCTGTGCGCTGACGCACTTGCTGCAAGTGAACTGCTCTGGCCTCCTCTGACTGTTTAGCTCTATAATTTTTCATATAGAGCTTTCTTTTTTTCTTTCTCTCTTCTAATTCCTCACTTGAGAGTTTTGACGTTATTTTTATTGACAGTTGTCTTCTTTTCTCTAATGTCCTTCTCTTCTGTGTTTTGTTATATTTTAGTTTGTTTTCCATAATATTCCCACGAGTAATAGACAAATAAGTGGTCCGCCCCCCCAGAGGTCCGATAGAGGGGTAAGGCACTTATACAACAGGGTGTGCCTGGTTCCCTGAGGTTGACGCTAGCGACAAGACATTTTTAGTCACCTTCTTGCCATTCATCCCTCGGCACGTTTCTCACCAGTATATTGGATTGGGTGATTTATAACATGTGCATCATAACATTCGTGTACATCTCTGAACTAAGCTGATTGCCCTATGATTTTCAAAACCATTGAGTATTCGCTAAGTAAACATGTATTCATAATACATCAAACGATGAATTAAAGTTGACCATTGCGTTCAGCATGGGAGTACGTAACAACAAATACCTTGCGGCCATTCCAGAGTTGTGTTGGTTTTCTTCCGTATGTAATGACCATAAACATGTACCGCTGTTATTTAACCCTTGCCTACAGCTGAGTCATGATGCCTTACTATAGGTAGAACCAACGTTGCCGTAGGTCGTATGGTCTAGCACCGACGACGAATCTTTCAAATGTCTGCCTTATCAACTGTCGATGGTAGGTTCGATGACTACCATGGTTGTAATGGGCACCGGGGAATCAGGGTTCAATTCCGGAGAGGAAGCGTGAGAAACAGCTACCATATTTAAAGAGTTGCGTCTTAATCCGTTCGGCCAACAGACCAACCAACTGAAAGTGACCAGTATGTACTAACATGATTAAGCCAAGTGCTCGAGCCAAAGAGTAGAGACGGTACGCATGCGCAGATCGCACTCATACTTTTGTCTCTAGCTCTCACACAGAGGATATATAAGGAAAGAAATTAATTAATCCTGGCGATCCTTACTAGGACATAAAATGGGATAAACTTATCGAATTATTGTATTGTCATCGGTCCTTGATAATTCTACAAAGTTTCAATAAAATCTGACCGTTCAAAGTGGGTCAAAATCAAGTTCAAAGAAGTCGGTTACAAACAAACAAGCAAGCAAATATACAGGTGAAGCTAATAAAAGCGTGTTAAAAAAGATAGCGTTCAGAAATTATTCATTATCGACATCTAGGAGCGACTTGTAAAAAACCCTTTATATATGGTATACGAGGGTTGTCTGAAAAGTTTCCGCAACGTAAAGATAGCGGCACTCGTTAATAAAAGCTAGTGAATGCTAGTTGTGCATCTTTTTACAGTTACTTACCGATGTTGCAGTAATTTTGAACGCGCAGTTTTTAGTTGACAGTCGTTTGAGTGAGTCGATGTGAGTGTTTTTTGTGAAAATGGAAAAAATTGAGTATCGAGCTGTTATTAAATTCTTGTTTTTGAAAGGCAGTACGCCTACGCAAATCAAAAATTACTTGGACTCTGTGTATGGGGACTCTGCACCAGCATTTACCACAGTGAAATTTTGGGCAGCTGAATGTAAACGTGGCCGTAAGAGCTTGGGAGATGAACGTTCGGGACGTCCAAAAACTGCAACCACTGACGATAACATTGCTAAAGTTCACCAAATGGTGTTAGACGACCGTCGAATTAAAGTGAGAGAGATAGTAGAGGTTATGAAAATGTTTGTTACATATTAAATCAAGATTTAGGCATGAGAAAGCTGTCCGTGCGTTGGGTGCCGCGTTTGCTTAAGTTAGACCAAAAACGTGTTCGAATGAACATTTCCAACACTCTGTTGGCGCAGTTTAGGCGAATTAAATCCGAGTTTTGGCGCCGATTAATTACTGTAGATGAAACTTGAATACACCATTATACGCCCGAAACAAAAATTCAGTCAAAACAGTGGACTGCAAAGGGCGAGCCGGCTCCAAAAAAAGCAAAAACTGTTTTTTCGGCTGGGAAAGTGATGGTGACTGTTTTTTGGGATAGTAATCGATTATCTTCAAAAAGGAAAAACCATTACAGGAGCATATTACGCATCATTACTTGCCAAGCTGACGGCAGAAATTGCTGAAAAACGGCCACATTTGCAGAAAAAGAAAATCCTGTTTCACTAAGAGAACGCGCCGACTCACACCTCAGCGGTTGCCATGGCGAAAATCTATGAATTACAGTTTGAACTGCTTGACCATTACCCTTATTCACCAGATCTAGTCCCAAGCGACTTCTTTTGTTCCCTCATCTAAAAACTGCGCTCGGAGGACAGAGACTTTCGTCAAATGAGGAGGCAATCACCTTCGTGAATAATTATTTTGCAGAGAAAAACGACAAGCACTATTTGGGCGAATTATAGAGATGGGAGCATCGCTGGGAGAAGTGTGTAGAGTTACAAGGTGACTATGTAGAAAAATAAAAAAAAAATGTCTTGTATCATTGTTCGGTCGGAAACTTTTCAGACAACCCTGGTATAAGTTAACACGGTATAAGTTCACACTAGGGCCAACATTCGATTCGTCAGCATGAGCAACATAACAAGTCAACGACAGAAGTTCGCACATGGCTCAACGATCGATACAGGTTACATATAGTATTCCATAGAATACCCACGAAGTTCTATTTTTTCTCTTTAAAAGAAATGTAACAATATCTTTTTGTTTTGTAGCCTGTTTTCGAATGCGTTGACACTATTAATTTGCAATTAAGCAACAAGAGAAACAGGTAAGCAAATGCGAAAGCTGAGCCTGCAAATACCTTAGAAACTAAGAATAGATATAAGTAAGCAAAATGGTTTTTGTAGTAGTCCGTAAGTTATCATCAAGAAATAAAGTACTCGCTCTCGTTTGAACCAAATAGAGAATTGGTTTTTTAACTCCAATCGGTGAGAAAAATCTAAGTTACATGATACCTATATTTCACCCGCAACAGTTCAAGCAACATCGTCAGCATAAGCAACAAGCAACACTGTATTCACCACACTACGACAACTTTTCAGCTGAACTTGCAGGAATCATATCCGTTCCCACGACAGGCAGTTGACTGGTCATTAAAATTTAGGTATTTAAACTCTTAGATTTAGAAACATGTACTCAGTTTTTAAGTTAATTCTTGTAAGACAGATACGCTGCCCATATAAAGTTTTTTTAAAAACATTTGAACTTTAAATGTTTTAATTGACGCCCGAGCAGGGACTGGTATCGCATGTGTTTTGGTATAGTGTTCGACCGATAAAGTTCGATATTGACCACCAAAAGTCTTCAAGTAGTTCAAAGTGCGTTTCGAACTTATAAATCGCAAAAACACCTGAAGTAGTTCAAGTGCGTGTACGGAAGAACACATAAATTGCCAAAAGTTCTTGTTATATACATATATACATTTATTGTGAATTTGGCATCACATCAACAGTGCGACAAAACAATATTTATATGTCATTTCCTAGAGTGAAACCTCTTCGCTCACTCCTTCTTTTCTTTTTCGGTTGCCAATGGGAACGCACTTCTTTCGACCTCCAAATTTATTTTCCGAATCAGTTCAGTTTTCAGTTTAAATGCATTTTTATTTTCTTAATTAATTTACTCTTACATGCTAGACAAAAAAATGCTTAAAAATTAGCTTAAATAACTTACAAATAATCTTAGACTAACTTAATGGCCCCATGCGGGCACTCTAAGTTAAACCTAACACTTAAACTAAGTCTTTCGACGTATATTACTGTTTATATTTAATTTTATACTTACATGTTAAAACTAAAACTAAGAAAATAGATTTTAAGCAAAAACTTAGTATATGGACATTTTAATAGTATTATAAAAACCTAAAACTAAAAACTTATAGACTACTTAAAAAATATATCTTAATCTACTTAACCTACTTACAACTAATACGTACATATATATATATATATATACACACATAATGCGTATATACTTAATATATACACATATGCACATACATACACATATATATACATAAACATATATATATATATATATATATACATGTACACACACACACACATATATATATATATATATATATATATATAATTTTTAATTTTTTTTTTTGTTATTTTTTATTTTTATTTGTTTTTTTTTTGTTTTTATATATATATTTATTTTTTTTTCTTAAAAACTAACTTATACCTACTTAAAACTACGTAAGCCGGCCATGGCTAGGCTGGCCCACTTTGCTTCACATGAAGCTACCTATTACTTGAGGAATTCGACGACGAACCCTCCCCTCCTTCAAATAGCCACCAAAATTGTTGGTGCTGCCGAGCAACATCCCTCATGTCGCGACTCCCTACCGCCCTACTGAACCGGAGACGCTCCGCACTGCCATGTGCGACGTCTCTGTCGTAGTTGAGTCGCCTGTCCGCAGCTGTTCGAGCAACGTGGAAGATTAGCGGCACAGCCAATCTGTCCTGGATCAGACCTTTACTATCGAGGTAGAGGAACGCTTCTGGAGGAACATTGCCGTCAAAGCGAACTCTCTCATGATACATATAATTAGGGTAGTAAGCCCCAGAGATCAGGTTGTTCGACGATGTCATTGCTCTTGCAATGTGCCTTCGAGTCAACTTAATAACAAAATTGTCCACTCTTATTAGGTTCGCCCTATTGTACAAGACCTCATTGCGATAGAATTTTATGTACTCAGACTCTGGTGTTCTGCATAAGCGAAGACAAGCCCTAAGGCAAGCCCTCTCAAACACCCGAATCTTTTCCAATAAACTTGCTCTCACGTTGAACCACACAGGACATCCAAATACAAGCATGGGCCTGATAAGGGCCATGTAGCAGATCACCTTCACCCTCGCATCGAGTTGGCTGTTATAAAACAGTCTCCTTTTAAGGGCAAAAGCACCTCTGGCTCTGGCCAGAGCAACATCTATATGTTTGTTAAAATATAGATATTGATCTAGCCAGATCCCAAGGTATCTGACTACATTTCGACAAGCAAGTGGCTGTCCATGTTGTCCGACGATAGAGAACTTTCGCCAATTCTTTCTGGTATCCCTAGAGGCCCCAGACAAAGGCGTTCTAAACAGAATGGTTTCCGACTTCTGAAAGTTGATTTTCAGCTTCCAGTCATCGCAATATCGCTTAATTTTTTCGAAGTCACGTTGCAAAAGCATATTAATGACCTCAATTTTTGGACCTGATCTGTACGCTATTAAGTCGTCTGCGTACGCTATGGCATGGTGAAGTGAACCTATCAGATCACTTGTGTAAATGTTGAATAGGATCGGCGAATTTACCGCACCTTGTTGCAGACCGTTTTTAATGTTAAATCTTCCAGCAGAAGTCACATCGCCATTTTTCACGATGAACTGTCTACTGGAGAGCATATCAAAGAGAATATACAGCAGTGGTTTACTAATGCCCAACCTGTCCAGCTTGAAGAAGAGTCCCTCTAACCATACGGTGTCGAAGGCCTTTTCCAAGTCAATCAGGCAGGCACCAGTGCACTGTTTTTTGCCTTTGTTCCATTGGATATCAGAGACCAGTTTAGACGCAGCATGAATGATATCATGCCCCGCCTTGAAACCGAATTGATTATCCGGAACTATATGTTTGTCCTCAACCCACTTAGTCAGGACTCTATTGATCACCTTCTCGAAAACCTTACTGATGTTTGGAAGAAGACTGATCGAGCGGAGATTCGCCGGATTGGAAGAATCTTTATTCCTTTTGGGAATGGGATGTACCACCGCAGTTTTCCAATGTGCTGGATAATGTGCATTATTCATTGCATTATTAAACAGGGTGGTATAAATGTCCACCGCTTCTAGTGGGAGATGTCGAAGCACAATGTTCGGTATTTCATCGGTTCCCACTGATTTCTTACTTCTAAGTGATTCGAAGATCGTTTGGAGCTCTTCCTTCGAAATGAACGGTGGTAATACCCTTTCGTTGGTGATGACATTATTTGCCATATTCTCGTCACTGAACTGGGTGAAACCCGAGCTCTCGAATCGCCAATTCGCAATTTCATTTTGAAGGCAGGAATTGTGCACAAGGACTCGACTCTCCAGGTCGTGGTTCGGGCCAATGATGTCATTCGCCTTGTACACTTCCTGGAAAGTCGCTCCTATAGCCTCTACCTTCTCCTGCGGATCCTCGATCACAAAGAAGTTGTCATCATCAACGGCCTCATCTGGATCAATACCTGCTGCTACAAGTATTTGTTCGTTGTTCGTCGTTCGGGCTATTCTAAGACATGGAAGGTCGTTTTGATTATTTCTCCGAAATATTTTATTTATTTGCGGGAACATATTCGGGTTGCTGGTGTTTACAGCCCGAATTTTGTTGTTCCAATACAAACTTACAGAATTTCTGTAATTTTCTTTTATTAATATCTGGAGGTTTTTAATCGACGACTTCAATGTCATGATCTCCGGGTTATGTCTGTCAGTAAACTGTCTGTACAAGGTTTTTAGTCTTGACAGCAGCCTACTTTTTTGTCGGTGCAGTGCGTCAATAGTTGCATTGCGGAATAAGTCTTCGTCGTCAGTGTGTTGATACCGAGGTATCGTTTTGTCCATTGTTCGTTTAATTGTCTCGTCCAATAGTCTAAGATACCTGTCAATCTCCTCGTTTGACAGATTTCTGTTGGACGGTGGGTAGAGCGAATTCGAGGAGAGTGCTCTAGTCAGTGTTCTGGTGAAGTGTGTCCAACGCACCCTACTATAATTGTAGGAATGCCTTTGCACAAACTCATCCAATTCCGCAATTTCGTTGGGAACAGTTATTTCGGTGCTGAGACCGCAATGGTCACTGTCATACACGAAAGTGCGTAGACAGTTTGTAGTTTGTTGGTTAGTGCACGTCAGTTGTATTCGTGAGTCGAACAGCAGGAGATCCAAATAGGACCCGTGTCTGGGAAACGACGGACTATCCGTGGCTTTGAGGCCGAGTCGATACATCACATTGTGCTGACTCCACCAATTGAATAGTAGATTCCCTCTAGTATTTGGTGTATTATTTCCCCAATCTCTATGTTTGGCGTTAAAATCTCCGCCGATAATAAAAAAGTACTCCTCCAATTCCAGCCTCAGGAATCGAAACAGTGTCTCGAGCTCTGAGATGAATAAAGTGGATTGAGTAGCCTTAGATGCATAAACAGACACCATGTATAACCGCTTTCCACTACGGAGAGGAATGTACATGATGCATGCTTCCAGCACCTGAAATCTACGTACTACACGACTGTATACTCTTTTGAAACGCAGTCCCTTTCTTACAAAGATCGCAACACCACCTCCTTGAATAGAATTGGGTCGGTTTCTTCGTAATATTTCATATCTTCTGTGTCTCATTTTGTGCCTTTTGGTAAGCTTAGTTTCGCTAACCAAAAGCACATCAGGGGCTTGGTCTTTGAGCAACTTAAACAGTGCGGCTCTTCGTTCGAACCTAATCAGTGAATTAACATTCACTGCAAGGACCTTCAGGGTTTGCTCCGCCATGTACGTACCCATTACGACTGGAGGTGCGTTAGGCCCGGCAGCAGCGCGTATATTTGATCTACTCGCTTAGCCTGTTCCTGTATTTGACGCTGAAGCTGAGCCATCTGCCCCTGAATAGAGAGCAAGATAGCCAGCATGTCAGGTACAGGTTCAGGTGCTCTAGGCGCTGGGGCCTGAGAAGCTACCTTTGCTTGTTGTACCGTAGTTCCCCTACCTGCCGCCATTTGGGCGTAGGTAATTTGGGGAGTAACGGCTGGTGTTTGTGCCTGCACGAGTGGACGTTTAACTTCCACTTTCTGCTGCCGAGCCAGATTTACTCTTTTGATGTATTGGAATTTGGGACAACCCCGATAATTTGCGGTGTGTCCCGTGTTCCTACATAAAGCACAAGAGAGTTGGCTTTTTTCCGACGCTCCGTCCTTACCTAGAGCGCATTCCTCTGACTTGTGGTTCTTTCCACACTTCACGCATCGAGGCTGCATTTCGCAGTTCGACGCGGCGTGCCCGAACCTTTGGCAGCGAACACATTGTAAAATGTTTTCGCTCCTCTTTAATTTTTCCCAGTGTACAACCTGGTAGTCTAGGACTTTTATACTCCTTAGACCGTCCAGTTTGCTGTTGGGACTTAGCTGAACCAGGAAGAGCGGTAGTTTCCGCTTCTCCCTTTTGGCTCTAGCCGTGACAAATGGCTTGACCCCCACGAATTTGAGCCCTTCGCACTCCTTCTCTTTCAGCAGTGCAAGGAGCTCCTCCGGATCAGTCGACGGTTCTAACCCCCTCAGCAGCATTGTTTGCAGCTTCTCCCCCTTCGGGGTGTAGGAGAAGAACTCCGTCGTCGAATCCCTCAATAAACTTTTAATTTTATGGTAGCGCTCCACTGTATTACAGTGGATCGCGTGCCTATCTAAGCTAAGTCTTTTAATATAAAAATTATTGCCTATGGCCGACTTACATAGTTCTTTTGTTTCCTGTAGTTCCATCTTAAATGTATTTATAGGTGGAACCCTTTGTTTTGAAATTTGCTGTTTCTGCTGTTGTTGTTGTTGCTGCTGCTGTTGTTTTTGTTGCTGCTGTTGTTGTTTCTGCTGCTGCTGCGGCTGTTTTTTCTGTTGCTGTTTTTGTGGCTGCTGCTGTTGCCGTTGTTGTGGTTGCTCTTGTTGTTGTTGCTGGTGGCTCTTAAGTTTTTGTTGGTGTTGTTGTAGCACCTGCACTATTGTTTTTGTTTGGTGTTGTTGGCTCAGCTTTTGAGCTAGCTGCGTCTGCTGTTGCTGTTGGGATTGCTGTTGCTCTTCCCTCTTCCTTCTTAGCATTTGCTTGCCTTTTATGGCTAGTACTCTTTGTTGTAGCATTTTGATGCTACTACTGATTGACTCCATTTCTTCCTCTTCATCTTCCGATTCGGTTGACGCCAAGGAAGCGAAGCTGTTCTCTTTCACATATTCGTGAACATCTGAGGCGAATGGGTTGTTGTCGATAAATTGCCCGGGTTGATTCATTTCTGCCGTTGATATCATTGATTGCGCCCCTTCCTTCACTCCACCAAGCAGCTCGACAGTGGAAGTTGGTAAGATGGGACGTTGTACAAAGCTGGAAGTTACCCTTAACTTCCTTCTTCTCTTCGTCTTTGGTTCTGCCCCTGCTGGTGTTTGGCCTGAACCACTCGATATATCGCCTGTCTTATCAGCGGATCCCGCTATTGGCGTAGCGGACCGCTCTCCGCACTCCATCGCGTGATGTTGTTTAACACTTTGTTTTTATTTTTTTTTTCTTTTAATTGAAGAAAAAAAAAAAAAGATCTATTTAACCCGGGGTTGAACCCGCACCCGTTAACTGGTAATCGCGCACACTTCCACTGGGCTAATTGGAACCGTATATTGTATTAGCCAATTGTCTTTTTTATTTTTAATTATTAATTATTTTAATTTTAACTCGTGTCACTACTCAACCAAAAGTCGAAACACGTCTGGATTCGGCGGAGATCAATGAACGACTGTGATTTATTTTCCGAATGTTAAGTTTCAAATGTAAATTAAAAGTGTAATTTAAATAAACAAGTTTGTGAAATCCGTGAATCTTTTATTTACCACATACACAACAAAGTATTGGCGACGAGGATGGAATACGGATAGTGATGCTGATTGCGGATTACGCTGCTTGTGGATCGTCGATTGCTGCTGACTGATTTGTGCGTACAATTTATATTAAAGCATTACAAAATTACTGATGGTGATAATCCTTCTACCGGACACAACATCATGCAACCAACATTTACCGTGGAAACATTTTGTGCCACAAATGCCAGATGGTCACAATGAGTTAAGCGGCTGGAGGTGGCATTTTCTTTATTTAAAGTGAGTGCTGACCAAAAACTACCCTATGCTTTGCACTACATGGGCCATTAGTCATACGACATTTTATGCGTCAAATTTGCTCCGAAATTTCCCGAGAATAAATCCTGCAGTGAAGTGGTAAAGATGATACACGAGTTCTACGATCCTACGCCGTTGGAAATAGCTGAGGTTTTTCGATTCCAGCACCGAAAACAACAGGGCGGGGAATCCGTTCAAGATTCTCTTCATGCGCTCCAGAAATGTGCTATAAATTGCAACTTTGGCAGTTTCCTCAAAACAGCAATTGGCAAACAATTTGTTTATGGATTAAGTGCCGAACGTGTTCAAAGTCGACTTTTGGAAACGAGAGACTTTACTCTTACCTTAGTCTGGAATTGCCAGTGAAGGATGCAACTCAATTACACTCAAGACACGCGGTAGCAACAATACGGTTTCAGGATCAGAGGAAGAACAGATCACCCCCGATTAGTGCAGGAAGTTTTAATAATACATACAAAAAAAAAATTTTATAAAACAAAAAGAAAGGAGTGCTAATAATACAAACAAAGATAGGAATACCAAATGTTATCGATGTGGTGATTCGGTCACTGGGCATACGTTTGTAAAAAGAAAAATGAAATTTGTAGTTTGTGTAAAATTCGGGGGCACTTACGCGGGAGTATGTTTAAAGGCTAATAATAATAATAAGCAAAATACACATAAAATAGAAGAAATTTTGAACATCTCTTCATTAAGCCGGTATAAATTTCAAGTTATAGTCGAGGTAAAACTCATTAAATTTTAAATCGATACGGGCTCTGCTGTATATTTCTAGAATACATTTCCTCTACTTAAATTGAAAAATACTCAAATACAGTTAGTTTCATACTGCCAAACTCAATTGAAAGTTTTGATTTTGTTTCGGTTGATGTGCAATTTAAAAATCAGACATTCAGGTTAGATTTATACGTTGTTGCTAGTGGGAACTCCTTATTGTTGGGTCGCGAGTGGATTCGCGCATTAGACATTAAATTTAATGACTTTCGTGAAATTTTACAAGTTTCTAAAAGTCACGCCATTGCAAAACTGATCCAGAGATATAATGATTTCTGTACCCCAGGCGTGGGAAAAATTTCGGGAATGCAAGCCTCCATTCATTTAAGACCAATTTTCCCTAAGGCGCGTCAAGTTTCATTTGCACCCCAAAAAAGGGTTGAAGAGGCAATACAGAATTTAGTCGAGCAAGTCATTTTAGAAAAGGTTGGCAGTTCGGAATGGGCTACACCTATTGTTCCAGTAGTCAAAACTAATGGCAGCATCCGTATTTGTGGTGATTTTAAGTGCACTTTAAACCCAGATATTGAAATTGATGAACACCTATTGCCCACAATTGATGAACTGTTTTCTAAAATGGCAGGGGGTACTAAGTTTACTAAAATCGATCTTAGTAAAGCTTATCTACATCTCGAAGTTAAGCCCGAAATGCGGCACATTTTAACCCTTAATACGCATAAAGGTATTTTTAGATGTAATAGATTAATGTTCGGACTGGCTAGTGCACCAGCTATTTAGCAACGATGCATGCAGCAAGTTCTCCAAGATATTCCTGGGGTGACAGTATTTCTAGATGATATTAAGATTACGGGATCTAGTGACGAAAACTATCTTTTGAATTTAGAAGAAGTTTTAAGGCGTTTACAAAAATTTAATCTCAAAATTAATTTAGAAAAAAGTACTTTTATGAAGGATCAAATTGAATACTGTGGCTATTTGATCGATAAAGAGGGTATCCATGAAACTAAATCTAAAATAGATGCAATTCAAAATGCATCACTGCCGAAGGACAAAACACAAATCCGTGCTTTTATCGGTTTAGTTAACTATTACGGGCGTTTTCTAAGAAATTTAAGTTCAATCCTATACCCAGTAAATCAACTTTTACAGAAAAATTCGAAATTTTTGTGGACCACCGATTACGAGGCGACTTTCAATATAGTCAAAAGAGAAATGCAATCTCAAACGGTACTAGTACACTATAACCCAAAACTGCCTTTAGTTCTTGCTACAGATGCATCGCCCTAAGGGGTAGGAGCCGTCCTTAGTCATTTGTACCCTGATGGGGCAGACAGGCCTATTCGATTTGCATCAAAAAGTTTAAACAATACTCAAAAAAGCTTTTCCCAAATAGACAAAGAAGCTTTCGCCATAATTTTAGGGGTCAAGAAATTTTACCAATACCTTTACGGAAATATTTTTACCTTGGATACAGATCATGTACTTTTAATTCAGATATTTTCCCCTAAAAGAGTTTACCAGTATTATCTGCCGCTCGCATGCAACATTATGGTCTTTTTCTTCAAAGCTTTAATTACAGCATAAAATATAAAAAGTCCTCTAAACATGCCAACGCCGATGCATTATCCCGCTTACCCCTAAAATTAAGTGATAAATTCTTATTTGATGAACCCGATTATGTCGAATTATTACAAATACAAGTGGTGAAAATTTCTGTCAAAAAAATTAGAGAAGAGACGTCATAGGATGACGCTCTTTTAAAGCTATTGGAAGCTTTAGAATTTGGAAAAACAATTTCAAAGAAATTCAGTTTTAACGTTGATCAACACAAATTTAGTCTACAAAGTGGTTGTATATTACGTGGGGATAGAACTGTTATACCAAGAGCCCTTCGTAGCAAAGTCCTTTCTGAATTGTATTCGGTACATTTCGGCATTGTTAGGATGAAGAACTTCGCTCGCAGCTCTTGCTGGTAGCCAAAAATCGATGAAGATATCGAGGTGTACGTGAAGTCTTGTTTCGAATGTAATAAATTGCAGACGAATGTACCAAAAGCCCCGCTTCATCCATGGGAGGAAGCAAGTAGACCATTTGAGAGAGTTCATGCTGATTTTGCTGGTACTTTTAGAGGAGTTTACTATTTTATTTTGGTAGATGCTTAAGTCGTTGACCTGAAATTTATATTCTTAAAAACATAACAACAGAAAATACAATAGCAGTATGTAGGCAATTTTTTTGCACTTTTGGATTTCCATATATATTCATTTCAGACAATGGAAGACAATTTACATCATACAAATTTAAACAATTTCTTTTCCAACATGAAATTGAACACAAGTTTACTGCACCGTATCACCCGACTATAAACGGTCTGGCCGTTCAAACTTTGAAAAGGTCTTTAAAGACGATGCGGTGCGAGGGCAATTCAATTTCTTCTACAGCACCGAAAGATGCCTCATGAGATGAGAAAAACCTTACAAATCTGTTAAAAATAAAAAGGTTTTTCTCAAAACCTTACAAAGTGTCAATTCCTTCTACAATGGAGGAGGATTTACCATCTGCATAAGGAGGTTTTGATAGAGGGAGCAGGATCTGACACATGATTATTTTATAACATTTTTAAAATAATAAAACATTATATATTGCTTTTTTGATCAACAAATAAATTTTTTTATTTTCAACGCATATTAATCTTTTTTTATTAGTTCAGTCTACTTTTATTTAAGTTTGAGGACGTAAATTAAAATAACGAAATAAATTTACCAACAGAAAAAACATTTCATAAAAACGTAATTTAATATAAAAAATAAATCGCACTAGACAACGAAAAAAAAAAACAAACAAACAAAACAAAAATGATACTTCATAAATATTTAGTAAGTAACAAAAAATAATACGTAATAATAATAAATAATACGAGTACTAACGAACATCAAATTCTTCAAAGTCCACATTAAAATAAATTTTTGGCCTTGATTTGCAGCTACCAACGAGATCAGAGGGCAACGGCAGTTTTGCTGCAATGTCAGCCCTTAAAGCCAATCCTATGTCTTCTACAATTGGTTCGAAGAAGCAGTTTTGGAACCTTTGGCGGCGATAATATTTAATCGTGTAAGCCAAGGAACTTGTCTCATCCACACTCTGAATGATACCTACGTAGTAAAATATCTTCTTGTTCTTGGTCTCGAATTCCACAAGCACGAAGTCATTAATTGTCGGATTAAACTTTGATTGCAGTTTCAAGAGGTTACATTTGATAGATGGAGGCTCTTCTTCATCGTTAGACACTTGAAAGGTATCAGAATCATCCTGAAGACTAATTTCACCATCGTCAGAAGATGATTCACTATCAAGAACTCGTCTTACAAAAATAGGTTTTGGCAATTTGCTGTTGCTTTTAGTTTTTATTTAGTTTTTATAGGCTTGACTATTTTTTGTGCAGCTAATGCTTTCAATTTATTTTTTTCAGGTGTTTCTGTATAGACTTTGGAAGTTCCACAATTAACGCGACTTTTTTTTGGACAGTTTCGGATACTGGCGAAGAGCTTTCGGTGTTATATGTATCGGGTCAACTGCTCTACAGGATGGGGAATTCTCTGGGCTTCTGTATAACATATATCTTCAGAATTTCCGGAAGGATTAACTAGCTCTGTTTCAGGCATAACCAAGCTGTCTTTATTTGATGATGTCATTGGAATATTTAACCCGGTTATAGTTTCAATTTCAGATACCGCAGCTACCTGCTCTTTAAATTATCCTCTTCGGAAAATATAAAATCATTGCACGGAAATATACCGGCTGAAAGAAATCCGTGTGTAATGTTTTCTGGGTTAAATGATCGCCTAAATGGTTCGTTTGTAAGATATACCACATCACTGATGTTAATAAATTTGCTAGGATTGTTAGACAAGAAATTGTTGAATGAATTCTTGCATAGCGCTTTAAAACTCGCATAAATGGATATATCTAAAGGTTGTAGCTTATGTGATGTAGCGATGTATGTGGAGGGAAAGACAGCATAACAATTCCATTTTCTGGACAAAATATTATCGATTCAAGACAACAATTCAAGATTGGATTTTCTTTAGAACAGTTACTATGTATATTGTTTTAAATGTATCAATACTTCTGGAAATGTTTAACTTTTCATCCAACCGCTGTCTGAGAGCAGACTAATGGATCCGATTACAGAACCAGTCATGAAATTGGGGTTCATGCGTTTCGGCGGAAACACATATACAGGCGAAACGTGATTCCCTGTGGCATTGACAATACCAACCATTGTGACTAAGCTGCCTCTCTCTGCGGATGCAACTTGGGAAACAGTTCTTTTTCGCTTTTTAGCAATTATCTACAAGAACTATGAGTGTTAGAATAAAATTCTAAGAGAAATTAAAATGCGATTACCCTTGGAGATTCGAGTACGGTTGTTACACCGGTCTCATCCAAATTATAAATTTTTTCGGGACTAAACTGATATTTCTCATACAGCCGCTTGAGGTGTTGAAAAAAAAGTTCTACCGGTGCTTTTTTAAACCCATGAAGACGAGCCATAGGTATTAAATGGACTGTAGTACTGTGTCGTTATTTGTAGAACATATTGCTGGTTTGAGTAGCATTGTTGTAATGTTGAGGTTATGGTTTTTTGCTTATATGATTGTGAATGATTTTTTTTCTTTTTTCAGCTTATTATAAGGCCGAGAGTTTAAGCATGCTTCTACTCATGTTAGAAGTGTGCAAAGCTCTTCAAATGTGAGCCTTTCATCCTTGACCACTCTCTTAAGGTGGTGTTTTACTGACCTCATTCCTGCTTCCCACAAACATTCAAAGTGAGGTGAAGCAGGAGGAATAAAGTTTCATGTCGTGCCTTGCCTTGAAAGTATCTCGGTGATTTCCTTCCAGTCGTGTTTATCGTTTTCCATCATCCGCTTGAGTTCGGCATCAGCTCCGATGAAATTCGTCCCATAGTCGCTATAAAGCTGCGACCATATCCCTCGTCGAGCCGTAAAGCGACGAAAAGCTGCTACAAAAGCCTGCGTGCTCAGGTCGGAAACAGTCTCTAAGTGAATTGCCTTGGTTGATAGGCAGATAAAAATGGCGAAATATCTTTTTAAACTCTTCGCTCATCGTCCTTTCCAGGTTTTAACTTCTATAGGCCCTGCATAGTCAACGCCGGTATTACTGAAGGGTCGCGCCATTCTAACTCAAGGAGCTGGTAAACTCCCCATCAATTGCTGCATGTGTTGTGCCTTGTGTCGGAAGCATACAATACACTGGTGTAAATGCTTTTTAACACTCCTCTTGATGATTGTTATCCAGTAGGCTGTACGGATATACGATACCATTTGCTGAATCCCTTCATAAAGTGACTTTTGATGTGCATCTCGAATTACCAGGTCTGCAAAGTGTCAAAATTGCAGGGTGTTATTGGTTATAAGCCAATAATGAGTTTTGAAGTCGGCCGCCTACGCGTATGATACCATGTCCATCCAAGAATGCATTAAGTGACTTTAATGGGATCGTGTTCTTGCCTTGATTCTCCTCCAATTCTGCTAAGAACACTCTCCTTTGGGATGTTCGAATCGCTAGCTGTGTTGTGGATTGCAGCTGTTCTGATTTAATAACTCCTGTTTGTTTTGATTTCGATTCCACTTTGCAGTTTTGCAAAAATCTCAAACAGTACGCCAGGACCCGAACCACCTTCGAAAGTGTTGAGAATTTTTGTATCACCTTTAGTATCTCGTTCGTCTTATGTGTCGTGAAATGGTGCGATTTGATTGTTTTTGCCTCCTCTTCAGTGTCGCAACTCTTTGGCTGCCTCGGTTCCTCAAACTGCCAGCAATTCCTTAAGAATGCTGGCCCTCTCCACCACATATCCTGCGATCCTAACGCGAATGGAGCCACACCTCGCGAGGCTAAGTCAGCGCGGTTGTGTTCTCTTGGTATGTGTTTCTAATCGTCGATGTTGGTGAGTCGCTGAATCTATGCTACCCTGTTAGCGACAAAGGTGTTCCACTTGCTAGGAGGTCCACGTTTCCAGGCCAGAGTGATTGTGGGGTCTGACCACGCATAAGCCCTCACCAAATGCATGCCAAGATCAGATTTGACTTGCTTCATAAGTGTCGCCAAAATCACGACTCCACAAAGCCCTAAACGCGGAAGGTTTACTGTACTTATGGGAGCTACTCTTGTTTTTGAGAGGAGTAAGTACATGCGAATTTGGCCGTAGCTATCGCCCACTCGTAGGTATACCGCTGCTCCATAAGCCTTCATAGAAGCATCGTAAAAACCGTGCAGTTCACTCGCATAACAGCTTCGTGTTCCGATCGATCGTGGAATCATTACGTGTTATTTGAGCTTCCGCTCAGATCTAAAATTCTCCCACTCACGCTACAAATCCTCTGGAATCGGTTGCTCCCACTTGTTGCGGCTGAGGATTTACATATCATCGTCGTCATCACCACCATCATTTTGACGCATATATATGTACATACAAAACACTATACATGAATAAATTATACCAAAAGTGTATTTATTAACTAATATGCGGCTTATATTCAAATCTGCCGCTCTTTGTATACCAGTCGCCATATTTTTGTAATTGTTTAATGCGTTGTAAATTTCAAACGTTAAAAAGTAACGTACTATGTGAAAATACTGTAATCAAAATTTGTATAAATACCATCGCAACAATAAAATGAAAATCTTTTCTTAGGGGAAGCTTTGCTCGTTTAATTTGTCGTTCGCTACAGTTTGCTAATTTATTCGGTGTTGGTTCCCGAATGTACGTAACTTAAACTCCGTCGTGCAACATGTATATTTCAAACTTCGCATTTTTTCGCAACCATTGACAATCGGTCAACGCATCAACCAGGATCTTCCTATCCTGATAAACGGGAGTTAATAGAGATCCTCCGGATGACGATCTAATCCCTTGATCGTTCACCACTCTCTACCTCGTTTCCATAACTGTTGCATCAAGATTTTTGTTTTGATGGTACAAGGTGCTATCCATCCAAGAGGAACAAAAAGTTTCGCTATCGACGACAGTTTTGTCAGTTGTCGAAAAATTCTGAAAAAGGGATGAATCTGTTCCTGGAAACTATCTGATGCCCAAGGTCTTGAAATACTCCGAAGGACCGAGAGGGGGCTCGAAGTTACTTTCCCCATCCTGTTCAGGAATGTCGCTGATCAACTCCTTCTGATTCGATGTCCATTTCCGGAGTTTCAACCCAGCTGAATCGAGGATTTTCCGGACTTCATTCCGTTTCTGTCGAGCTCCTTCAACCGATTCGGTCGGTTGTCGTCGACATACATCTCCTCCTTGATAACCGCTGCCCCTATTGGAGACTTGCCTGCTTCATCATCGGCGACTTACTGAGTAGTGCGAATGGCTAGAAAGGGAGCAGACACTGTGCCGAACGTGACGGTTTTGAGCTTAAACCCTTTGATTAGTTCGCCTACTCCATGTCTCCAGAGAATTATTTGACAATTTCTATCCGCTTGGTTTACGCAAAATTGTCGGTACATCTGCGGTGAAGGTATACTCGTATTTCTTCCACCTTAAGATGACTTTGATGATGCCTGTCTGAAGCTTAGGGCCCACCATGGGATGGTCATTTAAAGAGGTACCGTCCGTGCTTTTTGATTATGCGTCGAAAACAGCCCTTACTTTCGTCGTGGAGCTACTTTCCTTCACTACAGCATGATGTGGGAGAAACGAGTGGTAGGGTGACTTCAAAATGGTGTCGTTCTCCTGATCAATCTCCTCCATATGATTCATGGTAAGATACTCCATGATACATCGACTGTATTCAATGCGAAGCTTCTCATTTTTTTGCAAACGTCGTTCCAAATACGCGAATCGTTTCAGCGCGATTTCCCGGGTATGCCCTAAAGTTGGGCGTTTTCCTCCTTTAAACGTTAGCAATACCTCATAACAGCCGTCGGATAGGCGTACTGTGTGTGTAGTAAAATGTCGTTCGCATTCGATTTCTTCCTCCGATGGTTGAATTGGAAGCGGAGCCACTTCCAACTCGCATCTGTACGTCAAGATCCACCACTTGCACCACTTTGAAGCCTTCGAGGAATTTAAATTTCAACTTAGGGGAATCACAAACGCACACACATTTAAAACTGATCTTTTTAAATTCTTGGCCAGAAACATATAGCATTATTTAACTTAACTTCTTAAATGTAACTTTTGTTTAATTATTTATTCTTGAATGTATCTTATTTGTATTTTCAAGCCAATCACAAAATATAAGATTGTAATCTTAATGTGACATTATATGTACATATTCAATAAAGATCAAATATCAAATATCAGGAACTGTTCCCAGTAAAACCCATCCAAGTTGAGTTTTCTGTGCGACGCATGCTGCAACTTCAGCACTCCTGATGATCTCCGGAAGAATAACTTCTGAATAGACGTCGATACCGCAAAGAAGGTCTATTGTTGCAGGAATATGAAAATATGGGTCTGCTAGTTGTAAACCGGAAATATGGTTCATACTATCTAATAAAACGGGCCGGACCGGAGCAGTCAACGACTTAAAAAACGTACGCTCTGACAGAGCTTTTGAACGAATCCCTCGACATGTATGTAATGTCGACATAACTCTGAGAAATGCCGTTACTGACCTTCCCCAGCCCCGATATTTCAACATAAGAACGCCTTTTTTTACTCGACTCTGATCCAGAGTCGATTAAGTCCCTCAACTCGAAAAGTCTACCATCAACTGACTGCAGTTTCACAACTGCGGAACCAACAAAACGCTCGTGTCAACTAGCTGAGAAGCATAAAAGGCGTTACGTATGTTTGTGTTTTGCTGTTCACCACTAACTGGATGAAAAACAGTTGCGTTGGGATTCACGGCCACCTGCTGCAGCGTATTCTCTGTGTTGTGTGGTGTGGAGTGCAGATGTGTATGTATTTGTTATAAAATGTAAAAGTGAGTGATGTGGCTGGTGACAAAAGTAACAACTTTTGCTGCTAGGACATTCACGCGATAAATGGCTGTATGCGAGGCAGTTTTCACAGACTTTAATTTGGCAAACAGTCTGGCTCCTATGCGTCACGTCCATGGCCAAAAATCGGTTGCATTTCCGAAGCGAATGTTGCCCTTGATGACACAACTTGCATGGAAATTGCCTCGACTGTGGTTTCGCATGAAAGACCTTGGGCGCTACCTCCGATTTCAACCATGGCTTGGCGTTGGGCCGAGACGTTCCTTGCTCCGCTTCATCCTCCAATGTTCTAAAACGTGACTCTAAATCTCTGTAAATTATTTCCTGCTTGGTAAGTCATTTTTACTGCCAAACTTTTCTTCCCATAGCCGTTGGGTTACAATGGGTAATTTTTGAAACAAAATAAAAATTACGATACTGTCCCAATGCTTTGCTGGTAGCTCTAAGTTCTCCAATGCATGCAAACACTCAGAGGAAACTTTTAACAAAGATTTAATACCTTGTGCAGACTCTTTTACTAACGCAGGTTGACCAAAAAATAGCTTGAGTTAAGCATTTACCAATACTCTTTTGTGATCGAACCTAGCTGTTAGCAGTTCCCAAGCCTTGTCGAAGTTTCCTGCATCTATCGACATATGTTGAAGACGTCTTGCTGCCTCGCCGGTAATACTTGACTTAAATTGACTTGAATTTCACTGATTGATTCATTATCGTGGATTAACGAAACAAAGATGTCATAGAAAAATCGCCACTTTGAATATGATCCAGAAAATTTGGGAATATTGATGTTTGCAAGCTGAAATTCAGTGCTCTTTGCCACTGCGTCATCTTTCTGCTCCTGAAATCTCCTATCAATAGCATCCAAATGATCACTCCGATAATCCAGGTAACTCTCTTGCATTTTTTCATAGGCCACGATTAAATCCTCCTTAATCATACCTTTTTCCAGTTTGCCTGATATTATTTCTTCATGGTACCGTTGCGCTGTAGCAAAATTACCTTCTAACATTGAAAGACGACTCGAAGGTAATTTGAAGTACGGCGAGATTCTTTTACCGTCTTTTTGAAATTGGCATGAGCACGCTCTATTTGTGCCAAAAGCAAATTTTGGAGTTCGCCAAAGGACATACTCGCAATTTTTTTCCAAAAATAAAAAGGACGATGAAAGAGACGAAAAAAATGGGGACTTACGTTTTATGCCTTCAGCTGATGATTAAAAATTATTTGTTGCACGGCGCGGAGATCCCGATTAGCACAATTGGATATAAGTAATATCTATTGTTCGGTGCGGCAAAGAACTTTGATCTTCACTCTACACAATGTCAAGGGTATGTATATGTACGAGTATGTATTTATATGAACGATTTGAACTTCTTGATTTTTTGAATTTTCTTTTATTCTTTTAAAAATCACACACACTATCTGGCTCAGAAGGACTTGGGTTTTCGGTTATATACGTATTTGAGATAAAGCTACGTTATTTCGAGTTTGTTATAAACGGTGTTCTGTACTTGGCGGTAAAATACGAATGATCATTTTACATGATTTTCTTACATCGGTTAATTGACAGATTTATTTTGTTATACACATAAAATAAGATTAATTCATAATAATGTAATTTGAAAGATATAGAATTAAATTAAATGGTGTAAACTTTAATTATTGTATTTCATTTGAACTGCAAACACCATGAGTGTTCCGCTAACCCTCTCATTGAAGGAAATTTTGAGACATGACACTTTAGATGCACTGCGAGAGTGACTTCACTTAAGGAAAGGGAATGGCAATGCACAACATCCAGAAATGAAATTTCAGCTCAAAACGGCCTTAACCAAAGCCAAGAATTCCAACACATCAAGCGAAAAAGAGAATTAGAGGCGCTGAGAAGCCACAAAGAGTCAGTGTTTTCACCACGTTATATCTAACGGATAATTCCTCCATGATCCAATTGACCCAAGTTCAAGGAGGTATCCTTAGTTCATCACCCATAATGCCCAGTTCGAGTTTGGGTACGTAGCTTTTGGAAAATCCAACTCACCAGCCGTGTTTTGTTGGGGTACTTAGGAGTTTGATTCATGACTGTACAATAGTGGTGTATATGAACGGTATTATAATTCCGACTAGATTCCAAGAACCGAAAAACTAATAGATTATCTTTTTGGATAAGATTATCTTTGCCCGAAAGCTGAAACACACCGGATCAGACAAAAACTTTTTCGTTGACTATGAAATAACAAAGCTCGTGTTGATCTCTTTTGATCTAAAGTTAAATAAAACGTTTGGATTGTGAGTGACGTTTATTAAAAATTTTAGTTACTTAATTACTACTTAATAAACAAAAATGTAATACTATAGGCGTATTCTGTTACGTCTGAGCATTGCGACCTAATCCTGTATTTGATATTGCAGGTGCGAATAAAACCCATACGTCTGCAGAATATTCGGTGGGAACAGAAATTTTGGTTGGTAAAATTGATTATTTAGCAAAATAGAGTGTGGGAACGGATGATATGGACAAGAGTCATCGGTATTTACAGTATGTATGTAAAGAAAAGAAATGGAAAATGAGAAAACTATAGTGAGGCTTACAAGAAAAATACTTATTAATAAAACTAGAGTTTAAACAAATCCACTGATTTTTATAAGCCAACACACACCAAACCGGGCGAAGCAGAAAACATGCTTTTGACTCGGTGTGTTTCGTCACTGGTTGTTTAAAATACGTGGCTTTGCATACGACCAAAACACACTTAATGCAACTAATATGTTTCAAACCAGCGTCGTTGTTGATTATTGCACACTTGTTTATGGCGCAGCACATATAGCATGCCATAAAACAAAAAGACAAGAGGAAACAGGAAAATATGTTTCGTCATCGATACCTGGAAAGTTGCTTTTCTAAAATAAAATTTCGTTGTTGTTGCACTGGCGTTTATTTATTTAGGAGTTTTCATTGAGAATATGTGACGAACTTCACAATAAATAAGTCGCAAACTCAGTTTTATCTTTTCTTAACGCACACCAAACGAAACAGAAAAACGTAATGATTTGTTTTGTTACATTGTATTTCGGTTGGTGTGTGTTGAAATAAAAAAACATTTCATTCACTATGAAACAAAAAACGTTTTGTCTGGCCTAGTGTGTTTTCAGCCTAAGAGTACATGGGAGGCCGTAAATCGTCTTGCAGACATATGGGGCAAAACACTTTTACACAAATGGATCTAAAACCTAAATCTGAGCCTATCCTTCCGTGTTCCAAATCACTATAGCGTGTTCCAGCGTCAGGCCGCTATCAAATCCTTGGACTCAGTCTCATAAAATTTTAAAACCGCCCTGAATGCTGATCATCGCTTACGGAGACAGCAGAGCAGTTCAACCTTCACCTTTGTTGGGTGCCGGGCCACAGAGACATTCCAGGGAATTGTAGGGAAAATGAACTCGCCAAAATTGGAACCACTCTACCTATTCTACCGGAAAAGGGTAGCGTAGATATACCTATCATACCTATCACTACATGCAAATCAATATTAAAGCTGGATTCTAATAAAAGAACAGACCTTAGATGGACTGTTGGACCAACATGTCTGGGTACCAAACAGATCTGGGTAAAGTTAGATCTAAATTGCTCTAAGAGTCTGATCCTTCTAAATAGGAAACATCTCAGCGCCATCAAAGGTGTCATTACTGGACACTGCCTTATAGGCAAACATGCAAGAAGGCTTGGCGTTTTTACACACGATTTCTCTAGAAGCTGCATGAACGAGGAGGAAGAGGAGATAATCCTCCACCTACTCTGTACATGTCCAGCTCTCTCCCAGAGAAGACAACTTCACTTAGGAGCTTTTTTCTACAATGACTTAAACGATCTACGCTTCATCATAAGCTCAAATTGGTTCCATTAGTAAGAGGATAACAGATCCACGTGGCAACACAGCGGAACAATAGGCCTAAGTGTGTTGGTCTTTCCAACAGTTACTTTTACCTACCTATGGGGGCAAAAAAGACCGCGAGGAATTGTGGGCTTTCCTTTATAATTATGCTTTTTGGTGGGGGTAGGGGATTATTTAATTCTTTCTTTTTTTTCTTTCAATGTACGAAATACGTTGGACGCTAGGCCATTGTTATTATTTCCTGGGGTCATCTAGTGGTGCCAGACCATGCATCCGGAGAGTGTGCAGGCCATCCGCCTGGCTCTATCCTTGGGGTACCTAGAATCTTCTCTGCAACGGAAGGGAGAGAGAGGGAACTGGATCCAAAGGATCCTGTTAATCCCACCGGTATTGTATAGTATCCAGAGCATGACGGGAAGAAAGAAAAGAAGAAACAACACCACCAGAAGGGGGAGGAGAAAAGAGATGGAATAACAGATGGAAAAAGGAGTGGAGAACTTTTATGGCGTGATTTGCACGCAACAAGTGGATAAAACCGGAGCGTTAAGCGAGTTTACGGTACGAGGCGACAAGAAGCGCTTCAACGTTGTTGGAGCCGTATATCGCAGTTCAGGAGATTCGTCGAGGGGTTTGTCATCATCGCTGGATCGTTGCTTTAATTGATACGAAAGAATGACTAATTTAAGATAGACGTCGATCAATTATTAGTTTTCCACCAACTGCGAATAGCTTTGGTGTGTGCACCCGTATTAAAACTGTTTAATCCAAAGGCGCCAATCGAGATCTGTATAAATGCTAGCATATGCGGGTATGGTGCTGCGTTGCTGCAGAAAAGTCACAATGATTAGCTTTCCCACCCCGTAGAGTACTTAAGTCGGAAGACTACGCCAGTCTAACAAAAATATCACTCTTATGAATTGGAAGTAGTGGCTATTGTGGATGAGAATAATGATCTTTTCTGACTGTAATCTGTTCAGTATGATCATGAAGAAGCAGGATGTGCTATTGATAGTATCCAGGTGGGCGATGTTAATACATTAGTTCAACTACGAGATTAAACACCGTTCAGGTTCTAAAATGAAGCATGTAGATGCGCTAGGCAGAGTATCTTGTTTTATGCTAGAAGAGTCATTAGTTCATCGCATCCGGGAGGCATAATTACAGGACATGGGGATAAAGGCTGTAACGAGAATCTTGGGAAAGGATGGGTATGGAGATTTTTTATGAGAGCAGAGGCATTGCATAAGGATCCCATAAGAGAATTCGTGCAGGGGCGTTTCTCCGTTAAGAAGATCCAAGACTTGGTGGGAATCATACATCCCAGGGATTGCTAAGAAAATTGCTGGTGTTGTAAGGAGCTGTGTCAAATTTGTTTGGGTCTATCCAACGAAGAGCATCGCGTCAGCTGATGTCAATGAGGTTGAAGAAACAGTCCGTCACGTTTGTTAATCCCAGAAGGATCATTTTAGACCGCGGAACTGCGTACATCAACTGCTTTCGACGAAAATTGCAAATATGAATGTATACAGCATTCGTTAATCGCAATCTAAGTCTCCCTTAAGTGGATAAGGTTCATAAGGTTATCATGACAATGTTGGAATACAAAAATCTAGCGAGTTCTCAGAACTAGTATAAGCAGGTGGATTGAGTGCAGCAGCTGCATCAAGGGTTACAAAGTTCAAGGAAAGATATGCGTGTTCCTGAATACCAAGAGCTTCTAAGTGAGGCAGTCGTGAAAGAGTTAGGTGCAGAGGTCATAAGAGATGAGTATCGGGAGAACGTCCTAAAAGGCCATTCTTGTCGAATAAAATAGCAGGATAGTCGAATAAAGCATGAAGATAGCCGAATGTAGGATGTGGTCAAACTAATGTCATATTGCACCGTAATTGGGCGTCAAAACAGGGCAGTTAACTAAATGAACGAACGTATACGAATAGAGAGACAAGACGAAAGTGAGCTAGGAGCGCAGTCAGTTGAAGGGTAGAGTTTAAAGGAATAGGCCGACTAGCCGCTAAGATTTGCATTTGTAATACCAAATGCAAACTTCATAATTAAACCAAATAAAGTTAATTTATAATCGTGAAATTGAAATCCTACAAATCTAAGCTGGAAATGCAATTCATATACGTAACATATTATATGTATAATATCCCTTCATAACTTTGAAGCAACATTCGCCTGTATTTTCCCAAGCAGAGAAGCATGGGACAGGAACCAAATGGTCAATTTTCACGGATTGATCAAAGAAGGAGAAAAGAACCGGCGCACAGTGGTTCCCTTCTATGGACCGGGCCAAAAAAATTCTATGAAAACAAAGCGGATGTGATTTTTATACATTGTTATTAGCAATTTTCTTCCTGTTCTTACTATGAGATCCCGGGTGACTTCATAAATATAAAAAAATCCATGTATATTGACTGCAGCAAAACTTGGCAGTTGCCAAAAGGTATTACAAATATTTTAGCTGTTAATAAATGCCGAAGACGCGAAAATTAATTTTCTAAAAGTATACCTAACGTCTAAAAAGCTTATTTTGATAAATATTTAAGCTAGTTTAGATAAACCATTTTTTTCCTCCTGCCGCTAATATAATCCGCTTCCATCGCTAAACTTATAAAAATTAATAATTTAATTTCTGCTTAAGTCCAAATCTTGAATTCACAATCTTCCTTAAAACAATACAAATTATGTTTGTTTTGTTTTTATTTTTCTAAATTTCAGAAATGTTACTTACATTTTTGCTATCCACTTGGATCACAACTTCGCAACAAAATAAAACCTGCTACAAAATTGCAATGCAAAGACAGTCATTTGACGTTTATGAACAGCTGCAGTATTTTTACAGTTATAAACTCGCCCTCAATACCAAGAATTTTGCCAAAAAGATGTGTTAGAAGAATAAATTAACACCACAAATATCGTAGTCTCGCTACTTTATACGATTGATGAAATCGTATATATTTACTTTAATAGCTAAAAACTAAAAAGTTAATATAATATAATAAAATCTGTGCTTCCTCACTAAGGGAAATAAGCACAAGATGAATAACATACTCGTTAACATCCTCATAACGGAAACATTTTCTAGTGTTGTGAAGTCTATAGTATCTGTAATCTTTATTTCTGATTCCTTGAGGTTCTGGAAGTGCTTCTGCCTGGAGTGCTGCACTGTTGCTGGCATGTAACCCCAAGGATAGAATTAAAGGGCCAGCACAGCTGTTTCCTCCGTATAAGCACCAAATTTAGCGGGGTTGATAGTAAAACTGCTGCAGATATTTTACAAAATTACACAGAATTTTGTATATTAAACTCATAATATCTTCTATTACAGTAAGGTTCCTGAAACATCTTCGTGAGGTGCAGCCATCATTCGTTGTACCCGCTCCTTGCTTTTTTTGTATACCCACTTTCCTAATGAACCCTTTTTGAGTGCGTTTTTTTCTTCTCCTTTAATACTACGAGCAGATTTTGTTATTATCTAAGCTTTAAAATTCAAATTGTAACTTAAATGTAATATGTATTTCATAAAACGAATACGAGCATGCAATGGAGACATTCCTTAGTGAAGTGTTTCCCCATTTGATGACTTTTCACGAAGTGCCGATAAGGGGTTCATGTCCATCCGCTTAGCGTTACAAATAAAACAATTACTTGAGGCAGATGAGTTCGACACAACTTGTCCTACCTCTGGATCTATCATAGTGAAATATAATAACATGCGATTCAAAATTAATAATATGTATAATAGTTTCATGCAAATTGAAATTTTAGTCGCCTACATAATGAGGAGGGGGAGTATTTTCTGAAATTTCAGTTATGTTTAGCTGCAGTGGTACAATCGACGTCATAAAAAAATTTTAGTTCGATGAATCCGAATAGCCATCCAAAAATGTTTAAATAAACCCGAGGATCTATCACAACCCCATTTCAATAAAATCGTAAGATTAAAGCTATTTTGTGGCTATAATTCTTTTAACTGTGTGGTCAAGCAAGTCTAACAATGGGATTTGAGTATATTGTAAAATATTTGGGTGGGTTCAAATTAAAAAACTTATTTCTTCCAATACAATCGCTTTACTCAACCCAATTACAATTTACAATTCAATCGCTTTTCTCAACCACTTTTCTTTACCTTTTACTTAAACGATTTTATCACTGCTCATAATTCAGTGACACGTTGAAGTAACACATTTATCCATATGGACCACTTTCATTTTCCCCGATCTCCACGCTGGATCCGGTACCCAACGTCATTAATGCGGGTTATCACCTCGTATGGGCCTTCCAAATCCTGTTACAGTTTTGGTGATTTGCCTTTCTTACGCAGAGCATTATACAGTCACACCAGGTCTCCTTCGTTGAAGCCGGAAGATTTTGCTTTGATGTCGTACCTAGTCTTCATGCGGTTGCTTTCTAGTTTCATCTTCTCGAGGGTGTTTTCTTGCAATTTACGAATCCTGCTGTTCAACTTATCCACACAATGGTTCATCTACTTAGGCTCCGTAGGTGGGGATCCGAATTTCGTTTCACTTGGCAGCCGAACTGTTCGACCATAGGATCTCAGATGGTGTATGTCCTGTCGAACTATGGACCGCGTTTCGGTAGGCCATAAAGAAGAGAGATATGTATCGGTCTCAATCTCGCTGACAGCTGCCGACGACCTTGGATAGATGCTAATTCAAGATCATATTGAATCGCTCGATCATTCCATTAGATTGAGGGTGTAGTGGCGTTGTCTTCCTTATTGCCAGATATTGGCACAGTACTGGAAGACTCTTGATTCAAAGTTTCGTCCTTGATCAGAGTGTAGCTCCATTAATACCACAAATCTACGCACCCATTTGTGGACTATTTGCTTTGCTATAGTCTTAGCACCTTGATGTGATATTGCGAACACTTCCAGCCACTAACTGAAGTTATCCATAACAACGAGGTTGTATTGGTTGCTGTTAGAGGATCAACGAAGTCAATCACTATACGCTCGAATGTTATATTGTTCCATTCTTTCCGGTATTAAGTGCTAATGCATAGGTTGTGCACTTTTTATTATTAATTCTCGACATCTTTTCTTGCACTTAGCCAATAGATACGTTTCCTTACCTTCTCTAATGTCTTGTTAAATTCCTAATAACCTCTTGAGATTCTGTCATGTATTTCATAGAGCAGTTCGTTGATTCTGGACCGTGGCGCGATTACCTACATACGAGATGTTGTTCTATCTGCAGTTCCCATTTTCTCTTCAGCGTAGCATCTTGTACACAAAGCGATTTCTACTGTGCCCAATATGCCTTTAGAGCTTGGCCCGGTCCGATATCCTGGGCCAGCTTTGGTCTTTCCTCGTGTTCCTTCCAGGCCAATATTATCATTATCCGCCTGTTGGGAAGAACGAATTTCGTCTATACTCCAACCGTATACTGGCTCAGTCCTGATCACTTGGATAGTGGTCTGATCTTTCACTTTCTTACGGTTGCAGTGTGCACATTTGACTCTGCACGGTCGATGAGAGAGAACATCAGCATTTGAGTGGAGTTTTCCTTTGCGGTTTTGCACTTCAAAGTCGTAGCACTGCAATTGCTCCACCCATTTCGCAACTAGGCCTTCTGGATTTTTAAATTGTAGTAGCCCGTTCAGAGCTGAGTTGTCAGAATAAAAGCCCACGTCGAGTTAGACAGTAGTTGCGTTCAGATCTGGAGAGTACCTTATTGTAATTTGCAACCACTTTCTCTTGGCCGTCAAGATGTCAAGGTCCGACCCCAACATTACTAGCATCTGCGTCCACGTTGAAAATATTTCCGGGTGGCGAGCGACTCAGTAGGACCTTGAATGAGCATCTGTATAAGGTCGTCGGCAACTGCCAGCGGGAGTGGGGTCGACACTTACACCTCTTCTTAATGGCCTACCGAAACGCGGTCCATAAATAGTTCAACATGACATACACAATCCGAGATCTTGTTTGGACAAAGAGTTCGGTTGCCAACTGAAACGAAATTTGGATCCCCATTTACAGAGGTAAATGAGATAAACGACTATGTGGATGAGTTGTGCAGCAGGATTCGTAAATTACCTGAAAACAACAGAGAAAAGATAAACCTAGCGAATAACCGCATGAAGACTAGGTACGACATCAAAGTGAAATCCTCCGTCTTCAACGTAGAAGATCTGGTGTGACTGTATAATCCTCTGCGTAAGAAAGGCATATCACCAAAATTGCCATAGGATTGGGAAGATCCCGCATTAATGATGTTGTCTACCGGATCCAGCTTGGGGATCGTGGAAAAATGAAAGTGTTCCATTTGTATAGAATGTGTCATTCGATGAACCACTTTAGGCAGGGAGCAGTGTTTTTTTTTTTAAAACAAAGAACTTAACAAGTGGTTATGAATACACCTATAATGTCTCAGCATGTGTTAAGTTTATTGGAAAATGGGATAGAGAGAGAAAGAAAGATGTTTGGGTTCGGTGATTATTTCACTCCATGGGTAGCATCCAACATTTAATGGGGAGGCTAAATTCTTAGTGGAAGTTGGCTTGATATTGATTTCTAGTCAACTACTCCTCTTACTTGATTTTCGTTAACTGAAAAAACGGATGAAATGTTTTTCGGGCGAGCCTGGGATTCGAACACCGAACCTTCCGATTTCAAAGCCAGTCCACTATCACTTGAGCCACGGCCACCCACAGTGTGATATCTGAATGTGAACGGCGCGACGTCTTCTGCATTTGATTAGCAAAGGATTTCGATATTTGAATAGCAGGAGCCTAAACCATTGGTGAATGGAATCGAATTTTCTAGGAAAATTATGTGGAACGCTGGATGGCACAGATTATTCTCGAAATATATAATATCAAGGAAGTATAGATATCACCAGCCCCCAAGGTATGCAAGCCAGTTTCAAAATGATATTTAAAAAGTGAATTACGAGTGGTTTAGGTAAAAGATAAAGAAAAGTAACAGGGTTGAGATAAGCGATTGAATTGTGAATTGAATAAGTTCTATCATTTATACCCACACAAACATTTTACAATATTTATTTCCATAAATTCTGTTTCTGACGCGTTTCGATTAGAAAATGATCTTAATCGTATTAATGGCTAGTGTTCTTTGAATTTTTTTTATTTCAATATTAATAAATGGTCGGTTATAACTTCCAATAGATGTTTATAATTGTCTTTGATTATAGTATTCAAAGAACAGTATTGAAAAGATTAACTGATCAAAAAGAATTGGGAGTAGTTTTTGACGCCGCATTAAATTTTACGTTGCGTATGGGTTATATATCGGCAAGACTAATTGTATGATGTGTTTTTTATTTCGCAATGAACTCTTACACTCTTAAGTGCTTGTATTATACAGGGTGTCTTCTAATTCGCCAAGGATAATTTATGAAATGATTCTCGGATATATTTTAAGAAAAAAGTGTTGACGTCGTTTATCCAGGATTTAAAAAAAGGCTTACTTTGGTGTACCCTGAACCATGTTAACAGAAATTGCTCAGTTAATACTAACGGCAGAAACTTTATTTAGGACTTTATTTTTAGAAGAAATACTAGCCTTTATAACAGCGTTTAAGTAAAGTTGATTTCTTGTTTGGGTCTTCAGATATCCAATTTCTAAGCCCGTTCCATTTTTCTTGCCCATCCTAATTTTTGATTTCTCCAGAAAATGCGTAATAAACATAATGTTTTACTATTTTTTCTTATAAATGTATTAATAACAAAAAAAAAATCATCAACATCAACATTTTGCAGAAAAACCATAAAAAAGGGATTTATGATTTTTTACCTACATTTCTAACAACAGAATTAATAATTTTCCAATAATTTTTTAAAATTGCATAGCTATTAAAAGTTTTAAAGCATGCTCGTTTATTTGACTACCTATCAAAATGCTCATTTCCTTACTCTGTTCCGTAAAAGTTCTCAGAAAGTGTTAGGTTTGCAGTATGAAGGCCTATTTGGGAAATTATTTCATCAGTTTAATTTTTTACGCCAACATTACAGTTGCTTGGAAACGCTACTTGAAATTTCTGTATTTACAAACTAAAAATACGAAGACATTATTTTTTTTTACGGGCTGTGCAATGGAAGTTCAACTAGAACGCGACAAAAATACTATTAACTTCTTAGTGAAGGAAATACGTATCGAAAGCATAGAGAAACGAGATCAGTTCCACCGCACACTTGTGCAAAAACTGCTTCCGATGATTTTTAAAAGAGACTTGGGTTCTCTAACTGCTGAGCTGAGCTGGATGACAACGAGTTTATTAGCAGAATTCTTTGGACAGACGGATCTGGATTTACAAGAGATGGGTTCACAAATTTTCGAAATTTTCATACATGGGTTGCGAACAATCCACATACAAGGAGACATAAATCATTTCAATACAAATTCAGCATCAATATGTGGGCCAGTGTAATTGGGTAGCCCCTTCAAGCTACCACTTAAGCTGAATTCTACAAACTATCTGGAGTTTTTGCGAAATGACTTACCAGAACTATTGGAGCACATTCCACTGATTCAACTTGCTTCATCATGTTTCCAACAGGATGGCGCTCCAGGCTACTATCTTCGTGAGGTTAAGAATCGGCTAGCATTTTTTGGTAAGTAAGACAGCAATTAGCATCAATAAACATTCGAAGTGAAATCCAAAAACGGGCTCTAGCATGCATAAAAAACCATGGATGACAGTTTGAGTACCTGTTATAACTGTTTTAGTACACACATAAAACAAAAATTATCTAAAACCACAAAAAATATTTTTTTTTTTTTGAGTTTAAAGCACAAAAACCCTTTTTTCAGGTTTTCCCAAGTATCATAAAATCTACGGGGTTTTCTGTAAACATGTTGATGAGAAATAAAATAAGTAAAAAAAAAATTTAAGTTTGTAGAGGAATATATTTTATACTATGTTGAAGGCAATATCAATACTCTTCTTTCATTTTATAATGTAACTTTTCACTAAGGAAAAAGTGTGATACAGCTCAAATAAATAAAATGCTTTGACACTTTGAATTTTAAATTGGAAGACCTTCTATCGTTGACTTCCAAGTAAAGCGGACCAAAAAATAAACTTGAGAAATTATAAAAAAAAAGTAAAATAAAAAAATAAAAAAAAAAATAAATTTCATTATTATTATTATTATTATCAAGGGAACGATACAAATTAATTTGTAGGGTCCGGGATTTAACGCCGGGGTACTATGCCCATGTGGCGCGTTTGGTCAACAGCACGCGGAGTACTGAATTCCCATGTGGTCACCCACCTACGTACTTACCGCGCCCAACACTGCTTGATTACGGTGATCTAGAGGGAACCGATGCAGTCAGTCAGTTTTTTCAGTTTAAATGCATTTTTATTTGATCTCTTAATTTACTCTTACATGCTAGACAAAAAAATGCTTAAAAATTAGCTTAAATAACTTACGAATAGTCTTATTCTAACATACTGGCCCCATGCGGGCACTCTAAGTTAAACCTAACTCTTAAACTAAGTCTTTCGACGAATCTTATAGTCTATATTTAATTTTATATTTACGTTAAAACTAAAACTAAGAAAATAAATTTTAATCAAAAACTTAGTATATGGACTTTTTTTTAATTAATTAATTAAACTTACAGACTACAGCTGGAACCGATGCTTTCAGTGTGGCGAGGCCGTTGACAAAATAAATTTCATATAGACCTTACAAGTTAAACGGTTTTTTTGAAAATAAAGATAATAATGATGTAGATAATGTACTCAAAACTAAAGAATAATTCAGTAGGTCCTAGGTACCAGTCATCACACCACTCCCTTCATCAATCTAGGCCAGTGTATTTTCCTGGTGGAAATTCGAATAGACATAAAGCAAATTTGTTCAAACATGATCTAAGAAAGATACTTAACTGTAACGAACCCATCCTAGTAGGTGGACTGTATTTTCCTGGTGGAAATTCGAATAAACATAAAGCAAATTTGTTCAAACATGATCTAAGAAAGATACTTAACTGTAATGAACCAATCCTTGCAGGTAGAGATTTAAACTGCAGACATCGTGGATGGGGCTGTCAGAGGGCAAACTCCTGGGGAAATATTCTTTCAGATATCCAAATGAGATACCCCATTAATAATTTTATATCCCAACAGCCGCATTTCATTCCTGAATCTGTGAGGTCCTCTCCATCGACACTAGACTTGTTTCTTAGTAATGTCTCTAATCCTATTACACAACCTGTAGCAATTAATGCGCTCAGTTCAAACCACCATCCTGTTTACTGTGATATTAGTTTTAGAGCCAGTTTAAAAAACGTGCAATATTTAGATTTTAAGAAGGCCAACTGGGTACACTTTAGGGAGCACCTTAACTCAAATCTAGAAAATTATATAGTTAATCCACTAAAGTGTGTAAGCCGCAAACAAATCGACAATCACCTACAATTACTTACTTCAAATATCTTGGGAAGTGTAAGGGCATCAGTTCCCCTAAAAAATCTTAACAGAAGATCGATTTTATTCACGCACTATATCCTCAACATAATAAAAGTTCGAAATGGTTTAAGAAGGCAATTGCAACGTTATCGTATCCAAATCATTTATTACCAAATGAAATATTGAAATAGATTGATCTCGGATCAAAAAAAAAATTTTCGAAGCCATGCATGGAACGAAAAGCTTGGTCTCCTCGATAAAGGGTCCAACCCTTTCTGGAGCATTGCCAAAATTCTAAAAAAGAAAAATAAACAAATTCCATTTTTAGAATATGCGGGTCAAATCTGCTTTACCCCTGAAAATAAATCTGAACTATTTTCCGATACTTTCCTAATTAACCACAGCGCACCAGTAGCATTCACTTCACCATTAGACGCAACAGTTGAAGACACAATAAATGAATTCAACAGAAGTGGTATGAGCACTCCCATTGATAAACTAATTACATATGAGGATCTTGAATTTTGTATAGCTGATTTGCATAGTAATAAATCACCAGGACTTGATAAAATAAATAATCAAATACTTAACAACTACCCAGATGGACTCCCGCAGTTCTTCTTAAAAAATGCTCCCCCAACCTTTTTCGTCTATCCCTTACACAGGGAGAATTTTCCTAGATTTGGAAGACCTCTTTTATAATCCCGATACACAAAAAGGGATCTAAGCATGAAGCTAGCAATTATCGTCCCATTGCTAGACTCTCTCATATTCCCAAACTCTTTGAAAGCATTTTATACGAAGCCTTAAGCGGCAACATGGGTTTCTAAAAGGTAGATTAACTACAACATACCTAGTTGAATTCGTGTCTCAGATATCTCATCAAATTGTCTTCTCTCGGGTTTGGGTCTCTTTTATTAAAATGGATTTCTTCTTACCTATTAAACCGTTATTATAGTGTTCCATTCCTGGCCTCATCTGTTCCATTTCTGGCCTCATCTGGAGTTCCACAAGTCAGTCATCTTTGTCCTTCTCTTCTCTTCATTCTAGTTAATAGTAATATTAACGATGTTGAGAGGGACTTCTCTGTCTCCCTTTACGCTGACGACACAAAATTTTTTAAAACTATTTCTACTTCCCATGACTCTCCCTTTCTTCAAGAAGACCTTGATCGGTTTTCAATCTGGTGACCCAAAAACTGGCTAAACTTAATATAGCCAAATTCAATCTATAAACTTCTCACGTAAATGCAACCCGTCTCCACCCCGATGATAAGCGAAAGTGAATAGGCGTGTTTTTTTCTCGTCCGGCTATCACTAAGTTTTTTTTCGGAGTCCTATTCGATTTTAAAGAACACGAAATCGACCCCCTGAGTCTCCTTTATTACACGGTCGCTATACGCTGTTTCGCAGTAAATCAGTCATCCAGTGGATTATTGAAGTATTTTTCTTTTAATGTTTTTTTTCTCGTTCTTTGGATTCGTGCGGTTAGACTCTGCTCCCACTATGACAACGGGTTTACGTTCAAAAGCCACTCATTAAGCCGTGAACACTCAATCCATCTCTCCTTAACTCAAGAAGATGTTCAGCCTCTCACCGTTGGTGTATGGTACTGGAAGAGCGTTTGAGCAAACTGAGCGACAACAACTTTGCTCTGATCACCAGCGAAATGAACAAAATGCGAGTGGACTTCTTGCAACGTATTGAGCACTTGGAGTCGACCTGGAAAGAACACACTAAAGACCGGCAACAAAATTAGTGTTTTGTTTAAGCGCATTGGACACCTCGAATCACACTCTGACGAAAACCAACACATGAAGAATGAACTCACTACTCTGCACAAGAAGCTTGACAAAGTAGAGAGGAGAGAACTTTCAGCGGACGCCGTTTTGTTTGACGTTCCACAGGTGCCTGATGAGAACCTGAACCAGATATTCAGCCGATTGTGTGATTCTGTTTATTGCGGCACACCTTGTCTTAAAAGCATCTTCAGAATTCGCCAACGACAACAAAACATTGTTTGTCACGCACCAATCGTATTGCAATTCAGCTCTCCCACAGAGAGGAACAGTAGGAACACCTACCGCAAAATAACAACACGTCTCTGTCGCCCATCATGTTGGTCTGAACTCTGACAACAAAATCTACGTCAACGAGAGTTTATCAGAGCGAAATCGCTCCCTTTTGCAGAGAGCCGCACGTATGAAAAGTCGTTATTCTCAATATACGAGTATGTATGTACATCCTGCATGGATCTATTTTTATGAAGAACAACACAACGGGGAAAAGTTTCGTCGTCAACAGCATTGAAGAATTGAATGTTTATGCTACGAAATGTCAACAAAATTCAACGAAACTAGAAGAAGGCGTTGTAAGCACCGAATCAGAAGCCTGACCACACTTCTTTTCTTTCTTTTTTCACTTTTATGATTATCTTATATAAATATTTTTCTTTTGCTTATACTAAATTTCTATATAAATGTTTTATACGCCTCTTGTTTTGGCTATGTTCACCAATTTCCCCTATCTTCCCCTCTTTCCACTTTTGCTACATGTATGTGGTTGGTTTTCGTTCTTCTTATTTGTATACAAATTTTCCCTTTTAGGATCAAGTAACAGAGATTCGATTGACGGTGGTGTAGATAAAAACTTGCATGCAATGATTAGAGTACTTGGTTCGCAGCGCAATGGGTTGAAAGTTTGCCATTTGAACGCACAAAGCCTGAATCCGAAATTGGATGAATTTCGGTATTAATTTAGAAAGTCTGGCGTTGATATTGCTTGTGTTTCTGAGACATGGTTTGAGTTTTGCGATAAAATTTACGAGGCGACGGTTACAAATTATTCCGTGCTGACAGGAATGGGCGATTGGGTGGAGGAGTCGCAATGTATATAAGGGATGGCATTAGATGTGATCTCGTTCATAAATCGCACCTCAACTGCCCCCTGCAATATCTTTTCGTGAAGATTACTGCTTGTTAGCTCAGAACAGCATTCTTGCATAACCTCTCAGAGGTTATACTGCTGCGACCTAAATTGTAATCTTCTGCACAATAGCACCGGCTCCATGAACCATCTAGGCTTATCCTCTGTAAACTCCTTGGCACCGACTCATTTCACCAATAGCTCTAGCACCTTACTTGATGTCTTTTTTGTTAATGATACTGAACAGGCGATACTTTATAATCAACTTCTTGCATCTGGCTTCTCCAAACATGACCTCATCTTCTTAATCTACGTTCGTGAAATCGACTGGCGCAGAATCTATAGGCTCACCTCAGTCAATGATCAACTGTCGTTTTTGAACAGCAACATCGGGCAGTTATTCGAAACTCCTGCTCCATTCAATTTCAATTTCTAGATCTAAACAAAACCAGTTCAAATGCACCTGCTGATTTATTTCCTGACCCACCCGAAGAAGCTAATAGAACCTTTAGCCCTACCATGCTTGATGGTACTGATGTTGTTGCAGCATTACTGTCAGTAAAATCAAATGCCATAAGTTTGGACAATATAGATCCCAGGTTCGTTAAACTGCTTTTACCCATTATTTTGCCTTACCTCAAATATCTATATAGTACAACTCTATCTTAACAACCTCTGAGTTCCCAGTTGATTGGAAATAAGCTAAGATTATTCCAATTCCAAAGGGTGGCAGCGGTTCAGTAGATTTTATTCCAATTTCTATCCTACCCTTTTTGTCAAAGGTTTTTGAAAAAGCGATCTCAAGACAGATACAAAGGTTTCTCAATGTCAATAATCTCCTTAATGGTGCTCAGTCTGGGTTCAGAGCTAATCGGAGCTGTAAGACCGTACTACTTAATATTGTTGATGAGATACGCATAGCATTGGATAGTAAGTTTTCTTACTCTTCTCTAATTCTCCAAGGCTTTTGAATCAGTCGATCATGCGATCCTCTGCTCTAAACTGAAAAGCTTGTTTCGCTTCTCTTCAACCGTAACCAAGCTTTTTCCATCATACCTTACAGGGAAACATCAATGTGTGGTGTTGGAGATAAGACGTTAGGTCTTATCCCAGTACGCAATGGTGTAGCACAGAGATAAATTTTAGACTCTTTTTTTTTTCGTACTTTACCTTAACGATCTCCCCCAGGCGGTTAGACACTCCACCGCCCTCATGTTAGCCGATGATGTACAGGTCTTTATTAGTAACCCCTTCCCAGGCATCAGAAGCAATGAACAACGATTTATATTGTATACAGCAGTAGGCACAGAGTAATAATCTGAGTCTGAATCCGGCTAAATGTAAATCGGTTGCCATAAACCGTACCAAATTAGACAGATCGCTGATTCCGCACATCAACTAGATGACTCCGTAATCACCTGCGTTGAAAAAGTAAGGAATTTTGGAATCATCTTTAATGACACGCTTACCTGGTCTGACCAAATAAACACTACCATTAGTAAAGTTTATGCAGCCATTCGCGTTTTATGCACCTCAAAACACTTCGACCCTATCAAACCCAAAACTTCACTGGCTAAAGCTCTTCTTCTACCTACTCTGTTGTACTGCTGCGAAGTTTATTGTAACACCGACTCTAACTCCTTAAGAAATTTAACAAGATTACCACATACATTTACACTCTTCGATTATGACCACGTATCACAACACTCAACAAAAATCTTTGGCTGTTCCTTTATTAACTCTTTGAAATTCAAAGCTTTGTGTTGCATCCACCAAGTCTTGCGAACTGGCCAACAATACTATCTCTATAGAAAATTTGACTCTCCAACTTCGCAGCGATCGCATGTGATTATCCCACCAAGATACTCCTGCTCGGCATCTGAACGCACTATCTTTGTTTATTCCACACGTCAGTGGAATTCTCTACCGATCGAAATAAGAAGTATCGCAAATCACCGCACTTCTAGAACCTCCCTCCTGAAATTCCTTTCATCATCCTAGTCTCCCTCTGAATATTAGCTTTAAATTTATATACATAGATCAATAGAGTTCTGATAGCATATGAATAATAAACTCATTTTCTTAATTTCCTTCTATCTTAGATTTATAATACATGAACACTTTTACTTTTAAATACTCTCTCGAATCTTTCTTAAGCCTTATGCTGCTTACAAGAAATCATTCTTTTTTGTGTAAGTTATGTTTAAATAAATAATAAATAAATAAATAAATAAATGGCCAACCAATTCCCCTGGTTCACTCTTTTCAAGATCTTGGCATATTATTCGATTGCCAGCTTAATTTGCGTTCGCATATCGATAACTTGATCCTCAAAGCCTACTCATCGCTTTGCTTTATTAAACGGTGGTCCAAGGAATTTTCTAACCCGTATGTAACCAGATCTCCCTATGTTATGTTACCCTTGTTCGCCCCCTGCTGGAGTATGCCAGTCAAGCGTGGTCCCCCTTTCACCGAGTTCATGTTTCCCGAATCGAGGGTATTCAACGTCAATTCCTCCGATTTGCTCTCCGTGGTCTGCTCTGGAACGACCCTTTAATCTTACCTCCCTATCAGGACCGCCTCAAACTCCTCAATATGAATTCGTTAGAAGAACGTAGGAATGTTGCTGACATTCTTTTCATTCATCGACTGCTCTCAGGTTCCATCGACTACGCATCCATTTTCAACTCCATTTCCTTCAATACCAACCCACGCAATCTGCGTTGTCCTCGTCTCTTCTAGCTACCGGTCCACCGCACTTCTTATGGCTCCAACGATCTCCCGTATGCTCCGAAAGGTCAACTCAAACCTCTCGCTTTTCGATTTCCATCTGAGCACTAGTTTTTAAATTAGATTAAGCTTGTATTAAGCCAATAACTGGGGGCCTTAGCCCACACCAAAATTACCAAGACCGCCTTTCACTTTTGCCCAAACAATTGCTTCCGACGAAGGCTCTAGAATTTGATTTCTGCTGATGAAGACTGTTAAGGCTGAAGTGTTGGCGCTTCCGGATATCATTGGCATCTCCATGTTTTCGTATTTCAGGGTTTGTGCCCTAAAGTCCACTCCTAGTCCGTGATCTTTCATGAAATCTGTACCAATGATACACTCGTCGTATATGTCACCCACCAGAAAAACGTGAGAAGACTATTCCGGTCAGGTGAATTTTTATGCGGACTTCACCATATACCTTAGCAGTTTCCCCCGTAGCGGTTCTTAAGCTGTAATTGCTGATATTTGCAACCAGGATTTCTACACCTCTTGATGGTCTATTGTTACAATCCATTCTTCCTTTCCGCTGACTACTAGAAGGCTTTCATTGCATCGTTTTGCTAGTGAGACTTGGAGTCCTGGGGCCGTCAACTCCTGCTACCACCTTCTGCCCCGCGAAGTTGGTGCTTAAGCATCTCCCTACTAATGGTTTCGAGAAGATTGACCAGCTTCTTGATAGCAGTTTCTTCCTCTATTTGCTTGTTACCGCAGTGAGGGCAGCCATTTCGTCACATCGGTTCTTTATACTGCCTTTGAAGATGTCCTATTTTATTGCAGATGCTACTTCCCTGACGAAATGTGTTCCTTTGGAAGCCAGATTGGCTGCTTCCCTCGCCAGAACGAAGGCAAGTGCCACCCTTACTGCTGACTGTAACTTCGAATCTGTAATTCCCCTGATGAATACGTCATTTGCCATTTCGTTGATAATTTCCTGGCCCCCGAAGGAGTATGACGAATAGGCCATTCCACTCACGTTTGCTTGCAGTTGCTGCAGTGTTTCTCCTCATTGCTGCATACGGCTTTGCAATTGGGCCTGGTAAGCCTCCTTCATGTGGCTGTCCTCAAACCGTTTCTCGACAGCCTGTACTATAGCCACATAATCTTTATGCCTTTCGATGTCAATTGTTTGCAACAATTCTGCTTCAGGACCATGCAAGACCATTGTTAGGGCAAAGCATTTTTCCTTATTGTCCCTGTCGTTCTCACGGGCAGCCATTTCCAACTGTTTTTTATAAGTAGACCATGAGGTCTGCCTATCGAACGAAGAAGGCTTTAACTCTTTTCTGCTTAAACCGCTTAAAGGACATCCTCGGAGTTACTGTTTTCGCACTGTGTCGAGCTCTTTTGCCAGTTGCTCGACTTTGTTGTTCATTTGTTCGAATGTTTTACCAACATTCTTCTCTATTCTAAAAAATTTGTCATCAACATTCTTTTCTATTCTATCAAATTTGTCATCGATTGTTTTGAACTTTTGCTGGAGAATGCTCTTTTGTTCTTCCAGATTTTTCTTTTGTTCGTCGAGATTGTTCTTCTGTTCGTCCATTTTTTGTTCAAGGCTATTCTTCGGTTCGCCCAGATTTTTCTTTTGTTCGTCGAATTTTTCTTTTTTCATTTATCATTTTATTTATTAATTTCTTAATATAATTATAACAATTTTTATACTTTTCCACGAAGCCTCGATGGCTTTTCTGCAGCAGATTGCGCATCAAAAAAGTGGGTTAACAAGTAAACAAGTGATCAAGTTTTTTGATTTAAAACTACAATTTAAACTTGTTACATGTTGCTATAAAAAAACACAATTGGAAAATTTTCAATATACTTATTTTAAATTAACTGATTGCAAAATATTATAAATTTATACATTGAAAAATAAATTTTTAATCACTTTCTTTCTACTGTATATGTTCGTTATGTTGCTTAGATTTTCAGGTAATTCATTTAAATTGGAAGGAACGCTATATATGAGTTGCCTTTTACCATAGTTATTATAATTTCGAGGCACTTGGAAAAAACCCTGAGCACGTCTTCTAGTATTAATTACATGGTCGATTGGCTTTCTAAAACGTAGGTCGTCATAATACCCTAGAATAACGGTCATCTTGAATTTATGTTGAACGGCCATCGCTTTGAAGTGTCTTTCTTCAAGGATCGCATTGTGGTTAATTATCCTCAGCGCCATATTTTGCACATTTTGAAGTTTCATTATATGCGAGTATGATGAGCTTCCCCAAGCAAGTATGCCATACCTTATGTTGGACTCAACCAGGGCATAATAAATTTGCTTCTGAATTTGCTGTGTTGCTAGGTATCGCAAATGCACAAGAGCGAATAAAGCTTTCTTTATATCTGATCGAGTTTTGTCAATGTGTTTGCTCCAGGTAAGATGGCTGTCAATGATTACTCTAAGATATTTATATGTGTTCAAGATTCTGTTGGCAACACTAACATAATTACTTTGCTGTCATTCCATTCTTCCATTGATTGACTATCTCTCTCGCACTTTTATTTTAATTACTATATTTGTATTACTCATATCAACCGGTTGAATTGACTCGTTAATTTCAAATCATATAAAGGAACAATCTTCTCAGTCTTCTTGCTTCCTTTGTTCTTTGCGTATCATTTTTGTCATAACAGTAACTTTACTTTGTTCTTTGTTCTGAATGTACAAGCGTGGCATTTGCTTATTAAAATATTAAAATTAGATTCAACGAGTTTTATTTAAACGAACCCCTAATTCTTGTACATTTATTGGTGCCTCCTGTTAGGATTGAGCAACTCACACGGAATAATTTGAATTTGGCTACATACAGACATACAAAAAAACAATAAAGTTGGGGTAGCATTTGTGCGTTTTGGCAGTGAACGAACTAAAATAGTGCACATATTCAGTGAAGGTCGGACGAGCTGCAGAATTTGGATACAACAATCGTAAGGGAATTAGATTGCCTTGCAAATTCAACGTTATACTACTTTGATTCTGTGGAAACAATGGCAGACTTGAATAGGCGTGTAACGGCAAGTACCGCAATCAAGCGGATCGCTGCGAAGGTTACCAAGTAAGACTTTGCTGATGAAATATTTGGCCTTCGGCAAGAGATGGCCTTTCTGCAGTCACATTTCGATCGTTTTGTAATGGCTCATGATGCACTTATTGCTGTAGCACAACCGTTGGAGATCACACCCTTCTTTGTCGAAGTTCACCATCAGGCACAGAGGCGAAGACTGCAGTGGCATCGACATACCCAGGCTTCTACATCGCCCCAGGCACCTCGAAACTACATGGCAGAACCCGTCAAGACGTTGGCAGTCTTCAGTGACAGTTTGGTTCTTTTGGCAACGGCGTATGGACCAATTACTGATGGCTTTGGCGGAAGGCAACAGTGCAGATTACTTTGCATCAGAAGCAATGAACAACGATTTATATTGTATACAGCAGTAGGCACAGAGTAATAATCTGAGTCTGAATCCGGCTAAATGTAAATCGGTTGCCATAAACCGTACCAAATTAGACAGGTCGCTGATTCCGCACATCAATTAGATGACTCCGTAATCACCTGCGTTGAAAAAGTAAGGAATTTTGGAATCATCTTTAATGACACGCTTACCTGGTCTGACCAAATAAACACTACCATTAGTAAAGTTTATGCAGCCATTCGCGTTTTATGCACCTCAAAACACTTCGACCCTATCAAACCCAAAACTTCACTGGCTAAAGCTCTTCTTCTACCTACTCTGTTGTACTGCTGCGAAGTTTATTGTAACACCGACTCTAACTCCTTAAGAAATTTAACAAGATTACCACATACATTTACACTCTTCGGTTATGACCACGTATCACAACACTCAACAAAAATCTTTGGCTGTTCCTTTATTAACTCTTTGAAATTCAAAGCTTTGTGTTGCATCCACCAAGTCTTGCGAACTGGCCAACAATACTATCTCTATAGAAAATTTGACTCTCCAACTTCGCAGCGATCGCATGTGATTATCCCACCAAGATACTCCTGCTCGGCATCTGAACGCACTATCTTTGTTTATTCCACACGTCAGTGGAATTCTCTACCGATCGAAATAAGAAGTATCGCAAATCACCGCACTTCTAGAACCTCCCTCCTGAAATTCCTTTCATCATCCTAGTCTCCCTCTGAATATTAGCTTTAAATTTATATACATAGATCAATAGAGTTCTGATAGCATATGAATAATAAACTCATTTTCTTAATTTCCTTCTATCTTAGATTTATAATACATGAACACTTTTACTTTTAAATACTCTCTCGAATCTTTCTTAAGCCTTATGCTGCTTACAAGAAATCATTCTTTTTTGTGTAAGTTATGTTTAAATAAATAATAAATAAATAAATAAATAAATGGCCAACCAATTCCCCTGGTTCACTCTTTTCAAGATCTTGGCATATTATTCGATTGCCAGCTTAATTTGCGTTCGCATATCGATAACTTGATCCTCAAAGCCTACTCATCGCTTTGCTTTATTAAACGGTGGTCCAAGGAATTTTCTAACCCGTATGTAACCAGATCTCCCTATGTTATGTTACCCTTGTTCGCCCCCTGCTGGAGTATGCCAGTCAAGCGTGGTCCCCCTTTCACCGAGTTCATGTTTCCCGAATCGAGGGTATTCAACGTCAATTCCTCCGATTTGCTCTCCGTGGTCTGCTCTGGAACGACCCTTTAATCTTACCTCCCTATCAGGACCGCCTCAAACTCCTCAATATGAATTCGTTAGAAGAACGTAGGAATGTTGCTGACATTCTTTTCATTCATCGACTGCTCTCAGGTTCCATCGACTACGCATCCATTTTCAACTCCATTTCCTTCAATACCAACCCACGCAATCTGCGTTGTCCTCGTCTCTTCTAGCTACCGGTCCACCGCACTTCTTATGGCTCCAACGATCTCCCGTATGCTCCGAAAGGTCAACTCAAACCTCTCGCTTTTCGATTTCCATCTGAGCACTAGTTTTTAAATTAGATTAAGCTTGTATTAAGCCAATAACTGGGGGCCTTAGCCCACACCAAAATTACCAAGACCGCCTTTCACTTTTGCCCAAACAATTGCTTCCGACGAAGGCTCTAGAATTTGATTTCTGCTGATGAAGACTGTTAAGGCTGAAGTGTTGGCGCTTCCGGATATCATTGGCATCTCCATGTTTTCGTATTTCAGGGTTTGTGCCCTAAAGTCCACTCCTAGTCCGTGATCTTTCATGAAATCTGTACCAATGATACACTCGTCGTATATGTCACCCACCAGAAAAACGTGAGAAGACTATTCCGGTCAGGTGAATTTTTATGCGGACTTCACCATATACCTTAGCAGTTTCCCCCGTAGCGGTTCTTAAGCTGTAATTGCTGATATTTGCAACCAGGATTTCTACACCTCTTGATGGTCTATTGTTACAATCCATTCTTCCTTTCCGCTGACTACTAGAAGGCTTTCATTGCATCGTTTTGCTAGTGAGACTTGGAGTCCTGGGGCCGTCAACTCCTGCTACCACCTTCTGCCCCGCGAAGTTGGTGCTTAAGCATCTCCCTACTAATGGTTTCGAGAAGATTGACCAGCTTCTTGATAGCAGTTTCTTCCTCTATTTGCTTGTTACCGCAGTGAGGGCAGCCATTTCGTCACATCGGTTCTTTATACTGCCTTTGAAGATGTCCTATTTTATTGCAGATGCTACTTCCCTGACGAAATGTGTTCCTTTGGAAGCCAGATTGGCTGCTTCCCTCGCCAGAACGAAGGCAAGTGCCACCCTTACTGCTGACTGTAACTTCGAATCTGTAATTCCCCTGATGAATACGTCATTTGCCATTTCGTTGATAATTTCCTGGCCCCCGAAGGAGTATGACGAATAGGCCATTCCACTCACGTTTGCTTGCAGTTGCTGCAGTGTTTCTCCTCATTGCTGCATACGGCTTTGCAATTGGGCCTGGTAAGCCTCCTTCATGTGGCTGTCCTCAAACCGTTTCTCGACAGCCTGTACTATAGCCACATAATCTTTATGCCTTTCGATGTCAATTGTTTGCAACAATTCTGCTTCAGGACCATGCAAGACCATTGTTAGGGCAAAGCATTTTTCCTTATTGTCCCTGTCGTTCTCACGGGCAGCCATTTCCAACTGTTTTTTATAAGTAGACCATGAGGTCTGCCTATCGAACGAAGAAGGCTTTAACTCTTTTCTGCTTAAACCGCTTAAAGGACATCCTCGGAGTTACTGTTTTCGCACTGTGTCGAGCTCTTTTGCCAGTTGCTCGACTTTGTTGTTCATTTGTTCGAATGTTTTACCAACATTCTTCTCTATTCTAAAAAATTTGTCATCAACATTCTTTTCTATTCTATCAAATTTGTCATCGATTGTTTTGAACTTTTGCTGGAGAATGCTCTTTTGTTCTTCCAGATTTTTCTTTTGTTCGTCGAGATTGTTCTTCTGTTCGTCCATTTTTTGTTCAAGGCTATTCTTCGGTTCGCCCAGATTTTTCTTTTGTTCGTCGAATTTTTCTTTTTTCATTTATCATTTTATTTATTAATTTCTTAATATAATTATAACAATTTTTATACTTTTCCACGAAGCCTCGATGGCTTTTCTGCAGCAGATTGCGCATCAAAAAAGTGGGTTAACAAGTAAACAAGTGATCAAGTTTTTTGATTTAAAACTACAATTTAAACTTGTTACATGTTGCTATAAAAAAACACAATTGGAAAATTTTCAATATACTTATTTTAAATTAACTGATTGCAAAATATTATAAATTTATACATTGAAAAATAAATTTTTAATCACTTTCTTTCTACTGTATATGTTCGTTATGTTGCTTAGATTTTCAGGTAATTCATTTAAATTGGAAGGAACGCTATATATGAGTTGCCTTTTACCATAGTTATTATAATTTCGAGGCACTTGGAAAAAACCCTGAGCACGTCTTCTAGTATTAATTACATGGTCGATTGGCTTTCTAAAACGTAGGTCGTCATAATACCCTAGAATAACGGTCATCTTGAATTTATGTTGAACGGCCATCGCTTTGAAGTGTCTTTCTTCAAGGATCGCATTGTGGTTAATTATCCTCAGCGCCATATTTTGCACATTTTGAAGTTTCATTATATGCGAGTATGATGAGCTTCCCCAAGCAAGTATGCCATACCTTATGTTGGACTCAACCAGGGCATAATAAATTTGCTTCTGAATTTGCTGTGTTGCTAGGTATCGCAAATGCACAAGAGCGAATAAAGCTTTCTTTATATCTGATCGAGTTTTGTCAATGTGTTTGCTCCAGGTAAGATGGCTGTCAATGATTACTCTAAGATATTTATATGTGTTCAAGATTCTGTTGGCAACACTAACATAATTACTTTGCTGTCATTCCATTCTTCCATTGATTGACTATCTCTCTCGCACTTTTATTTTAATTACTATATTTGTATTACTCATATCAACCGGTTGAATTGACTCGTTAATTTCAAATCATATAAAGGAACAATCTTCTCAGTCTTCTTGCTTCCTTTGTTCTTTGCGTATCATTTTTGTCATAACAGTAACTTTACTTTGTTCTTTGTTCTGAATGTACAAGCGTGGCATTTGCTTATTAAAATATTAAAATTAGATTCAACGAGTTTTATTTAAACGAACCCCTAATTCTTGTACATTTATTGGTGCCTCCTGTTAGGATTGAGCAACTCACACGGAATAATTTGAATTTGGCTACATACAGACATACAAAAAAACAATAAAGTTGGGGTAGCATTTGTGCGTTTTGGCAGTGAACGAACTAAAATAGTGCACATATTCAGTGAAGGTCGGACGAGCTGCAGAATTTGGATACAACAATCGTAAGGGAATTAGATTGCCTTGCAAATTCAACGTTATACTACTTTGATTCTGTGGAAACAATGGCAGACTTGAATAGGCGTGTAACGGCAAGTACCGCAATCAAGCGGATCGCTGCGAAGGTTACCAAGTAAGACTTTGCTGATGAAATATTTGGCCTTCGGCAAGAGATGGCCTTTCTGCAGTCACATTTCGATCGTTTTGTAATGGCTCATGATGCACTTATTGCTGTAGCACAACCGTTGGAGATCACACCCTTCTTTGTCGAAGTTCACCATCAGGCACAGAGGCGAAGACTGCAGTGGCATCGACATACCCAGGCTTCTACATCGCCCCAGGCACCTCGAAACTACATGGCAGAACCCGTCAAGACGTTGGCAGTCTTCAGTGACAGTTTGGTTCTTTTGGCAACGGCGTATGGACCAATTACTGATGGCTTTGGCGGAAGGCAACAGTGCAGATTACTTTGCGATCCAGGCTCACAGGTTAGTTTTATGACTTCACGATTTTTCAATGGCTTGTCTCTTCGCTCGGATAAGGGTGAACTACGGGTAGAAGGTGTCGGCAGCTTTGTAATGACACACACCCGTGGTCGTGCTGTTGTTCAGTTATCCTCCAATGTAGACCCGTCGTTTGACATTAAGTTAGATGTGCACCTTATCGAGTCCATCACCTCACCAACACCTGCGGCTAATATTGCGGATGATTGTTGGCAACATTTACGCAACCAGGAACTGGCAGACCCTACTTTCGGCAAAACAGGACGAATTGATGCATTGCTTGGTGCCGATGTATGGGGTCATATAATCCAACAAGGTATTGTACGGGGCAGTGTCGGAGAACCATTTGCCCAATCAACCAAATTAGGCTGGGTAGTATTCGGCCCCGCAACTGCATCCAGAGCAATCTCAATGACTGTTCGTACAGGCCAGGCTGACTTGACAAACTCCTACGCAAACTCTTTGGTTCTGAGGACTCGGAAGAAACATCAACCACCACCGTGGAAGCTGATCTCTGTGGGAAATTATTCATGGCTACTCACACTCGAGAATCAGATGGCCGTTACATCGTTCAGATTCCATTCAAGACTAACGCCTTGGCACTTGGCAACTCACACAATATGGCATTGAGGCAATTCTACCAACTGGAACGAAAATTGGCTTCGAATCCTGGCTTACGGGACAAATATGTGGCTTTCATGAGGGAATATATGGACCTTGGACATATGCGGCCTATCTTGGATCAACCTGGCGATCCATCACAGTATTACTACATACCACATCACGCAGTGGTCTCAAAATTTCGAGTGGTATTTAATGCTTCAGCGCAGACATCAACTGGCACGTCTCTTAACGATACTCAAATGGTTGGCCCTCTGCTGCGGGAACTATTGGTAAATATCATTTTACGATTTCGATGTTTCGCAATTGCTCTATCTGCAGATGTGCAAAAGATGTTTCGGTCGGTGGGTATCGACGAACGACACAGAAGCTGGCAACAAATTCTATGGCGAGAATCTCCTACCGATCGGCTGCGCACATATCAGCTGAACACTGTCACCTATGGAACAGCAAGTGGACCTTCTTGGCTATTCCTGCGATGCATCGGTGTGCCCTGGATAACTGCAGCAAATTACCAAGTGACAGCCGGGCAGCAGAGGCCAAACAAAATATACTGCGGAGCTTCTATGTGGATGATTTCCTTGCCAGTGCTCCGTCAGCGCAACATGCTATCAGGCTGGCCAAAGATGTTAACTTCGTACTGAAGCAGGGACAGTTCCATTTGCGCAAATGGCGATCAAATGACGAATATACTCTGGATCAGCTTAAAACCTCACCTGACACAAATGACATCAACTTGCAAATGGCGGAGACGACTGTCCTTGGATTGCATTGGGACGCTCAGGCTGACGAGTTGTTCTACAAAGTAAACATGGGAGCTGGTTCGTTGTCTCCAACAAAACGTCAAGTGGTTAGTGACATTGCTACGCTCTATGATCCGACGGGTATGCTGGCCCCTGTCATTACCGTCGGTAAGGTGTTTATTCAGCGGCTTTAGAAGGCTGGTTTGGCATGGGATGCACCATTACCGAGGCAGTTGCGTGATGAATGGCTTAAATTTCGAAAGGACTTACATCGTCTAGAAAGGATACGAATACCTCGATGGCTCGGGATGCACCCAACTACGACACCGTGCTTACATGGATATTGCGATGCAAGCACGAAGGCATATGCGGCAGTTATCTACATCATCGTCAGACATAAGGATGGACAGCATCGTTCGAAGCTTATCGCATCGAAGACGAAGGTTGCACCAGCGAAGGGTGTTACTATTCCACGTCTGGAATTATGTGCTGCACATCTTCTCACAGCGACAATGCTTAACATCAGGCAAACCCTCGAACTCACCGATGTCCCATATAGCTTGTGGAGCGACTCCAGCATAGTCCTTAATTGGCTTCGCAAGCAATCTCATTGCTCCCGCTCCATATCTCGATGCAGCGAAGAAGAACATTATGCGAGCAGTTGGCAGACTACATAATTCGAAGCTGGATGAACATCGTCGACATCCAATCATCCTTCCGAAGGAAAGCGTCTTGGCATGGCTTATTGTAGTAGAGGCTCATCATGACACACTCCATGGCGGTTTACAACTCATGCTGCAAACCATCCGAGAAAAATACTGGATACTTCACGTACGTACCCTTGCTAAACAATGTATTCATTCATGTACTATTTGCAGAAGGCATCAACACGAAATGGCTAAACAGCGAATGGCTACATTACCTCGTCACCGAGTTCTGGCATCACCACCGTTCTCAACTGCTGGCGTAGATTATTGCGGCCCATTCAATATCCGCATTGGCTCAAAAACTGTCCGTACCGTGAAGAAGACGCACGTTGCCATCTTCGTTTGCATGGCTTCAAAGGCAGTTCACATTGAATTGGCAGAAGACCTAACAGCTGAGGCTTTCATCAATGTATACACTCGCTTTGTAAATCGCCGAGGCCCATGCTACCATCTGTACAGCGATAACGGGACTGCATTCGTTGGCGCTAATCGGCTCTTACAACAAGACTTGAAGGAATGGCATAATACCTACACGATGCAACATTTGGCTAACAAGGGAATACAATGGCAGTTTATCCCTCCTGGTGCACCTCATCATGGCGGCCTTTGGGAAGCGGCCGTTAAATCTGCAAAACGGCATCAACTTCGAGTCATCGGGACACAATCCATCTACTACGACCAACTGCACACACTACTCGTGCACGTTGAGGCTTGCTTAAATTCCCATCCGTTGGTGGCCTTACACGATGATATCGACGACCGCATGGCACTCACACCAGCAGACTTCCTCATTGGCCGATCAATTATTGCTGTACCGGATGTACCAGTACTGGAGGTACCAACACAACGACTTAGCTATTGGCGACAACTAAGGCAAATGCATCAACATTTCTGGAGGAGATGGCAGGATGAATATTTGTCTACATTTCAACGGCGATCGAAATGGCATGAATCACACAAAAAGATCCAGATAGGCGATGTCGTCATCATCAAGAACGAAAACCTACCAGCTACACAATGGCGCATTGATCGAGTCACCCAACTACATCCAGGCGAAGATGGTCTCATCAGAGTTGTCACGGAACGGAGAGATTTCGTTTGGGCGAACAACTAGTCAATTCATTCCCAATCAAGATTCAAATTAATAAAGTTTTAATTTGAATTAAAGGGCGAGTTGTTTTATATTGTATTTACGAGTATCTACTCGTTTACTTGTGTGTTCGTGTCACATTGGTTGTGTCCTTGTTTTTTTTTTATTTGCACTGAAGCTTAAGGATTCTGCCGCGCAATTTTGAAAAGAATCGGATTGGACACGGTTCAGTCAACAAAATATCCTTTTTGCTAGTGTCCTTGCGATACAGTCAGACTGAAATTTATCAATTTGCACAATATGGGGGCAAAAATTTCAGCATGTTGTTTAATATCTCCTGCTCGGTTACCATCGGCCCCTGAGGATTTGCGTTCGTTCAAGTGTCCTATTATATTATAGACCTGACTGATGTTGCTTTCAGTTGGAATTATTGTATTGCTGTTGGTTATGTTCTGGTGGTTCGATGTGATCTGCTGACAATGATGTAGTATTTTATATACTTGTTGGGAAAAGTGTTGTGCAAATTCGTTTGATATGGTGGTCCTACATTTTTCAGACGAAAAGTTCTGCACAATTACTTCATCAACGGTGAGCTTATGTCTTACCATTAGCTCATTGATTAAACCCCATGTTTTGCACGGATCTGCTCTAAGCTCGACAAACTTGTTTTTATAGAATGCTGACTTCTGTGTTCTTATTTCCTTATTTAATTTGTTTCGAAAATGTTTGTATTCAGTTTCATAGCTTAGATTTGACCTATTGTTTTTCCATTTTCACCTATTGTTTTTTTTATTTTTTCCAGTTTTCACGCATGTGGACTTTGTATATATATCCTGAAATTTAAGGACCATCTTTTCATAGGGAGTAACAGAAACACCTTCATTTAAGACTTCGTTCCAGTTTGCTTCAGATATTAGCGTGTTTGCTTTTTTTATACTTATGTATGGTGCAGATATGATTTGTTCTTCATTTGGTTTCATTGCTTCTTTATAGTAAAAGATCGGGTAATGATCCGTTATACTACTGTGCTAACTAAGATATGATTTATAGTAGACTGTGTTCCTCTTTTTGCATCTATCTTTGTATATTTATCAATTGTATTTACAAAACCTAATGACGCCAACATTTCCAAGTAGTTTTTTACATGAGTACAATTAGTATCATAAATATTAATATTGATATCCCCCAGAACAGTTATTTCTTTATTTTTTATTTCGATATAATTTTTTTCGAATTCTTCAAGAAATGCTTTTTAGCTTAATCCAGGTGGTCTAAACACACCAAAAAGTATTTCTTTCTCTTTGACTATAGAAATTTTTATATTTTCATATGCAACACTTTCTGAAGGTAGACGTAGGTATATAGTCAATATTGTGTCGAATAAACATTAAAATACCTCCTCCTCTACGATTTGTTCTATTTATAAATTCTCGTTTATGAAAACCATCCAGTTTATAGTATCCTATTTCTTCATCTTCAATATTCGTTTCCATACGAACAATTATTTTAAGTGAATTTATAAAATGGCTTATACTAAGGCAGAAACTATCCCAGTTCAAACGAAGCGATCTTATATTGAGACGTAAATAGCAACACATATTATTATTTAAATCATTTGCATCGATGCCGCTAAAACCATGCACTACCTTACATTCAATATTAACTAAGTTATAGTCTCCTTATGTGTTCTCCATTTTCATTGATATTGTTTTGTATTTCTGGTTATTCGAACACAGCTGTGTGCTGCATGGTCTATGATATGTGTGTGTCATTTTATCCCCATCGTTAGCCCTGCTTATCAAAAACGCTTTAGCAATTTCTTTGACGTCAACGGCCTCGCCACACTGAAAGCATCGGTTCCCGATAAGATCCGTCGAAAGACGAAAGTTTAAGTGTTAGGATTAATTTAGAGTGCCCGCATGGGGCCAGTAAGTTAGCATAAGATTATTTCTAAGTTATTTAAGCTAATTTTTAAGCGTTTTTTTGTCTAGCATGTAAGAGTAAATTAAGAAATATAAATAAAAATGCATAAAAACTGAAAAAAAAAACTGCATCGGTTCCCGCTAGATCACCGAAATTAAGCAGTGTTGGGCGCGGTAAGTACGTAGGTGGGTGACCACATGGGAACTCAGTACTCCGCGTGCTGTTGACAAAAATGCGCCACATGGGCATAGTACCCCGGCGTTAAATCCCGGACCCTACAAATTAATTTGTATCGTTCCCTTGATAATAATAATAATAATAATAATTTCTTTGACTATTTCTAAAAGGTTTTCGTGTTCCGTGGGCTTACATTTTTTTAATTCTATGTTATTTTTTATCATTTCTTATTCCATGTTGTCAATTTGTGATTGCATGTTTTGTATTATTTCGTCTTTTTTGTTATTGTTTTCCTTTGGTTCAATTATTTCTGTAGGGAATTTTTCGGCTAGGTTATTGTTTTTCATTATATTTGCGTCATATTTTGAGCTGCGAAACTGGCATCTAGTGATTATTTCTTTAATTTCATTCCATAAAAGTTTTTTCTCAGCTGGAATAGTTGCATTAGCGTCATCATTAGTGTTGGTTTGATATAGACTGCCAGCTGGTCTCACTCTCCTTGCGCAGGGGAGATCTTGTGCTTGAGACACTAATACATCGCTTGATATGTCTACGTTTTGGACATTACCTACCCCTGTTTCTACAGATTTGATACCTCCATGTTTCTTTCCGCGCACCCATGGTTCTCCACGATTTCTCCGTAACCGTAGTGCATTCGAAATGAAGTTTGAAGTTACACATCATGCATACAGCCAAATCGCTTTCTGAAGGTAGGCTATCACCACAATGACTGCACACATACAGTTTTGCTTATGTTATATATTATTATAATTTTATAAACACAAGGGAGAAAGGGATGTTTAATAAAGGGAATATACCTATGGGAGCTGTACGCTTTTATAAAGCTTGTGTTTTATTAAAGTCACTGACTTATAATCTGTTTCAATTGGGTATTTTAAATTTTTGAAACTAGTTTAGAATATCACTTTATTAGAGAGCACTATCAATACACGTCCGATTGCTACTAGCACTTGGACGTCGATGCCGTTCGTCTAGATTTTTCTTTTGTTCGTAGAATTTGTTCTTCAGATTTTGTTCGAGGCTATTCTTTTGTTCATCGATTTTTTTCGACAAGAGGAGTTGCATCATCGCAACCATGCCGCTGCCAGGACACATTTTATCTTCCTCGTCAATGTCAACGGAGTATGTACTCATATCTGGATCATGTCTCTCGGGTTTCAATGCGCTCCTGAAGTCGGAGCACCAAGTCACTTTTTCCTCCACTAACGCTGAGATTTCTCTTGTTGAACTCGGATTTGAGTTGGACGAGGGTTAACCGTAATAGTCTTCGACCCATTACAACTTTTTCAAACAAGGACTGACACCAATGTAAAATGTTTGTGTAGGTACAAATAATACATACAACTTATTTCTTTCAATACAATCGTTTTATTCAATAAAATTTATCAACCGCTTTTAGTTTTCTTAATCTTTTATTTAAACCACTTAATCACTTCTTTTAATTCATACTTCAAATCCAACTGATGAACTGACTTCCATATTTTGGGATGCTGTTATTTATACTGACATATTTCGAGAACAATCTATGCCATCTAGCGTTCCATACACTTTTCCATTTTGCTAGAAAATTCCATTCCATTCTCCTTTCACCAGTGGTGGAGTCTTCTGCTACTTAAATGAGGAAATCTTCTTCTATGGAAATATAGATGACGCTGCTCAAATGGATATCAATATAATATTACAAAAGTGAAATTAAATTTTGTCGTTTCTTTTTCATGCAAATTTCGTTACTAATTTTTGATTCTGATATCTACAGATTGAAAGGAAAATGCGACTTTTTTTGATTGCATATGCTTTATTCCACATTCCACAGTTACACAAAGAATGCCCGACGAACCATCAAATAAATCAAAACCCACCATCCATAGATTCAGTTGACCCGACCTATCTTACCATATCCTGAGTTTCCGTAATCAGCATTGCAATCCATTGCACCCAAAAATAGATTATGGCAGTTTTAGAATACAAATTTTGCTGTCGCTTCACCTCAGCAACGGTATTCAGATGCAGTGCTGTTTGGTTTTTCAGTATTGTATTTTTGACAGCTCACGCGTGATTCGTGACATGTGTCAAAGTCAAACATTCTCAGTTAGCACTGCTACTTCATCGCGGAAAGACTTACACCGGAACAACGCTTACAAACAATTGAATTTTGTTATCAAAGTTCGTGCTCTATGAAAAATGTTTTTCGCACACTTCGACCATTTTACGATCGTCATAATCGACATACTGAGCAAGCAATTCAAACCATAGTGACCAAATTCTGTACCAATTTCAAGCTATTGGACATTACCTGTATGCATAGAGTGCGTACAGAGGAAAATATTGCTACTGTATCCGCCAGTGTTAATGAAGACCGTAATTTGTCCATTCGTCGCCGTTCGCAGCAATTTGGATTGTGTTACTCGACTACGCAGAAGATTTTACGCCAAGGTCTTGTTCTACAATCTTGCAAAACCACAGCTCGTGTAAGAACTGAATAATGTTACCGTCAATGACGCCCGCTATCGTTCAATGATTACAAACTTTTTTTTTACCAAAAATGCACGAGCTGAACTTGGTCGATATGTGGTTCCAGCAAGATGGCGCTATATGCCACACAGTACACGAATCGATGGCCCAATGGAGAAATTTTATCTCTCGTTTTAGACCGGTGGATTGACCGGCTAGATCATGCGATTTGACGCCTTTAGACTATTCATTCGTCTATACCGATAAAATAGCGACATTTGCAGCCTTGGAGGACAACTCGAAGTGTGACTCCGTATGGACTACTCGTACTTAAAACATAGTCGTGGTCAACATTTACATGAAATAATCTTTAAAAAGCAAGTGGTAAGCATTGAAATAAAAATTTTACACACTTTTGCAATTTTCCTGTTTTTTTTTTTTACAATTACAAAAAATCATCCATTATTTAGATAGTCAGATGAACAGCCATATTATGCTAATACTAAACTTGCGCGCTGAGGCTGTGTTTATCTACTGGAGTTCTTCGTCAAATTTCACGTTAAAACATTCTTAGAATCTACGACATCTGTCCAAAAAGTTTCGAACCATCACCTCTGTTGGCATAACGTTTGGGGGATGCGGTTTAGTTTAGTCCATTATTAGGCATACCTAGTGGTATAGATAAACTAACCTAGATGTCAAACTGTCCAGATATTGGAAAATCAAAACCGGTTTTCCACTGATCGCCCCTATCCGTGTGACCCTGTCTGTGAATACGTATGAATTGTCATCAATGGCAATTTCCCTCCCATTTTATACAAACCAAGCGCCCATTTTATTCAAAAAACGCCATCCACATTACACAGGCTCGTTCAAGTCGCATTCATACAATTTTACTTGTAAATTGCTCTCGTTCTAGCAAATTTTGGACAAAGTTATACAGTTGTAAAAGTGTTGGAATTCACTTACAGTGTGTCTGCACGAAAGTTAACGGTTTGCAAAAGTACTAGATGGAGTGAAAAGTGACCTCCTTGACCGCCAGAATGCGCTGCTACTGCAAAAAAGGTTATGGTGCCTTGAAGTCCGTTCATATTTAGGCAGACTTGCCAAATTTCAGTGCGATACTGTCTTTAGTTTTGTTTTGACAGCTGATTGTTGTTGACGTGTTTGGCATCATGTTGAGTATGACAAAACGATTTTCGTTCTTTCAGAAAACATTATTTTTTGAGAGGCAAAACGGCGAAGGAAACTAAAGAAAAGTTGGATAAATATTATTGGGCTAATGCTCCGTCAAATTACACCGTCAAATATTGGTTTCGAGAGTTTCGTGGTGGCCGCAACTCCACTACCGATCAAGTCCGCAGCGGCAGTCCCTCCGATGCGGTTACAGAGGACAATGTCAAAAAAATACATGAAATGGTGTTGGCTGACCGGAAAGTGAAGGTGCGCGAGCTAGCAGATACCACAAGGATTAGTACTGAGCGCACACGAAATATTTTGGGTAATATTCTGCATATGAAAAAGTTATCCTGACAGTGGTTGCCGCGCATGACCAAAAACACGAACGCGGGAGCACTTCGAAAGAGTGTTTGGACTTGCTGATGCGGAATCGGGCGGACTTTTGGCGTTGATTGGTAACTGGATTTGGATCCCTCGGACTATTATCTCTTCCCAAACCTCAAAAGATGGCTCATCAGTAAAAAATTCAGCTCACGCGAGGAAATCATCGACGAAACGGAGGAGTATTTTGCAAACCTTCCGGAAAATGACTTTTCGGACGGGATCAAGGAGTTCGTATCGCAAAGGTTCGCATTTGTCATCTAGCAATTTTTATCTTGCAAAATACTCAGTCGTTCATAGACCTCCGCGGAGTGTAAACGTGTTTCGACTTGTAAGTGTGAAAGTGAGTCGCTTAAGTAAGACATTGTTGAACTTGGATTTAGGCTCCAATTAGCGCAGAGTGAGTGTGTTCGCTTGAGATTGCAAAGGTCGTGGGTTCGACTCCAAATAGTCGGCAGACAATTTTTTTTATTTTTTATTTTTTTATATAAAAATAAATATAAATTTAAAGTGTGGTATTTGATTAACATCACGTGATGGATTGTGGTGAGCGGTCCGCTATGCCTATAGCGGGATCTGCTGAAATGTCGGGTGAGGCTTCGAGTGGTTCGAACCAAACTCCAAAGCCAAAGAGAAGGAGGAAACTACCAACGGCAACTGTAAAGCTGCTTGGCGGCGGAGTGAGGGAAGGAAACAACTTCGCTTCATTGGCCGCAAGCGAATCTGATGATGAAGAGGAAGAGATGGAGGCCATTAGTAGTAGCATCAAAATGCTACAACAAAGAGTGCTGGCCATAAAAGAAAAGCAGATGGTAAGAAGGAAGAGGGAAGAGCAAGAGCAATCCCAACAACAGCAGCTTGCTCAAAAGTATAAACAACAACACCAAGTAAATAAAGTAGCACAAGTGTTACAGCATCAAAATGTTAAGAAACACCAGCAACAACAAGTGCAGCCACAAAAACGGCAACAGCATAAACAGCAGCAGCAGCAGCAGCAACAACAACAACAACAACAACAACAACAACAACAACAACAACAACAACAACAACAACAACAACAACAACAACAACAGCAGCAGCAACAGCAGCAGCAGCAGCAGAAGAAGAAGGAGAAGGTGCCTCCTATCAACACCTATAAATTGGAGGTAAATGCTACCAAAGACCTGTGTAAGCTGGTCATTGGTAATAATTTTAATATTAAGAGATTGGGGAACGATCGCCATGCCATCCACTGTAATACAGTGGAGGGCTACGCGAAAGTGAAAGAGCTCCTAAAGGAGACGACGACGGAGCACTACTCTTTCACACCGAAGTGTGAAAAGCGGCAATCGATGTTGCTGAAGGGGTTGGAACCGTCTTCTGATCCTGAGGAGATCCTGGCACTGCTTAAAGAGAAGGAGTGCGAAGGACTCAAGTTCGTGGGGGTAAAGCCATTTACCACAGCTAGAGCCAAGAGGGAGAAACGGAGTCTGCCGTTCTTCCTGGTGCAGCTCAGTCCCGAAAGCCGTCTGGATAGTCTAAGGAGTATCAATGTCCTAGACTACCAGGTGGTTCACTGCGAAAAATTAAAAAGGAGCGAAGGCGTTATACAATGCGTTCGCTGCCAGAGGTTCGGGCACGCCGCTTCGAACTGCCAAATGCAGCCTCGATGCGTGAAGTGCGCAAAGAACCACAGTTCCGAGGAGTGTGCTCTGGGTAGGGACGGAGCATCCGATAGGACGCAGCTCTCGCGCGTATTATGTGGGAACGTGGGACACACCGCAAACTATCGGGGTTGTCCTAAGTTCGTTGATATTAAGAAAGCAAAACTGGCCCTGCAGCGGAAGGTGGAGGCCAAACGTTCACCTGCTAGGTTTCAAACACCGGCCGTCACGTCCCAAATTTCCTACGCCCAAATGGCGGCAGGTAGGGGGGCTACGGTACAGCAAGCGACTGTTGCTTCTCCAGCACCAATGCCGAGAGCAACGGAAGCTGCACCCAACATGCTGGCCATCTTGCTCGCAATCCAAGGGCAGATGGCTCAGCTGCAAAAGCAGGTGCAAGAACAGGCCAAGCGGGTGGACCAGATCTACGCGCTGCTGCCGGGCCTAACGCAACACATGTCGTAATGGGTACGCACATGGTGGAGCAATCTTTGAAGGTCCTTGCGGTAAATGTTAATTCACTGATTAGGATCGAGCGAAGAGCCGCGATGTTTAAATTGCTACAAGACCAAACTCCTGATGTGCTTTTCGCTAGCGAAACCAAACTAACCGATAAGCACAAACTGGAGTACAACAATTATATTGTTAGAAGAAGAAACCGGCCCGGATCCATATGCGGAGGCGGGGTCGCGATCTTCATTAAACAAGGTATAAAATTTCACAGAGTGTACAAGGGAGTGTTGCGTAGGTTCCGGGTGTTGGAGGCAGTCGTCATTTACATCCCGCTCCGCAGTGGAAAGCGGCTGTACTTGGCCTCTGTTTATGCACCTGAGACTTCACAATCCACTTTATTTATTACAGAGCTTGACACGCTTTTTCGACTTCTGAGGCTGGAATCGGGGGAGAATTATTTTGTAATCGGCGGGGATTTCAACGCTAAACACAGAGATTGGGGAAATAATTTGCCAAATACTAGAGGGAACCTACTACTCGATTGGTGGGGTCAGCACGATGTAATGTACAGACTCGGTCTTAAAGCGACGGATAACCCGTCGTTTCCCAGAGGCGGGTCTTATTTGGATCTACTGCTGTACGACGAACGTATACGACTGACAGGTACGAACTTACAAACGCTAAACTGTCTGCGCACATTCGTGTATGACAGTGACCATTGCGGTTTTAGCACCGAAATTACAGTTCCCAACGAAATTGCGGAATTGGAGGAGTTTGTCCAAAGATATTCTTACAACTACAGTAAGACTCGATGGACACGCTTCTCCGAAACCATGACACGTGCGCTCTCCTCGAATACGCTCCACCCACCGTCCAATAGGAATTTGTCAAACGAGGAGATCGACAATTACCTAAAACAAATGGACGAGACAATTAAACAAACTATGGACGCTACAATACCGCGATATCGACGTACGACTAACGAAGACCTGTTCCGCAATCCTACTATTGACGCACTGCACCGACAGAAAAGTAGACTTCTGACAAGGCTCAAAAACTTGTACAGGCAACTAACTGACAGACAAGACCCGGAGATTAGGACACTGAAGGCGTCGATTAAAAATATTCAAACGTTAATAAAAGAGAATTACAGAATTTCTGTAAGTTCGTATTGGAACAACAGGATTCGGGCTGTAAACACCAGCAACCCGAATATGTTCCCGCAAATAAATAAACTATTTCGGAGAAAAAATCAAAACGACCTTCAATGTCTTAAAATAGCGCGGACAACAGACAACGAACGGTTACTGACAACAGCAGGTATTGATCCAAATGAGGCCGCTGATGATGACGACTTCTTTGTGATCGAGGATCCACAGGAGAAGGTTGAAGCCATAGGGGCGACTTTCCAGGAAATATACAAGGCCACTGATACCATTGGACCTAATTATGACCTGGACAATCGCGTCTTGGTGCACGACTTCTTCATTCGAAATGAAGTAGAAAACTGGCGATCCGAGGGCTCTGGTTTCACCCGGTTCAGCGAAGAAAATATGGCAAATAATGTCATCACCAGAGAGGGTGACCTACCCCCGTTCATTTCGAAGGAAGAGCTCCATAAGATCTTCGACACAATCAGGGCTAAGAAATCAGTGGGGACCGATGGTATTCCGAACATCGTGCTTCGACATCTTCCTCTAGAAGCGGTGGACATTTACGCCACCCTGTTTAATAATGCAATGAATAATGGCGGTGGTGCAACCTATCCCCAAAAAGGGAAAGGATATATCCAATCCGGCGAATCTCTGGTCGATAAGTCTCCTTCCGAATATCAGTAAGGTGTTTGAAAAAGTAATCAATAGAGCTCTGTCTAGGTGGGTTGAGGATAAACATATAGTTCCGGATAATCAATTCGGTTTTAAGGCGGGACATGATATCTCACATGCCGCGTCTAAACTGGTGTCCGATATCCAATGGAATAAAGGCAAAAACCAATGCACTGGTGCCTGCCTTGTTGACTTGGAGAAGGCCTTTGACACTGTATGGTTAGAGGGTCTTTTCTATAGGCTGACTAGGCTGGGGATCAGTAAACCACTCTTGTACATTCTTTTTAATATGCTAACCAACAGACAGTTCATCGTGAAAAATGGCGATGTGACTTCTGTTGGAATATTTCAAATTAAAAATGGTCTTCAACAAGGCGCGGTCAATTCGCCGATCCTATTCAACATTTATACTAGCGACTTGATAGGTTCACTTCCCCATATTATTGCGTACGCAGACGATTTGATAGCGTACAGAACAGGTACAAAAATCGAGGTCGATTTTGCGATGACTGGAAGTCGGAAACCATTCTCTTTAGGACGCCGTTGTCTAGAGCCTCTAGGGATACCAGAAAAAATTGGCGAAAGTTCTCGATCATTGGACAACACGGACAGCCTCTTGCCTATCGAAATGTAGTCAGATACAGTGTCTGTATTTTGACAAAAATGTAGATGCTGCTCTGGCCAGAGCCAAAGGCGCTTTTGCCCTTACAAAGAGACTGTTTTATAGCAGCCAACTCGATGCGAGGGTAAAGGTAATCTGCTACATGGCCCTTATCAGGCCTATGCTGGTATTCGGGTGCCCCGTGTGGTGTTTCGGGTGTTTGAGAGGGCTTGCCTTAGGGCTTGCCTTCGCTTGTACAGAACACCAGAGTCGGAGTACAAAAAATTTTATCGTAATGAGGTCCTTTACAACAGGGCGAACCTAATGCGAGTGGACAACTTCGTAATTAAGCTGACTCGAAGGCACATTGCAAGAGCAATGAACTCGACGAATAACCTGATATCTGGGGCTTACTACCCCAACTACCTTTACCACGAGAGTGTGCGCTCTGATGGCTTCGTTCCACCGGAAGCATTCCTCTACCTAGATCAGATAGGGTTGATCCAGGATAGATCAGCGGTCCCGTTAATCTTCCATGTCGCTCGGAAAGCTGGGGACAGGCGACTCAACTACGGCAGAGGCGTCGCACACGGCAGTGTGGATCGTCTCAGGTTCAGTAGGGCGGTGGGGAATCGCGATAAGAGGGATGTCGTTCGGCAGCACCAGCATTTCTGGTGGTTGAATGATGGAGAAGATGTTTCGTCGTCGTCGTTTCCGTCAATTACTGACCAGCCTCACTAATGGGGCAGAGCTGACAGATCTATTTGCTCTGCGAATAGCGATGGCCAGCTTACATAGGTTTAGGTTAGCATTTAAGAAATATATACATATATTAGTATATACAAAGGTATATACTAATATATGTATATAATTGTGTATTATATATATGTGTGTATATTGTGTATGTAGGTTAGGTAGACTAAGGTATATTTTAAGTTAGATATTAAGTTTTATAGAAAATTAAGTCCATATGCTAAGTTTTTGTTAACAATTTTTTTCTTAGCCTTAAGTATACAAGATATATATGTAAAAAAATAAATGTAACTAAAGTCGAAAGACATAAATACAAGAATTTAGAGTAGCTTAGAGTGCCTGTGTGGGGCCAGTAAGTTAGTACAAGATTGTTAAGTAATTTTTAAACTAGCATTTAAGCATTTTTTGTTAGTATGTAAGGGTTAATGATTAAGATAATAAAATGCATTTAAAACTAAACTAAACTATCTTGCAAAATACTAAAAAGACGAACTATAAATAATTTGTTAAACACTGTCAGGCTTGCGCCTATATCTTACAGGAACCTGGATGGACCGCTTCACGGGCAAAAGGGATTTCAACACCCTTTCCGCAGGGGTTAGCCGCTCACTCGATTTCGCCGCTCCGTTAAGGGTATGTCACGAACTGTCAGGCACGCGCCTGATAAATACACACTTATGTATGTATTGCATGAATATTTTTTCTAAATACATGAAAAATGTCATGTATACAAAATTAAATAAGGCAAAGCGACAAAAGGCTAAATTTTTTCAAAACAACAAATTGCTGCCTAATCATAAGCGAAATGGAAGGCGCGGAAAAATCATTGAGAAATTATACCTTTGCGATTTAAATCAAAGACCGAATGAAAATTTACGAAACAACTATTGCGAGACAACCAAAATTTATTTCGATAAATGCGAAGTAAGGTTTGCGAAATGAATTTTGCCGAATAGGCAGGCACCCATTGCGAAGGCATATTCTCACCGTCGTGATATAAAGGAGCTCACACACCATAGCGGTAAGTGGTAGCGGTACAGGTACCGGTAGAAGTCCGTTCGTTCCGTGGCGGTATTTTGTATGCGGTATTCACCTTACCTGATATGAGAAATGATTCCAGAAGAGCAGTGCAAACAGCTTTCACAATTCGAGAAGAATTTGTCCATTATTTTAGCAATTGAATTCTTTTCTAACTATGTACAACAATTATTAATTACATGCACACATATGTACATACGCACGTAGAAAAGTTATTTTTTACTTTGTCACTACACTATTTTGCTTTAATAAAAGTACATACTAATGTACATTGTTTTGAACGCATTAATTTTTTTATTTTTTTGACCTTAGCCACTTACCTTCTTGGTTTAACACCTCTGCTATATTTTTTCATATTTTATCTATTTATCTCGTATTTTTGTACTCCGGATGAGTTAAATCAAATAAAATAGGATGTATTTTCATCAACTCAATAAGCTTTTCAATACACATTTTGATATGCCAGTGTGTGCGTCTATATTTACCGTGGTACCGCTACCGCTACCGCTTACCACTCTGATGTGTGAGCTCCTTAATGCCTCTTTTTCGCAACGTTCTTAATACAACTTGAAACGCCCTTTAGCTGTTTCACTGTTAGTCCATTTTTGGCCGACTTGCATTTTGTCGTTTACTGCCAACGTCAATTCCTTTCATCATTTTTCACCACGTTTCTTTATTTATGTGGAGCCGACATTTTAAGAGCCCGAGCAGAGTTTGGTACTACTCTTGTATTCCCATGAAAGTTGTTCCACATATCTGAAGTGCTTAGCACTTCTACTTGGATTATGAAGAAATCTTTGAACTATTCTCGAAAATTTACACTCAGAGTATATTTAATGACTACTCCGATTGTTTTTTTTTTCTCTGAATTCTTCATGAAAAATTGTATCAGCAATAGTTCATCTAGGTTTAGTACTCACTGCTGCCGTACGTACGCAATTAAGTGCTTCACTTGCTTAAGGGAGTAGCCTGATGTCCGAGATTAAATTTTGAAGGCTTTGAAGGATTTTTTTTTTTGCGGAAAATGAAATACAATCTTGTTATGATAATTATACAATGTAGTATGTTATTATTTAGCTATTGAATAATACAACAAAATGTTTGTTCAATAAAAAGAAAAATATTTTAACGTCATTTTGGTGAGGTAAAAAGAAGTACCCCCTGATTGCTCCTTTTGTAATCATCTGAAATCAAAATTCCAATAGTTTTTTTTTAATCATCTGGCCCGACGGAGAAGAAAAGAAAATATAGAGTACGCTCTCCTCTATTATTGGCTGTAACTTTAAAATGACTTAGTGTATCGGTCTAAAATTTTCACAGTATATTCTCAATTTATTAAACGTTGAAAATATGTAAAAAAAAATCGGTTTTTTGAATATCGAACATGAGACTATCCCTTAATAAATAAATAAATATCAAGTATAGCTAAACCAGGTTCCCCCATAACAGTTCTTGTGTTCCTAGTTTCATTTTTCGACGGGACCGGTTAAATTCATTTGGATTAAATGCATTTCTTTTTTTGATGTTCTATTTAGAAAGTCATTGAGGTCACGCTCACGGCAGTGACTCACTGCCTACTTGCGGTGCGCCTGCTTTGTGGTCATTAGTCGGATCATGACTTTTAATAAGCGTACGTTTTCTTCTAGGAGTTCAACTGTCGCTACGTTTTTATTTTGTTCTTTTCCGTAATTATAAAATTTAAAAGCTTTCGTTTGCAAGTTAAAGTAGCGACTTCTGTCCGCTACTTGCCACTTGGGTTTTGAACGCATACTACATTTGTGCTGTGATACGTATTCTGGTTATAAACTTTTACCTTTCTGTTTGGTCTCACGACGTCATCAAAACGAGCGCCGCGACCAAAAGTTAATTTATAAGGTTGCCAATACTGTCATCAATGCCCCACAGGGGAAATTTCATCACCATTATTGACAGTTTTGTGATATTTATAATCTTATATTTAAGGTCAATAAATTTAAATTATTTTATGATGTTCAAGTACGAAACAACTGTTTTTATTTACTGTTGATATACTGTCTATTTTTCGGTAAATTATAGTGGTGGCTAAACTGTTCTAAGACAAAATTTTCAAGAATTCAAAGTTGATTCTCTCCTGTTTATCGATAAGTTTTCCGCGAACAGTGGTCCTTCGAGAAGTAAGAGTTATTAAGTAAGTTGGCTTTTATTTAAGTGAATTAACCATCCACAATCTATCTGCAGTTTCAATAAAATTGGCTTAATTCAGGACAACCTGCCCAGCATATTTGAAGCCATTCAACTCAGCAATCAAAAAGGAGCGAGGGATTCCATCTATGCATTACAATAGTATACAATACCTCAGTGAGCGATTTTTCTTTATTAAATCTTCTAAGTAATTGCATGTACATGGCGGGTCAATAAGTATGTGACTATTGGATTAAAACAGATTTTTTGATAAAAAAATAATTTTATTTTTCAACGTAGTCTCAGTTGAGCTCTATACACTTTGTCCAACGCTTCTCCAATTTTTTTATCCCTTCCAAAAAAAATGATTTGTCGAGGTCCTCAAAATGACGAGATGACTTCATCATTGGAGTCAAATCTTTTTCCACCAAGCCATTTCTTCAGGTTTGGGAACAAGAAGTAGTCGTTCGGAGCCAAATCTGGAGAATAGGGTGGATGAGGGAGCAATTCATAGCCCAATTCATGGATTTTTGCCATGGCAACTGCACATGTGTGCACCCTTGCATTGTCTTGGTGGAAAAGAACTTTTTTCTTGGCCAAATGAGGTCGTTTTTTTTTCAAATCGTCATTGAATCGGTCCAATAAGTTGGCATAATATTCCCCATTGATTGTTCTTCCCTTTTGAAGGTAGTCAATGTGGATTATCCCGCGTGCATCCCAAAAAACAGTCGCCATAACTTTATTGGCTGACAAACCCACCTTGGCCTTCTTTGGCGCCGATTCACCCTTAGAAACCCACTGTTTTGACTGTTGTTTGTTCTCTGGTGTGTTGTGATGGATCCATGTTTCGTCCACGGTTACAAAACGGCGCAAAAACTCCTCCATATTGCGATTAAACAACGCCAAACCTTCCTGTGAAATTGTTACACGATTGCGTTTGTGGTCGACTGTGAGCAAACGCGGCACCCATCTTGCGGAAAGCTTTCTCATGCCCAAGTGATCATTCAAAATTGAAACCACTGAGCCATGCGAGATCCCTACGGCTTCCACAATCTCTCGCACTTTCAATCTTCGGTCGGCCAACACCATATCGTGAATTTTTTCGATTGTTTCGGGTGTAGAGACCTCAACTGGGCGTCCAGGAGGTTCGGCATCTTCAGTGCTTGTACGGCCACAACGAAATTCAGTAAACCACTTTTTTACCATTGAAATCGATGGTGCAGAGTCCCCATAGTATTTATCAAGCTTAGCCTTGGTCTCGGTAATGGTTTTTTTTCGCAAGAAATAATGCTTAATAAGCACACGAAATTCACTTTTTTCCATTTTCTCCTCAAATTAGTGAGTAGTCTGATAAAAATAGCTGTCAAACACAAACTAACTGACGCAGCAAGTTTAAATTTTGACAGGAGTCAACTGACAAATGCCTGTTGACAGGAGCAGTGTTGCTGTTTCAGTAAAGAGGTCAGAAATTCAAAAATGCACGGAATTATTGACCCGCCCTCGTATCTTACCCCTAGTTTCACAGTGAAAGTTTAAACCCCACTTTTGGTTTAAACTTCAGTTCAACAATCTATTCGGTTTCACAGTTTCGTTTAACCGTTGAACTGAGTTCAAATTGTAATTTAAGTTAAATGACAGAATTCTGCCGTTTAAACCTCAGTTTAATTTCATATTGACAGCTGCCAGTTTATACTCAGTTGAATGTGAAGGTACGAGTACATAAATTTACAACGAAATTACTTGATATGACGGAGCAATAACGTACAGTGCTGCCAATTTTTTTTCATACAATTTAGTTAAAGTACAATATGTTCAACTGAACTTACACTGTGAAACTCGACGAGATGATCTTTAAATTTAAGCTCAAGCTCAGTTTCTGCTGAACTGAAGTTTAAACTTCCATTGTGAAACTGGGTATTAATCTCAATTAAATAAATTAAACATGGAAGATAAAATGTTAGATAAAATTTTGAGGCAATTGAATAAAGACTACTCAAATTTTGAAAAGACTGGCTTAACACGGGTAATGAAAATAGCGTAACTGGGTCAAATATGTCAAATAAGGTAGAAATAAGATTGCCTAAAATTAATTTAATTATGCAATAACAACCACGAAATTTTCCTGTAAGCTGTGCAATAGAGGTTAACATGCATTACGAAGATGCGGTCACTTTCTTAGCATGAGTACAGCTGAGCGACGACAGAGGGGGACAAGTTATGCATCTGTAGCAACTGCCTTACATACAGCCATGTATCGGAGCGATGCCCAAGCACTCGAATATGCTACCACTACCAACAGACACATCACTCGTTACTGCATAAGGCACCTACAGCAACACCTCGTCAGTGTGAGCTGAGTTTTGTCAACAGCGGCACATGCCAGAAGGTTGTCGTCTTTTGAGACATCTACTAATGCCTACGTCTTCAACTCATTGTCTGTGCATCTTCCTGTTCACATGCTTCCCATAATATATTGGGGGCACTTACATAATTATATTTTAGCTGATCCGTTCTTCTACAATCAGCGAAAATAGACTTTTTGTTAGGAGGCGATGTCTTTACCGAGATAGTTTTGCCAGAACTTGTGAAGTAAAAAAAGTACACGCCAGGCCTTCAGAAAATGAGATTAGGCTGGATTTTGTTTGGGGAGCTCCAGTTCAAACACAATCAGTTCAGACTTTCTTGCAAACAAATATGGACGCCGATCTTCATCGATTTTGAGTAGTGGAAAAAGCACCATTTAAAGAACAGCAGCAGTCCAAAAGCTCAAATTAGGAAGAACATTTCATCAAAAACATACGCCGAGCTGATGATGAACGTTACGAAGCAGCTCTTCCCTTTAAAGGATCTAGTCCTCCAGTGTTAGGCATGTCACGTGAAGGATCTTTGCGACACTTCAGAAGCTTGGAAAAACGCCTTGGAAAGAGTACGAAAGTCTGTGTTATATAAGTGAAGTAGAAGAAAGCTTTATTCCCGTTTCTAACCACTCCTACCTTCCTCATCAAGGAGTTTAGCATTCAAGCATTTAGCACCTACGTAGAAATGATTAATCGAGAAATGTACGTGGACGATCTTATTTCCGGTGCAGATACATTGAAAGAATCAGAAGCAAAAATAAGAGACATTAAGTCAACCCTCGGACCAGCGGGCTTTAATCTTCGTAAATGGGCTTCCAACGTCGAAGAACTTCTTGAAGGCGTTTTGACACAAGAACAGTAAACTAGGTTTAGATGCCTTCTGACTATGAATTCCGTCTGAAGACGTTGGGAATTCAGTGGCCGCCACTAACAGATAAAATTCCTTATCAATTCACCCGAATGGAAAACCAACCACAGTTAAAGCGATCTATTTTGTCGGCTCGACAGTTGCGCGTTTGTGTGATTCCATGGAAATCTTACACAATTGGACCATTTTTCACAACGATCTACAGGCTATCAATATAATACAGCTTCTACGTTGTATTTGAGGTCAAAGAAGGACGGCGGTAATATACATATAAATCTTCTCATGCCTAAATTCAGGATCGCACTAATAAATGAGACCACTCTTCCGTAATTAGAACTATGTGAAAAGGTCATATCGCCTAAGCTTCTTAATTATATTCAACGATATATCCAAGCTAATAATAAACAGAAGTCTATTTTTGAAAAATCTCAAAGCTTGGCTACTTTCACAAACTAAAGTTGAATCTCTACTTCAAGTGGTATGTTAATTTCATTACTTCTCACATTAGAATGCTCCATTACTTTCATTCTCGCATACTGTTACTGTCATCATAAACTAATCTGCTAATACTTGTTAAGATATTTTCTCTTTTTTCAACGTTCTGCTTCCCCTTTCCGGCCTTAAATGTAGTCTTTTGTTTAGATATTGTAATGTTATGCACTTGCTACTGGTAACATTTTACTACAAAGTGCACCATTTCCTGTTAAATTACCCAGAAATTCGTATCAATTATTACTTGAATTAAATTAATATGTAAGCATTTTTTATGTATTATGAAATTTAATTGAATTTAATTGAATTGAAATTGTTAATTTAAAATGGAAATAAATAATATTGAATATTGAATTGAATTGAAACATAAAAAAAAAACAGACTTTTGAGTGGAGGGGCAATACCACTTTCGCTTGGACTGATTCCACGATTACTCTCAGCTGAATTAGAGCATATCCTTTGGAATGAAGCCTTTGTGCAAAATAGAATCGGGGAGATCCAACGATTAACGGATATCAACATGGTCCTACTCAACACAACCCCGCTGATTTGGTCTCTCGAGGCATGCTACCGTCAACACTAGTTGAATAGGCGCTCTGGTGGGAAGGACCGACATTTTTGAAAATTTTCCTGAATAGTCAACCGATTACAAAACCGATGAAGGAAAGATTGTAATAGCGCCATCTCCGAAAACCCATTCAACTGTTCCGCGAGTGTTGATGGGGGCACATGCGCTGAGAAAGTGAAGTCTAATTAAATAACAATTTTAAAATAAATTAAAAAGATGAAGTGTCGCATTTGCGTTCTTAAGATCGATAGAACTGATCTGAAAATTAAGTGCTCTTCTTGTGAGAAATTCCTCCACGCCAAGTGTCCCAAATTGGGAAAAAATGAAATTGAATTCTATGGAAAAAGTGATCAAGGTTACAGATGTGATAGCTGTGTTAGTTTGCGACAGAGATCTATAATGCGTGATGATGCTCTTATAAACTCGCCCACACTCGTCAGAGCTGAGTAAGAAAAAACATCAGTTCACTCTCTCCTTCATTGTCAGGGTCATCTAAGTAAAAAATAACTCTGGAAATGCTGTTCACCGAAATAATTAAATTGCAACAACTTAATTCCACCGCGTTCTTAAAAATCAAAGCTCTGGAGGAAAACAATGAAAATCTGAACAAGCGGTTCGCTGACCTAGAGGTGAAGGTGAATTTCTTCGAGCAAAGAGGCAAGCAACGTGTTGCGGATGTTGTTGGTATTCCCAGCGTCAGTAGTGAAAATGCACACAAGAAGGTGATGAAGCGCTTGACTGATGGTGTTGGTGTGCAGATCGCGCCGGAGGATATTGACTGTCTACGTTAAGCATGCAAAGAAATCGGAAGGAAAAAAACACTCAATGGGGAATATAGTGTGCATACGCTTCCCATCTCTTAATTCGAAGGAGAAGGTTATGAAAAAAATGCGCGCGGAAAAAATTAAGCTTTTGGCGAGCATCTTTAGTAGTGAGAGCAGCGGTATTAGTAGCTGCGTTGGCAGTGGTGGCAAGATTGTCATCAATGATTGCCACTATGCACACAAAATCTCTTCTTGAAAAGGCGAAGCAGTTGAGACAAGACAAAAAATGCCAGTACGTTTTGGATAAGCAATTCATCCGTGCTCATCAGGAAAAAAGAAGGGGATGGGGAAGTTATAAGTTTTGAGGACTTTAATAAACTTGAAAATTAATTTTATATTTTTTGTAATTTCATGGCTTATATAATTTAAATAATACGTCAAATAGTCCTCATAATAATGCAAGTGAATTAAGTTCTTCTTCCTCAAGTTCTGATAGTTTTAATTGTTTTTGCTTAGATCATACAAACAAAGTATCTTATTCTGGTGTTTTAGTAATTCACCAAAACATCCGTAGCCTCAGAAAAAACTTTGATACGCTTTTAACTCACCTTGCTTCCTTAGATCACTTAACGGATCTCATCTTTCTTTCTGAAATATGGATCTTTGATGAAGAAGTTGCAAATTATTATACAGGGTGTCCCCTAATTCGTCAACTATAATTTGGGAAATGATTTCTGGGTATACCATATTCTATGAAAAAAATCGTTCTACAGTAAGGGTCTATCTCCAATGTTGACATCATTTATCGAGAATTTAAGAAAAGGCTTACTTTGGTGTACCCTGACCCATGTTACCGGAAATTCCTCTGCTAGTACTAATGGTAAAAACATCGTGTAGGATTTTATCTTTAGAAGAAATACCAGCCTTTACGAGGGTTGTCTGAAAGGTTTCCGACCGCAACGTAAAGATAGCGGCACTAGTCAATAAAAGCTAGTGAATGCTAGTTGTGCATCTTTTGACAGTTACTTACCGAAGTTTTTTAGTCATTTTGGATGCGTAGTTTTTAGTTGACAGTCGTTTGAGTGAGTCGATGTGAGTGTTTTTTTGTGAAAATGGGAAAAATTGAGTATCGAGCTGATATTAAATTCTTGTTTTTGAAAGGAAATACGCCTACGCAAATCAAAAATGGTTTGGACTCTGTGTATGGGGACTCTGCACCATCATTTACAACAATGAAATTTTGGGCACCTGAATTTAAACGTGGACGTAAGAGCTTGTGAGATGATGAAAGTTTGGGACGTCCAAAAGCTGCAACCACTGACGATAACATTGCTAAAGTTCACCAAATGGTGTTCGACGACCGCCGAATTAAAGTAAGAGAGATAGTAGAGGTTATCAAAATGTCCCAAGATCGTGTTTGTTACATAATAAATCAAGATTTAGGCATGAGAAAGCTGTCCGTGCGTTGGGTGCCGCGTTTGCTTAAGTTAGACCAAAAACGTATTCGAATGAGCATTTTCAGTGAGTTTTGGCTCCGATTAATTACTCTAGATGAAACTTGGATACACCATTATACGCCCGAAACAAAAATTCAGTCAAAACAGTGGACTGCAAAGGGCGAGCCGGCTCCAAAAAAGCAAAAACTGTTTTTTCGACTGAAAAAGTGATGGCGACTGTTTTTTGGGATAGTAAAGGAGTTATCGTAATCGATTATCTTCAAAAAGGAAAAACCATTACAGGGGCATACTACGCATCATTACTTGCCAAGCTGAAGGCAGAAATTGCGGAAAAACGGCCACATTTGAAGAAAAAGAAAATCCTGTTTCACCAAGACAACGCGCCGTCTCACACCTCAGCGGTTGCTATGGCGAAAATCCATGAATTACAGTTTGAACTGCTTGACCATTAGCCTTATTCACCAGATCTAGCCCCAAGCGACTTCTTTTTGTTCCCTCATCTAAAAACTGCGCTCGGAGGACAGAGATTTTCGTCAAATGAGGTGGCAATCACATTCGTGAACAATTATTCTTCAGAGAAAAACCCCAAGAACTATTTGGACGGGTTAGAGAGATGGGAGCATCACTGGGAGAAGTGTGTAGAGTTACAAGGAGACTATGTAGAAAAATAAAAAAAAAAATGTGAGAAAAAATGCCTGTATCATTGTTCTGTCGGAAACTTTTCAGGCAACCTAACGGCGTTTAAATAAAGTTTTTTTTTTTTTTTTTAAAGAACTTAACACTCAAGTGGGTATGAATACACTTATAATGCCTCAGCATGTGTTAAATTTTTTGGAAAATGGGATAGAGAGAGCAAGAAAGATGTTTGGGCTCAGTGTTTATTTCGCTCCATGGGTGGCATCCAAAATTTAATGGGAAGACTAAATTCTTAGTGGAAGTTGGCTTGATGTTGATTTCTAGTCAACTACTCCTCTTACTTGGTTTTCGTTAACGGGATCATATGTCTTTCGGGCGAGGCTGAGATTCGAACACCGAACCTTTTGATTTGGAAGCCAGTCCATTACCACTTGAGCCACTTTGACCTCAAAGTCAAAAATTAGCGTGGCCAAAAAAAAGAAGCAGGCTTAGAAATTGGATATCTAAAGACTCAAGCAAGATATCAACTTTATTTAAACGTCGTTACAAAGGCTAGTACATATTTCTTCTAAAAATAAAAATAAAGTCCTACACAAAGTTTCTTAGTAAGTAAGCCTTTTCTTAAATTCTCGATAAATGCCGTGTCGACGATCGACGAGTACACATGTCATCCTGCACTCGTATTTATCAGTGCTGCACACAACGAAAAAAACAAAAACAACGCGCAGTGTTAAAAAAAATTCCCCAAAATACCGCGCGCGTGTGAAAAAAGAAAAAACTAAAACACTGCACAGTGCAATTGAAAAAAAAAACAAAAATTATCACACAGTACGGGTATCCTACCTCTCCCGCTCCTGGTCATAGTACTTTTGCTTGCACTCGGTCACTGCCGTTACTGTATTTATCATAAAGTACGGGCAGTGACTGAGTGTATGTAACAGCAGATGGATATCGGGTTGTGTGTGAAAATTTTGTTGGTGCACTTTTTACTGTGTGTGTTCTTAATTATGACTATGGAATTCAGGGTGGACGTAGCCAATATACGCAGGCTAAAAAGTAATCACTTTTCTGCGTACGTCCACTTCTGTAAACACCGACCAGCTGTTTTGGCACTTAGTGAAAAACAGGTAGATCCCCGCCCACACCTCTCAGATCACTATGATCTGAAGCTACCTGGCTACGAACTAGTGCCACTATTATTTCCCCATCGCGGTCTCGCCATTTATGTGCGTAGTGATGTAGCTTATCAAATTTCACCACAATGTAGTCCCTGTTCCAATACGGAATTAAAATTCCATCTCCGTGAGCAAATTATCCACTACTGCTTTATTTACAGAAGCCCCAAACTGGACTGCAACTTGACCTTTCACGAGTTTGATGCGCTGTGTGACTCCTTTCAAAGAATTTATCCCTGTATCCTCATACTGAAATCGTGATTACGGGCGATTTCAATATACACAATTCTGGTTGGCTTCGACATTCTGGACAAACAACACCCGAAGGACGGTGTGTTGAGAACTTCGCTGCGGAAAATAACTTAACCCAGCTTGTAAATGAGCCCACACGAATACCAGACGTTGATAGTCATACCGCCAACACCTTGGATTTGTTTTTAACTTCACACCCTGACGAGTACTGCGTTGATGTGCTCTCCCCTCTAGGCTCGTCGGACCATTGTGTCATATCAGCTAAATTCTCGTAGAGAAAAGATTCCTAAAAGAACCGTATGGAATACGAGAAAGCCAATTCGAGCGGACTCAACAACTTCTTTAGGAATTTTAACTGGTCGTTATGTTTCCTCGATAACGACATAGATGGCGCTGCTGACATGATCACAAAAACTATTCTCTTTGGAATGAGATGCTTTATCCCTCATCGGATGAAGAGTATCAAACCAAAAGAAAAGGCATGGTACGACTCGAGCTGTAAAGAGGCTGTCAGGGTTAGAGAATTGTTTTTTCGGTCCTACAAGACCAACCCGACAGAGGAAAACCGAAAAAAGTTTAATCGAGCCAGAAATGACTGCAACGTCTTTCTCAAGCCTGTGAAATTCCAATACAACGAAAACCTGAGGCAAAAAATACTGCAATGTCCCAAAGGCAGTCAAATTTTTGGCCATTCGTCAAAAACATTAGAAATTCTGCCTCATCCTCCATCCCAACGCTCTTTTACAATGACATTCTAGCTGTCAGCTCTTTGGACAAGGCCAATCTGCTTGCTGCACACTTTGTGGCTAGCTCAACACTACCAGATTGTGCTTTGTCCCAGCCTATACTTGAGTGCGTCGAATCTACAATGGGACGAATCCACTTTCGCACTCGTGTAGTAGCAAGAGTACTTAAAGATCTCAACATGCATAAATCTGCTGGTCCAGATGGTATATCTCCCCTACTTAGAGGAGGTGTTCTCCACTCTGGCAAAACCATTGCGTAAGCTTTCTCATCAATCCTACTCTTTAGGACCCTTTCCGAGCAGATGGAAAACTGCATTTGTCCAGCCCGTCCCTAAAAAGGCGAATCTTCTTCACTCTCCTCCTACAGACCCATTGCACTTATGTCCCTTCTTTCCAAGGTCATGGAAACGCTGATAAACCGTCAGCTCATGAAATATCTCGAAACACGAAAACTTCTCAATGACCGGCAAGATGGTTTTCATAGCAACAGGTCCACTGGTGATTTAATGGCATGTCTCACCAAAAAGTGAAACAAAAGCGTACATCAATCTGGCGAAAGCAAGATAGTTGCACCTGATATTTCTAAGGCATTTGCCAGAGTTTGGCATCAGGCTCTTTTGTCGAAAATGCGTGCTTTTGGGATCGATGACTCCCTTCTTCAATGGATTAGAAATTACCTTTCGGAACGTTCAATTCAAGTTGTCTTGGACGGTTTCAAGTCTGATATTCACAAAATAAATGCTGCTGTGCCCCAGGGCTCCGTTCTGTCTCTGACACTCTTTTTAATTTTCATTAATGATCTCTTGTCTGCTACTTCCAATCCAATTTATTCCTTTGCTGATGACAGCACTCTCTGCTTTTCATATTCGTTGCCGGGCTCGCGCCTTGCTCTTCTGCTGTAGAACGGGAACAGCAGCGTATGCTAAGCTCATTAAATTCCGTTATTAACAGCATAACCAATTGGGTAACTATCAACCGAATGGAATTTAATGCTTCTAAAACTCAATGCTGTCTGCTGTCATTAAAGCGAAATTCAAATACCCAGCCATTATCCATGAATGGCACTTGCATCGTCGAAACTGATAAACTTTAAATTATCGGTATGTGTATCAGTGACAACTTACGTTGGGATGACCACATATTCGATGTCGCCAAAAATGCTGCGAAATGTCTAGGTTTCCTCAAGCGATGTAAGAAATATTTTACCCCCTCTGATCTGACCACAATATATAAGGCATTTATCCGCCCAAAACTGGAGTACAATGCCCACATTTGGTCAGGTGCTCCTAAAACATCCCTGCACCTGCTATATGGGATTCAAAACCGTGCGATAAAGCTCATAGTTGACACTAATATCAGTCCATTAATTGACACTCTCGAACACCGACGTAATTTCTCCTGTCTCACTTTGTTTTATCGCTATTTCCACCACCAGTGCTCCAGTGAAATCGCCAGTAGCATTCTGCCCGTTCAAACTTTCAACCGTAACAACCGTCTCGCTATGAATGCTCATCAGTATACCGTCAAGCCCATTTCGGACGTACTCTAAAATATCCTGATTCTTTCCTAAGCCGTACAACTCGCTTATGGAATGCACTGCCGACCTCTGTGTTTCCTGGTCGTTATAACTTGCAAACATTTAAAAACAATGTACATCGGTACCTGTCTTTTCTTCTCCCTAAATTTCCTTCGCCCGCGCTGTGTACGAACATTTTAAGGGTACAAAACCCCTTGAGCGCGCGCCGATTATAAAAAAAAAAAAACAGGACAATTGCACAATAGATGGTACATCGCTAAAGTTTGATGACAGCTGCACTGTGGTGCTTGTTCTTTTTTGTAAAGATATTCTTTGTTAAACAGTGCATGCCCTAATCTAATACGGCAGAGTGCTATTGCTTGTGAACGGCTCAAAGCGATGTTGTATACGACTTGTCCTAAAGTTGCTTTGTGCTTTCCTCAAGAAGGTGTTTGAGTTATACCAACGTTCCGCTTCACCTTCTTTTATTTTGTCTAATATATTATTACACATATGTATATTGAAGATGCAAAAGGGGGAGTTTTGTCAATTAATGGCATTTTTGTAGCTTCGCGGGCTGTCGAGTCTGCCTTCTCGTTGTCTGTTATCCCAACATGGCCTGGGCTCCATAATACGAGTAGATGAATTCTCGGGAAGTTTGAAGCGGATGATTGTTCTTATATATTTGATTATGGGAGTTTTAACTTTGTTGTTAGCTATACTTTGTATTGCACTCAAGGAGTCACTGCAAATAGCCGTTTTATAATTGTTGTTGTTGGCGATTACGAATGCATCCACTAACGCCACTACTTCACCAATAAATGGATTTTGATTGGGGATTGTGAGTTTTTGGGACACAATCTTGTCATGGCTGCTGTCGTATCTATAAACGCTGTATCCTGTTATTGAATTTGCTGTGGACGCATCGGTGTACAGAATGCAGTCAAAGTTCCCTTTTTCTATAATTTCTGCAAATTGTTTCCTGAATACTACGGGCGGAGTGTGTACTTTTGGAATTTTACTCATTGATGTGTTTGTACAGCTTATTGGGAAGGACCAAGGGGAGGTGTCTATTTCATATTTACAAGTTTTGGGTGTTAAAGTGTTTATGGCTGTGAGGTAACGTATGGAGTTATATTTTGAGTTTTTTATTTTTGATTTTGCGTTAATTTTCCAACCTGTTTTGCAAATTTCATGTAATGAGTGTTTATAGTCTGAGAGGATTTTTGCAATTAGCTTACTCTGGTGGATTCTCTTCATGTCTATAAAATGTGGAGTATTTATTTCTGCCAACAATGCATCGATAGGTAATTTTCATTAAGTTTAGAGATTTGTTTAACCTCTCTTCCACTAACTTAGAATGTGCATTCCATTTCCACGTTTTTGTGCAGATAAGTCCAAGCAATTTAATTTTTTCTTTTATGGGAATTTTTGTGGAGTTGATGTTTAAGGTGGTGGTTGAACAGTTTTTCTTCCTGCATACATGCAGGGCCTCCATTTTTTCAATCGGTAACTTCGCGCCTGTGTTGTTGCACCATCTCAGAGCTTTACCTACGACTTGTTTAAAAGCATAGGAAACTTTATCTGGATTTCCAGACCCAAGAATGAAGATGTTGTTTGCGAACGTTAAAATGGCTTTTATTTGCCGATCATTTGTTTGAAGTTGCTTAAGGAGCGAATACACATAGGCGTTATATAGCGCTGTCGAAATTGGGGATCCCTGTGGGACTCCGTTTGCTAATCTGTGGGCTGTTGAGTAATGTCCATTAACGCACACTTTTATTAGTTTGTTAGACATGAATGATTTTATTGTATTAAATTTGAGTTCACTCCCCATTTATGGAGTTGTGTAATAACACGTTTTGGAATAGGAATTAAATTTGCTTTTTTCCATTCATGTGGGAATATTCCTGTTTTTAGGATGTTGTTGTATAATTTTAATAACCCCAACATGACTAAACTGGGCGATTTTTTTAACATGTTAAAAGTTATTTTGTCCGAGCCTGGGGTTGATCCTTTAGTTGCGTAAAGGGCTTCCAACATTTCTGGTAGTGTAATTGGTGGTACATTTTCGATGAGTAAAAGATTGTTTACTTTCATTTTATTGTTGAGCTGTACAACATGGGGTGGAAAGTTTTCATCTGAACTGTATTCTGCCCATTTAGTGGCAAAAAGTCGCGCGATTACATTTGGTTCAGTTGTCACTGTAGAGTCTTTTCTGATTGCCGTGATGTTGCTTAGAGTCTGGTTATTATTTATAGCATTGACCTTGTTCCAGAGGGTTGTCGAGTCCATCGTTGGGTTTATTGAAGATAAGAAGTTCGTCCAGGCTGCTGTTGTTGCTTCTCGTACTGTCCGTTTAACTTTGGCTGCTAGGCGCCTGTATGCTATGATGTTTCTATTGGTAGGGTGATTTTTTGCTATATGCCAGGCATGTCTCTTCACGATGGTTAATTTTTTTATGGTGGGGTTAAACCAGACTGGTTGTTGTGGAGAGTTTTGCGGGTAAGAGGCGGGAATTGAGGTGGAAGCTGCTAGCCTTATTATTTTTCTTATATTGGCTGCCTCTTTATTAACATTTTGCGACTGTTGTTGACCTGATTTTTCAGAGAATTTTATCCAGTGAGCTTTTTTTTCGACGAATCGCGATTAGAATTTCCTTCTTATAGAATAAGTCGTTCCTGTATCTATAATTAAAGGGAAGTGGTCACTTCCTTCTAAATTGTTGTGTGTTTTCCAAGTGGCTATATTGCCGGTGATTCAATTGTCAGGTCAATGGCCGTAAAAGTGTTTTTTGTGGAGAAATGTGTTGGAGATCCATCATTGAGGAGCACTAAATCTGAATTGTTTAGCTACTATAGTGCCAGCACTGTTGGTTTGTGGAGAACCCCACATTGTGTTGTTGGCGTTAAAGTCTCCTAGTATTATGCTATGCTTCAAGTGATTTGCTACCAGATTAGGATATTCTTGTTGGGAAGTATCTTGGTTTGTTTGTCTATAAATATTCTGAATTGTTAGCGGATAAGAGGGTTTGGGTGAGCATTCCATGTTGACAGTTTATGTATGTATGTGGAATATTAGATTTAATTAGTACTGCAGTACCATCTTTGTTGCGTTCATGTTGTTTGTTGTTAAAGTAAGCGATGTACTTTTTGTATTTTGATGGTGCTTTTAAAACAAGAATTTTAGTTTCTTGCAGGGCTATGATGTCGGGGTTGTACTTTTGGACGAGAATGTCCAAATATGGGAGGTTGTTGTAGTATCCTTGTATGTTCCCTTGGAGTATTTTAATTTTATTTGTTATATGTGTGTTTGCTGTTAGTATGTTTCGATTTTGATAAGCTATTGTTGGTCGTGGGCCTCTCTGGCTGAGGGGAGAGCGTGGAGGTTGTACACCCCCCGCTATCTCTCCAGCCAGTGGAGTCCACGACCTTTGATAGGTTATTTGGGTATTGTTAATATTCATTTTCTTCTGAATCTGATGCAGACATGAAGTAATTTTTTTCTTGAATAAGCTTTTTAGTTATATGTGAGAATGGTGAGTTTAGTTTGTTATTATTTTCGGTGGCAAGGCTTGTTTTGTTTGGTAAGGCTTCTGGTGGACTAGTAGGTTGGGTATTGTGAGATGGCGGTGGTTTTGTTTTTGTGTTTTTAGGTTGATTTGGGCATTTGGTTGTTGCAATGCTTTGAGTCGGGCTGCAGAAGATGTTGATGGTTCAGGTGTCGTTGATGTTGCTTTCACGTACGTGTCTTTGTTGTAAACGGGCGTGTTAGGAGGCTGTTTAAGTTTTGTTGATGATAGTTTGTTAGTTGCTGTCTTAGGAGCAGTAGAGGCTTCTTTTGCTTTTGCTGCATATGTTTTTGTTTGAAAGATAGGTTTCGTCGGATTAATTTGCCTGTATGTGCGTTTTGCTTCAGCCAGACTACATTTGTCCATAGTTTTTATTGTGAGGATTCCTTTGTTCTGTATGTATGCTGGACGTGTGTTAGAAGAGGATGGATGTGCTTCCTTACAATTTGCACACAATGTTCTGGTACAAACTGCTGGGTCATGTGATGGAAGGCTACAGTTTTCGCAAATTTGATTTTCTTCGCAGTTTTTGTCTGTGTGGCCCAAGATTTGACACCTCTTGCACCTCATTGGATTTGGGATATATTCATTTACTTTGGTCTTGTACCAAGCAATGTCAATATATGATGGAAGTTGGTAGCGATCAAAGGTGAAGAGCATGAGACCTGTAGCTCGCTCGCCTATGTCTGTTTTCTTAACGAATTTGTGCACATCGATAACACCTTGTGGTTTTAATTCTTCTATTATTTCTGCTTTTGCTGTGTTTATTAGACACGGAGCGTATACCACGCCTTTCGATGAATTCAAATTGGAATGCAATTTGACTGAGACAGGTATTTCTGTCAAGTTGAAAATGCTTAGAAACTTGTCTGCGATGATTTGAGATTTGGTGAGAATTAAAATATTCCCATCTCGTAGTAGTAATATCTTTTCATATTCCTTACTTATTGCATCAATAGCCTTATTAAGTAGGAACACACTTTTGTTAGAAAAAGATTGATTTTCATTTATCGGGGAGATTGTGATGAATTTGGGGTTTTTTGATTTTGTAATTTCAGGGAGTTGGGGGAAGTCAGTTAATGAGGAGCTTTTGATTTTCTTTGTGCTAGGTTCCAGATTATGGAATCTGCTAACAAGTCAAACCTGTTCCCGGTTTTTTTTTTCCTGGCCCCGGGGCCATCGTGTTTGGTGAAAGGTTTGACTGTTCACCGATAATATTAAACACGCGGTCGCGGTGCAATTAAAGAAGTTGGAGGAAAAGAGATGGTTGTATGAGTGTTTGACTTTTGAAATGAGTAATGTCAAATTAGTACTGATTGATATTAGTGGAACGACAAGTGCACGCTTTGAAGGTTAGTCGGTGACTGATGCTATTGTTTATTCTAAAAATTTGATGTCAGGTACTATGGTAGCGCCTGAAGCTGAATTGCTCATCAGGTAAGATATTTTTCTCATCAATAATTTACATGAGCTTTTCTTTCATAAATTTTTCTTAAACTGCTTAGCAAACAAATTGGCCTATAGCTTTCGGGCTTATCAGGGGGTTTACCTGCTATGGGGATTGCAACCACCTTAGCAACTTTCCAAACACTTGGCAAATATTGTATTTTCAAACATGCGTTTATTACAAATGCTAAGTACCTAATACCAACTTTTGGCATATTTTTTAAGTAAATATTTTTAATATTGTCAAGACCATTACACTTGTTGGCTTTTAAGTTATTTGTATAATATACAAGGTCTGTTTCAGTGATTAATGCATTGGTAGGAGCTTTCACGGCGGATGAATTCAAGGCCTACACCGAGTCATTAACAAGTACATTAGTGCTAATATTCTCTAGGCGTTGAGAGGCGAAATGATTTTGCATAAAATTCTCAATGGTATTAGCTTGTTTTTATTCTTCTCAACTTTCATAATGTTCCAAAATGCCAAAATGGCTTATATGTTTGATCTAAATTATTTAGTTTGTTTTTCCAGTCTGCATTACATTTGTTTTGGACGAATATTGAAATTAAATTATTTAAATGATTAACCAGGTGTTGAGAAGAAGGCTGTCTATACATTTTTTTTAATACCCCTAGCTTCCATGTTACAATATTTATGTTATTATTTACTAAATTATTTGACATTGGAGTGCAAGAACTTAGTTGCTAATTTTGCAATGGCATTCAACTTTTCCAATCTATTTTTACAAGAACCTAATTTTGTTATCATTTTCATTACCAATTCTTCCACAGAAAACAACTCTGGTTGCGCTGGTGCTAAATGTGTTGTTGTTGTTGCTCGTGGGTGACAAAAACGCTGATGTACGTTTCTGTACATTAGGTAGAGAAACATTACTCCTCCCAGATAGCATTTGCTTTGTAGTAATGCAATTTAGGAAAGCTAGGAAATCGTGCATAGAATGAAAAGAAAAAGTCACATTGTTTTTGTTATTTCTTTTGAGAAGAGCAGAACGATTGACCTTCGCTGCAATTCTTTCCCTCATTTCCAAGTACCTGCTTCTGCTTACAAATGCGCTAATAGTGGATTTGTGGTTTCCCTTGCAGATTGCGCATTTGACAATTGTGTTCTTAGTTTTGCATTCTTCAGTCTTGTGTTGACCAGCACAGTTGGCCCAATACGTCTTGATGTGGCGGCTTTTCTCACCGTGTCCAAATATGTGGCAATTTCGGCACTGAGTCAAACTATTTTTTTGTTTACGGTAAAAGCTCCAACTCACTTGTGTATGAAAAATGGATCGAATATTTTTTCTGAAGTCACCAATTTTAATACTTCCACTTTAAAAAAATATAATGTAAAAAGTATCTATATAGTGATCGTATTTTTTATTGAACACTTTGACATCTTTACACTTAAGCTCGTTTTGATTAATTCATTTTTTAAGGAATTTTTGTCGAGTGTGAACCTAAGCCGTAAAGAACACATTTAAAAGTTTTTATCACTTCTAACATCATATGCAAAATATTGACAGCTGTCTTCTTTTAGTTTAGTTAGTACAGAATGAAATGACTCCATGGAGTCACAAATAATTTTTTTCATTGAATAGTCAGATACATTTGATGATTTAAGGCATTAAGAACATTATGAGCACCGTGTCGCCCACCGACGAGTGCACGCGGCAACCGAAGTACTGTTGGCTGCACTCGGTCACTGCCGTTACTGCATTTATCATACGGTACGGCCAGTGACTGAGTGTATGTAGCAACTGATGGATAGCGAGTTGTGAGTGAAAATTTTATTGGTGCATTATTTCATATTGTTGTAAGGGTATAAAACCTACAGCAATTTGATTCGGTAAACCAACGTCAGAATTTTTGCTTCGCAGCCTTGCTTAGTATCGTCGGTGTTTGTGTTTATTGTGTTTGTTTGTAATTATGATTAGAGAATGCAGGGTGGACGTAGCCAATATACGCGGGCTAAAAAGTAATCACTTTTCTGCTTACGTCTACGTATGTAAGTATAGACCAATTGTTTTGGCACTTAGTGAAATACAGGTAGATCCCCGCCAACTCTGATCTGAAGCTACCTGTCTCCGAACTAGTGCCACTATTCTTTCCTCATCGCGGTCTCGCCATCTATGTGTGATGTAGCTTGCCAAATTCCACCACAATGTAGTCCCTGTTCCAATCCGGAATTCAATTCCATGTGGTTAAAATTCCATATCCGTAAACAAGTTATCCACTACTGCTTTATTTACAGAAGCCCTAAACTGGACAGCAACTCGACCTTTAACGAGTTTGATGCGCTCTCTGAATCCATACAAAGAATTGTATCCCTGTATCCTCATACTGAAATCGTGATTACGGGCGATTTCAATATACACAATTCTGGGTGGCTTCGACATTCTGGACAGACAACACCCGAAGGACGGTGTGTTGAGATCTTCGCTGCGGAAAATAATTTAACCCAACTTGTAACTGAGCTCGCACGAATACCAGACGTTGATAGTCATACCGCCAAAACCTTGGACTTGTTTTTAACTTCTCACCCTGATAAGTACTCCGTTGATGTGCTCTCCCCTCTGGGCTCGTCGGACCATTGTGTTATATCAGCTAATTTCTCGTACACCCACCACACAGTTAGAGAAAAGATTTCTAAAAGAACCATTTGGCAATACGAGAAAGCCAATTGGGGCGGACTTAACAACTTCTTTAGGAATTTTAACTGGGCTTCGATCATGATGGATGCCGCTGCTGACATGACCGCAGAATCTATTCTCTTTGGAATGAGATGTTTTATCCCTTATCGGATGAAGAGTATCAAACCAAAAGAAAAGGCATGGTACGACTCGAGCTGCAAAGAGGCAGTCAGACAGTTAGAGAATTTTTTTTTCGGTCCTACAAGACCAACCCAACAGAGGAAAACCGAAAAAAAGTTTAAACGAGCCAGAAATGACTGCAACGTCTTTCTCAAGCGTGTGGAATTCCAATACGACCAAATACTGAGGCAAAATATACTGCAGTGTCCCAAAGGCAGTAAAAATTGTTGGTCGTTCGTCAAAAACATTAGAAATTCTGCCTCAATTCCATCCCAACGCTCATTTACAATGACATTCCATCTGTCAGAGTTTTGGACAAGGCCAATCTGCTTGCCGCACGCTTTGCGGCTAGCTCAACTTGTGCTTTGTCCCCGCCTACACTTGAGTGCGTCGAATCTTCAATGGGGCGAATCCGCTTTCGCACTCGTGTAGTAGCAATAGTACTTAGAGATCTTAATATACATAAATCCGCTAGTCCAGATGGTATATCTCCCCTTTTTCTGAAGAGGTGTTCTTCCTCGCTGGTAAAACCATTGCATAAGCTTTTTCATCAATCCTACTCTTTAGGACTCTTTCCGAGCAGATGGAAAACAGCATTTGTCCAGCCCGTCCCTAAAAAGGCGAATCTTCTTCCCTCTCCTCCTACAGACCCATTGCACTTATGTCCCTTCTTTCCAAGGTCATGGAAACGCCGATAAACCGTCAGCTCATGAAATATCTCGAAACACGAAAACTTCTCAATGACCGGCAAGATGGTTTTCATAGCAACAGGTCCACTGGTGATTTAATGGCATGTCTCACCAAAAAGTGGAACCAAAGTGTACATCAATCTGGCGAAAGCAAGATAGTTGCACTTGATATTTCTAAGGCATTTGCCAGAGTTTGGCATCAGGCTCTTTTGTCGAAAATGCGTGCTCTTGGGATCGATGACTCTCTTCTTCAATGGATTAGAAATTACCTTTCGGAACGCTCAATTCAAGTTGTCTTGGACGGTTTCAAGTCTGATATTCACAAAATAAATGCTGGTGTGCCCCAGGGCTCCGTTCTGTCTCTGACACTCTTTTTAATTTTCATTAATGATCTCTTGTCTGCTACTTCTAATCCAATTTATTACTTTGCTGATGACAGCACTCTCTGCTTTTCATATTCGTTGCCGAGCTCGCGCCTTGCTCTTCTGCTGTAGAACGGGAACAGCAGCGTATGCTAAGCTCATTAAATTCCGTTATTAACAGCATAACCAATTGGGTAACTATCAACCGAATGGAATTTAATGCTTCCAAAATTCAATGCTGTCTGCTGTCATTAAAGCGAAATTCAAATACCCAGCCATTATCCATGAATGGCACTTGCATCGTCGAAACTGATAAACTTTAAATTATCGGTATGTGTATCAGTGACAACTTACGTTGGGATGACCACATATTCGATGTCGCCAAAAATGCTGCGAAATGTCTAGGTTTCCTCAAGCGATGTAAGAAATATTTTACCCCCTCTGATCTGGCCACAATATATAAGGCAATTATCCGCCCAAAACTGGAGTACAATGCCCACATTTGGTCAGGTGCTCCTAAAACATCCCTGCACCTGCTATATGGGATTCAAAACCGTGCGATAAAGCTCATAGTTGACACTAATATCAGTCCATCAATTGACACTCTCGAACACCGACGTAATTTCTCCTGTCTCACTTTGTTTTATCGCTATTTCCACCACCAGTGCTCCAGTGAAATCGCCAGTAGCATTCTGCCCGTTCAAACTTTCAACCGTAACAACCGTCTCGCTATGAATGCTCATCAGTATACCGTCAAGCCCATTTTCGGACGTACTCTAAAATATCGTGATTCTTTCCTAAGCCGTACAACTCGCTTATGGAATGCCCTGCCGACCTCTGTGTTTCCTGGTCGTTATAACTTGCAAACATTTAAAAACAATGTACATCGGTACCTGTCTTTTCTTCCTCCCTAAATTTCCTTCGACCGCGCTGAGTACGAACATTTTAAGGGTACAAAAACCCCTTGAGCGCGCGCCGATTATAGAAAAAAAAATGCTGTCAACATTGGAGATAGACCCTTACTGTAGAACGATTTTTTTTTTTGGAATATACCCAGAAACCATTTTCCAAATTATCGTTGACGAATTACGGGACATCATGTATACCTAATTATACATTTAAAGCAGCATGTAATAGCTCGTATTCTGCTGGTGGTGTCGTAGTATTTTACAGAAGTGACTTATCGTCTAACGCTGTTATTGAGCGTTTTAATTTAAATAGTTTTGATTTGATTTCTTTAAAATGTGAGATTTATGTTGTTCGATACTGCTTTATCGGTTTTAAAGATTTAATTATTATCCAGTAAATGCCTTTTTGGGTGAATTTTCTGGCTTTCTTGACAGGATTATGTGTAAAAATCTAATAATATTGGGTGATTTTAACATCGATGTGTCTAGCTCAACTGAAGTTCACAACTTTTTATCAGTTATATCCTTATTTGGTCTCGAGAGTTTGCTTTCCCATTCTACCCGTGTGGTTGCAGGCACATGTTTAGGCCATATATTTATTAGGTTGCATAGAAACAATTATTCTAATCTTGAAACGGCGTCTTTTGATCTTAAAATAAGTGATCACAGCCTAACCACTATTCAACTTGATCTAAGAATTTCTACATCAAAACTGTTTGAAAATCACACACTTAAAAAATAAATTTTACAGCTATAAAGTCAGCTTTAACTTTTGAGTTTTGGGATGAAGTTTACAGAGAACTGGATCTATCTACTGCTTTTGATTTGTTTCTGAATAAATTGCAATTGCACTTGTTTCGCGAACGTTTAAAAATTAATAAAAGCAATGAATCGAAACTCCTGAAGCAGTGGATGACTAGTTCTTTGATAAACAAAATCAGACTTAAAAAACATCTTTGTAAGCGTGTAAAAAAACATCCCTACAACTCTAGGCTAAGGAGATATTATGATAAGGTTTGTCAAGAGCTGAAAACTTCAAAGAGATGCTTTTTATAAAAATAAGCTAGCTCACAATACTGGTAATTGCAAAAAAGAATGGCAAGTTGTCAATGAAGTTTTGAATAAAAACAAACCTAAGGAGAATTTCGTAGTCATTTCAAATAATGTGAAAATATCTCATCCTACAGAAGTCGCCACAGCTTTTAATGAATATTTTTCTAATATAACAAGTACTATTCAACATTACGAAATAAGTAATAATGCTAATTGTCTTTGTGACAGCAGCACTAATGACTCTTTGCAAAGACAAAGTTTTTTCTTCGATTTATTTTCACCATATGAAGTACATTCTTTTATTCAATCGCTTAAGTCATCTAATTCAACTTCTTGTGATCAAATTTCAAGTAGTATTTTGAAAAGAATATCTTTTCTTGTTTCAGATGTCTTATGTCATATTTTCAATTTAAGTATTCAAAAAGGATTTTTCTTTAATTAGTAAAAATGGCTGTTGTTATACCACTGCATAAAAGAGGGGATACTGTCTTCAAATAATTACCGCCCAATATCTCTTTTATCAGTCTTTTTAAAAGTTTTCGAGAAGGGAGTCAAATCAAGAATCGTAGTTTGGATTTCCAAGTGGCAAATCCACTGAAGATACATTGTTAAAACTGTGCGGAGAGTTATATAGCATCCTAAATATTTCTGATATCCCTGCCACTCTATTTATTGACATCACTAAAGCCTTTGATATGGTGGATCATAATATATTGCTTCAAAAACTTTATAGCGCAGGTTTTAGAGGCTTTATCCATGACTGTTGAACTTCTTATTTAATTAATCGGAGTCAGAGGGTACAGATTCGAAATTGTTTGAGTTCAAAGATTCTCATTAGCACTGGAGTTCCACGAGGCTCTGTTTTGGGTCCTATTCTCTTTTTGGTTTTTGTAAATTCTCTTTTCAGTGAACCTTTCATGGGTAAAACCACACCTTTTGCCGATGACACCGCTTTGTCGTATTATGATAAGAGTCACTTCAACATCTTGTTGGATGTAAACTTTGATCTAGAAATAATGCGAAGATGGTTCAAATTTCACAAATCGATCATTAGTAACAAAACAAAGTTCATGATTTTTAACAGTTTAGGTAAAAGTTGTGATGATATGCCTCTGCATTACCATTCATCCAATTGCAATTGGACTGCTTTGAAATTGAACGCGTAGACAGCTTCAAGTATTTAGGTATTACTCTTGATTATAAGCTCAATTGGATGGAGCTACTACGTCTCTAAAGCATTATCTAAACAGTGTTATTAGGCAGATTTATCTACTCAGTCAATATTGCAGTTTGCATATCTTAAAGCTAGGTTTACTTAAGTCTAAACCACAGTATGGTATATCTTGTTGGGGTGGAACGCATTTTAATAAAATTGAGACTTTGCTAATTAAACAGAAACATGCTGTTCGCATCATAAGCAAGACTAACCGCTAAACTCCCAGTTTTTAATTCTTCAGGAGTCTTGGATTTTTACCATTAAGGCATTTGTACTTTTTTTAAGGTTTTAAAAGTATTCTTTCAAATATCTGGATATAACTCTTCAAGAGTTTAAGAAAGGCGCAATCTACGTGTCAACTCTAGAAATCTCGTCCATATACTGTCAAAAAATAAATCACATTTTTCTTGTACTTTTTTTTGGTTACTGCACCCCGTTTATTTAACAAATTACCTGAAAGTCTAAGATTAAATCCGTTAAATCCGTTTTTCTTAAAAAGCTAAATGATGGCTCTTTTCGCTAAGCTACCCTATGATTGGTGACTTATTGAATCCTCTGGTTTGATTCCTTTCTTTGATTGTTTTTCCTTCCAATTTTTCGACTTTTAATAACTTTGCAATTTAACTTTTATAGAATTTTATTTTCTTTTCATTTTACCTTCGACCAACAACATGCAATTATCCTGGAACCGATACACTCCTTCATAAGCCTTGTTATTCACGAAGCACACAACATAACACTCCAAGGGGGAATACAGTTGATGATGGCATACCTAAGAAATAAGTACTGGATCTTCAATCTCAAAAGGGCTGTGAAGAAAGAGGTACATGGGTGTACAGTCTGCAACAGATTTCGCAGTTAGTTTACCGGCCCATGCGAATACCCAAGTCATTCACACATACGGGTGGGGATTACGCAGGACCGATCGAGATCCAGTTATGGTAAGGACGAGGAGCTAAACGCAAACAGTTTTTGCTTGCTTGGCAACAAATCAATGCACTTGGAGCCAGTAACCATGCTTTTAATCTCAAGCTTTCTTATTGGAGTTCCGCAGATTTGTAGCACGAAGACGAATATGGTCTCAGATGTACAGTGATTGTGGCACCAATTTCGTTGGAGCCGAAGAAGGGCTCAGGCGCTTATTAAAAGAAGCGGGGCACGATTGGAAGGAGGTGGCCGCAGCGACAACACTCCAAGGAATACAGTGGAATTTTATTCATCCCAGCTTCTCCCCACAGTGGGCGGCTACGTGAAGCAGGAGTTAAAAGCGTGAAACATCGTTTGAAGAGAAACGGAGTACTGACAGATGAAGAACTCGCCACATTGCTTACTCAAATGTCTTAAATCAAGGCCACGACGATATTCAAGTGTTAGCTCCAGCACAATTCCTTCTTGGCCAAGAACTGTTAACCGTGTCTGAACCAGACCACTTGTTTGGAAAGTTACCCTTAAATGATTGATGGAAGTCTCTTGAAGTACGTATGCAGACATTTTGGAAACAATGGCAGCAAGAATACCTTATTCCCTTACAACAACGGCCGAAATGGCTGAAGCTACTCAAATTGATACTGGAGAACTAGTGCTTTTAAAAGATGAGCGACTTCCACCAACTAAATGGAGTCTAGGACGAATTACTAAAACATATCCTGGCTTAGACGGAATAACAAGTGTGGCTCAGGTCAAAACACAGCACAGAGAGCTTAGACGACCTATTACCAAACTTTGCCCACTACCAGTCAATAAATAAGACCTAATTTTTAAAATTTTTTAATCAACATTTCATCTTCAACACTGCCTTCAAGCAACATTGGAGATTTCAATCAACATATAAACCATTCAAATAATAGCTGCGTCACACGAGCATACAATCAATTTTCAGACTCAATGCGCACTCAAGCATAACAAGCAGATAACCTTTCTTTACTGTAAGTTAACAATTGCACTCCATATTCATCTACACACAACTTTGTGTGCAAGCGCACAATAATTATCACTCAAAATTACACATAAAGTGTAAGTGTAAAACTCCATCAACATACATCAAACCCAAATAATATCACTAACAAATGTCAGCGACTTAATCAAACTACCAAACAATCGTCTCTCACTTCGCCCCTGCTTCCAGTCCATGATTGCTCGCAATATTTACATACCCCCTCTGATCTGGTTATTCCACTTGGGCTTACAGTCCATAAACCGAATTTCATTGGGATCGCGAAAATAGAGTGAGAGAAATCAGCTGTGAGGCAAGCGATAACAATAATGAGAGAATGAAGCAGTGCTGTCGTCATGAGGAGTCTGAGTGATGAGCGTAGAAAATTTGTCATTGTTTTTCCTCGTCTCTTGTCATTGTCTTCCATGTTGCCTGTTATACACTTGTCGTAATGGCTTATATTTCATTTCATGTGGGCATCAATAAAAGCTACGGAAATGCGTGCAAAAGGGCAATCAACACGTTATCAAGAAAACAACATCATGGAGGGCACAGATGATGAATTAAGAGTTCATTTCAAGGGGTGGGGAGGATCTTGGCTCTCGTGACGTCACCATTGATAAGATTGTCAATATTGTTATCAGTGCCCCACAAGGGAAATTTCATCACGACTATTGACAGATTTTGACATTTATAATCTTATTTTCAAGTCAATAAACTTCACTTATTTTATAACGTCAAACTGTCGATATACTGTGTATTTTTCGGTAAATTATAATGGTAGCCAAACTGTTCTAAGACTAAATTTTCTGGAATTTAAAGTTGATTTCCTCCGGTTTTGCGTTAAGTTATCCGCAAACGCCTTCATTGAACCGATGTCTCACATTGGTTTCACAATTATTCATTGCGACTCCAACCAGTTAGACGTGTTTTTCTTGTTCTCCCTATTCACCTGTTCAATTTTCAGTTATAAATCTCGTTAAATTGCATTTTCCGGTTAATAACCCCCAGTGCTCGAATTCATTATTTTTTTTTTGTCTACTGGTAGATTTCAGTGCAAATAAAAGCCCCTATCTACAAAAAAAAATAAAAATAAATAAATAAAAAAAAAAATAACTCGACCTATATTTATCTCACTCCATGGTCAACCAATTCCCCTGGTTCAGTCTTTTCAAGACCTTGGCATATTATTCGACTGTGAGCTTAATTTCCGTTCACATATCGATAAGATGATCCTCAAAGCCAACTCATCACTTGGCTTTATTAAACGGTGGTCCAAGGAATTTTCCAACCCGTATGTAACCAGATCTCTCTATATTACCTTTGTTCGCCCCCTGCTTGAGTATGCCAGTCAAGCTTGGTCCCCCTTTCACCGGGTTCATGTTTCCCGAATCGAGGGTATTCAACGTCGATTCCTCCGATTTGCCCTCCGTGGCCTGCCATGGAACGACCCTTTAATCTTACCTCCCTATCAAGACCGCCTCAAACTTCTAAATATGAATTCGTTAGAAGAACGTAGGAATATTGCTGACGTTCTTTTCATTCATCGTCTTCTCTCAGGTTCCATCGACTGTGCATCCATTTTGAACTCCATTTCCTTCAATACCAACCCCCGCAATCTACGTTGTCCTCGTCTCTTCTATCTACCGGTCCACCGCACCTCTTATGGCTCCAACGAACCTATTTCCCGAATGCTCCGAAAGGTCAACTCGAACCTCTCCCTTTTTCATTTCCACCTGAGCACTCCTCGTCTCAAACAAGATCTCCTCCATCACTTCCTTGGTCACTAGCTCTTAAGTCTTTCTGTTAGTTTTTAAGTTAGATTAAGCTTGTATTAAGCCAATAAATGGGGGCATCAGCCCCCACCAAAATTAAAAATTAAATTAAATTACACAACCAATTTGAATATGTCTTGCGGAATTGCCAATTGTGTAATCGATGACAGCAATGCTGACTGGGTAGCTTGCAAGGGCATTTGTGGGAACGCCTTTCATGCCGTTTGTGTCGGGTTAAATAAAAGAAACACGGTGTTTATTAAATAATTTTCAGATAACCTACTTTTCTTCTGTGATGAGTGTAAGAGTATCTCACTTTCACACGTGCTTTTGGCAATAACATGCCTAAGTGATTCAAATGACTCCTACCAGGACGCACTCGCCAAAAAGATTACGGATAAAATTTCGGTAATTGAAAACAGTGTTAAAAGTGTTGAAGAGTTACGTAACTCAGTGCAGAACTCAGCCGATGTAATACAATCAAAAGTAAAGCACATGGACAAACAAATTGCTGGTCTTATCGAGTTAGACTCCGGGAGATCCAGGAATGAAGAAACTCCCTTACGTCACCTCGATAAAGTGTTGATTGACATTAAAGCTATGTGTTCTGCGCAGGTTATCTCCAACCAAAAAACCTGCGAGATGATAAACTCCCTGCGTGACGACGTAGACATTCATTTTCAGTCCTCGTCACACAAACAACTCTCTCCCAAACACTGTGATCCCATGCTCGAAGTTATCTTCGATAAAGTGAATGATATCGGCGACGAACTTACTGCGACTCGATCCCTCGTATGCGATATTGAACATCACATCGCAACAATAAACAGCAAAATCGTTGATACACAAAACTTGCCGCAGCCTCACCAGAATGTTCCCTACAATACATCACTCATGGCTGAATTAATGGAACCTGAAGTGGATTCACGCTCACCCCCACATATAAGTCATCTGCGGACGGTTCAACCCATTGATTCCTGCGAAGTTTCTTCCAACTTAACAGCAGAAAATAGTTCTATGTCAGCTCCTCCAATCGCTGCCCCACGGAAGCTTATCAGTTATTTCAATCCAACTTGGACACCTTCCGAATGGCAACGTAGATTTGATAAGCTTGCTTCGAAGAATCAATTGGTCACTACGCTTCTTATCAAAGGCGCCCCCCAAACGCTGATGTGGATTGGATCTCAAATTTCTTCGAAAAGAAATATGGCATTACCATTAGCCACTGCAATTTGCTTCCTACATCTCACCACAGAAGCAAGCGCAGCTTCAAGCTCAATCTTCCAACCAAGTACGAATGGTTATTCCATAATCCTGCCAGCAACAATTTCAATCTTGGAAAGATGCGTGTCTGCAAATGGTTGGAAAATACGTCCAAGAAGCAGGATAAAGCCAAGCAGTCCGTTATACCTAAACCAACATATAAGTTAGTAATTAAATCCAATTTGCCAAAACCCACCTCCTCTTCCCACAACAAACCCAGCTCCAATTGGAGTTTTAAAACAACAATTTTTCCTAATTTTAAGCCGCCCACCCAAACTACAACTCCCCCTATTCCACCCCAAATCAAGCCTCAACGTCAACGTGTCTCTTTCGATTTAACCCCTTCAACTCAAACTCCTGCCACTCACCCCTAACACACACGCCTTTCCCTAATTTCGGCCTCAGAACTGGAGCTAAGTATCCCAATTTCATCAGTTCTCACATTTTAAACCCTATTTCAGAAAAACCAGCCGTTGCGACACCAAACTCATTAACCACTCCCTCTTCTATTGACCCCCTTTCGACACCCTCTGTTAAATTAACGCAGCAAACTAGCGATACCACCGAATGTCGCTATGCGCTCTCTAGGCTTAGAGATAAAAAGATATATGAGAATATACGTCTAAATCTCGCCTATCTGCACGATAAATCCGACTCGGTGTGCTACGAGGGTAAAACAAAAACAAGCGTCATGGTTTCTATCCAGCAGGAAGGCCTCCCTACAGACGTTACCAGTCTCAGGAAACTTTATATAAAGTATCACGAGATTTTCAATACGCCCCCCCAAAAAGTTGCAGAAGATCTTGCCGCTCTTCGCCACTATGTACACTCTAAAAGAGTCTCACACCTCCAACGCAGTCGCCTTGACCATGACAAATTTTTTCGACCCTAAAAAGTCATGCAAAAACCTCCCTCTCACCTTCTATTATCAAAACGTAAGAGGACTCCGTTCTAAAACCCACGCTGTTTTCCGCCAATCTCATGCTCTCCCATTTGATATCTATGCTCTGACCGAAACTAATCTTATCCCCAACATAAAAAACCAGGAGTTATTCCCTCCTTCTTTTAATGTTTTTCGGGATGATGATCGCGCACCCCCCTTGATTGAATCCCCTTGTCGAGGTGTCCTACTGGCTATTCACAACAGCTTGGACTCCTCTCTCGTTGCAACATCATCCTCTCCTAAGCTCGACTTTGTGTCGGTTAAAATAACCCTCACTCGTAGATGCTTGTACGTTATGTGCTGTTACATTCTTCCGGCGCAACCTATCGAATCCTACCAACTTGCTATTGCAGCAATTGACAATTTGATCGACTTATCAGAATCGCTTGATGATATCATTATCTTCGGCGATTTTAATCTGCCTCAGTTGAAGTGAACTCCATCTGAAGACCTATCTTTTTTCATCGCTTCCAATCCCACTTCTACTAAGGAATGCCTATTCTTAGATCGACTAACAGACTCTAGTCTATGCCAAGTCAGTGGCGTTTCCAACTATATGGAAAGGCAATTAGACCTTATCTTCACAACTGATCCCATCAACTCCTCAGTATCGTGTTGTCCCCTATCTCTTTCAACTATTGATAACTTTCATCCTCCACTTCTTCTCTCATTCTCCCCTTCAGTCGCCTCCCCCCGCAGTTCTATTTTCTTACAATTTTCACAAAGCTAATTTCCGTAAAATCAATACCTATCTAAGCAGTGCTTCTTTTGAGTTTACCAATCTATCTCTGGTTGATGCCCTCTCCATTTTTTACAGAGAAATATTCAAATCCATCTCCCTTTATGTGCCTTACTCCCGCCATAAAACTTCTTCTACATCCCCTCCTTGGTATAATCGTAAACTTCGCTCTCTACGAAACAAAAGAAACAAGTTATGGGCGGTATTCCTTCGTACCCACTCTTCCGACTATTCAAATTATCTAGGTACATATCTTCATTTCATTGAACTCTATAACTCTCTCTATCAGCGCTACCTGAATAGTGCGCAAACCAATCTCATAAATGACCCCAAGTCCTTTTTTCAATTTGTCAATTGCAAAAGTAAGACTGATGGTTATCCATCCTCCCTCGCTTTCGAAACCAAATCTTCAACTGATCCTCCTACCATCGCCAACTTTTTTGCTACATTTTTCAAGCAATCATTTGCCAACAACTTCTTCGTACCAGATCCCTCTTACTTCAATGATCTACCAAATTTCTCTATTGGTCCCTTTCTCATTCAAGATTTCGATCCTGCAGTTATTGAAGAAAAGTTACAAAATCTTAAGGATGAATTTGTACCTGGCCCAGACGGACTCCCCGCCATGTTTCTTAAGTAATGCTCTTCCAACCTGTCTCTACCCCTTTCCTACCTTTTTCGTCTATCGCTTACACAGGGTGAATTTCCCCAGATTTGGAAGACCTCTTTTATAATTCCAATACACAAAAAGGGATCTAAGCATGAAGTTACCAATTATCGTCCCATTGCTAAACTCTCTCATATACCCAAACTCTTTGAAAGCATTTTATACGAAGCGTTAAGCTTCAAATGCAAGCCTTTTATTTCACCCCGACAACATGGTTTTCTAAAAGGTAGATCAACTACCACAAATCTAGTTGAATTCGTGTCTTTGCACTCTCAGCCTTAGAAAATGGCAAAGAAATCGATGTTATCGCAACTGATTTCACTAAAGCATTTGGTAAGATATCTCATAAATTGATCCTTTTCAAATTGTCTGCTCTCGGCTTTGAGCCTCTCTTTTTAAAATGGATTTCTTCTTACCTGGTAAACCGATATTATAGTGTTCGGTTTAGATCAGCCCTTTCTGTTCCATTCCTGGCCTCATCTGGAGTTCCGCAAGGCAGTCATCTTGGCCCTCTTCTCTTCATTCTTACTATCAACGATGTTGAGAGTGTCATTAAGCACTCCTCCCTCTCCCTTTACGCTGACGACACAAAAATTTTTAAATCTATTTCCTCTCCTCAGGACTCTGCCCTTCTTCAAGAAGACCTTGATCGGTTTTCAATCTGGTGCCTCAAAAACTGCCTAGAACTTAATATAGCCAAATGTCAATCTATAACCTTCTCACGTAAATGCAACCCGTCTCCTCCCCGAATTTATTTTCTCCATGGTCAACCAATTCCCCTGGTTCAGTCTTTCCAAGACATTGGCATATTATTCGACAGTGAGCTTAATTTCCGTTCCCATATCGATAAGATGATCCTTAAAGCCAACTCATCACTTGGCTTTATTAAACCGTATGAAACCAGATCTCTCCATATTACCTTTGTTCGCCCCCTGCTTGAGTATGCCAGTCAAGCTTGGTCCCCCTTTCACCGGGTTCATGTTTCCCGAATCGAGGGTATTCAACGTCGTGGCCTGCCATGGGACGACCCTTTAATCTTACCTCCCTATCAAGACCGCCTCAAACTTCTAAATATGAATTCGTTAGAAGAACGTAGGAATATTGTTGACGTTCTTTTCATTCATCGTCTTCTCTCAGGTTCCATCGACTGTGCATCCATTTTGAACTCCATTTCCTTCAATACCAACCCCCGCAATCTACGTTGTCCTCGTCTCTTCTATCTACCGGTCCACCGCACCTCTTATGGCTCCAACGAACCTATTTCCCGAATGCTCCGAAAGGTCAACTCGAACCTCTCCCTTTTTCATTTCCACCTGAGCACTCCTCGTCTCAAACAAGATCTCCTCCATCACTTCCTTGGTCACTAGCTCTTAAGTCTTTCTGTTAGTTTTTAAGTTAGATTAAGCTTGTATTAAGCCAATAAATGGGGGCATCAGCCCTCACCAAAATTAAAATTAAAATTAAAATTAAATTAAATTTAAATCCACTTTTACAACAAGTCGGAGACCGGCAGTATTTTATAACCCATTGCAGGACAAAAACACCGCTAATACCATATGAATTTACATACATATTTTTTTAATTTTATTTACTTCTACTTTAGGGTTAAATTCAAATAAAACTAATGTCTTACTTAATGCATCATCGACTTAAAAACAATTTATTTTGTTTAAACACAACAGTTCGCCTCTTTTTTCATAGGAAAATTATTTCACTATTAAAAGATGTGAGGAATTAGACCCAATACTCGTAGAATTTTATTACGTCACGCTTTATTGGATTCAAGTCTATAGGCATGTACGAGTATGTAGACGCAATGGATATCATTGCATCATGTTGGGTGGATATCATACTGATTGGATCTGATATGTCTTCAACATCTTGTAGCATTAGAGAATCTGAGATAAAACAGAAGATATCTCTGCCCCAATATCTTCTTTAAGTTTCCTGCCTCAGATCGCTAAGAATGCGACAGCTACGTGAAAATTGATGCGTACTTTCCCCTGTGATTTCGTCTTCGCAACTTCTGCAGCAGTCATCATTATCATAACAGGTTATACGCCTGCATACAATACATATTCGATCACGGATCAAATCGACTAATCGTGTGTGGTAATTTGCTTTTTTAATGCTCCCTCGTCTATGTTTCCAAGATTTTTTATTAGGAATACTTACATATATTACAATTTTTTAATGACTAAAAACTTTCGATTTTTAAAACTGATATCCTGTTAATTACATAAATGATGTAGAACAAAATAATTTGTGTTCATAATCTAAAATATTTCTATATTTACAGAGTAAAAAATAATGTGGCAAATTATGAGAAAAAAAGAAAAAAAGAAAAAAAAAAACATTCTATCACATCTTTTTGAAGAATGCTCAATCAGGATTTACACTAGGATAAGGAAACATCGTATTTTTACCTAAAAACAAATTTAAATATTCATTAAAATGCATATGTTTATATTTCTGTTGTACCTACCAGTATTATACGAGCTTGCACTGACTACAGGCTTGGGTGGTAATTTAGGTGTAACATCTGTAGAACCATACATTAAATTTGATGATGGCACATTGTGTTTTTGCAAGTTTTTCGGCTCATTAAAGGAAGGAAAATAGTAAGCAGATTCAGAAGCACTCGCTGTTATTGAAGTTGACGAAGAAATAAACGTTGTTGATGAAGAAATAGGCGTTAAATTTAAAGCTTGCTCTTCTGTTTTGCAGGCAACTTGACTTGAGATCAGTGAATTCGAGTTTTTTTTCTGCATAGCTGAATTTCTGCGCATCATTATAATACTGCTTTTATTATTTTCTGCTAGTAGTAGCTCTGACTTGCATTTTCTGGCAGGTATAGCTGTACCGATGATTCTTGGGGGCAACGGAGGCGGACTAAGTTCTCCATCTCGCGGAGGAAGCTTGAAATGTAAGATTTATTTCTTTAGTTTGACATTAAAATATTTATGTATAAGAAAGGTAATACTATTGGTGCATCTGGTGCTTGTTGCTTTTGTGCTACATCAATATAACAATCTCCTCTATCTCTTCGTCTGGGTGGAAGCGGTGGAGGAGCCATACAATCTGGATCTAGATGAGTGGTAGGAACATTTACATGAGGGGATATTGGAATAGAAATTTCTTCAGTTTGCAAGGAAAAAGCTGACGATATATCACCAAAATTCGACGAATCTTTAGGGCTGTAAAAAAATAATGTTTTTTATTTTTTATTTTTAAAAAAAGAGTATTTTATAAGTAATAAAACCAGCTATTATATAATTTGTTTAATTGAGGATATTTTTTTTTAAACGTTAAAAATAGACTGAAATAGACTTTCTATCTTCAATTTATTTATAACATATGTATTTCTTTCAATTGGAAGCGAATATAAGATTTTCTACAAAAGAGCAAGAAACTTTTAGATTTTCAATTGGTTAACTGTAATTACTGGATATACATATGTATATGGGCTGGTTGAAAATTTATGTTAACGCTCCAATTAAGGTTGCCCACACCTCCTTAAAAAGTTAATTTTATATTTAATGGAATTAAAATAAAGGAAATTAGTGAATTTTGAGAAAAATACTTTACAGGGTGTAACGAGCACACGCACAAATTAAAACGTCTGTATCTTGAGAAACTAAGCCAAAGACTGACTCATTGATTATTGAGACTAAGGAAATATATGCACATGTTAATATGTTAGTAATGCTTTGTATATGTATACGTAACAGCCTCCTTTCTTAAAAAAAAAGTTAGAAGTTAACATAAAATATACAGATATATATTCGTTGACGATAATTTGATAAATGATTCCTGGGCATATTCTAAGAAAAAAATCGTTCTACAGTAAGGGTCTATCTCCAATGTTGTCATCATTTATCGAGGATTTAAGAAAGAGCTTACTTTGGTGTACCCTGACCCATATTAACGGAAATTGCTCTGTTACTATAGTACAAATGGTAAAAACATCGTGTAGGACTTTATTTTTAGAAGAAATAATAGCCTTTATAACGGCGTTTAAATAAAGTTGATATCTTGCCTGAGTCTTTAGAGATCCAATTTCTAAGCCTGTTCCATTTTCATTGCCCATGCTAATTTTTGACTTTGAGATCAATTTTCTCTAATAAATACCTAATTAACATAACAATTTACAATTCTTTCCTTATGAAAGTAAAAATAATAAAAATAAGATCTTCATCAAGTTCGCACAAAAACCCATAAATTTTATGATACTTGGGAAGACATGCAGCAGTTAAAATTTATAAAAAAGGTTTTTTTTTTTGCTTTAAGCTCCAAAGGCTAAGATTAAAAAATAATTTTGTGTGGTCTTGAGTACTTTTTATTTTATGTGTATACTAGAACAGTTGTAGCAGGTGCTCAAAGTGTCCTGCTTGATTTTGTATGCACGCGAGAGCCCGTTTTTGTATTGCACTGCGAATGTTTATTGATGCTAACTGCTGGCTCATTTCTGATGATGCTTCGAGAATACGATCTTCCAATTCAATTAAAGTTGCTATTTCGGTGGAATAAACAAGTTCTTTCATTCTTCCCCATACAAAAAAAATCCAATGTCAATATTGGAGATAGACCCTTAGGAATCATTTCCCAAATTATCGTCAACGAATTAAGTGACACCGTGTATATGAAATAATACAATAATAAGCAAGTATTTGACCGAATACTTAATTCTTTTAATTCATATGACAATTCAAAATATCTCGCATCAAGTATTCAGTTCACGTGTATACTGCAAAAATATACAGGTAATAATATAATACAAATAATACAGTGTATGCATGATACCTCAATAACAATATAATGCAAATAATACAATATTTGTCTAATGTACGTATGATAACATAACGCAAAAAGGGAATGTTTATTTAAGTAATAATGTATAATGGCAAAAGAGAAAAAATAATAATAATTCAGACTTGAAACTCCGACAATATACATATATATATTGGGTATATAACTTAATTCGTGCGGTTTTTTTTTCAAAATTTGAACGTTTATTTAAGAAAAACATGTACAATAGTATTATTCAAAGTATTGCCCATCTGAAGCTATGACTTTTTCCCATCTTTCTGGCAATTTGTGGATCCCATTCCAAAAGAATTGCGCCGGCTTGGTAGCCAAGAATGAATCAAGCCAATTTTTGATATTCTGCTCTGATGTGAACCGTATTTCAGTGAGGGCGTTCTGCATCGACCGGAACAAATGGTAGTCAGAAAGGGGCAAGGTCTGGGCTATAAGGCGGGTGGGGTAAGACTTCCCATCCACTTTCCTCCAAATAGTTCATAACCGGAATAGCAACATGGGGCCGAGCGTTGTCTGATGGAAAATTTTTGCCTCGTATCTGGTCACCTATTCCGGGCGTTTTTCGGCCACTGGTTTGATGGTTTCACCCGGTTTTAGCAGCTTATAATACAGCACACCCATCTGATCGCGCCATGGATATTCGGCTTTGCCGTTGATTTGGCTGGTTGGCCGGGTTTCACATATGATTTTTTGCGCTTGGGGTTGTCGTAATGGATCCGTTTTTCATCACCAGTAACAATCCGATGCAAAAATGACTTCGTTTTGTGGGTTCCAGTAGCATTTCGGACATGCAAAACCGCTTTCGGCTGCTTTTAAACGTTTTGAAATGGCTGCTTGAATGACACCCAAAGATTCTGCGAGCTCTTCTTGTGTTTGGCAACAATCTTAATAGAGTAATGCTTCCACTTATTCATGTTCAAACTTTTTTGGCTGCCCAGGACGTTCATCCTCTTCCAAGCCAAAATCACCACTTTTAAATCGTGCAAACCACTTTTGGCACGTTCGCTCAGCTAGCGCATGTTCACCATAAACTTCCACCAAAATACGATGACTTTCGGCAGCAGTTTTCTTCATATTAAAGTAATGAAGAAGAACTCCCCGCAAAAACACTTCTTCAGGCACAAAGTTCGACATATTTGAGTGAAAAAAATTTATTGTTGTTTACGCTTCAAATGAATGACATATACTGAAATGACGTACAATGACAGTAGCTTTCCAACGCATGTTCCAATGGAATAATAACAATGGAATAATACAAGTTACGCCATCTCTTAGCAAACCCCACGAATTAAGTTATAGACCCAATACATTAATGTATACTCGTACATAATTCCTGAAATAAAGTAGCAATGCATTTATAAGTTACATTGGATATCTTAAAATTTTACTCTGATGTACCGTAACGAGCGACCGGTCTTATTATACGTCCGTATCTGCTTTTCTTCGGCGATAGAATAGGATCTTGAATTGTCGAGGTGTTATTTGTAAGAGCTTCTGTACCAGGGCTCGAAGTAGATTGAACTGGGTCGTTAGACACTGATTTTTCAGTTGGATTTGTTACGCCTGTTGCTATCGTTGGTGACTGAATGATGGCCTTTGTTTTATGTAGATGGAATGTATTTCTCCTGTATCGTTCTCCGTTGTTTGTTTAAACTATAACCGATCGAGGATACTGCGTTTCATCGACAACTTTAGCACTTTTCTATTCGCGATGTCCTGTCTGTAGACACACCCGGTCTCCAACAGTCAATGGTGGTGTAAATATTGCTACTCGGTCCACATAACGTTTTTGGTTCACCCGAAGTTCTGCTAGTTCCTCAGAAACTTTCCTTACTACCTCTGGTATAAGGCCTCTATACTGGTTGATACTGTGGTTCGCGTCCGCCTACTGAATAGTCGTTGGCTCGGATTAGCCAACGCATTGCATTAGCATTACTAGGTATTGATCTGTATTATCGAGATAGCACCGCTTACGGTGCTTTGCCTTTGCCGTTTGCACGTTTCATTCAGCGAACCCATTGGACCTCGGGTAGTGTGGTGAAGACGTTCGATGTGTGAATCGCCAATCGTTGGCAAATTTCCGGAACGCTGCACTTGTGTACTGTGTACCACCATCTGACTCGAAAATTTCGGGAATGCCGTGAAGCGAAAACCATTGCCGTAAAACCAAAATCACCTCTGACAACGGTGAAGACTTAAGCTTTCGAAGATCTATGAAACCTGAATAGTGGTCAGCGATCAGCAAAAAATCGTCTCCACGGAATTTGAAAATATCCGAGGACACTACATGGAATGGATATTCTGGTATTTGACGCATAATCATTGGTTCCCGCTGGTTTGCTCGTTGTGTTTTTTTGTCATACTGCATATCGTTCTACTTAATTGTTGATGTCCTTAGCTTGACCGTGCCAATATAGTGTTTGACGAGCGCGCTGGATAATACCCGCGTGACCCAAATGCGTCTCTTGCATCATATTTTCTATCTCGCATTTCGGAACTACGATTTGGTTCCTTTCAGCAATAATCCGTCCTCAAACGTTATATGTTGTTTGAAAGGCGCGTATTTCCTTATGGATGTTGGTAACTTTATGTCGTTCTCTGGCCATCCGCGCATAATGACTGATTTCAGTAACTGAAGTTCAACATCCGTCATTGTTTCCTTTGTCAGCCGCTCTCTTAACTTATCGCTAATCGCTAGTATCGTACTTATTGCACATTCATGATCGGTGTCCATGTCTTCTAATACGCAATCTCTGCTTAGCGCATCGGCGATTGGTACGCTTATGCCTTTAATATACGAGGGCGGGTCAATAAGTCCGTAAGTTTTGGATTAAAACACAGATTTTTTGATAAAAAAATAATTTTATTTTTCAACGTAGTCTCCCTTGAGCTCTATACACCTTTTGTCCAACGCTTCTCCAATTTTTTTATCCCTTCCAAAAAAAATGATTTGTCGAGGTCCTCAAAATAGGCCTTTGTTTGCGAGATGACTTCATCATTGGAGTCAAATCTTTTTCCACCAAGCCATTTCTTCAGGTTTGGGAACAAGAAGTAGTCGCTCGGAGCCAAATCTGGAGAATAGGGTGGATGAGGGAGCAATTCATAGCCCAATTCATGGATTTTTGCCATGGCAACTACACATGTGTGCACCCTTGCATTGTCTTGGTGGAAAAGAACTTTTTTCTTGGCCAAATGAGGTCGTTTTTTTTTCAAATCGTCATTGAATCGGTCCAATAAGTTGGCATAATATTCCCCATTGATTGTTCTTCCCTTTTGAAGGTAGTCAATGTGGATTATCCCGCGTGCATCCCAAAAAACAGTCGCCATAACTTTATTGGCTGACAAACCCACCTTGGCCTTCTTTGGCGCCGATTCACCCTTAGAAACCCACTGTTTTGACTGTTGTTTGTTCTCTGGTGTGTTGTGATGGATCCATGTTTCATCCACGGTTACAAAACGGCGCAAAAACTCCTCCATATTGCGATTAAACAACGCCAAACCTTCCTGTGAAGTTGTTACACGATTGCGTTTGTGGTCGACTGTGAGCAAACGCGGCACCCATCTTGCGGAAAGCTTTCTCATGCCCAAGTGATCATTCAAAATTGAAACCACTGAGCCATGCGAGATCCCTACGGCTTCCACAATCTCTCGCACTTTCAATCTTCGGTCGGCCAACACCATATCGTGAATTTTTTCGATTGTTTCGGGTGTAGAGACCTCAACTGGGCGTCCACGAGGTTCGGCATCTTCAGTGCTTGTACGGCCACAACGAAATTCAGTAACCCACTTTTTTACCATTGAAATCGATGGTGCAGAGTCCCCATAGTATTTATCAAGCTTAGCCTTGGTCTCGGTAATGGTTTTTTTTCGCAAGAAATAATGCTTAATAAGCACACGAAATTCACTTTTTTCCATTTTCTCCTCAAATTAGTGAGTAGTCTGATAAAAATAGCTGTCAAACACAGACTAACTGACGCAGCAAGTTTAAATTTTGACAGGAGTCAACTGACAGATGCCTGTTGACAGGAGCAGTGTTGCTGTTTCAGTGAAGAGGTCAGAAATTCAAAAAGTCACGGACTTATTGACCCGCCCTCGTACCATACCTTAGGTGAATATACCAATATGTCGACCAAAATTCGCTGCAGTCGAAGAGGTGCATTTTCAATTGGACTTCTGAAGATAGTTTCTAGCGGTTTATGGTCAGTTTCGATCACCAATTCTTTGCCATAGACATTTGGTGCAACCGAATCTGATGGTCATCGCTTCCCTGACGATTTGTGGTTGATTCTGTTGAGAATGCTCGCGTGGCATAGGCCACTGGCCTACCGCCTTGCATTAGGCAAGCGTCCATCGCTGTACTACTCGCGTCGACGGACAATTTTTTTTTTTTTTTTATAATCGGCGCGCGCTCAAGGGGTTTTTGTACCCTTAAAATATTTGTACACAGCGCGGGCGAAGGAAATTTAAGGAGGAAGAAAAGACAGGTACCGATGTACATTGTTTTTAAATGTTTGCAAGTTATAACGACCAGGAAACACAGAGGTCGGCAGTGCATTCCATAAGCGAGTTGTACGGCTTAGGAAAGAATCACGATATTTTAGAGTACGTCCGAAGTGGGCTTGACGGTATACTGAAGAGCATTCATAGCGAGGCGGGTGTTACGGTTGAAAGTTTGAATGGGCGGAATGCTACTGGCGATTTCAATGTAGCACTGGTGGTGGAAATAGCGATAAAACAAAGTGAGACAGGAGACATTGCGTCAGTGTTCGAGGGTGTCAGTTGATTGACTGATATTAGTATCATCTATGAGCTTTATCGCACGGTTTTGAATCCTATCTAGCAGGTGCAGGGATGATTTAGGAGCACCTCACAAGATGTGGGCATTGTACTGCGATTTTGGGCGGATGAATGCCTTATATATTGTGGCCAGATCAGAAGGGGTAAAATACTTCTTACATCGCTTGAGGAAACCTAGACATTTCGCAGCATTTTTGGCGACATCGAATATGTGGTCATTCCAACGTAAGTTGTCACTGACACACATACTGAGAAAGGAAAGTTTATCGGTTTCGACGATGCAAGTGCCATTCATGGATAATGGCTGAGTATTTGAATTTCGCTTTAATGACAGCAGACAGCATTGAGTTTTGGAAGCATTCCAATCGGTTGATAGTTCCCCAATTGGTTATGCTGTTAATAACGGAATTTAATGAGCTTAGCATACGCTGCTGTTCCCGTTCTACAGCCGAACAGCAGGGGCGTGAGTCCGGGAACGAATATGAGAAGCAGAGAGTGCTGTCATCAGCAAAGGAATAAATTGGATTAGAAGTAGCGGACAAGAGATCATTAATGAAGATTGAAAAGAGTGTCAGAGACAGAACGGAGCCCTGGGGCACACCAGCATTTATTTTGTGAATATCAGACTTGAAACCGTCCAAGACAACTTGAATTGAACGCTCCGAAAGGTAATTTCTAATCCATTGAAGAAGAGAGTCATCGATCCCAAGAGCACGCATTTTCGACAAGAGAGCCTGATGCCAAACTCTGTCAAATGCCTTAGAAATATCAAGTGCAACTATCTTGCTTTCGCCAGATTGATGTACGCTTTGGTTCCACTTTTGGGCGAGACATACCATCAAATCACCAGTGGACCTGTTGCAACGAAAACCATATTGCCGGTCAGATATTTCATGAGCTGACGGTTTATCAGCGTTTCCATGACCTTGGAAAGAAGGGACGTAAGTGCAATGGGTCTGTAGGAGGAGAGAGCAGAAGATTCGCCTTTTTTAGGGACGGGCTGGAGAAATGCTGTTTTCCATCTGCTGGAAAAGTGTCCTAAGGAGTAGGATTGATGAAAAAACTTACGCAGTGGTTTTGCCAGCGTGGAAGAACACCTCTTCAGAAGAAGGGGAGATATACCATCTGGACCAGCGGATTTATGCATGTTGAGATCTTTAAGTACTCTTGCTACTACACGAGTGCGAAAGTGGATTCGTCCCATTGTAGATTCGATGCGCTCAAGTGTAGGCGGGGACAAAGCACAATCTGGGAGTGTTGAGCTAGCCGCAAAGTGTGCAGCAAGCAGATTAGCCTTGTCCAAAGAGGTGACAGCTGGAGTGTCATTGTAAATGAGCGTTGGGATGGAGGATGAGGCAGAATTTCTAATGATTTTCACGAACGACCAAAAATTTTTGCTGCCTTTGGGACATTGCAGTATGTTTTGCCTCAGGTTTCGGTCGTATTGGAATTTCACACCCTGAAGAAAGACGTTGCAGTCATTTCTGGCTCGTTTTTGTTAACATCGCAGTAGGCGAGCACTGGTGTTGTTGTTAAAGTACGCTTTATAGTATCCAATGCTGCTTGATGTTCCGGATTCCAGCTCCACGCACTGCCCTTGCGCAACAGTCCTCGCAGCGGGTCGGTTAGTTCTGACAGGTTTTTAATGAACTTCACTAGGTAGATAACCATACCAAGTACACGTTGAAGTTCCTTTATATAGGGTCCGCCAAAAATGTTTTTTTTTTTTTTTAAATGCTATAAAAATAAACTACTGAATATTTTCTCAAATTTCTTTTTTTATTTGAAAGTACAATCCTTCCGGTTAATAATGGAAAATAATTTCATTCAAATGGCTGCCTCGGCTGGCCATGCAGTAGCCTACACGATCAGTCCAATTTTTAAGCACATTATCGATTGTGTGCAGCTGTATTTCACCAATGGCTTCACGAATATTGTCCTTTAAAGCGTCAATTGTCACTGGCTTGTCGGCGTAACACTTATCTTTTACGGCAGCCCACAAATAATAGTCCAACGGTGTCAAATCGCAGCTCCGGGGTGGCCAAACGACATCAGCTCTGCGGCTGATAATGCGATCTTCAAAAACAGGGCGCAAAACATCGAGTGTAGCTTCGGCTGTGTGGCACGTAGCGCCGTCCTGTTGAAACCAAATGTTGCTAATATCCTCCTCTTCAATTTTTGTGAACAAAAATTCGTTCAACATGGCCCGATAACGATCGCCATTGACTGTAACGGCCATTCCTTGCTCATTTTCGAAGAAAAATGGCCCAATTATGCCTCTGGACCAAAATCCGCACCAAACAGTGACTCGTTTTGGGTGTATCGGCTTTTAAATGTATGCGTGCGGGTTTTCTGTGCCCCAAATGCGACAATTTTGCTTGTTTACATACCCGCCAAGATCAAAATGAGCTTCATCTGAAAAGATGATTTTTTTTTTGCAAAATCGGCATCTTCTCTAAGTCGATCGCAGGCCCACTTAGCGAAGCGTTGTTCAAGCGTATACACAACCATATTCGTTCAGCGGAAGGATAAAACTAATTATCTGTCAAATCAGACATGAGCTAAGTGTTACCATTCACGTAATAAGCACTAGTTGAAAAAAAAACGTTAGATGGCGGACCCTATATATTGTCCCCTTCAGAGTAATCCCCATCGACTGCAACACACTTATGCCAGTGGTTGATTCAATCCTCGAAACATTTTTTTTTATTCGGTTTTCGGTATGTCCATCAGTGCTTCCTGCGATTTTTCCATTACTTCCTCTCGGCTGCTGAAACGCGTTCCCCGTAGTGGTTTTTTTTAACTCGATTGAACAGAAAGAAGTCACAGGGAGCCAAATCAGGTGAATTCGGTGGCTTTTGGATGGTATGTGTTGCATTTTTGGTCAAAAAATTACGAATAATGATGGCATTGTGCGACGGTGCGTTATCATGGTGCAAAATCTACGAGTTTTCTGCACACAATTCTGGTCTCTTTCGGCGAATTGCTTCACGCAAACGTCTCATAACGCCCAAATAATACTCTTTGTTTACTACGCCGTTGTAATCCATGAAAACCGTGAACATTGCCTTCTTTTTTGACTGAAAACGACGTTGGTGAACGCCATTCACTTGCCTGATGTCTGAATTGTAATGATCCTTTTGATAAATGTGGGATCGGATTCAGCCTCGCAAATCATATCTTTTGCGAAGTCAACACGGTCTCCTTTTTGCATGAAATTGAGGTCTTTTGACGCCAACTTTGCTGCTACACGACCGAAACCCAAATCATTGACCAAAATGTCTTGGACGGATCCATAGGCGATGCTCAAGTCCTCCGCTATCTCTCTGATTGCTAATTTGCGGTTATTGACCACATTTCTTTTACTTCATCAATGTTTTCATCGGTTTTCGATGTCGATGGTCTGCCACTGCGTTCATCATCTTCGATTGACTCACGACCACTTTTGAACCGCTCGTGCCACAGGTAAACGACCGTTTTCTATAGAGAATCGTTGCCGAAACACTTTTCCAACATTTCCAACGTTCGCGCACCATTAAATCCGTTTTTTACGCAACATTTAATACAAGTTCGGTGTTGCAAATTTAAATCCATTTCTAAAATTGTATTTTTTACCAGTTTTACCAACACACACAGAGATAGATGTACTCTTGGCTACGTAACTTTTGCAAATGTGAAGCTATGACGCTAAGATTTAGAGGGAATGTCAACAACAGATTTACTAACTTAACAAAAAAAAAAAACAGAACTCAAATCGGAACAATGGGAGCGCCATACGGGGGCGCCGCCGGGAACATTTTGATCTAGGTGGTATGCTGGCGTTCCCGTTCTACAGCCGAAGAGCAGGGACGTTAGTCCGGGAACAAATATGAAAAGCAGAGAGTACTGTCGTCAGTAAAGGAATATATGTATTGGATTAGAAGTGGCAGACAAGAGATCATTGATAAATATTAAAAAGAGTGTCGGAGACAGTACGGAGCCCTGGGATACAACAGTGGACCTGTTGCTACGAAAACGGTATTGCTGGTCATTGAGAAGCTTTCATGTTTCGAGGTATTTCATGAGCTGACGGTTTATCAGCGTTTCCGTGGAAGAAAGGACGTAAGTGCAATTGGTCTGTAGGGGGAGAGAGAACAAGACTCGCTTTTTTTAGGGACGCGCTGGACAAATACTGTTTTCTATCTAATGGGAAAGAGTCCTAAAGAGTAGGATCTATAGAAAAGCCACACAGTGGTTTTGCTTCAGAGGAAGGGTGTCGCCTATCTGCACCAGTGAATTTATGTATGTTGAGATCTTTACACCGCGTCTCCACGAGACATAGCTGGTGTTAAGAACATTTTCATGAAGTCAAAATTTGAAGTGGAGACGGGTAGTTTGCAGACAAGACATATTTCATGACATAAATGTCTGGTTTTTATTCCAGACATCTCTGTAGACATCAACCCTGAATTTCTTTTTTGACGGCCCGCAAAGGGTGCAGCAAGCAGATTGAGCTTGTAAATGAGCATTGGGACGGAGGATGAGGCAGAATTTCTGACGGTTTTGATAAACGACTAAAAACTTTTACTACCTTTGGGACATTCTAGTAATTTTTGCGTCAGTTCTTAGTCGTATTGGAATTAAGCACGCTTAAGAAACATTCCTGGCTCATTTGAAGTTTTTCGGTTTTTTTGAATTACTTACGTACGATTGAAAATAAATTAATGTTTCAGAGCAAAGAAAAGTGCGTGCGTTCGTTTCAAGAGCTCGAAACAGAAGAAGGAACTCTGACTGTTTATTTATTGACGTTTGAGTGAAAACGTTCAAAGAGAAAGAAGTTACAGGTTTTTTTTCTTTGTTTTATATAGCGATAGCGTGATACTGAACGGCTGTTAACACTCCCACTTTCAGATCCAGATACATTTTTTTTTATTTTTTTATTTTATTTTTAAACGAAAAAATAGAGCATCATTTCATTCCGATCATTCCTCGGAAACCCACAAACTTCTCTCGTAACAATGGTTTTGTGAAGGTGTCTGCAAGCTGTTCATCGGATGGCACATACTCAAGATCAATCTGATCGCACTCTGATTGTTCATTTTGAGTTTCACCTGTTTCTTGATTTCGATGAGTTCCGTCAACAATCACCCCATCAGATGCCGCAATGTACTCTGATTCCGTTGTTGATAGTGATACTGATTTTTGCTTCTCAGAAAACCAATTGATTGGACCATCGTTGTAGAAATAAATACTTCCCGGTGTTGATTTTCTGGTTTCTGTGTCGCCTGCATAATCCGCATCACTATATGCAAGCAAACCTGTTCCTAAGATTCTGCTGAAACAGATTCCGCAGTCAACTGTTCCACGTAAATAATTGATTATACGTTTGACTAAGTTCACGTGTGCCTCCGTTGGTCGCTCCATGTAGCGGCTTGCAACTCCGACGGCAAATCTGATATCTGGCCCTGTTCCGATTCCCAGATACATCAGACTTCCGACTGCCTCCCCGTACGGATAGTTACCGTTATCCGGCGAGTCCCCGAAAGCTCCAGCCGTCTGATTCGTGTCCATAGGTGTCGACACCTCGTTGCAATTTTCCATTCCGAATTTCTGCAGAATCCTGTTCGTATACTTCGACTGCTTCAGATGAATTCCGCCATCTTTCAATCGTGAGAGCTCCATTCCGACAAACATTTTCAAAGCCATGGTCTTGACGCCGAATCTTCTCTTCAAATGCTCGACTACTGGCTCGATATCTTCTCGTTTGTTCGCTGCGAAGAGTCCATCGTCCGCCGGATCTGACTCCGTCGCTTTAAAACCAAAACCTTCGATGAATGATGTGAAACCCTGGTTCCAGCACCTCGACGCCTGCTTCAGCCCAAACAAACTCTTTTGCAATTTCCAAATGCTGCCGGTTTCATCGGCAAAACCGATCGGTTGACTCATGTACATATCTTCGCCCAGTTCGCCGTAGTGAAATGCCGTTTTAACGTCAAACTGATGAAGTTCCATTCTCTATGCGGCTACAATAGGCAAGATTCAACGAATTGAAGTATACTTTACCACCCCACTGAACGTTTCCATGTAGTCAATGCCATATTCCTGAATGGAGCCTCGAGCCACCAATCTCGCTTTGTAAAGATCCACCTCTCCGTTCGTCGTATACTTCACCTTGAAGATCCATTTGTTGTCGACGAGTTTCGGATTTCCCTCGGCCTCCGCAATCACTTGTCTCCAAGCTTTGTTCTTAAGCAACTAGTTGTATTTCTCTTTCATTGCTTTCTCCAACTGCTTCGCATCCGCCGAATTCATTTCCTACTTGTAGTTGCTCGGTTCATCGATAAAAGATGTGACTGCAACTGACGCCGTTGATTCTGCTGGTTGTCGAGTTTGATGTTCAATCACGTTTTTGTCAGAAATGGAACACCAATGTTTTTGCATCATCAGTTCGGCTTCATCTTCTTTCTCAATTGACTCGGAAAAAGAATGAAGCTCCTCAGGACTTTTGGTTCTAAGTAAGGTTCGCCAGTTTTCTCCGCATTAGTTTCCTTTCTGCTCACAGAGACGATATCATTCTGTTCGATGAATCTTACGTTGCATGCGATTTCAGCACGATTCGTGTTTGGATTCCAAAAGCGATAACCTTTAACATTTTCGTCGTAGCCAATGAACACACATTTCACCACTTTCGCATTCATCTTCTGTCTGTGTTGCTTGGCGATATGAACATACCATTTGCTTCACTTCCAAAAGTTCTCAGATGATCCACTCTCTGAGGTTTGCCATACCAGTCGTATGGTGTCTTCCCTGGGAAGCTGCTCTTTCCTGTTCGACTCAGTACGAACACCGCTGCATTCGCCGCCTCAGTCCAAAAATGTTCATTCATTTGTTTTGCATGTATCATTGTTCGAGCTGCTTCCATCACGGTTCGATTTTCTCTCTCAGCTGCGCCACTTTGCTCCGGCGTGTACGGCATAGTTCACTGATGACGAATGCCGTTCCATTCCGATTCCTCCGACCGTTTTGATTTTTCTTTCAACATGTAAGCAAAATGAAAATGTGAGTAATCATCTTTAATCAAAAACATGTACCTCGCTCCGCCCAATGATTGTGGATTGATTGGCCCACACAGATCTGCATACATCACTTCGCCGCACTTGGTAGATATCTCTTCGCTCGACTTAAAGGAATTTGTTTGCTCTTTTCCCTGCATCGATGAACTTGATTTTCTTCCCCTTCAGAAAACCGCGAATGTCAGTCCCATTCATTTATGCCAGTTACGCAAAGTGCTTTTTGTTTTCACCAAACTTACTGAACTTGTTTCAATTGCTTTGAGACACATTTTGAACGAATCCCCATCACGACTTCCAACTGCTACCACGCCTGTTTCATCGCTGAGTACGCAACCGTTGTTAGTTGATGTAAGTTTGAAACCTCTGTACATTGCTCTCGTTCCCGAAAATATATTGATTCGAAGACTTGGCACGTACAACACATTCAGCAACTTCTTTCTTTTCCACGTTTTTCCATGGTAGCATATGTTCCTTTGCCATGAGCCTCCATCACGCCACCGTTTGTGACAGTGATTTTCTTTTTGGGTGGCAATTTCTTAAAATCACGAAAAATTTCTCGCTTAGTGCTCATGTGATCCGTTGCTCCAGTATCCAAAAGCCATTCATTCAAGCCGCCTTTCTGTATAAAACACATAAAAGCATATTTTGACTTTTCGCGTGAATTACCTGCTTTTCCTTTCTCCGGATAGTTGCGTGTAAATGTCCAGTCTTGTGACATTTATAGCATTTAACTCTGATATACCCTGTTCAGTATTATTTTTCCTTGACTTGTCCAATTTCTTTGATTTCTCGTCAGAAAAGTTTTTCTTTTGAGTTTCGCTGTTCCAATGTCGCTTCTGCAACAGCGCTTCCGACGATTCAGTAATTCCTCTTGCAATAAGTCTATCTTCCTCAATCACAAGAGGGCGAGACGCCCGCAGATTGTCCATTGTTTCCTCTGCCTTCGGCACTGAATCCCCAGCACTTCCGAAAGGTGTGTATTCTTCTGGCAATCCCAAAAAAATTTTTGCCATAACCATCTCCGCAGAAACTTTTTGATCAAAAGCCTCCAATTTATATGACATTTCTTCAATTCGGCACACATACGTCGCCATGTTTTCTAACAGTTCCTTTTTCGATGTAAAAAACTTTGTGTGCAACATCAATCGACTTGTCTCACTCTTTTGTCCGAACACTGATTGAAGCTTGTCCCACATTTCTTTCGATGTACTGCACATCTGACTATGGTATGTTTCATGTGTTCATCACTGATTGACGTACTGATCACTTACTTTGCTTTTTTGTCTGATTTTAACCACGCTGCGCGCCCATCTGCATTGGCCGCTGCAGGTAACGCCGTCATTCCATCAGCAATTTCGAACACATCTAACGAATCCAAAATCAATTTCATTTTGAATTTCCACGCAACATATTGAGTTACGTCCTTCAATTTGTCGATTTTCACACTGTCAGCTTCCATTTTTTTTTTTAAATTCGGAAGCAAACCAACACAATGCCACAATGCCTTTTTGTTAAGTGTTCACCGTGTGCTCTCTTTTCCGTACTTCTACAAAATGTTTAACCTATTGAATTACTTACGTACGATTGGAAATAAATTAATATTGCAGAGCAAACAGAAGAAGGAACTATTACTGTTTGTTTGTTGACATTTGAGTGAAAACGTTCAACGAGAAAGAAGCTACAGGTTTTTTTTTTGTGTTATATAGCGATAGCGTGATACCGAACGGCTCTTAAAAGGTTTTCCCCTGTAGGTTCGGTCATGTAGGACCAAATCGTACCTATTGGTTTGATATTCTTCACCCGATGAGGGATAAAACATCTCATTCCAAAGAGAATAGTGCCTGTGATAAAATTACCAGCGGCATCCACGTCGTTATCGAGGAAACATAACGACCAGTTAAAATTCCTAAAGAAGCTATTAAGTTCGCTCCAAATCAGCTTTCTCGTGTTATCATATGGTTCTTCTAGGAATCTTTTATTTAACTGGGTGATGGGTGTACGAGAAATTAGCTGATATGACATAATGGTCCGTCGAGCCTAGAAGGGAAACCACATCAACAGCGTACTTATCAGGGTGAGAAGATGCAAACAAGTCCAGGATGTTGGCGGCATGATTATGAACGTCTGGTATTTGACCCAGCTCATTTAAAATCTGGGTCAAGTTCTCAGCACACCGCCCATCGGGTGTTGTCTGTCCAGAATGCCTGGGCCCCCGCCCAATTATCAAGGCTTCGCCCATCAATGACGTTGTCTAATAAAAAGCGGGGGTAGATTATTCTAAACTGGTCTTATCGTAAACATCCAGATTTTATTGCATGACTGGATGATACGATTTGACCAGTTACAAGTTGCCGGTCATAGGTCTTGTTGGTAGGCTTGACCACCGGTAGTCCATACCAGGACTTAAATCACGGTACCATGGGAGTCAGGAGCCCCCCGGATTTCGGTCCGGGCCTGACTTGTTAGAGGTAGGCCCCCTTGTGGGAGCGTCATGGTGGCTGTGGTTTAAACCCAAATCGCGGGTACGGGTTTCCTTTTTGGTTTAGCCCATTGTGGAGTGGCAAATGAAGTGCTGGGTGCTGCGACCCTAAGAGCAGCAAGAGGTTTTGGGTAGGCCTCGACTCATACCAAGGGTGGAACTTGTGCCTCCAACACAGTTCCGAATTGGTATAATACAAAAGCGAACTATTAAAAATAATACAAGCGTGTGATTAGCGATGGCAAGGCGTATCCTTGCTCCCTATGGGTGTATGGGCACCTCGTAAACATTAAGTCTACATGACAGGTGGTTTACGTTAAAAATCCAGGTACGTTCTGTCCAGAATGCCTGGGCCCCCGCCCAATTATCAAGGCTTCGCCCATCAATGACGTTATCTAAGGACTGAAACGAATAAAATCTGTAAATTTTAATACGGGCTATACTTCCAATGTGTAAAAATTGCAATCCCATTTTGTACCCAAATTAGCCTGTATAGTTTCAGTTTGTTATTGATTTTAGCTCGGTGCGGTTTAAAATATTTATAAAATATGAGTCCAGAAGAACGTCGTAAAGATATCATCGACAAATGGCTCGAAAATACTTCGCGTCCAAACCATTTCATCGCAAAAAATGTAAACATAGCACGCAGTACAGTGGATTCTGTTATTAAACGATATTTGGAGACGTCGAAAGTTAAGTGAAAACAGAAAAGTGGAGCACATGATACAAATTTGGACAGGAAAATAGTGGGTACAAACAATGTTACAAAGATCTAAAAACACAAAAAAAAAAAACAAAAAATACCAAAAGTTAGTGAAAAGCAAAAAAAAAGTCATAAAAACACTAGCCGGAAAGCTATACGAGTTGATTGGCAACAAGAAAGCGTGCTTGGTTTTGGATGACGAAACTTTTGTCAAAGCCGACTTTACTACTCTTCCAGGTGCGCAGTTTTACAACTCGTTTAAAGCTGAGATTCTTCCGCAATCAACAACATCGATTGGGATGGAAAAATTCGGGTCAAAATATATGTCTTTCTTAAACAAACACGAGGGTTCAACATTATTTTGGCCAGATTTAGCTTCAGCTCACTATGCTCATGTGACGTTGAGCTTTCTTGTTGCTAAAAATGTCGACTTTGTCCCAAAAGACATGAATCTACCCAATGTTCCACAGTGCCGTTCCATTGAAAGGTATTGGGCTTTGGTCAAAGCTAAATTGAGGAAAAGTGAACAGTGTGCAAAGGACGTAAAAGATTTTAGTGCTAAATGGAAAAGAGCGTCCAAAAATATTACGGATGTAACTGTCACCAACCTTATGAAGGACATTCGAAAGAAGTTGAGGAAAGAATGGGAACCAAGATAATTTTTTTTATTTTTTGTAATTGTGAATGAATTTAATAAAAACAGAGTCTTAAAGCAAATAAAAAAAATTTACATGAATTAATAAAAAGCGGGGGCAGAGCATATTACTGGTCTTATCGTAAACATCTTCAGATGACGCAATCGAAGGTTGCTACGATTTGACCAGATACAAGTTTCCGGTCATAGGTCTTGTTGGCGGCAAAACCACCGATAGTCCCTACCAGGACTTAAATCACGGTACCATGGGAGTCAGGAGCCCCCCGGATTTCGGTCCAGGCCTGACTTGTTGAGGTAGGCCCCATTGTGGGAGCGTCATGGTGGCTGTGGTTTAAACCCAAACCGCGGGAAGGGTCTTCCTTGGTTTGACCCATTGTAGAGTAGCAAATAAGATCTCGGAACACTTTCGGAAGACCATTTTGAGTACACATTTTCACGAGTTTGGTGTCATTCTGAACAATGGAAAATCGAATTTGGTTGTGTTAAAATAGATGTAATGTAATGGCAATCCGAAAAATATATAGTTTCATTAAATTATGGAAATAAAAATTTAAACAATTTAATAAAATTGAGTTTTTTTTTTGTTCGAGAAAACAACGTACTGTCATTGTCTCTATCAAGTCATGTACCAAAATCCAGCCGATTTTGCTTGCGCTGCGGATTTATTGAGAGTTTCTTTTCAACTGTTAGGCGTTATTGAATCAGATCGTCATATGACTGTGCGAAGAGAGGTTGAATGCCCCACATACAGTAATAGAAAATCGATTAAAACGTCTTGAACTCGCAAAAAAGCTCAATATTTGGGTTCCACATAAACTGGAAGAGATTCACTGAACAGGTGTCGTATGTTTTGAGCTCCTTCCACCTGGACGATCAATTCAGATGTTTACTGTTAATAACTAATGAAACCTTATGAAGCAATAAAAGAAAAACGACCGGAATTAACAAATCGTAAGGTAATTGTACTCCACAATGACAGGGCTAGACCGCACACGTCTTTGGTAAATCGTAAAAAAATATTGAAGCTTTCAATGATAAAACTTTCAACAATGATGATGACTTGAAATCGCACTTGGTAAAATTTTATGCTAATAAAGATCAGGAGTGCTATTTGTACGTAATCAAGAAATTGCCAGAAAAATGGCAAAAAGTCATCGAACAAAATTGAAGTTTAATTTTAATCAATTAATTATTTAAAAAAAAAAACGTTTTCCTTTATTTAAAGACCTAAATTACTTTCTTGAAAACCATGCATATAAACAGTAAAATAAGATCGAAAGAAATAGATTAAGTATAAAGTTTAGCTTAGAAATCTAGAAATGAGATTAAGATTACTTAAGTTAGTTAGTTAGAAATAAAAATGCATTGAAAAAAACAATAGACAGCAGTCACCCCGCAGCTTTAAAGCTACGAGTATACGCATTGTATTCGGAGTTGCTACGTACCATCATACTCTATTATGTTTTCTTTGTACTAAGTTTTATTTTTTTTTCACATTTTGTTTTTTTGTTTTTTTCTCGGTCTTGTGATAGCTTATGTTGCATCTATCCTTTATTTACAATAGAGGACAACTTATTGTCCTCTGGGGAAAAAAATTAGATAGCTATTGACAAAAGCTTAACAAAACAAAAACAACCAGGTCAAATTATTGGTGTCCCCTGTAGTACCTCCCCGATAATTTCAATGATAGTGAGAGTATGGACGAAGTTATATCGCCGGCTCATTCGTCAAAAATAGTGGTTCCACATACTCGTATTAAAATTTTTCAAAATCACCCGATTTTTTTTTTATAATCAGCGCGCGCTCAAGGGGTTTTTGTACCCTTAAAATGTACACAGCGCAGGCGAAGGAAATTTAGGGAGCAAGAAAAGACAGGTACCGATGTACATTGTTTTTAAATGTTTGCAAGTTATAACGACCAGGAAACACAGAGGTCGGCAGTGCATTCCATAAGCGAGTTGTACGGCTTAGGAAAGAATCAGGATATTTTAGAGTACGTCCGAAATGGGCTTGACGGTATACTGATGAGCATTCATAGCGAGGCGGGTGTTACGGTTGAAAGTTTGAATGGGCGGAATGCTACTGGCGATTTCAATGTAGCACTGGTGGTGGAAATAGCGATAAAACAAAGTGAGACAGGAGACATTACGTCGGTGTTCGAGGGTGTCAATTGATGGACTGATATTAGTGTCACCAATGAATTTTATCGCACGGTTTTGAATCCTATATAGCAGGTGCAGGGATGTTTTAGGAGCACCTGACCAAATGTGGGCATTGTACTGCGATTTTGGGCGGATAAATGCCTTATATATTGTGGCCAGATCAGAGGGGGTAAAATATTTCTTACATCGCTTGAGGAAACCTAGACATTTCGCAGCATTTTTGGCGACATCGAATATGTGGTCATCCCAACGTAAGTTGTCACTGATACACATACCGATAATTTAAAGTTTATCAGTTTCGACGATGCAAGTGCCATTCATGGATAATGGCTGGGTATTTGAATTTCGCTTTAATGACAGCAGACAGCATTGAATTTTGGAAGCATTAAATTCCATTCGGTTGATAGTTACCCAATTGGTTATGCTGTTAATAACGGAATTTAATGAACTTAGCATACGCTGCTGTTCCCGTTCTACAGCAGAAGAGCAAGGCGCGAGCCCGGCAACGAATATGAAAAGCAGAGAGTGCTGTCATCAGCAAAGGAATAAATTGGATTAGAAGTAGCAGACAAGAGATCATTAATGAAAATTAAAAAGAGTGTCAGAGACAGAACGGAGCCCTGGGGCACACCAGCATTTATTTTGTGAATATCAGACTTGAAACCGTCCAAGACAACTTGAATTGAACGTTCCGAAAGGTAATTTCTAATCCATTGAAGAAGAGAGTCATCGATCCCAAGAGCACGCATTTTCGACAAAAGAGCCTGATGCCAAACTCTGGCAAATGCCTTAGAAATATCAAGCGCAACTATCTTGCTTTCGCCAGATTGATGTACGCTTTGGTTCCACTTTGCGATGAGACATGCCATCAAATCACCAGTGGACTTGTTGCTACGAAAACCATATTGCCGGTCATTGAGAAGTTTTCGTGTTTCGAGATATTTCATGAGCTGACGGTTTATCGGCGTTTCCATGACCTTGGAAAGAAGGGACGTAAGTGCAATGGGTCTGTAGGAGGAGAGGGAAGAAGATTCGCCTTTTTAGGGACGGGCTGGACAAATGCTGTTTTCCATCTGCTCGGAAAGAGTCCTAAAGAGTAGGATTGATGAAAAAGCTTATGCAATGGTTTTATCAGCGAGGAAGAACACCTCTTCAGAAAAAGGGGAGATATACCATCTGGACTAGCGGATTTATGTATATTAAGATCTCTAAGTACTATTGCTACTACACGAGTGCGAAAGCGGATTCGTCCCATTGAAGATTCGACGCACTCAAGTGTAGGCGGGGACAAAGCACAAGTTGAGCTAGCCGCAAAGCGTGCGGCAAGCAGATTGGCCTTGTCCAAAACTCTGACAGATGGAATGTCATTGTAAATGAGCGTTGGGATGGAATTGAGGCAGAATTTCTAATGTTTTTGACGAACGACCAACAATTTTTACTGCCTTTGGGACACTGCAGTATATTTTGCCTCAGTTTTTGGTCGTATTGGAATTCCACACGCTTGAGAAAGACGTTGCAGTCATTTCTGGCTCGTTTAAACTTTTTTTCGGTTTTCCTCTGTTAGGTTGGTCTTGTAGGACCGAAAAAAAAATTCTCTAACTGCCTGACTGCCTCTTTGCAGCTCGAGTCGTACCATGCCTTTTCTTTTGGTTTGATACTCTTCATCCGATAAGGGATAAAACATCTCATTCCAAAGAGAATAGATTCTGCGGTCATGTCAGCAGCGGCATCCATCATGATCGAGGAAAGCCCAGTTAAAATTCCTAAAGGAGTTGTTAAGTCCGCCCCAATTGGCTTTCTCGTATTGCCATATGGTTCTTTTAGAAATCTTTTCTCTAACTGTGTGGTGGGTGTACGAGAAATTAGCTGATATAACACAATGGTCCGACGAGCCCAGAGGGGAGAGCACATCAACGGAGTACTTATCAGGGTGAGAAGTTAAAAACAAGTCCAAGGTTTTGGCGGTATGACTATCAACGTCTGGTATTCGTGCGAGCTCAGTTACAAGTTGGGTTAAATTATTTTCCGCAGCGAAGATCTCAACACACCGTCCTTCGGGTGTTGTCTGTCCAGAATGTCGAAGCCAACCAGAATTGTGTATATTGAAATCGCCCGTAATCACGATTTCAGTATGAGGATACAGGGATACAATTCTTTGTATGGATTCAGAGAGCGCATCAAACTCGTTAAAGATCGAGTTGCTGTCCAGTTTAGGGCTTCTGTAAATAAAGCAGTAGTGGATAACTTGTTTACGGAGATGGAATTTTAACCACATGGAATTGAATTCCGGATTGGAACAGGGACTACATTGTGGTGGAATTTGGCAAGCTACATCACACATAGATGGCGAGACCGCGATGAGGAAAGAATAGTGGCACTAGTTCGTAGACAGGTAGCTTCAGATCAGAGTTGGCGGGGATCTACCTGTATTTCACTAAGTGCCAAAACAATTGGTCTATACTTACATACGTAGACGTAAGCAGAAAAGTGATTACTTTTTAGCCCGCGTATATTGGCTACGTCCACCCTGCATTCTCTAATCATAATTACAAACAAACACAATAAACACAAACACCGACGATACTAAGCAAGGCTGCGAAGCAAAAATTCTGACGTTGGTTTACCGAATCAAATTGCTGTAGGTTTTGTGCCCTTACAACAATATGAAATAATGCACCAATAAAATTTTCACTCACAACTCGCTATCCATCAGTTGCTACATACACTCAGTCACTGGCCGTACCGTATGATAAATGCAGTAACGGCAGTGACCGAGTGCAGCCAACAGTACTTCGGTTGCCGCGTGCACTCGTCGGTGGGCGACACGGTGCTCATAATGTTCTTAATGCCTTAAATCATCAAATGTATCTGACTATTCAATGAAAAAAATTATTTGTGACTCCATGGAGTCATTTCATTCTGTACTAACTAAACTAAAAGAAGACAGCTGTCAATATTTTGCATATGATGTTAGAAGTGATAAAAACTTTTAAATGTGTTCTTTACGGCTTAGGTTCACACTCGACAAAAATTCCTTAAAAAATGAATTAATCAAAACGAGCTTAAGTGTAAAGATGTCAAAGTGTTCAATAAAAAATACGATCACTATATAGATACTTTTTACATTATATTTTTTTAAAGTGGAAGTATTAAAATTGGTGACTTCAGAAAAAATATTCGATCCATTTTTCATACACAAGTGAGTTGGAGCTTTTACCGTAAACAAAAAAATAGTTTGACTCAGTGCCGAAATTGCCACATGTTTGGACACGGTGAGAAAAGCCGCCACATCAAGACGTATTGGGCCAACTGTGCTGGTCAACACAAGACTGAAGAATGCAAAACTAAGAACACAATTGTCAAATGCGCAATCTGCAAGGGAAACCACAAATCCACTATTAGCGCATTTGTAAGCAGAAGCAGGTACTTGGAAATGAGGGAAAGAATTGCAGCGAAGGTCAATCGTTCTGCTCTTCTCAAAAGAAATAACAAAAACAATGTGACTTTTTCTTTTCATTCTATGCACGATTTCCTAGCTTTCCTAAATTGCATTACTACAAAGCAAATGCTATCTGGGAGGAGTAATGTTTCTCTACCTAATGTACAGAAACGTACATCAGCGTTTTTGTCACCCACGAGCAACAACAACAACACATTTAGCACCAGCGCAACCAGAGTTGTTTTCTGTGGAAGAATTGGTAATGAAAATGATAACAAAATTAGATTCTTGTAAAAATAGATTGGAAAAGTTGAATGCCATTGCAAAATTAGCAACTAAGTTCTTGCACTCCAATGTCAAATAATTTAGTAAATAATAACATAAATATTGTAACATGGAAGCTAGGGGTATTAAAAAAAATGTATAGACAGCCTTCTTCTCAACACCTGGTTAATCATTTAAATAATTTAATTTCAATATTAGTCCAAAACAAATGTAATGCAGACTGGAAAAACAAACTAAATAATTTAGATCAAACATATAAGCCATTTTGGCATTTTGGAACATTATGAAAGTTGAGAAAAATAAAAACTAGCTAATACCATTGAGAATTTTATGCAAAATCATTTCGCCTCTCAACACCTAGAGAATATTAGCACTAATGTACTTGTTAATGACTCGGTGTAGGCCTTGAATTCATCCGCCGTGAAAGCTCCTGCCAATGTATTAATCACTGAAACAGACCTTGTATATTATACAAATAACTTAAAAGCCAACAAGTGTAATGGTCTTGACAATATTAAAAATATTTACTTAAAAAATATGCCAAAAGTTGGTATTAGGTACTTAGCATTTGTAATAAACGCATGTTTGAAAATACAATATTTGCCAAGTGTTTGGAAAGTTGCTAAGGTGGTTGCAATCCCCATAGCAGGTAAACCCCCTGATAAGCCCGAAAGCTATAGGCCAATTTGTTTGCTAAGCAGTTTAAGAAAAATTTATGAAAGAAAAGCTCATGTAAATTATTGATGAGAAAAATATCTTACCTGATGAGCAATTCAGCTTCAGGCACTACCATAGTACCTGACATCAAATTTTTAGAATAAACAATAGCATCAGTCACCGACTAACCTTCAAAGCGTGCACTTGTCGTTCCACTAATATCAATCAGTACTAATTTGACATTACTCATTTCAAAAGTCAAACACTCATACAACCATCTCTTTTCCTCCAACTTCTTTAATTGCACCGCGACCGCGTGTTTAATATTATCGGTGAACAGTCAAACCTTTCACCAAACACGATGGCCCCGGGGCCAGGAAAAAAAAAAACCGGGAACAGGTTTGACTTGTTAGCAGATTCCATAATCTGGAACCTAGCACAAAGAAAATCAAAAGCTCCTCATTAACTGACTTCCCCCAACTCCCTGAAATTACAAAATCAAAAAACCCCAAATTCATCACAATCTCCCCGATAAATGAAAATCAATCTTTTTCTAACAAAAGTGTGTTCCTACTTAATAAGGCTATTGATGCAATAAGTAAGGAATATGAAAAGATATTACTACTACGAGATGGGAATATTTTAATTCTCACCAAATCTCAAATCATCGCAGACAAGTTTCTAAGCATTTTCAACTTGACAGAAATACCTGTCTCAGTCAAATTGCATTCCAATTTGAATTCATCGAAAGGCGTGGTATACGCTCCGTGTCTAATAAACACAGCAAAAGCAGAAATAATAGAAGAATTAAAACCACAAGGTGTTATCGATGTGCACAAATTCGTTAAGAAAACAGACATAGGCGAGCGAGCTACAGGTCTCATGCTCTTCACCTTTGATCGCTACCAACTTCCATCATATATTGACATTGCTTGGTACAAGACCAAAGTAAATGAATATATCCCAAATCCAATGAGGTGCAAGAGGTGTCAAATTTTGGGCCACACAGACAAAAACTGCGAAGAAAATCAAATTTGCGAAAACTGTAGCCTTCCATCACATGACCCAGCAGTTTGTACCAGAACATTGTGTGCAAATTGTAAGGAAGCACATCCATCCTCTTCTAACACACGTCCAGCATACATACAGAACAAAGAAATCCTCACAATAAAAACTATGGACAAATGTAGTCTGGCTGAAGCAAAACGCACATACAGGCAAATTAATCCGACGAAACCTATCTTTCAAACAAAAACATATGCAGCAAAAGCAAAAGAAGCCTCTACTGCTCCTAAGACAGCAACTAACAAACTATCATCAACAAAACTTAAACAGCCTCCTAACACGCCCGTTTACAACAAAGACACGTACGTGAAAGCAACATCAACGACACCTGAACCATCAACATCTTCTGCAGCCCGACTCAAAGCATTGCAACAACCAAATGCCCAAATCAACCTAAAAACACAAAAACAAAACCACCGCCATCTCACAATACCCAACCTACTAGTCCACCAGAAGCCTTACCAAACAAAACAAGCCTTGCCACCGAAAATAATAACAAACTAAACTCACCATTCTCACATATAACTAAAAAGCTTATTCAAGAAAAAAATTACTTCATGTCTGCATCAGATTCAGAAGAAAATGAATATTAACAATACCCAAATAACCTATCAAAGGTCGTGGACTCCACTGGCTGGAGAGATAGCGGGGGGTGTACAACCTCCACGCTCTCCCCTCAGCCAGAGAGGCCCACGACCAACAATAGCTTATCAAAATCGAAACATACTAACAGCAAACACACATATAACAAATAAAATTAAAATACTCCAAGGGAACATACAAGGATACTACAACAACCTCCCATATTTGGACATTCTCGTCCAAAAGTACAACCCCGACATCATAGCCCTGCAAGAAACTAAAATTCTTGTTTTAAAAGCACCATCAAAATACAAAAAGTACATCGCTTACTTTAACAACAAACAACATGAACGCAACAAAGATGGTACTGCAGTACTAATTAAATCTAATATTCCACATACATACATAAACTGTCAACATGGAATGCTCACCCAAACCCTCTTATCCGCTAACAATTCAGAATATTTATAGACAAACAAACCAAGATACTTCCCAACAAGAATATCCTAATCTGGTAGCAAATCACTTGAAGCATAGCATAATACTAGGAGACTTTAACGCCAACAACACAATGTGGGGTTCTCCACAAACCAACAGTGCTGGCACTATAGTAGCTAAACAATTCAGATTTAGTGCTCCTCAATGATGGATCTCCAACACATTTCTCCACAAAAAACACTTTTACGGCCATTGACCTGACAATTGAATCACCGGCAATATAGCCACTTGGAAAACACACAACAATTTAGAAGGAAGTGACCACTTCCCTTTAATTATAGATACAGGAACGACTTATTCTATAAGAAGGAAATTCTAATCGCGATTCGTCGAAAAAAAAGCTCACTGGATAAAATTCTCTGAAAAATCAGGTCAACAACAGTCGCAAAATGTTAATAAAGAGGCAGCCAATATAAGAAAAATAATAAGGCTAGCAGCTTCCACCTCAATTCCCGCCTCTTACCCGCAAAACTCTCCACAACAACCAGTCTGGTTTAACCCCACCATAAAAAAATTAACCATCGTGAAGAGACATGCCTGGCATATAGCAAAAAATCACCCTACCAATAGAAACATCATAGCATACAGGCGCCTAGCAGCCAAAGTTAAACGGACAGTACGAGAAGCAACAACAGCAGCCTGGACGAACTTCTTATCTTCAATAAACCCAACGATGGACTCGACAACCCTCTGGAACAAGGTCAATGCTATAAATAATAAACAGACTCTAAGCAACATCACGGCAATCAGAAAAGACTCTACAGTGACAACTGAACCAAATGTAATCGCGCGACTTTTTACCACTAAATGGGCAGAATGCAGTTCAGATGAAAACTTTCCACCCCATGTTGTACAGCTCAACAATAAAATGAAAGTAAACAATCTTTTACTCGTCGAAAATGTACCACCAATTACACTACCAGAAATGTTGGAAGCCCTTTACGCAACTAAAGGATCAACCCCAGGCTCGGACAAAATAACTTTTAACATGTTAAAAAAATCGCCCAGTTTAGTCATGTTGAGGTTATTAAAATTATACAACAACATCCTAAAAACAGGAATATTCCCACATGAATGGAAAAAAGCAAATTTAATTCCTATTCCAAAACCAAATGCGGATCCGCAATACATCGAAAGTTACCGCCTAATTTCCCTCCTCTCAGTTCTGTCCAAACTATTTGAAAAAATAATTGTAAACAGGCTAAAAGGAACTCTCGAAACATGTCTGGACAATTGCCAACATGGCTTCAGACCTCAAAGAGGCACAAACACTCTGTTGCATGTGCTTGACCAAACAATACATACAGAAATGGCCTCTAGAAACCACTCTGTGCTTCTTTCCATGGACTTGGAAAAGGCTTTTGAAAAAGTAACAACTTTCGGTGTTATTACACAACTCCATAAATGGGGAGTGAACTCAAATTTAATACAATAAAATCATTCATGTCTAACAAACTAATAAAAGTGTGCGTTAGTGGACATTACTCAACAGCCCACAGATTAGCAAACGGAGTCCCACAGGGATCCCCAATTTCGACAGCGATATATAACGCCTATGTGAATTCGCTCCTTAAGCAACTTCAAACAAATGATCGGCAAATAAAAGCCATTTTAACGTTCGCAAACAACATCTTCATTCTTGGGTCTCGGAAATCCAGATAAAGTTTCCTATGCTTTTAAACAAGTCGTAGGTAAAGCTCTGAGATGGTGCAACAACACAGGCGCGAAGTTACCGATTGAAAAAATGGAGGCCCTGCATGTATGCAGGAAGAAAAACTGTTCAACCAAACTGTTCAAAAATTCCCATAAAAGAAAAAATTAAATTGCTTGGACTTATCTGCACAAAAACGTGGAAATGGAATGCACATTCTAAGTTAGTGGAAGAGAGGTTAAACAAATCTCTAAACTTAATGAAAATTACCAAAACACAAAAGACCTCACATAAACACTTTGATCGAGATAGCCAAAACACTCACAAGAGCAGCAACACTACACGGTTTTACTATCTACACCAATTGGACTAAAAACAAAGATCAACTAACCCAAACCAAAATCAACGCCATACTGCGAAAAGCAATAGGTGCCTTACCATCTACAGCTATCGATGCATTGTTGGCAGAAATAAATACTCCACATTTTATAGACATGAAGAGAATCCACCAGAGTAAGCTAATTGCAAAAATCCTCTCAGACTATAAACACTCATTACATGAAATTTGCAAAACAGGTTGGAAAATTAACGCAAAATCAAAAATAAAAAACTCAAAATATAACTCCATACGTTACCTCACAGCCATAAACACTTTAACACCCAAAACTTGTAAATATGAAATAGACACCTCCCCTTGGTCCTTCCCAATAAGCTGTACAAACACATCAATGAGTAAAATTCCAAAAGTACACACTCCGCCCGTAGTATTCAGGAAACAATTTGCAGAAATTATAGAAAAAGGGAACTTTGACTGCATTCTGTACACCGATGAGTCCACAGCAAATTCAATAACAGGATACAGCGTTTATAGATACGACAGCAGCCATGACAAGATTGTGTCCCAAAAACTCACAATCCCCAATCAATCCATTTATTGGTGAAGTAGTGGCGTTAGTGGATGCATTCGTAATCGCCAACAACAACAATTATAAAACGGCTATTGACAGTGACTCCTTGAGTGCAATACAAAGTATAGCTAACAACAAAGTTAAAACTCCCATAATCAAATATATAAGAACAATCATCTGCTCAAACTTCCCGAGAGTTCATCTATTATGGAGCCCAGGCCATGTTGGGATAACAGGCAACGAGAAGGCAGACTCGACAGCCCGCGAAGCTACTAAAATGCCATTAATTTACAAAACTCCCCCTTTCGCATCATCAATATATAATAATATATTAGACAAAATAAAAGAAGGTGAAGCGGAACGTTGGTATAACTTAAACACCTTCTTGAGGAAAGCACAAAGCAACTTTAGGACAAGTCGTATACAACATCGCTTTGAGCCGTTCACAAGCAATAGCACTCTGCCGTATTAGATTAGGGCATGCACTGTTTAACAAAGAATATCTTTACAAAAAAGAACAAGCACCACAGTGCAGCTGTCATCAAACTTTAGCCATGGACCATCTATTGCGCAATTGTCCTGTTTTTTTTTTTTTTATAATCGGCGCGCGCTCAAGGGGTTTTGTACCCTTAAAATGTTCGTACACAGCGCAGGCGAAGGAAATTTAGGGAGAAGAAAAGACAGGTACCGATGTACATTGTTTTTAAATATTTGCAAGTTATAACGACCAGGAAACACAGAGGTCGGCAGGGCATTCCATAAGCGAGTTGTACGGCTTAGGAAAGAATCACGATATTTTAGAGTACGTCCGAAAATGGGCTTGAGGGTATACTGATGAGCATTCATAGCGAGACGGGTGTTACGGTTGAAAGTTTGAATGGGCGGAATGCTACTGGCAATTTCAATGGAGCACTGGTGGTGGAAATAGCGATAAAACAAAGTGAGACAGGAGACATTACGTCGGTGTTCGAGGGTGTCAATTGATGGACTGATATTAGTGTCACCAATGAATTTTATCGCACGGTTTTGAATCCTATATAGCAGGTGCAGGGATGTTTTAGGAGCACCTGACCAAATGTGGGCATTGTACTCCAGTTTTGGGCGGATAAATGCCTTATATATTGTGGCCAGATCAGAGGGGGTAAAATATTTCTTACATCGCTTGAGGAAACCTAGACATTTCGCAGCATTTTTGGCGACATCGAATATGTGGTCATCCCAACGTAAGTTGTCACTGATACACATACCGATAATTTAAAGTTTATCAGTTTCGACGATGCAAGTGCCATTCATGGATAATGGCTGGGTATTTGAATTTCGCTTTAATGACAGCAGACAGCATTGAATTTTGGAAGCATTAAATTCCATTCGGTTGATAGTTACCCAATTGGTTATGCTGTTAATAACGGAATTTAATGAACTTAGCATACGCTGCTGTTCCCGTTCTACAGCAGAAGAGCAAGGCGCGAGCTCGGCAACGAATATGAAAAGCAGAGAGTGCTGTCATCAGCAAAGTAATAAATTGGATTAGAAGTAGCAGACAAGAGATCATTAATGAAAATTAAAAAGAGTGTCAGAGACAGAACGGAGCCCTGGGGCACACCAGCATTTATTTTGTGAATATCAGACTTGAAACCGTCCAAGACAACTTGAATTGAGCGTTCCGAAAGGTAATTTCTAATCCATTGAAGAAGAGAGTCATCGATCCCAAGAGCACGCATTTTCGACAAAAGAGCCTGATGCCAAACTCTGGCAAATGCCTTAGAAATATCAAGTGCAACTATCTTGCTTTCGCCAGATTGATGTACACTTTGGTTCCACTTTTCGGTGAGACATGCCATCAAATCACCAGTGGACCTGTTGCTACGAAAACCATATTGCCGGTCATTGAGAAGTTTTCGTGTTTCGAGATATTTCATGAGCTGACGGTTTATCGGCGTTTCCATGACCTTGGAAAGAAGGGACGTAAGTGCAATGGGTCTGTAGGAGGAGAGAGCAGAAGATTCGCCTTTTTTAGGGACGGGCTGGAGAAATGCTGTTTTCCATCTGCTGGAAAAGTGTCCTAAGGAGTAGGATTGATGAAAAAACTTACGCAGTGGTTTTGCCAGCGTGGAAGAACACCTCTTCAGAAGAAGGGGAGATATACCATCTGGACCAGCGGATTTATGCATGTTGAGATCTTTAAGTACTCTTGCTACTACACGAGTGCGAAAGTGGATTCGTCCCATTGTAGATTCGATGCGCTCAAGTGTAGGCGGGGACAAAGCACAATCTGGGAGTGTTGAGCTAGCCGCAAAGTGTGCAGCAAGCAGATTGGCCTTGTCCAAAGAGCTGACAGCTGGAATGTCATTGTAAATAAGTGTTGGGATGAGGATGAGGCAGAATTTCTAATGTTTTTCACGAACGACCAAAAATTGTTACTGCCTTTGGGACATTGCAGTATTTTTTGCCTCAGGTTTTGGTCGTATTGGAATTTCACACGCTTGAGAAAGACGTTGCAGTCATTTCTGGCTCGTTTAAACTTTTTTCGGTTTTCCTCTATCGGGTTGGTCTTGTAGGACCGAAAAAACAATTCTCTAACCCTGACAGCCTCTTTACAGCTCGAGTCGTACCATGCCTTTTTGTTTTGGCTTAATACTCTTCATCCGATGGGCGATAGAGCATCTCATTCCAAAGAGAATAGTTTCTGTGATCATGTCAGCAGCGCCATCTATGTCGTTATCGAGGAAACATAACGACCAGTTAAAATTCCTAAAGAAGTTGTTAAGTCCGCTCCAATTGGCTTTCTCGTATTGCCATACGGTTCTTTTAGGAATCTTTTCTCTAACTGTGTGGTGGGTGTACGCCAAGGTGTTGGCGGTATGACTATCAACGTCTGGTATGCGTGTGGGCTCAGTTACAAGTTGAGTTAAATTATTTTCCGCAGCGAAGATCTCAACACACCGTCCTTCGGGTGTTGTCTGTCCAGAATGTCGAAGCCACCCAGAATTGTGTACATTGAAATCGCCCGTAATCACGATTTCAGTATGAGGATACAGGGATAAAATTCTTTGAATGGAGTCAGACAGCGCATTAAACTCGTGGAAGGTCGAGTTGCTGCCTAATTTGGGGCTTCTGCAAATAAAGCAGTAGTGGATAATTTGCTAATGGAGATGGAATTTTAACCACATGAAATTGAATTCCGGATTGGAACAGGGACTACGTTGTGGTGGAATTTGATAAGCTACATCACTACGCACATAAATGGCGAGACCGCGGTGAGAAAAGAATAGTGGCACTAGTTCGTAGCCAGGTACCTTCAGATCAGAGTGATCTGAGAAGTGTGGGCGGGGATCTACCTGTGTTTCACTAAGTGCCAAAACAGCTGGTCGGTACTTACAGACGTGGACATACGCAGAAAAGTGATTACTTTTTACCCCGCGTATATTGGCTAAGTCCACCCTGAATTCCCTAGTCATAATTAAAAAACAAACACAGTAAAGACAAACAAAAATGGTTTACCGAATCAAATTGCTGTAGGTGTTATGCCCTTACAACAATATGAAACAGTGCACCAACAAAATCTTCACACACAACCCGCTATCCATCAGTTGTTACGTACACTCAGTCACTGCCCGTACCGTATGATAAATACAGTAACGGCAGTGACCGAGTGCAAGCAACAGTACTACGACCAGGAGCGGGAGAGGTGTAGGATTCCCACACTGTGTAATAATTTTTGTTTCTTTTCAATGGCACTGTGCACTGATTTTGTTTTTTTTTTGTTGTGACAAAACAACACTTCCAAAACAAGACACCAACTTTACAAACCCTATTGGATACCACGCTCGATCCAGAACACTCATCACTTTTCCCCTTACTTAAAAAACACAATATAGCACCTAATCAAATTTAAAACCAACTGTTCAGTGTAAATGCCATATGGACTTAGCTCCCCGGCACTGTCATGTATTTTGGACAATGTAAATTAATTTGCATTGTACCTGTGAAAAATAAAAATAAAAATAAATAAATAATAAAATAATAGCATAAGGGCGAACAGCGATACGGGAAATCGACAGCAATGATATTTTTGGACATGGAGAAGGCTTTTGATTATGTTTGGTATGATTTTTAATTTGCCAGCATTTATTTGCAAAATAGTCCAAAGTTTTTTGTCAAGTGTTTTTTTTTAATGTATGAGAATAACAGCCATTCGAAATTGCTGAATATAACTGCAGCTGTTATACAGGGTTAAGTTCTTGGCCTAATATTGTACAATACGAATTTGCGCTATATGATGATGATACTGAGATATTTTCGTCGCATGAAAATAGTCTTAGCATTAAGACCAATCTTTTAAATGCGGTGGAGATATTATTATATATTATAATAAATGGAAAATTAAAGTGAATACAGAAAAAATACAAGCTATATTTCTTACAAGAAAGAAAAGTCCTTTTTCCTTCCGTCTGATCAAATGACACCACCCTGCAAATTCAGTGGGAGTCATCTGTGAAATGGAGTTTATCTTGATTCTAAATTAACCTATAAAGAACATATTACAAGGAATTTACACAAAATAGGTACTGCCATCAAAATGCTATATCATTTCATATACATAAATTCTCAGCAATTTTACTGTATGGTTGTCAAGTGTGGTGTAAATGTGCCAGTTGTCACATGAAGAAGTTATAACTAGAGCAAAACAAATTATTAAAAATGGTGTTGAGAATTCTCTGGCATCATTCAATCTCCGATTTACACAAAAGAGCTAATGTTGAATTAATCTCTGGTAGAATAAAGAAGCTTAACGAAACGTTTATAATAAGATGTGATTACTCCGACAATCCTTTGTTTAACGAGTTAAATAGAATACATATGTATATTTATTTAGTTAATCCTCCTTTTCTCTGCAGGCATATTTATATACACTGTTATTACAGTTTACATATTAATTTTCTCTTAAATACCGTTGGGGCACAAACTGATAATAAATTAGAAAATTCAATTCTAACAAGTACTTAATACTCATATATTTTCGTTATGTATCTTTAACTATCACATTGGCAACATTGTTCTATAAAAATTTGAATTTCGCGCCATCATACTAAGATGTTCCGTATTTTTAAGTCTCCAAAAGGAACTGTAGCTTAAAATCGAATCATGAAACCGATGTTACTTAAAAGGAAATTAATAAAAAGTTTGTCACTTCTCGTTGAACTATCGACCTACAAGGTGTTTTATTTTATCGCTTTCGCTAGTAACAACTCGTTGTTACACAAGAATACACTCGGTATTCTTCGAAGTATTGAGGATATTAAGCAAAGGCCAAATATCTTCAATACGTGGTGAGAAAAATCTCTCGCCATTTACATTGGGGCCTAAACGTGGGACAAATCCATTTGTGAAAAAACAACTCTCGTAAAAGCTGATAATAGTACGATACGATTAACAAATCGTTTAAGTAATAATTTCAGTACATTTATGTGATCTCTAAATCGCGAAAGACAATCGTAAGTCAAAAGTGCAGTGGCTAGTGGAATTAAAATCTCCTAAAAATATTTAAATAAAACTCTTGAACTATCCTGGAGATCGTGATACGGTGCGCGTTATTTCGGTAGTCACGGGTGCAATTAAGCGGTCTGAAGCAGCTCAACCTTTGTATTGTAGCAGCCCATTACCAGCTATCCAACAGAACCACGGAATTAGAGTAGATAAGTATACGTATATCTACCTCAAAGTACGTGCAAACCTATTACGTATCACGAATGTGCGTTGCTAATACATTGCATAATTTGTGTATGCAAAAACAATATACACATATGTAATATTCATTTAAACGATCAACGAACTTCATATATACGTCATAGATCATCAGCCTAAAACGTACCTTCGTCGTAATATCAATCATACATCTTTCATAAAATTAAAATTCTATTTCGCATCCATAAATTGTATATTTGTACATACATAGAGATATATGTATATTCAATCGCACGAAAATCGGAACATACAAAATTTCTATACAACGAACTTTGACCACACATCGAGCAAAGTCACATCATAAATTTGTTAGCATAATTTCAGTCATACGATTAAAGTACAGCATACATTTTTATAACCGGTTTTCAATCACGTCATAAAGGTTTTCTTTGCATTTACTCGTCAGTGGCAGTTGTACGGATCATACACAACTACGTACACCTAGTTCGATTGCAATCAATTCGCTCGCAACGACATCGCGGTTTTTGTTCTTTTTGGCCAGGATTGATAGGAAGGCAATTACATCTTCACACCTAGTATATCGTTCCTACTATATGGCATGTCATCGAATGGTCCAGTTGGCAATTAGATAGATTCTTTTCACATCGCTTGCGTCGCAATTTCAATTTCGAATCGATTAAAACTTAAGGAGTCTAGAATTGGAAATTAAATATTACATACAATACAAAAATAATTCGTAGCAGTATTCGTTTAGCTGAAGCAGAATCTCAGTTTTGGTGGAGGTGAAATTTTTCAACGATCGTGGTGTGGAATATCATTTGAATCAGATTAGCACTGCTGAAATCAAATACATGCTCTTATTGTACATTCGGTTGCTGCGTTTGGAATATTTTGACCTTCACTTCACTGCTACTCTGTAGTTAGATTTTTTTTGCTGATTTTATTTTGTGGCTGGTGTAATTAAAAAAAAAGGATTTTTATCTTATCTATTGTTGTTGCTGTAATAGTCGGGATCATTTGCCGACTGTCCTGCCTACCACCGTGGGAAACATTTTGTTGCTGCTGTTACTAGGGTGCATAGAAAATCGTTCGCTTTGGGTACACTACTGCTAACGTTAGTACAGTTCTAAGAGTTGAGGCCATTGTTGAAGTTCAAATAAAGGATCAATTAGAATTTATTTTTGGTTAGGGTGCAGAGTTAAGAGGTTGCGATGATGAAATCGTTAGAGGAGCTTACGCAACAACGTGCGTCCACTAAGGGAAGTATAAGTCGCATTAACACGTTGGTAGAAAAATCTACGAATCTCTCTGTCATAGAATTGGAGTGTAGGCTTGGTATCCTAGAATCATATTTTGAGCAAATCTTAGCATACCAGACCCAAATAGAACAACTTCAGCCAACTGACACTGCAAGAGCCGACTTGGAGGAACTGTACGTAACTACTAAAAGTAAAATTATTTCGCTTATGGGACCAGGAAGAAGAACGAGTACCATATAAACTTCATTCGCCATTCCATCTGCACCGGCAAGTAGACTGCCGCATCTTCGGTTACCAAAATTTAGTGGAAAATATTCAGAATATAAGAATTTTATAAATTCATTTAATCATTTAGTAAATTCCGATCCTTCTCTCACTAAAATCGAAAAGTTTAACCATTTGTTATCTTGCCTTTCCGATCAAGCCTTGGGAACAGTTCGGGCCTTTCAAGTGACGGAGGACAATTATAGCAAGGCATTGGGGAGACTTAAGGAGCGGTACGATAATGACACACTGATTTTTCTCGAAAACATTACTGCAATGTTTGAGCTTCCTAAGTGCTCAAAACCATCAGCTCCACTGCTTCGAAATCTAGTACACAGTATATCAGCAATCTATAGTTCTCTTTTGTCGTTGGGGTCTGAGGGTGATGTATGCAATGCAATTATTATATATTTGGCCATGTTAAAGGTGGACGCACAAACGCAAGCCAAATGGGATGAGCAAATCAATTATTCTACATTGCCAACGTGGGATGAATGCGCAAAAATGATTGGGAAACGCTGCCAATATCTGGAAGCTCGCGACAGCAAACAGATTCGTAACGAGTCGGCTAGTATAACAGATTTGAATAAATGGTCATCGAACAAGACGAGGTACCAAAGGTCTTCTACTCGAACCCAAACATCGTTGACTATTTTGTAAAAATCGTGCGTACTATGTAAGGAAGGTAGCCATTTCATCTCCAGTTGTCCTAGTTTTCAGAAGCTCACACCCTTTGAAAGATTTTCGAATACGAATAAACTGAGACTTTGTATAAACTGCTTGGGGAAAGGTCACAATGTTGTTAAATGTCTATCGCTTAATAGATGCAAGACATGCGCAACCCCACCATACGCTGCTTCATAGACAACAGGATTCGGGTGAGGGTACATCTTCATTCGCAGTTAATGTTGCATTGCACTCAACACCTATTAAGGTTGCGAGTCAGGTTATCTTAGCTACCGCATTAGTTCTTGTTCAAGACGGAACAGGAAGCTTCCAATTCGGAAGAGCTCTGTTAGATTCTGGCTCCCAGATAAATTTAATAACAGAAAACTTCGCTCAAATCCTCAGTTTACAAAAACAAAGGGGACAAACCGAAATCGTAGGAATAGATTCGTTGCAAACACGTTCGCACTATCAAACACAAACTGATTGGAATCTTACTCAAAATATCGAATTAGCCGATGAAAGTTTTTATGAGCCATCAAACATCGACATTCTTTTAGGGGCTGAAACATTTTTCGACATATTGTCAATTGGACAAATAAAATTGGGACCAAATTTGCCTACGCCTCAAAAAACAAAATTAGGCTGGATCATATCCGGAAAATGGAAACTCATCTGAATAGTTCAAAGGGATTATGCTGTCATACAGCGCAAGATGAATCGCTGCATAGTTATGTCAAGAAATTCTGGGAGTTAGAATAACCGAGTCATAAAAAACTGAAATGGACAGAAGAGCAAACGAAGTGCGAAGAACATTTTTTAAAAACGATTGAAACTTTTCCAGATGGCAGGCTTTCGGTCCAATTACCATTTAAAAACAATCCAGGTTGCTTAGGAGCTTCCTATAGTATAGCATTTAAACGATTTCTTTCTCTGGAACGCAAACTTCAAAGGGACGAATGGATGAACGGGGAATACAAGAGGTTTATGAAAGAATATGAAGATTTAGGGCACATGTCGTTAGTCGATCATCCGGATCTAAGTGAACCACATTATTTCATTCCCCACCATTGTATACTTAAGCCTAATAGTACATCAACTAAACTTAGGGTTGTTTTTGATGCCTCCTGTAGAACTTCATCGCAGATATCGTTAAACGAACTTCTGATGGTTGGGCCAACCATTCAGGACGACCTCCTAATAATTTTGCTTCGGTTTCGACTCCATAGATTTGCTCTTACCGCTGACATCATCAAAATGTATCGGCAGATTTGGATACACCCATCACAAAGTCAGTTTCTACATATCGTTTGGCGAGAGAGCGAACAGATTCCTATTAAAATCTTTCAGCTCAATACCATAACATATGGAACGTCAGCGGCGCCTTTCTTAGCAATTCGTAGCCTACGTTTCCTTGCAGACAAATTCGCTGAAACGTACCCAAAGGGGTCATAGGTCATATCGTCTGACTTTTACGTCGACGATATGCTCACGGGAGCAGATGATTTGGAATCATTAGTTGAAATTAAAAGGCAAGTCAGTACTATTGTAAGTTCTGCAAACCTTGAACTAGATAAATGGCATAGTAACCATGATTCAATTATTCAAGATGAAGCCTGTACCTCAACTAAGGATTTAAAACTCGTAGAAGAAGGTCTAACTAGCACACTAGGAATCACATGGGACTCAGTACATGACACCTTTCAATTTTTCTTCAAGCCTGTTCAGACGTATTTGAAAAATACAAAGCGATCAATTCTTTCGTTATCGTCTTCCTTGTTCCAATGGGGCTTCTGAGTCCTATTATCATTAGAGCCAAGATAATTTTGCAGAAAATATGGATTGAAGGACTAAACTGGGATGAATCGATTCCACAGGATTTAAATACAGAATGGAAACGTTTTCTAGAAGATCTACAGTCTTTGCAGAATCTTCCGATACCGAGATATGTCTTCGCGGCAGGCAAAGAAGATATTCAAGTACATGGATTTTGCGGTGCATCTACAAACAACAAACACAAGCGGAAAGGTAACAGTAAGGCTTTTAGTAGCGAAATCTCGGGTAGCTCCCACTAAACGCAAACAACTGCCTACACTTGAGCTGTGCGGCGCACATTTGTTGGTAAAACTTTGGTCGTATATACAGGGCATATTTCGCAAATCCATTTCCAAAATATATTTCTGGACTGACTCTGAGATTGTACTTCACTGGATCGCTATGCATTCGTCCAAACTAAATACCTTTGTGGGTAATAGAGTAGCTGAAATTCAAAAAAATTCGGTAGGAGTGTCATGGCGACACGTTCCTAGTTCAGAAATTCCAGCGGATATGCTCTCCAGGGGTTGCACAGTTGATGAATTGAGACAGTCAACATGGTTTTGCGGACCAACTTTCTTACAATTAAGTTCTGGAAAATGGCCACGATCATCGGAAAGACAACTTTCAGTCGAGGAACTCCATCTCGAAACCCGTAAAACAACGCTTTTATGTCAACCGAAACAGTCTAATTATTTGCTTGAGATAATAAATAAGCACAGTTCTTATTTGAAAATACTAAGAACATTTGCATATATGCCCAGATTCTATAATCAGTGTCAAAAACAAGGTACATGCCGTCAAGTTCTTCTTTCTCCCAGCAATCTTGACGCATCATTAAATCGCATTGTTTGGATCATCCAAAATCAATTCTTTGCCAAGGAAATTGCTTGCATCAAATCCAAGCAGAATCTTCAAGGATCCATCAAGTGGCTTACCCCGTTTTTGGACAACTCAACGGGATTTGAATTATAAGAGTAGGAGGAAGATTGAAAAACGCAAATCTACCACAGGGGCAAAGGCATCCTCTACTGTTACCAAAAAACTGCAACTTCGTTAATTGTATGGTGAGATATCTACATTTGTCTAATTATCATGCGGGTCCGAAGATGTTAGTGGTTTTGACTCGCAGACAGTTTTGGGTGGTCAACGCTAGGGAAGTAGCCCGTCTGCACTGTATAAAATACAAACCGAAGCTTCTAGAACAAATAATGAGAGACCTACCAGCAGAAAGAATAAAAACATCGCGTCCATTTTCACGTGTAGGTGTAGATTTTTGCGGCCGAGTTATGACGCATCACAACATTCGTGGGAAGAGACCATACAAGACGTACATTGCGGTATTTGTATGCTTTTCTTCTAAGGCAGTCATTTAGAACCGGTGTCAGATTTGTCATCTGAAGCATTTATAGCAGCGTTAAAGAGACTGATAGGTCGTCGGGGACTCCCATCTGATATTTATTCAGATAATGCAACAAATTTTATTGGGGCACAAACAAAGCTCAAAAAATTTGGTCAAATGTTTTTCGAAAAATCATCGAAAGAATTAATTTATACATTTTGCGCTAATGAAAATATAACTTTCCATTTTATCCCCCCCAGGTCACCTCACTTTGGTGGATTGTGGGAGGCAAGGGTAGCAAAGGGTCATCTCGTTAGAACTCTAGACAATACTAAGATGACGTTTGAGGAACTCCCTACTGCACTCGTTGAAATAGAGGCTATCATGAACTCCAGACCAATCACACCTCTATCCTGTGATCCAAATGACTACGAAACCCTCACACCAGCTCATCTGCTAATTGGGACCTCATTAAAGGCGATTCCTGAACCTGTAGAAGGCTCCAATATCAGTTTTATCAAGAAGTGGAGGCGAATCAATGCAGCCAAGGTGCATTTTTGGAAGATTTGGTCTGCAGAATATCTCGTCGAGCTACAACAACGCCACAAGTGGTCAACAGATAAGCCAAATCTGCAAGTCAACGATATGGTTTTAATCCATGAAGACAACATACCACCGCAAAAATGGCTAATGGGAAGAGTCCTTCAAGTCTTCCCCGGAAACGATGGAAAGGTCAGAGTTGCAGAAATTCGAACATCACGAGGAATACTGAAGCGGCCGATTAGAAAAATAGCACTACTTCCGATGTTGAAAGAAGAGTCCTTTCAAAGGGGGCGGGATGTTGGGACACAAATTGATAAATTGATGAAAAATTAATATTATAATTAAATAAATTAGAAAATTCAATTCTTAGAAGTACTTAATACTCATATATTTTCGTATGTACCTTTAACTATCACATTGGCAACATTGTTCTATAAAAATTTGAATTTCGCGCCATTATACTAAGATGTTGCGTATTTTTAAGTCTCCAAAAGGAACTGTAGCTTAAAATCGAATCATGAAACCGAGTTTGTCACTTCTCGTTGAACTATCGACCTACAAGGTGTTTTATTTTATCGCTTTCGTTGTTGCACAAGAATACACTCGGTATTCTTCGAAGTATTGATGATACGAGGGCGGGTCAATAAGTCCGTGACTTTTTGAATTTCTGACCTCTTTACTGAAACAGCAACACTGCTCCTGTCAACAGGCATCTAACTTGCTGCGTCAGTTAGTTTGTGTTTGACAGCTATTTTTATCAGACTACTCACTAATTTGAGGAGAAAATGGAAAAAAGTGAATTTCGTGTGCTTATTAAGCATTATTTCTTGCGAAAAAAAACCATTACCGAGACCAAGGCTAAGCTTGATAAATACTATGGGGACTCTGCACCATCGATTTCAATGGTAAAAAAGTGGTTTACTGAATTTCGTTGTGGCCGTACAAGCACTGAAGATGCCGAACGTCCTGGACGCCCAGTTGAGGTCTCTACACCCGAAACAATCGAAAAAATTCACGATATGGTGTTGGCCGATCGAAGATTGAAAGTGCGAGAGATTGTGGAAGCCGTAGGGATCTCGCATGGCTCAGTGGTTTCAATTTTGAATGATCACTTGGGCATGAGAAAGCTTTCCGCAAGATGGGTGCCGCGTTTGCTCACAGTCGAACTCAAACGCAATCGTGTAACAACTTCACAGGAAGGTTTGGCGTTGTTTTTGCCCCGTTTTGTAACCGTGGAGGAAACATGGATCCATCACAACACACCAGAGAACAAACAACAGTCAAAACAGTGGGTTTCTAAGGGTGAATCGGCGCCAAAGAAGGCCAAGGTGGGTTTGTCAGCCAATAAAGTTATGGCGACTGTTTTTTGGGATGCACGCGGGATAATCCACATTGACTACCTTCAAAAGGGAAGAACAATCAATGGGGAATATTATGCCAACTTATTGGACCGATTCAATGACGATTTGAAAAAAAAACGACCTCATTTGGCCAAGAAAAAAGTTCTTTTCCACCAAGACAATGCAAGGGTGCACACATGTGCAGTTGCCATGGCAAAAATCCATGAATTGGGCTATGAATTGCTCCCTCATCCACCCTATTCTCCAGATTTGGCTCCGAGCGACTACTTCTTGTTCCCAAACCTGAAGAAATGGCTTGGTGGAAAAAGATTTGACTCCAATGATGAAGTCATCTCGCAAACAAAGGCCTATTTTGAGGACCTCGACAAATCATTTTTTTTGGAAGGGATAAAAAAATTGGAAAAGTGTTGGACAAAGTGTATAGAGCTCAAGGGAGACTACGTTGAAAAATAAAATTATTTTTTTATCAAAAAATCTGTGTTTTAATCCAAAAGTCACGGACTTATTAAGCAAAGGGCAAATATCTTCAATACGTGGTGAGAAAAATCTCTCGCCATTTACAAATACATATAGTACATATAACGTTTTAATAAGTAAAAATTGGGTTATACCACATGAAATGTTCGATTTTATAGTAAAAATTTAAAAGCCAATAATATTATTCCGTAAATTTTTTTTTAACCAAAATGCATAGGATAAATTATCATCTATACATTCTTTCAACGTGATACAAAGTGCTGATTTTTGGAGGCAATGAAATCTACAAAGGATTTCATGACCTCTGCTCGGTTCCGGAAGACCTTCTGCCGGCGTTTCTCCTGGTTGAAGAAATGAAAAGTGGGTTGGTCTTTTCGATGTCCACCAAATGATCACCATTATATTTTTTGGGTGAATATCGGGCTTGGGCGTGTGTTTTGGTTTTTCATCTACATCCAACCACTGCCCAGATCTTTTACGGTTATCATACAGCATACAGTTTGGATTCTTAATGTAAGCGATGCGAAGATATCCCGGCGCCGTAGTTTTTAGGATTTGTTCAGCTCATGGGGTACCCGCTTACCGAGTCTCTTTACCTTTCCTATTAGAGAAAGGTGTCGACTTATTGTCATTGGGATTGTTCATTGTGACTCAAACCAGTTAGATGTGTTTTTCTTGTTCTCCCTATTCACCTGTTCAATTTTCGGTTATAAATTTCGTTAAATTGCATTTTTCGGTTAATAACCCCCAGTGCTCGAATTTATTATTATTATTTTTTTTTTGTCTACTGGCAGATTTCAGTGCAAATAAAAGCCCCTATCTACAATAAAAAAAAATAAATAAAAAAAAAATAACTCGACCTATATTTATCTCACTGACCTACACAACCAATTTGAATATGTCTTGCGGAATTGCCAATTGTGTGATCGATAACAACAATGCTGACTGGGTAGCTTGCAAGGGCATTTGTGGGAACGCATTTCATGCCGTTTATGTCGGGTTAAACACAAGAAACACTGTATTTATTAAAGAATTTTCAGATAACCTACTTTTCTTCTGTGATGAGTGTAAGAGCATCTCACTTTCACACGTGCTTTTGGCAATAAAATGCCTAAGTGACTCAAATGACTCCTACCAGGACGCACTCGCCAAAAAGATTACGGATAAAATTTCGGTAATTGAAAACAGTGTTAAAAGTGTTGAAGAGTTACGTAAATCAGTGCAGAACTCAGCCGATGTAATAAAATCAAAAGTAAAGCACATGGACAAACAAATTGCTGGTCTTATCGAGTTAGACTCCGGGAGATCCAGGAATGAAGAAACTCCCTTACGTCACCTCGATAAAGTGTTGATTGACATTAAAGCTATGTGTTCTGGGCAGCTTATCTCCAACCAAAAAACCTGCGAGATGATAAACTCCCTGCGTGACGACATAGACATTCATTTTCAGTCTTCGTCACACAAACAACTCTCTCCCAAGCACTGTGATCCCATGCTCGAAGTTATCTTCGATAAAGTGAACAATGTCGGCGACGAACTTACTGCGACTCGATCCCTCGTATGCGATATTGGACATCACATCGCAACAATAAACAGCAAAATCGTTGATACACAAAACTTCCCGCAGCCTTACCAGAATGTTCCCTACAATACATCGCTCATGGCTGAATTAATGGAACCTGAAGTGGATTCACGCTCACCCCTACATATAAGTCATCTGCGAACTGTTCAACCCACTGATTCCTGCGAAGTTTCTTCCAACTTAACAGCAGAAAATATTTCTATGTCAGCTCCTCCAATCGCTGCCCCACGGAAGCTTATCAGTCATTTTAATTCAACTTGGACACCTTCCGAATGGCAACGTAGACTTGATAAGCTTGCTTCGAAGAATCAATTGGTCACTACGCTTCTTATCAAAGGCGCCCCCCCAAACGCTGATGTTGATTGGATCTCAAATTTCTTCGAAAAGAAATATGGCATTACCATTAGCCACTGCAATTTGCTTCCTATATCTCACCACAGAAGCAAGCGCAGCTTCAAGATCAATCTTCCAACCAAATACGAATGGTTATTCCATAATCCTGCCAGCAACAATTTCAATCTTGGAAAGATGCGTGTCTGCAAATGGTTGGAAAATACGCCCAAGAAGCAGGATAAAGCCAAGCAGTCCGTTATACCTAAACCAACAAATAAGTTAGTAATTAAATCCAATTTGCCAAAACCCACCTCCTCTTCCCACAACAAACCCAGCTCCAATTATAGTTTTAAAACAACAATTTTTCCTAATTTTAAGCCACCCACCCAAACTCCAACTCCCCCTATTCCACCCCAAATCAAGTCCCAACGTCAACGTGTCTCTTTCGACTTAACCCCTACAACTCAAACTCCTGCCACTCAAACTCCCACCACTCAACCCCTAACACACACGCCTTTCTCTAATTTCGACCTCAGAACTGGAGCTAAGTATCCCAATTTCATCAGTTCTCACATTTTAAACCCTATTTCAGAAAAACCAGCCTTTGCGACACCAAACTCATTAACCACTCCCTCTTCTATTGACTCCCTTTCGCCACCCTCTGTTAAATTAACGCAGCAAACTAGCGATACCACCGAATGTCGCTATGCGCTCTCTAGGCTTAGAGATAAAAAGATATATGAGAATATACGTCTATATCTCGCCTATCTGCACGATAAATCCGACTCGGTGTGCTACGAGGGTAAAACAAAAACAAGCGTCATGGTTTCTATCCAGCAGGAAGGCCTCCCTACCGACGTTACCAGTCTCAGGAAACTTTATATAAAGTATCACGAGATTTTCAATACGCCCCCCCAAAAAGTTGCAGACGATCTTGCCGCTCTTCGCCACTATGTACACTCTAAAAGAGTCTCACACCTCCAACGCAGTTGCCTTGATCATGACAAATTTTTTCAACCCTAAAAAGTCATGCAAAAACCTCCCTCTCACCTTCTATTATCAGAACGTAAGAGGACTCCGTTCTAAAACCCACGCTGTTTTCCGCCAATCTCATGCTCTCCCATTTGATATCTATGCTCTGACCGAAACTAATCTTATCCCCAACATAAAAAACCAGGAGTTATTCCCTCCTTCTTTTAATGTTTTTCGGGATGATGATCGCGCACCCCCCTTGATTGAATCCCCTTGTCGAGGTGTCCTACTGGCTATTCACAACAGCTTGGACTCCTCTCTCGTTGCAACATCATCCTCTCCTAAGCTCGACTTTGTGTCGGTTAAAATAACCCTCACTCGTAGATGCTTGTACGTTATGTGTTGTTACATTCTTCCGGCGTAACCTATCGAATCCTACCAACTTGCTATTGCAGCAATTGACAATTTGATCGACTTATCAGAATCGCTTGATGATATCATTATCTTCGGCGATTTTAATCTGCCTCAGCTGAAGTGGACTCCATCTGAAGACCTATCTTTTTTCATCGCTTCCAATCCCACTTCTACTAAGGAATGCCTCTTCTTAGATCGGTAAACAGACTCTAGTCTATGCCAAGTCAGTGGCATTTCCAACTATATGGAAAGGCAATTAGACCTTATCTTCACAACTGATCCCATCAACTCCTCAGTATCGTGTTGTCCCCTATCTCTTTCAGCTATTGATAACTTTCATCCTCCACTTCTTCTCTCATTCTCCCCTTCAGTCGCCTCCTATTTTTTTACAATTTTCACAAAGCTAATTTCCGTAAAATCAATCTAAGCAGTGCTTCTTTTGAGTTTACCAATCTATCTCTGGTTGATGCCCTCTCCATTTTTTACAGAGAAATATTCAAATCCATCTCCCTTTATGTGCCTTACTCCCGCCATAAAACTTCTTCTACATCCCCTCCTTGGTATAATCGCAGACGTCGCTCTCTACGAAACAAAAGAAACAAGTTATGGGCGGTATTCCTTCGCACCCACTCTTCTTCCGACTATTCAAATTATCTAGGTACATATCTTCATTTCATTGAACTCTATAACTCTCTCTATCAGCGCTACCTGAATAGTGCGCAAACCAATCTCATAAATGACCCCAAGTCCTTTTTTCAATTTGTCAATTGCAAAAGTACGACTGATGGTTATCCTTCCTCCCTCGCTTTCGAAACCAAATCTTCAACTGATCCTCCTACCATCGCCAACTTTTTTGCTACATTTTTCAAGCAATCATTTGCCAACTCCTTCGTACCAGATCCCTCTTACTTCAATGATCTACCAAATTTCTCCATTGGTCCCTTTCTCACTCAAAATTTCGATCCTGCAGTTATTGAAGAAAAGTTACTAAATCTCAAAGATGAATTTGTACCTGGCCCAGACGGACTCCCCGCCATGTTTCTTAAGAAATGCTCTTTCAACCCTTTCCTACCTTTTTCGTCTATCGCTTATACAGGGTGAATTTCCCCAGATTTGGAAGACGTCTTTTATAATCCCGATACACAAAAAGAGATCTAAGCATGAAGTTACCAATTATTGTCCCATTGCTAAACTCTCTCATATACCCAAACTCTTTGAAAGCATTTTATACGAAGCGTTAAGCTGCAAATGCAAGCCTTTTATTTCACCCCGACAACATGGTTTTCTAAAAGGTAGATCAACTACCACAAATCTAGTTGAATTCGTGTCTTTTGCTCTCTCAACCTTAGAAAATGGCAAAGAAATCGATGTTATCGCAACTGATTTCACTAAAGCATTTGGTAACATATCTCATAAATTGATCCTTTTCAAATTGTCTGCTCTCGGGTTTGAGCCTCTCTTTTTAAAATGGATTTCTTCTTACCTGGTAAACTGATATTATAGTGTACGGTTTAGATCAGCCCTTTCCATTCCATTCCTGGCCTCATCTAGAGTTCCACAAGGCAGTCATCTCGGCCCTCTTCTCTTCATTCTTACTATCAACGATGTTGAGAGTGTCATTAAACACTCCTCCCTCTCCCTTTACGCTGACGACACAAAAATTTTTAAATCTATTTCCTCTCCTCAGGACTCTGCCCTTCTTCAAGAAGACCTTGATCGGTTTTCAATCTGGTGCCTCAAAAACTGCCTAGAACTTAATATAGCCAAATGTCAATCTATAACCTTCTCACGTAAATGCAACCCGTCTCCTCCCCGAATTTATTTTCTCCATGGTCAACCAATTCCCCTGGTTCAGTCTTTCCAAGACATTGGCATATTATTCGACAGTGAGCTTAATTTCCGTTCCCATATCGATAAGATGATCCTTAAAGCCAACTCATCACTTGGCTTTATTAAACCGTATGAAACCAGATCTCTCCATATTACCTTTGTTCGCCCCCTGCTTGAGTATGCCAGTCAAGCTTGGTCCCCCTTTCACCGGGTTCATGTTTCCCGAATCGAGGGTATTCAACGTCGTGGCCTGCCATGGGACGACCCTTTAATCTTACCTCCCTATCAAGACCGCCTCAAACTTCTAAATATGAATTCATTAGAAGAACGTAGGAATATTGCTGACGTTCTTTTCATTCATCGTCTTCTCTCAGGTTCCATCGACTGCGCATCCATTTTGAACTCCATTTCCTTCAATACCAACCCCCGCAATCTACGTTGTCCTCGTCTCTTCTATCTACCGGTCCACCGCACCTCTTATGGCTCCAACGAACCAATCTCCCGAATGCTCCGAAAGGTCAACTCAAACCTCTCCCTTTTTCATTTCCACCTGAGCACTCCTCGTCTCAAACAAGATCTCCTCCATCACTTCCTTGGTCCCTAGCTCTTAAGTCTTTCTGTTAGTTTTTAAGTTAGATTAAGCTTGTATTAAGCCAATAAATGGGGGCCTCAGCCCCCACCAAAAATTAAATTACTCTCATGCTTTGTGCAATCTCCCGCACCGATTTCGTTGAGTCCGCAATCACGTGGTTCATTTTCGAAGCTGAAATCTCCCGAACGGAACTTTCCAAACCAACGTCGTATAGTGCGTTCGTTTCCAGCTACATCCTCAAATGCGTCATTAATGTTTTTCATTGCCAATGACACATTATGTTACATTTTAAATTCATTTATTTTATAAAAAAAGAAAATTTAATGTTCTGGCACAGACGTTCACTCGAGAACTTCTTATTTGCGGTTGAGCGAAAATCGGAGATTTCATGCGGTACAACCCAAGTGATTTGTTCGTTGTTTTCCTTCAAAATTCATGATTTCTCATAGTTTCATAGCTTTAAATGCTAAAAAAATAACAGTTTTTACGAATAACCCGCTAAGGATATATCAACAACTGTCAGGCGGGTGCCTATGACTTACAAGTATCTGCGTAGACCGCTTAGCGGGAAAAAGAGATTTCAACTCTCTTTCCGCAGGATTTAGCCATTTCTGCCAAACTTGCCCATTGGTGCAGGACGACGATGGAGAATGCACGCTGTTACATCAAAAAAGGATTTAGACAAGGCATTGCGCTATCATGCGAGTTCTTTAACATCATTCTTGAAACCAACAAAAGAGGCACAATCTTTCAATAGTCCTCCCAATTACTCGCATACGCCGATGATATTGACATAACCGGAAGAAAGCAGCGTGATGTCAGTGGTGCTTTCGCAACTATTGGAAGCAGCGAAGATGAATCTTACGGTCAACGATGGCAAGACCAAGTATATGCGTCAACCAGAAAACACTCAACACCATCGTCTCGGACAGAACCTAAGGACTTTGTCTCTCTAGGCTCCGCTATCAATTCAAATAGCGACACCAGCGCTGAGATCAAACGAAGAATAACTTTTGTCAATCGCTGCTTTTTTGGGCTAAGAGGGCAATTGACTACCAAAGCCCCCTCTCGAACAACAAAAGTGACCATATAATAAGACCTTAATAATCCCAGTCCTGCTCTATGGCGCAAAGGCTTAGACTTTATCAAAAATAGATATGGATGAGGGGGCTCCCGGCTGTTTTGAGAGGAAAATAATTCTTCGGGTGATTGTCGGGCCCGTCTGCATGGTGCAGGAGGAGACACAACGACGAACGGTACGGACTGTACAGCGACATAGACTTACCCAGAAAAATGAAGGTCGAACGACTGACACGGCTGGGTCATGTAGAGGGGCTGGACACCGATACGAAAAGTCTTCGAATCCTCCCCCGAGGGACAGTGCAGTAGAGGAAGACTGGGACTCAAGTGGCGTACGCACATGAGACCTCAGCCAACTTGGCGTGCGAAATTGGAGGCAGGCAGGTAATGATCGAGCTGGCTAGGGACGCTTCCTGGCTAAGGTTCAGAACAATCCGTCTTCACTTCAAAAGAAACTATCTTAATTTTTTTTTCTTACTATCTTAACATATGTTATTCCTATTTTCTATTAGCTTAAAAAATATCTAGATTAAAAAAAATAGAATTATGTTAGTTTTAAGAATTGAAATTTATTTATTATCTACCTAAATATTTGGGAACTATAAAAAATGTTAATCATAATATATAAACCATTATATTTATATAAATTGAATTGAATTGAATTAATCGCTTTTGAATTTGGCTGAACCTTTTTTAAAAGAATCGGTTTGTGAATAACCAAATACTAGATCACTAATGGAATCCTTGAGTTTTAGTAAACTACTAAGTTACTCACACCGTTTAATTGTTCGTCGATGTTTGGTAATAAGATACATAGATATACTATATATGTTTGCACTTAAAATAAATTATCTTCTATTGATCACAGTTTTTGTCACAAGTAATTTACGCAATCGCCTGCACTAGATCTTATATGGTTCAGTTTTTATTTGAACGTCAAACTGTTAAAATTTCTTCCTTAGATATTCCAGAATCTTTTACAATTTTTATTCTTGTAGTTACGGTAGTGCATGTTGAAAGGATATCCTAAGGTTGAAAGTGCGTATGTTGACAATTGCACTAATTGCAATAATTCTGATTGTGTCGAACCAAGTTCTATAGATTATCACTGCTTAAGCTTATTGTGTTGGCTTTGATCCAACATTCATTGAGTTCTAGTCAACGAAATTCATTACAGAATACAGAAACAATACGAGTAATTAGATAATATCAACCATTAATATTAATTTCATTAAAAACTTAAATGTATCGCGGAAAACAAAAGATATTACATTACTATAATTTATTCGGATCTCCCAGGAATGTGCAAACAGCACACCGGGGACAGCGTAATAAAATTTAAATCTCAACAAATTGGCGCGAATGTGTTTTAAGCCGCCCTAATACGCTCTGAACGCCCTGCATGTATGCATATTATATGTATATCCTCTAAATCCCGGATATTTATTGAATGAGATAATTGAAATATTTTAAAGTTTATCAACTACATATATATTATAAGGACTGAAACGAATAAAATCTGTAAATTTTAATACGGGCTATACTTCCAATGCGTAGAAATTGCAATCCCATTTTGTACCCAAATTAGCCTGCATAGTTTGAGTTTGTTATTGATTTTAGCTCGGTGCAGTTTAAAATATTTATAAAATATGAGTCAAGAGGAACGCCGTAAAGATATCATCGACAAATGGCTCGAAAATACTTCGCGTCCAAACCATTTCATCGCAAAAAATTTAAACATAGCACGCAGTACAGTGGATTCTGTTATTAAACGATATTTGGAGACGTCGAAAGTTAAGCGAAAACAGAAAAGTGGAGGTAAAAGTGGAGCACATGATACAAATTTGGACAGGAAAATAGTGGGTACCATCGTAAAAAATCGGAATATGTCATCCGGAGATGTTGCTCGGAAATGTAACACCAACCAAACAATGTTACAAAGATCTAAAAAACGTAACGGTCTAAAAACACAAAAAAAAAAAAAAACAAAAAATACCAAAAGTTAGTGAAAAGCAAAAAAAAAGTCATAAAAACACTAGCCGGAAAGCTATACGAGTTGATTGGCAACAAGAAAGCGTGCTTGGTTTTGGATGACGAAACTTTTGTCAAAGCCGACTTTACTACTCTTCCAGGTGCGCAGTTTTACAACTCGTTTAAAGCTGAGATTCTTCCGCAATCAACAACATCGATTGGGATGGAAAAATTCGGGTCAAAATATCTCGTTTGGCAGGCCATTTGCCAATGTGGACACAGAAGCTCATCGTTTATTACAACGGGAACAATTAACGGAGAAGTGTACATTAACGAGTGCCTAAAAAAACCGTTGATTCCTTTCTTAAACAAACACGAGGGTTCAATATTATTTTGGCCAGATTTAGCTTCAGCTCACTATGCTCATGTGACGTTGAGCTTTCTTGTTGCTAAAAATGTCGACTTTGTCCCAAAAGACATGAATCCACCCAATGTTCCACAGTGCCGTTCCATTGAAAGCTATTGGGCTTTGGTCAAAGCTAAATTGAGGAAAAGTGAGCAGTGTGCAAAGGACGTAAAAGATTTTAGTGCTAAATGGAAAAGAGCGTCCAAAAAGATCACGGATGTAACTGTCACCAACCTTATGAAGGACATTCGAAAGAAGTTGAGGAAAGAATGGGAACCAAAATAATTTTTTTTATTTTTTGTAATTGTGAATGAATTTAATAAAAACAGAGTCTTAAAGCAAATAAAAAAAATTTATATGAATTATGAAAATATTTTTTTTTTTTACTTTGAAGTTTCCAAATTTTATTAGTTTCAGTCCTTAATAGCTAATTATATAAAAGAAATAATAAATTACCTGGAATTAGCCGTAGAACTAAAATTTCGAACGTGTACAGGTGCGGTATTGTGGAATGGAGATCGAATTGGTTTACAATAAAAATATGTTTTTGGACTTATTGGAGGTATTGGTGATGATAAACTTTTTTCTTTGGTTGTAGTGATTTTATTTTGATAACAACATTCCTTTTGTAATTCCTTTGTCGCACACTGCGACTGAAATAGTTCTCCATTTAAATTCGGCAATGTGTTTTTTGTTGAATTAGATAGATCCGTATTACAATGGTTAATATTTGAAATACAATTTACACTTAAGCCTTTTGCTGGGAAAACAGAACAGGAATTGTTAAATAATAGTAAATCCCCGGTAGAGCAATGGATTTCTTCAGCTTCTTTATCGCACAAAACTTCTTTAGTTGAACCAAAATGAACTGATTGGTTTCCCATTGCTTGGCTGTGATTGGCCAAATGTTGATTCCAAGAACTAATATTCTTTTCAGGTATGTTTACAGTTGCGAAAACAGAAAATGATTCAACAGTTACGGCTTGGGACGAAGCTGGCTTTATTCCAGGTGGACTCTGATCTCCCTCAGATGGTGCAGCATTTTGTAACTTTGATCCAAATGTTAAATTCGATAAAATTGGTAGGCTATTATTGCTATTGCTGATATTGCTGGTTGTCTGCCGTCTAGGTTTAATGCCAGGAGACTTCAGTGTAATTGACGCCCACTTACGGCTCTAAATAATAAATATAATCATTAAATACTCACGTAAAAATCTTTATTCAACTTAAAAAATTATTAAATTTTCAGAGCTGATATGTTTTGGTAATATACAAACATAAAATAATAAATTTTTAGGTGAAAATATGTTTCATTACATTAATCTCTTTTTCATTAAACCAAACGATGTATTTCTGTTGGCAATGAACCCCCAATTATATACAAAATCCAATCAAGACCAAAACCGCTTACTAGCAAGAACGGCGCGGCGGTCATTCACATAAATAGGTTTTCGGTCTACCAACGTTGAAAAATTGGCTCAGTTGGGTTCTGCATTCCGACAGTGCCTTGCTGAGTACAAGAAAATAATTGTTCATTTTAAGGAAGAAAACACGATGTTCCACTTCTTCATTCGAGAAGATCTCCTGGGTCTAGCCCAGGCGAAACTACTATACCACCACGATTTAACCTACATATTTTTAACGTTACACTTGTATGTACTTATTTATATAAAAAAGATATCTATGCTCACTAAAACAACATATATACGAGTATATGTATATTTACATAAATATGAACTTCCTCATATACATACTCCTATGTAGGTAGACAGACTCATCCTTAAAACCAGTTCACTGTAATATCCTGAACAAAAACAAAAAAAAAGGAAAGCAAACTTTATTGAAAAAAACTAAAATTAATATGCCTATATAGAATTCAAAATCGTGAAACGTTTTAATGTTGCTATTGCAGTACCGATGGAACTTGCACATACGGTCTCCTTGTCTTCAGTGGAATTATCGTCTTCGTCGTCATCAGTATTATTCAGTTGAATACCTGACATACCTGACATAATACTCTAATATGTAAGAGACTAAAGAAATGTATTTGAGTTTGGAAATAAAATCTTAATTTTTAAGCGCAATCAATCTGCTTCCAGTTTTAAGAAGCAACTTTCGAAAACATTATTTATAGTACACACATCGTAGATCTTAACTATCACCATCAAGCAATCTTTTAATCTTTTTTGGACTCAGGATTTCTAAAATCTGCAGTTTTTTTGAATTGAGTGTTTAGTAATTTTATGATATATAAATTCAAAGGCTGCAGGACTGATGCGCTATATGGGTGCAGATGTGCCACACAATTGTCATCCAAAAATTACAGTGTTCTTTCTTTTTCAAAGTTCTTTGTCCCCGAAGAGGCACACAACTTTTTCGAAAACGATAGACTACTGAAACAGCGTTCGATTTAAGATTTAAAAATAACCAAGAGCTTTATTTTATCCGGTTAATTTAAGGTTGTTAGTGTCTGGCAACGTCGTTAGCGGCAACCCATCTGCCGGCTGTCACTACTCTTATTTTATTAATAAAAAATCTGTTGAAGCGAACGGTCGTGTCTTTTAACTCCTTCACTCGCGCTCTACTTCTCTCCTGTGATTCGCGAAAGATTAAAATTAATCGTTAGCCGATTGTACGCTTAAAAACGCGGTTTAATTTATTTATCAATTTCGTTTGTCGATTGAAAAATTAAACCAGATTATTAAACATGAGTCATAGCGCAATGAAGCTTGAAAAGCTAAACGGCGAAAATTACTCCACTTGGGCATTGTAGATGAAAAGCCGTCTCATCACTCAGGATTTGTGGAGCCCCCTTACCACAACTTCTCCACTAGGAGGGGAAAAGAGAACTCAATTAGCAGTTGATCTAAAAGCTTTGGCTACGATTACGTTATGTCTGAAACCTTCTGAACTGCTACACATAAAAAATTGTAAAACAGCTAAGGAAGCATCGACAGTATTAGCTTCTTTGTACAAAGCAGACGGACTAGCCAGAAAAGTGAATCTCTTTAAGAAATTGGTTAGATTCAAGCTAAATAGCTCCGAAAAATTCGCGCCCCAAATACATGAATTTTGCTCGGTCGTGGACAATTTGATTGAAATCGACATCAAGGTGCCTCATGATTTCCTATGAATTTTGTTCTTGTATAGTTTACCGGACGAGTTTGGATATTAGACAGTGGAGCGTCATCCCATATGTGTCCTTTTGATTGGTTTTTGACGAGCTGAAAGAGCATTCGCAAAAAGTTTACCTGGCAAGGGACGACAAAGTAATCGCGACGGGTATCGGTACAATTAAAATTAAATCGAAGTACGCGAACATAAATTTAAATAAATGTGCTGTATATTGAATTTGAAAGCAAACATTTTATCATTGAGTAAAGTTATTAAAAATAGTAACAAGGTTTATTTTGAAAATGGAATAACCGAAGTAAAAACTAAAGACAATAAAATAATTTTCGTGGCAAACGAGGACAATGGTGTTTTTTATACGCATTTAGAGAAACCCAAGAACAATGAAGAACATATTATGATAATGCGAGAAGGTGAAATAAACAAGTGGCAGCATAGGTTCGGTCATCTAAATTACACTGACTTGTGCAAATTATCAAAAAATGAAATAGTGCGTGGCCTTGATATATTGGAAAAATTACCTAAAAACATGAATTGCTATACATGCGCGGTTTGCAAAATAAATCGGAAATCGTTTCCTAATTGCTCAAGTGTAGGTAGCAAACCACAATTAGAAATAATACATACATAGAGGGTGGCGTCACAAAGTGGTGCGAAGTACTTTATTACTTTCATAGATGATTTCTCGCGCTACATTCATGTTGATTTTTCAAAGAAAAAATCTGATGCATTTAATGCGTTTAAAACATTTTTAAATAAAGTGGAAAGACAACTGGTGAAAAAATCAAAATATTACGTAGTGATAATGGCTCGGAGTACCTAAGCACAGAATTTAGAATTTATTTGAACAACAAAGGAATTGTACTTGAAACGACTGTCAGTTACACTCCTCAGCAAAACGGTACAACGGATAAGGTCAACAAGACGTTGGTGGAAATGGCGAGGTGCATGCTGGAAATGTCACAACTACCTCAGTACTTATGGGCCGAAGCGGTAAATACGTCAACATACATCCGTAATCGCTCGTGTACAAAAGTGCTTAAAACTAAAACGCCGTTTGAAATTTGGTTTGACAAAAAACCAAGCATAAGACATTTTAAAACATTCGGTTGTGAAGCGGTAGTGCTTGATAAGCGCAACAAAAAAACCAAATTCGAGGCTAAAGGGGTCAAAATGGTGTTCGTGGGTTACGCATCGATCACAAAAGGCTATAGACTTTTTAATTTAAAAGAAAGAAAAATAGTGATTGCAAGAGACATTATATTCTTTGAAGATATTTTCTTAAAAACCGGAAACTTCACGAGGAATTGAAACATAAGAAAGTTTTTATGAGTTTAATATCAATGCAAATGAAATTCAAAGCAGTAAAAATGAAACATCAAATAAAGATAAAATGGAAGAAAATGTGCAAAGTAAACAAAGAAAACAGTGACAACAGCGAATACGAAGATATGGAAATGATCGCAAGTCGAGTTTTGGCACGTAAGACACATAAGGACTGAAACGAATAAAATCTGTAAATTTTAATACGGGCTATACTTCCAATGCGTAAAAATTGCAATCCCATTTTGTACCCAAATTAGCCTGTATATTCTCCAGTTTCAGTTTTTTATTGATTTTAGTTCGGCGCGGTTTAAAATATTTATAAAATATGAGTCAAGAGGAACGCTGTAAAAAGATCATCGAGAAATGGCTCGAAAATACTTCGCGTCCAAACCATTTCATCGCAAAAAATTTAAACATAGCACGCAGTACGGTGGATTCTGTTATTAAACGATATTTGGAGACGTCGAAAGTTAAGCGAAAACAGAAAAGTGGAGCACATGATACAAATAGTGGGTACTATCGTAAAGAACCGGACTATGTCATCCAGAGATGTTGCTCGGAAATGTAACACCAACCAAACAATGGTACAAAGATCTAAAAAACGTAACGGTCTAAAAAACACGAAAAAGCAAAAATTACCAAAAGTTACTGAAAAGCAAAAAAAAAAAGTCATAAAAACACTAGCCGGAAAGTTATACGAGTTGATCGGCAACAAGAAAGCGTGCTTGGTTTTGGATGACGAAACTTATGTCAAAGCCGACTTTACTACTCTTCCAGGTGCGCAGTTTTACAACTCGTTTAAAGCTGAGATTCTTCCGCAATCAACAACATCGATTGGGATGGAAAAATTCGGGTTAAAATATCTCGTTTGGCAGGCCATTTGCCAATGTGGACACAGAAGCTCATCGTTTATTACAACGGGAACAATTAACGGAGAAGTGTACATTAACGAGTGCCTAAAAAAACCGTTGATTCCTTTCTTAAACAAACACGAGGGTTCAATATTATTTTGGCCAGATTTAGCTTCAGCTCACTATGCTCATGTGACGTTGAGCTTTCTTGTTGCTAAAAATGTCGACTTTGTCCCAAAAGACATGAATCCACCCAATGTTCCACAGTGCCGTTTTGAGGAAAAGTGAGCAGTGTGCAAAGGACGTAAAAGATTTTAGTGCTAAATGGAAAAGAGCGTCCAAAAAGATCACGGATGTAACTGTCACCAACCTTATGAAGGACATTCGAAAGAAGTTGAGGAAAGAATAGGAACCCAAATAATTTTTTTTATTTTTTGTAATTGTGAATGAATTTAATAAAAACAGAGTTTTAAAGCAAATAAAAAAAATTTATATGAATTATGAAATTTTTTTTTTTTTTATTTTGAAGTTTCCAAATTTTATTCATTTCAGTCCTTAGATTACCTATCTTTTCATCTACTAATGCCATTGAGATATCCACCGAAGTAAAGGATGTTTGTGAACCGCTGTTCAAGTATGAGAAAAAAGATAGATCCGGGTTTTGGATGTGGCAAGCAAACGATTGGCTAAAGAATTCGGCAAATAAGTTTGCTATTCTTTGCGGATTGTTAAAGCCTTTCACAGACGAGCTTTGGTGTAATGGTTAGCACTTCGAACAATTGATATGATACAAGGTTTGATGCAAAAAATATGTAATCAATATATATATTATTTTTTCAATAAGTTGGAGTTCTTGAAAACTACTGGCTTGATATTTTTGTTTCTTTATTAATATTAGATACACGTTTCAAAGTTGCAAAAATTGGGGGTTAATAAGATATGTTGCCCAAAAAACTTGTAATGTAAGTTAAAAAAACACTTTTCATAACTTTTGGCACATTGTTTGAACATTAACTTTGAAGCGATTAAAACACTCATAATTACGAGTTCAGCGACCCCCATTTATTAACATATATTAATTTGAAAGATGTTATTTTTAATAGCAGTCAAAACAGAGCGGCGAGGCTTTGCTTAAACTTCTGTATCTGGGAGATGTTGCATTTACGACCCACATCCATACGATTTTACGATATTCTTCTCAAAATATTGTATATCAAGGAATCTTTTCTTAAAGTCTTCAATACATTATCCAGAACACCACTGTACACTACGGTTTTAAATAATCTTATCTATTGCAATAAGTCGTTATCTTAGGAGGAAAATAAAAATTAAAATTGTATGAAGTATGTTACATATGCATTTTTGCAAGCAAATTCAGTCGTATATAATTTCTTTAAAGTGATTGATACAAGTGTTTTATGAATTGGAAAGTAATTGACCTTGTAGATGATCCACTCAGCCCACATCAGAAATCTCATACAAATTCCAATCCACACTTAAATTACGTAATTTCACCGACTGTCAATGACCCATCCTTGTATTTTCAAAACATGTCCGTCACAATTACAATGCAAGATATAGACAGGGGTGGCCGTGGTGTAGTGATACTAGCAATCGCTTCTCACTCGGAGGGTCAAGGTTCAAATCCTAGCCACGCAAGATTTCATTTGTGTAATTGGAACTCAATCAGAAAAATCTACGTGTGAAGGCATAACACTGACATGTAGATTTGGCTGTTGTAGAGTTTTCAAGCACAAAACAACCGTTAAAATCCACAACCTGAATCATTCCGAGTGAAGAAAAATCTCTCCGTCCTATTCGGACTCCCACCCCTGGAGAGTCAATATCGAAACCAAACACACCTGAGTTTTTCAAACCACTACATCACAACAATGCTTTCCTTTCTCCTCCTTCTATCTTTCCGCCCGCGCCGTGGCAACAGTAAAAGGGTATCATAACTTAGGCGCGCGTAAATTATAAAAAAAAAAAGGATCGGTTCTCAAGTCCATTTATCTTTTTATGATACTGGCACCGTTATTTTATGAGTGCATAAGAATTTCGCTAAAAGTTGAAAGCAACACAAGCCAATAAGCAAGAATAGATTACAAAACACGAAAAGTTAAATATTACCACATTTTTCACTCAAAGACAAAAATAATCTTTATGTTGTTATTTTTTTTAATTTTAGGTATGCAAATATACTTGTAACTGTTTTCAGACTTCTTCTTTTTCTTCTATTAACAGTTGAAATATGTAACGCGTATAATTACGATTAATATTACATATTTCTCCCACGTATCTGGATTACTACTGCACCGCTTGTTGAGTGGCATAAATTTGCAGACCTAAGAACCATTTCACATGCTCTTGTATTTTGAACACCTTGCGGCCAAAAGTTTGCTTATTGTTAACATCCCTGATGAGATTTTGGCCCAAAAGCTGCATCTGTGAAAAGCCATGAACAAAAGCCATGAGGTTTTTATAACCTAAAATATACTCGTATAACTCGTATAATAATTTCTCGCATAATATTTATGTCTCTTGAATTTGGTCGACCAAGTCGCATTACATTGTAAACGTAAAATTAAATAAGTAAACTAAACTAAACATAAAATTAAATAAGTAAACTAGAAGTAAGAACTGTAATTGTAAACACATACACTTGTTAACATTTATGTTTACAGGATTTTGTTACAAACCATTAAGTGGAATAAAGAAATTTAAATATAATTTCCACTTGCTCAACTTGCTGTCAAAAATTTAGTCTGTTGTCGCACTTTCACCAACACTTATGTTTCGCATTTGAGTGATTCAATTATATTTCTCTTCGCCTTATTGTTTTTGTAACTGTTATTTGACATTTTTTTATATTATTATTTATTTGGTTATTGTTACACTACAAGCCAATGTGATAACGACGGAAGATCATGGTCAACCTGTCACTTTTAAGAATAAGTATTATTTTATTTTTTTTGATGAAAGTTCCATGTCTAAAATGTTTTTGGTTTTCTTTTAATTTAAAAAATATGAATTTTTTGACATAAGCTAATGGACACAAAATAAATTTTAGATTTTAGATAATCTAATTTTTTAATAGAGATTTATAATATGTACTTTTAAATTCAGTGACAAAATTACAAAAAATAATAAGAGGCTGAAAACGTGTTGCCTTGCCAAAAATTATCAGCTCTAAAAATTTGATCTTAAAAATATACGGTACACATTTTTAACTAAAATAAAACTTACAAATTTTGGAGGTTGTTTGCAGCCCCGTGGCTCAATCCGCAAGCTTTCGTGATATAAATAATTTGATATGTCAGTATCTGACATACCTTTAAAAGGGTCCAGGTTTTCCAAAAAGTTCTACATCAAAGAAAGCATCAAAATTTCATAGATTTAAAAATACTACATACATAAAAGAAGCAATAATTACTTTGCCATAGCTAAAACGAAGAAAAATATTGCTGCTTTCATATTAATATGAAAGAAATCATCCACAGAAATTAAAAAATCACTTTTTTCCATTTTGTATTTCTACCTCAATTATACCAAAAGGGCAAATTCATTTTACATGAAACTCATTAAGTATAAAGATCATTTCGAATGTCGTTAAAAGTGATCTTATGGTTTCACATGGAAAATGTACTTTCACATTGCATATTATGAGGGTAGGCCCAGAAGTACCCGACCTGACGTATAGATGGCGGTTTGTAGAAAGTACCAACCTTATAAACCTTAAATTTAAAGTTTGACGACACTACGTTGTTAAATATTTGTTCGGCAGCCATCAATAATGATTTTTCTCAATGATTTTTTAAATATGGAAAAAATTGGTCATCGTTATGTCATATAATACCTTCATTTGAAAGGCGTCCTCCAACCAACATCAAAATGGAACTGGATTGTACTCTTGTAAAGTCTGCTCCTTTTTACAACAATAAGTATTGGGTGGCACAGTATAAGCGAGGACATACGAGTTGCCAAGACGAACATCGCAATGGTTGACCAAATGGTCGAAAAATGGGTGGTCGTGGCTCAAGTGGTAGTGTTTTGGCTTCCCAAGCGGTGGCCGAAAGACTTTCTTTTAGGGTTTAAGATATCGTGAGATGAATGGTTGCCTAAATACAACATCAAGTGAAATTACCCTAATAATTTAGTCTCCCCATTAAATGTTGGGTGTCATCCAATAATCACTGAACCCAAACATTTTTCTTTTTCTCTCTATCCCATTTTCCAAAAAACTTATTCATACTTGGGTGTTAAGTTCTTTTCAACAAAAAAAAAAAAAAAAAAGTTGAGTTCATCACAAAAGTCAAATGGTATTGGATGACCGTCGATTGAAAGTGCGTGAACTAACTGATATGATAGGTATTTCAAAAAGCGCTGTACATCGCATGTTGACTGAAAAATCGGACAAGAGCAAGCTGTGCGCAAGATGGGTGCCGCGATTACTCACAATGGAACAAAAACTGCGTCGTGAGGATGTTTCAATCCAGTGTTTGGCGAAGTTTCGCAATAATAAAGCCGAGTTGTTGCGTCGATTCATAACCATGGATGAAACATGGGTCCTCACTTCACACCCGAAACGAAGGAACAATCAAAATAATGGACTCAAAGGGGAGAATCGGCTCCAAAGAAGGCGAAGACAGTTCCATCTGCAGGCAAAGTCAAGGCGTCAGTTTATTGGGATGCGCGTGGGAAAGGTCTCATTGATTATCTTCAGACAATCAAAGGCGTGTATTTATGCGAACTTATCGCAGCGTTTGAAAGATGAAATCAAGATAAAACGGCCGCATTTGGCGAACAAAAAATTTTTGTTTCATCAAGACAACGAACCAGTTCACTCATCCGTCATTGTGATGGCCAAAATCAATGAGGTAAGGTTCAAATTGCTTCCTCATGCATCCTATTCGCTAGATTTAGCACCCTCGGATTATTTTCTGTTTCTGAATTTGAAAAAATGACTCGGTGGTAAAAGATTTGCCAACAATAAAGAGGTGGAGTCTGCGGTTGATGGCTATTTTAAGGAGTTTGATGATTTGAACTATAAACAGGGTATCGAAGCTATTGAACATCGCTGGTAAAAGTATATTGAACTAATAGGAAACTACGTAGAGAAATAAATAAATTTTTCCCCAATTTTATTGCGTTTTTTTTTTGTTAGGTCTGGTGGTACTTCTGGGACTACCCTTGCATGATAAATACGAAATTTTATTTGCTTCACAAGGCCATTTCTTCCTTCGTAAAAGCATGGCCAATTTATAATTAGAAATAAAATAGTATTATTAAATAATATGGAAATACTCACTCTTATTTTTGGATCAACCATTAAACAGTATGGTTGATTTTGATATTGTTGAATTTCTCCAATAATTTCAGCTACTTTTCTCCTTTTTGAAAAATTAATAAGGCCTGAGTTAGGTAAAAAATCAGGATTTCCTTCCTCAAGATGTAATATATCTGTAAGATATCGTCCAAAAAATGGTACACAAGGAGGATTTATTGAACGCAATTTTTCCTGATATTTTTTTAAATGTCCGTCGTCATTTAGTTCTCGACATTCTTCGAGAAATTTTTCATATCTCGCAGGTAGACCTTGGAAAGTTAGTTTAAGTCGGTAAACCGAAGCGCTTCCCATTGCTGCAATTATTGACAGAATTCCATTAAAATTGTTTAATTCTAACATGACCATCATCACTTCGATTGCACGAGCAACCATTGCTACTCTTTCATCGTAGTTTTCGGCTCCTATAATAGATTTTTCAAACCATCTTGTTACATTTGTAGTATACTTCATTATTTTCAACAAATTTGGACTTTTTATCTCCTTATCTTTTTTGGTCCACGGTGATCCCACAAGTTCAGATGGTTTCACATTTTTATATAACTCAAATTCAAGAATAGTTAGTTGCCTTGCTAGTTCTAATGGATGCAAGGTCAACAAATTTATTTCTGCATCTGGTACATGTAGGTGATGTTCAATAGGTGGGGGGCTATGTCCATAAGCAAAAGTAATTTGCTTTTGACTTTTTTCTTGTTCGTTTTTCTGCAACGAAAAGGTAATAGATTTTAAAATACTTGTATGTATGACTGACAACTAATAATATTTAATTTATGTAGGGGGTAGTGTTTTCAAACTTTTTTTTAATTTTTTTTATTGTTTCATATGATTGTACAACATCTTAACCCGGATTATCCCATAGATTTTTTTTTTTTGAATTCCATGTTGAATTTTATAAAATGTAATGTTTAGACTTAACATTAACCAAATAGAAACTTAAAAAAAATCTATCTTTTAACAAACCATGGGGATGGGCTGTACCCTATATGGTACAGTGGGATAATGCGCTACCAACAAAATTTTTTTCAATTCAACATTTTATTTTCATTTTAAGTACGTACAGTATATATACAATATGTTATCAAAATGAAGGAAAATAATATTGCTTTAAACACTGAATATGTAGTGCAACATTACATTTCTCACAGCGAGTAGTTGCTTCAGTGTGGCAAATTCGGCATCTTGTTCTTTTATCTTGTTCAACAATCATTTGTTGAATTTGATTGAATCGGATCTCTTGGTTTTCTGCACTTGAGGGCTTCAAATTTCTTGGCCGGTTATTTTTTCCGTACATTCCCAGCAAGCCCCTTGCTATTCTTTGACGGAATTCTAGATTATCCAAGTGTCCATATCGATGCAATGAGCAAATAGCGAAAAATACCAATTTTTTTCCTCTTATCGCGATGCGATAAAGACCAATATTTTGGTCCGACCTATCGACATCTCCCAAGTTTTTGTTATATATTTTCACTAGTTTTGGGCTGCGGAACAGTCACTTCCTTTCTTTCTGTACGGGAGAATCGCTTCACAGCAGTCGTTGGGTGGACTGGTATGCAGTTTGAAGTCATATTTAAAATGCTGTTATCGTGCCATTTACAAACAATTAAATTTAGTTCTGAACATAGTTGAAAGCTGTATGCACCTCGACCTGTTTTCTTGAGAACCTTATCTGATCCACCCACAGAGCAGTTTTTCGGACGATTTCCCCTGACAGTTCCAGTTCCTCTCAAATTCAAAATATTCAGTTCTTCAAACAATTGAAGCGATGAAAAGAAATTATCAAAAAATAAATGGTACCTCAAGTTGAATCCTCCCGAAATTAGCGCTTGGCTGAAGTCCAAAATAACTTTCGTTCCAATAGGAAGCTCTGTTTTTATTGCGCGAGAGTAGTCTTTCGATCCTGCGTATGGGTCAAACCAAACAATATAACCGCTCGGAGTTTTGCCAATCCAAAACTTATAGCCCCATTGAATTGGCTTTTCTCTTATGAACTGTTTTGTAGGATAACGCCCGAAGTAGGGCACCATACCCTCATCGACACTGTAATTATCAACGACTGGGGCAAACAACAAGAACTTTCCAATATCATATCAAACAATGGCCGTACTTTGGCATAGCGATCATTGGGATTGAATTGCATATTCTCGCAGCAATGAAGTACTCGAAAGATGTGATCGAATCTGTTTCTTGTAATCGATTTTTGGACACAAATAAATTCTGCGCATCCTCTTCATTTTCCCAGTACATCCTACGCCTCGAGAAATTAGTGTAACCGCTCGCCATCAGTACTCCAATGAAGACTTTCATTTCAGAGACTTGTATATCAGCTAAGAGATTGTGTTGTTGATGCTAACATTTCGAACAAACGTGCATCACAATAAAGATCCAACGGTGCCAAAGATGGATCCCAGCCGCAAATTTCGTACTTAAAATCAGCTAAACTTTCCTGCAAATCTCTTTTTTCCCATGTATATTCAAAAATTCGAGGTCTTTTGGTAAAGGAGGAAACCAGCATATCATCTTCTTCATCAGCATTTTCTGATCTAGTCTATAGTAGTGCATTATCCCACTGTATTATCCCATATGGTACACAAAAAAAGACATCCACTAAATTACAACAAAATTTTGATTTTGTAAATAATATTCAATTGCTCAACAATTGTTGACTATTGAACCGTCTAAATCCAAGGTTTGTTCTCTGTTGATAGTAATATAGATATTTTTACTTACTTTTGTTTTGACATGTTTTGTAATGAATAAGAAAATAGAACTTTAACAACTTACTAACACAAAACGAAAATAAATATTTGGAAATTGACAAGAAAATTGCATAACCCCCTTTGATAAGAACTTTACTGCTAAGAAAATAAGAACTAAAACGAAAAAAATCTGTAAATTTTAATACGCGCTATACTTTCAATGCGTAAAAATTTCAAATTAATTTGTACCCAAATTAGCTTGTATATTCTCTAGTTTCAGTTTGTTATTGATTTAAGTTCGGTGCGGTTGAAAATATTTATAAAATATGAGTCAAGAGGAACGCCGTAATAAGGTCATCGACAAATGGCTCGAAAATACTTCGCGTCCAAACCATTTCATCGCAAAAAATTTAAACATAGCACGCAGTACCGAGGATTCTGTTATTAAACGATATTTGGAGACGTTGACAGTTAAGCGAAAACAGAAAAGTGGAGCACATGATACAAATAGTGGGTATCATCGTTAAGAACCGGACTATGTCATCCAGAGATGTTGCTCGGAAATGTAACACCAACCAAACAATGGTACAAAGATCTAAAAAACGTAACGGCCTAAAAACGCGAAAAAAGCAAAAAATACCAAAAGTTACTGAAAAGCAAACAAAAGTCATAAAAACACGAGCCCGAAAGTTGATCGGTAACAAGAAAGCGTGCATGACGAAACTTACGAGGGGCGTTCAATATATTCTCGGTATCGATATGAAGGAAAATGCGAATTCAATTTAAATTGTTTTTATTTTTCAATATAATCTCCCCTAACATCAATGCATTTGTTACATCTTGAGATAAGCTTTGTTAAACCCTCAAAAAAATAAATTTCCTCTTTCTCTGCAAAATACCCATTTATTGCCGACTTGAGTCGAAAATCTTTTTCCACGAAGACATTTTTTCAAATCCGGAAACAGGAAATATTCACTAGGGGCAAGGTCTGGACTATAGGGTGGGTGTTGGATTTCTTCGAAACCACAATCTCGCGCAGCAGCCTTGGAAACTCGCGCCGTGTGAACAGGAGCGTTGTCATGAAGAAGCAACACACCCGCTGCGAGTTTACCCCGTCTTTTCTTTTTAATTTCCTCCCGCAAATTATGCAAAGTGGAAGCGTAGGATGTGGCGTTGATGGTTTCACCTTTTTTTTGTACTCAATGAGCAAGATTCCCTTTGAGTCCCAAAAAACTGTGGCCATGAGCTTCCCGGCAGACGGAGTGACTTTGAACTTCTTCGGGGGGTCTGTTCCTTTTTTATGCCACTGCATGGACTCTTGTTTGCTTTCAGGGTCATAGTGTTTCGTCCCCAGTAACAATTCGATCCATAACACCGTCCGCGTTCTCACTACACATCTCCAAAAGCTCTCTACAGCATGCGATTCTCACTTTTTTCTGAGGCGCTGTGAGCATTCGTGGCACCCACCTTGCACTGACCTTTGAAAGGTTAAGATGGTCATGAAGAATGGTGTGAATGGTACCAATTGAAAGCTTGGTGATCTCTGCCATCATTTTCACCTTTATTCGGGCATCCTCGAGTTCTTTGATGCTTTCTCCCGTACAAGCAGTAGCCGGGGCGCCGGAGCGAGGGTCGTCTTCAATGCCCTCTCTGCCTCTCTTGAAATCACTTGACCACTTTTGCACAGTTGATAATGAAGGTGCGGAACCCTGGTAAACAGCCACCATCTCTTCATGAATAGTTTTTTGACTTTTTCCTTGCTTAGTGAGAAATTTAATTACAGCGCGATGCTCAATTTTCACCATCATCGTCTCAGTTGCCATTATGATTCTGTTTAACTAAAGATAAAACGCGAATTAATAATCACATTTATATGAAATTTTACATGAATGCACTAAAATATTACAAGTATTACTTGATAAATAAGTCAATTTATATATACAACCACAGCTTCACCCCGATACCGAGAATATGTTGAACGCCCCTCGTATGTCAAAGCCGACTTTACTACTCTTCCTGGTGCGCAGTTTTACAACTCGTTTAAAGCTGAGATTCTTCCGCAATCAACAACATCGATTGGGATGGAAAAATTCGGGTCAAAATATCTCGTTTGGCAGGCCATTTGCCAATGTGGACACAGAAGCTCATCGTTTATTACAACGGGAACAATCAACGGAGAAGTGTACATTAACGAGTGTCTAAAAAAAACGGTTGATTCTTTTCTTAAACAAACACGAGGGTTCAACATTATTTTGGCCAGATTTAGCTTCAGCTCACTATTCTCATGCGACGTTGAGCTGTCTTGTTGCTAAAAATGTCGACTTTGTCCCAAAAGACATGAATCCACCCAATGTTCTACAGTGCCCTCCCATTGAAAGGTATTGGGCTTTGGTCAAAGCTAAATTGAGGAAAATTGAGCAGTGTGCAAAGGACGTAAAAGATTTTAGTGTTAAATGGAAAAGAGCGTCCAAAAAGATCACGGATGTAACTGTCACCAACCTTATGAAGGACATTCGAAAGAAGTTGAGGAAAGAATAGGAACCAAACAATTTTTTTTATTTTTTGTAATTGTGAATTAATTTAATAAAAACAGAGTTTTAAAGCAAATAAGAAAAATTTACATGAATTATGAAAATATTTTTTCTTTTTTGCTTTGAAGTTTCCAAATTTTATTCGTTTCACTCCTTAATTAATTCAAAAACTGAGTTTAAGAGACATATTTTTTTCATGAGATGTACCGTATACGGTACAGTGGGATAATCCGGGTTAAGATTGTTTGAAACAAATCGGAGCAAAACTAACTAAAATATAGAACTTTAAGCGTTCGTTGCTCCATGTTTAATATTGGACTTTTTGCTATACGAAACTTTAAGGCGATTTTCTGACACTTGTCATTTTTGAAGCCGGTGAACGGTTTAAATCAAAATCTACTCGACCAATTCTCTTGAAATTTAGTATACTACATACTTCCTAACATAAATGACCAGGTATCCCTGGGAGATTTTTTTTTGTTTTTCGTAATTATTCATTTTACAATAACAAATTGCCCCAGTTTTTAGGTGAAAATCGGTGTTTTCACTTCAAAGTGTCACCAAAAATTAAAAAATCGAAAAAATCAAATTTCTCACAGGGATACCTTGGGAAAACGATTATCTAATGATAGCATATTGATTTTTTGATTTCAGATAATCCAATCATGAGTTATACTGTTCACCGGCGGACAACATTTTTTCGAGGCGCCTCCGAAGATTTGCTGCCTTTGGCTTAATTATTAATATTTTGCTTTTCACATTACTATAATGTCAAATTCAATTACAACAAAAAATAAAAACAAAAAAATTCAACAATGACTTATGACGTAAACTTTGAGCATTTTTGCTTGAATCTTAGATTTGCGATTGGTTTATTAGATAAATAAGCAGCTAAGATATCTTATGTAGAATTAAGGACTGGCATTACTGTTGATTCGAAGAAATTTATAATAAAAAATAATTAATTCAGGATTACCTGAATGTTTATGGGATTTACAATGCTTTAAGTCACATTGTTAGGGTGATGGAAAGGGAACGAAGATAGTTCAGAGTAGAACGGGAGTATTTCTTATATATGTGCATATTATGGTTGAGCTCCTTGCATGCCACATGCTGCTGGAAATACACTTAAAGGTAACTTATTCCAACAGCAATTAGTGTGATGTAGTATGTAAATGTAGAAGTGTCAATGCCGATTGTTCAAATTAAAGGTCGGTATTGATTGCCGCTCTCGTGCCGCTCAATGCTAAATATTTCGAATGAAAATTGCTTGTGAAACTAAAGATAAATCATAACAAAGCATCCTGCTTTATGTTGGGGATTAAAGCTTTTTCTAATCAATAGTCCCTTTTTATATACTAAGTACAGTACAGATAACACTCTTAATCTTGGCACCCAATGTGCCAAGTTTGTCCAATGTGGAAAACACAGATTTGAAGGAACTAAAGGGGCTAAAACATTACATTTCTGCATTTCGTAGCATATTTAACAACAGAATTTATACTAGATGGAGTGAAAAGTGACTGCCAGAATGCGCTACTACTGCAAAAAAAGGTTATGGTGCCTTGAAGTCCGTTCATATTTAGGCAGACATGCCAAATTTCAGTGCGATACTGTCTTTAGTTTTGTTCTGACAGCTGATTGTTGTTGACGTGTTTGGCAACATGTTAAGTATGGACAAAAACGATTTGATTTTCGTTCTCTCATAAAACATTATTTTTTGAGAGGCAAAACGGCGAAGGAAACAAAAGAAAAGTTGAATAAATATTATGGGGCTAATGCTCCGTCAGATTACACCGTCAAATATTGGTTTCGAAAGTTTCGTGGTGGCCGCAACTCCACTACCGATCAAGTCCGCAGCGGCAGACCCTCCGATGCAGTTACAGAGGACAATGTCAAAAAAAATACATGAAATGGTGTTGGCTGACCGGAAAGTGAAGGTGCGCGAGCTAGCAAATACCACAAAGATTAGTACTGAATGCACACGCCATATTTTGGGCAATATCCGCTGGGTGCCGCGAATGCTCACTCCTGACCAAAAACACGAACGCGAGAGCAATTCGAAAGAGTGTTTGGACTTGCTGATACGGAATCGTGCAAAAGTCCGCACGATTGGTTACTAGACTTGGATCCCTCGGACTATTATCTCTCCCCAAACCTCAAAAGATGGCTCATCAATAAAAAATTCAGCTCACGCGAGCAAATCATCGACGCCACGGAGGAGTATTTTGCAGACCTTCCGGAAAATTGCTTTTCGGATGGGATCAAGAAGTTGGAAAATCGCTGAAATAAGTATATCAAACTAAAAGGGGACTATATTGAATAATATAAAAAAACATTTTAAAAAAAAATGTTTTAATACCCAAGGAGGTCACTTTTCACTCCATCTAGTAATTGTCTGATTACGAATTTACACGCGTAGTAATCGTAATATCCTCTCTGAAGCTAGACTGTTGACATCCTTATACTAATTTAAATGTAGGCAGGTCTATGAAATTTGTGATACTGTTGTCAACGCAACAGTGGGGTGACATTAAAAATATGTCTAGAGCAAGAACAAGTTCTCCATTAACCCCTTTAGTGTTCACAGGAATATAAAATGTCCTATATAAGACAGCAGGTATAACGAAAAGTACCGAGACTGAGACTGATACATTGATGGCGACTCTAATAACATATTATTCACACGATTTTTAGTTAGTGAAAGTGAGTGAGATAGCTGACATCGTAACGTTATCGGTAACCACCTGTTATGTACCTATCAGATAATTTCCGATTAGTCTTAAAAGAAGAGAATTCGAATCAATCCTTTTGAGCTTCAGTAGTTGGTCCTATATGTCTTATTTATATTATTACTCTTAGTAAAAATGATCTTCGTAAGTCCCTCGGGCCACTGTTGAGTCGGGTCCAGACTACTGGCGTCTCCTGCAAAGATGTTTAAAAGGTTTCCATAGATGATCTCGAAAGCAAGCACTTGCTTGATTAACACATACGAACAGTACAAAAATAACGAATCGGTCAACCGATTTGCCAAGTGATTCGGTAACAAGTACTGGGTCGATTAATCAATACACTAGAACAATACGAATCAACCAACCGATTTATGAAGCGAACAAAACTGTCGAATAAAAATGAATAAACTAATCTGAACAACCACTTTTAAATTATTCTTAAATGTTTATTCGTCAATACACTTAACTTCACTCAATTTCCTATCGATACCCCTAATTATAATTTATTCCCGCCGATATCATCAAAAATATGAATATCCTGATGTCGTATCTGGGTCGTCTTCCTGTTGTTATATGAGATCGTTTTCCTGCTGACCGGATATTATTGCGAACCACATAAAAATATACTGTATTGAAGGTTTTATAAATGATGTGCAGAATCTTTCTGTAAGATCTCATCCATCGAAGTGACATAACCCGCAAATTTACGTATTGCAGATTTGTTATAAGGCAGACTCTGGTAAAACATTTATCATTTCAGAATATGGGGGGACTTTGGGGCAATTTCTCTTCTTCTTGTTTTAGTAATCGTTAAAATATGTAAAGCGTATAATTACATCTAATGCTATTGTAACGCTTGTGAGGTTGGTTAAATTTGTGCACCTTAGAACCGTTATACAGGCCACTCTTTATTGGATCAGCTCATTTTACTAAGCCAAGAGTTTGCTGATCTATTCGCATTGAAGTGATCCAATTATTTATTTTTCGGCACTTATTTTACCAAATAAGTGGAATTTTCACGGCATTTAACGCAGTCCACACTGATTCTATGTACATCTTACTTAGTTACTTAAGGTGGCGCTACAGCCCAGTTGACATGGGCCTCAACCAACAAGTGTCTCCAGCCTGGTCAATCTTTAACCAGCTGCGTTCAGTTTCGCACGCTAAGTTAGTTGAGATCCCCTTCCACTTTCGTGCGGCTTAATTCGCGGTCTCCCTCCACTGCGCTGTGCCCAAGGGCGGATTCGAAAATTTTTCGGACCTGAGCATTGGTATCCATCCGCTCTACATGACTCAGTCACCTCAGTCGTTGGACCTCCACTCTTCTGGCTACCTGACAGCGGTATTTGGTTTGTCAATAGGCTTCGGTTCGGGGTTTGCGTTCGTAGCATGTTCCTTTTACCTTTTGGTAAAACTTCCGAATCTCATCCGTCGATCGCAATATGGTCAACCTAGTTCGCGGTTGATTGATCAGCAGTTCTCCAAGTCCCCTTATGAATATTGAGATGTGAGAATTGTGTTATTACTCTGGGGTTCGGTATGTGACTGACTCTTTATTTTAGTGCTCATATAGAAATACATACATATATAACATCTTCATTTTTAATTTATCATTAATTCATAAATTTACTTAGAGCTCGGAAATTTATCTGTTATTTAATAATAAAAAGAAAACTTATATTAGAGTATAAAGCAAAAGTTAATATTAAAATAAAAGCCTTTATCCATCCTTTCCGAATATGCTGGTACATTTTTTCTTCCTGTAAAAACGTCTGCCTTAATTTTGGGCTGCGATCGTAGTACTTTCTTGATGTTTGGTATTACTTTCGGTTCAAAAACATTCGTTTTAGCTGGTAAACGTGTTCTAGTTTTTCTGCTGATCAATAACTTTACGGGTGAATGTCAACTTCGGTTAATGGGGTATTTCTGTATTCCAGTAGCGCAATCCAGAGTTTCTTTGTGCTTTCAACTGTTTTTTTATCAGAGTTTTTGCAATGCCAGATTTGTTGACAAAATTTTGTGAATTCACCCGAATTGAACGGCATATTATCCAATAGAATTTCAATTGCAATCCCATGGTTTGAAAAACAAATTTAGCTTGCTCATGTATTCACAAGCTGTTTTGATCGGATTGGTATTATGTCCTAGTATCGGGAGTAGAAATCTGGGACAATTAGATATGTTTTGAGCCCATACTCACAAATGTCCATCCTTAACTTACTATATGGTAGCTCCGGCACCTTGTGCGATATCATTGGCTCTATCACATTAGATGACGATGGCACACAGAGCACTTAAATATCATATTTTCAACATCATCGTCTATTTTAGGCTAGTATACTAAGAGGGCTCTTTTTGGTTTTCTCAATTTCCAAGTGCGAAGGGTGGAATTGTTTTAATGTAAGCTATCGTAAGATTAGCGAGGCAATAAGTCTGTCGTTCAGGAGTCTCCAGTAAAATTTTAGTTCTTCAGATAAACACTACTTTTCAAGTGGCCATCGATCCAGTAAAACGTTCTTCAATTCTACTAAATACTTATCATTTTTCAGTTCTCTTCGAAAAGTTTCAAGACGCTCACCAGGAATGATACAATAGGTCCCTTTTTGAATGCACGAATTCATTTAAATCTTCTATTTCTTACATATGATCATCTTTGTCAAAATAACCAGATAGAAAATCTGCAATATAAAGATATTTTCCGGGAACTCGAATTAATTTTAATTCACATTTTACCAAATTCAATTTCAATCGTTGGAGCCTTACGGAGGGAATCTTGCAAAAATCTTTTTTCATGATCACTTTTAACTGTCACTTTACGACCAAATATTGCAATTGCCGAAAAGAGGCAGCTAGTGTCTGAAAACAAGTTTTCGAGAAAAAAAAATGATGTTTTAAAATTATTTTATTTTGCAGTGTTTTTTCTCAATTTTTTTATATTTCAAGTTACATTTGTATATTTTTATGGTATAAAAAAAATTCTGTGACAAATCTAACCTATTCTACGTTATTCTACATGCTTCTAAGTACCCAAATCCACTCTGAAGTGAAAACCCATATTTTGATACAATAGGTCCCTTTTTTCGGCGAATGTCACATATATTATGTAATAGTGGAATTTCCGACATGCATATACAACAGCTAATAATTCTTTCTCAATTTGTGAGTAGTTTACTTCAACGTCCGTGAGGCTCCTTGACATAAACACTATAGGCTTGCCGTTCTGCCTAACTCAACAACCAATACCAAATTTCGATCAACCTCTTTCTATTGTTATTTCCTGTTTTTCGTTGAATATCTGTAGGGTGGGTGCATTAGCAATCATCTTTTTGAATAACTCCAAATATTTATCATGTACAGTTCTCTAATTGGTTGTGAAATTTTTGCTAAATTTTGTATATAATCTCTGTAATCCAAAAAGCTTTCGCAATTCTTTTTTTGGATTTTCAACCTTAAAGATGGCCTTTACTCTATCGATCCACAACACGTTGTAAAATGCAACCATGTTCTTCAATGGTATCAGATGCAATTAAAATGTCATCAATAATTACAATCACATTTGGAATATCCTCGAAATTTAGCTCATTATATTTTTGAAAAACCTCTGGACTAATCTGGATACCGTATGGCAAGGCAAGCGCTTGAAACGATAACAATCACATGGTGCATTACATATACAGATTTCACTTGCAATTTGACTCAAGCCAATTTACCAAAAGCCTTCTTTAAAGTCAAGCACAGTGAAATATTTTTGTTAACAAGACCGATATGGATTCAAATGAGGGGATTACATGGTTTTCTGACAATTTTAGCAAATTTGAATCACGTTCTACAGGTTCATCATGTTGTTCAATTACGTTTTGGCCCGATCATGTCCTGAAGTTCCTTTTTTACACGATCTACCAATGACAGAAGAATCCTTTGTGCCTGTTTTACCATTGGAATTGAATTGTGTTACAGCTTGCTTTCAAATTTTTTTACGAGTTTTATAAATTTTTGCTTTGCTGAACCGTTGGCTGAATAAATCCACTTGATAAGGTTCAAACGGTCACATGCTTCTAGCTCCAAAAGCGGCTCATAGACTGTATTGATTACAGTAAATTTTAATAAAGCTATTTCATTTCGGCACATGATAACACATTCAACAGTTCCCTTGTATGCCAAATCCGTTTCACCATAGCATTGAGGTGGCATATCACTTTTTTTTTGTAACGATATTATACATGTATTTTATGAATCTGTACGGTAGGACGCTCACATCGGCGCCCGTATCCAATTTAAAATTAATCAAACAATTATTAACACAAGTTTGTTCATACCACCTCTTTCCGTCTACAGCGCGCACAGGAATATTATGCAAAACTATTTCATCGTCTTGTGGCACAGTATCACACTCTCTAATTTCGCGAACCTTAGACGCAAAGCAAGCAACACTAAAATGGTTAAATTGTCCACAGTTATTACAAATTTGGATCGCCTTAACAACACTTTCGTAATTTTTTTTTTTTCCTCGGTCAAACACGTGTTGAAGATTTCAATTGTTTCAAGGCCGAACGCATTAGAAATATACCAACCTTTTGTGGATCTCTCCTATCCTCGAATCCAGTCGCAACAACAAAAATATTAAAATTTTTTGTAAATACCCGCTAATTTTCCGCCACATTTCCACATAATTTTAATATTTCTGGCTTCACACATTAAAATTACTAGCAACACTTCACCTGTAGCCTTCCATTTTGTCTTCTTCTTGCGCCATTTATTATTACTCTGACTCTTTAGTGTGAAATCTTCGTCGTCCTTCGTTGCCTTCTCATACGCAGCTGACTGAGGTAAAGAAAAAAAAGAATAGGAACAAAAACCTCTTCAATTTCACCAGCAACACCACCTTTATGATTTAACGAATAGTGTGGAATAGAACATTTAAAATCCAATAAGAAACGAGAAACAACAGAATTTTGAATTCACACAAAAGATATCTCAGCCACGACTAACATACAAAACTGTGTCTGGTCTCAATGGACCTCTGGTCATCTTGGATGAGGTGAAATTCCCTAGTTTACCGAAATTGTGCAACTTCGTTCGAATGATGGCGCCATACGTTCGGGATAGGTTCTTGAAGTGAACGGCTCCAAAGCAGTCGTTCAGGTGTTTGAGGGTACATCGGGTATTGATGACAAGGACACACTTTGCGACTTCACTGGTGATATTTTACGTACACCTATATCAGAAGATATGTTGGAACGTCAACGGCTCTGGCAAGCCCATAGACAAAGAACCCCCAATTTTACCAGAAGATTTCATTGATATCCAAGGTCAATCCATTAACCCATGGTCAGGTAGTTACCCCGAGGAAATGATCCGTGAAGAAGTACCCGGTCGTCTTGGTTTCTTCGGTTATATGAACACAGATTTGGCTACAATTTATGAACGTGCCGGACATGTTGAGGGTCGTAACACTTCCATTACACAGATTCCCATTCTTACTATGCCTAACGACGATAATACCCGTCCAATTCCAAATTTAATGAGTTATATTACTGAGGGACAAATCTATGCTTATCGTCAGATGCACAACAGACAAATCTATCCACCAGTAAACGTGTTGCCAACGGTGAAGGCATGACCAGGAAAGATCACTCTGATGTATCAAATCAGCTGTATGATTGTTCCACCATCGGTAAGAATGTGCAAGCCATGAAAGCTGTCGTCGATGAGGAAACTCTCACCCCTGATAATTTGTTGTACTTGGAGTTCTTGGGCAAGTTCGAAAAGAACTTTATCTTTCAGAGTAATTATAAAACCACACAGTATTTGAGTCGCTCGACATCGGCTGGCAGTTGCGGCGTATCTTCCCCAAGGAAATGAAGATGAAATGGCAGCGAATTCCAGCTTCCATCGAAGAGATTTACGCCACTAAGCGCAGCACAATACCAATCCTTCACCATCCAACTAAGAACCATCCTTTTCTTGTTAAAAAGTGCAGTAAAATGCAACATAGGTAAGTCTTATTCTAAAGAAAAATAATAATAATAAAAAAATAACAGAATAGCAAAAAGAAAAACAAAAATGCTATAAAGAAAAATATTATTAAAAAATAACAGCAACACTTATGTTACAATGAAGCCAGAAACCTGTTCTTTATTCCTAAATTTAAATTAAATTATTTATGTCAATATTTTTTGAAAAATTCGCATGCAAACTCAAAATTTTGATAAAAAAAATTAAAAAAAAAATTTAGACACGCTTTATCACATGTGTATGAAAAAAAACAACAAAACTGCAGAATTTTCTACTCATCGTTTCGCATTATTCCAGCATAGATGGTAACCTATTTGCTGTTGGTGTCCATCGCTGCCGTATATAATCAAGTGCCGTTCCTGCTTACTAAATAGAGTATTTAGTTTAGTAAGACCGTGAGACTTGCATGAGCTTAATATATCTTCTCCCACTGCGCTTCTCGTTCCGAAGTCATTTCTTCCATGTCAGTCTTCATGTTCCATTTTCCGATGTGGCCGTTTAAATCTGCACCGATGAAAAGCATTTCCTCCCTTGAAATTCCATTAACTAGATGAGCTATATTATCGATATTAACTATACGAGTATTTAGAGCAATTTTCTTTAACGTGCAGTTGGAAATGCACGCGTATGAGTAATTGGGTTAAAATATAAATTTCTACTACATACTACTAGGTGCATCTATGATAGAAACTACTTGAAGCTGACATTTGAGCAATAATGCAACAGCCATTGAATTGCTGCTGTAGGATTATCGATTATAATACCATCACTGTTCAGTAGAATAGGAGTGTGTTGGCATTAGAATTGATTATGCTATTGATAGCTTTCCATTCTTTTTTAGGGTTACCTTGTGAACTATGTACTAGATAATAAGAGTAAATACCACCCACATTTGATTTCCCTGCAACACATTTTTTTGAAACGACTGATACTGTTAAGTGGATGCTTAGTTTGTTTATGTAGTTTATTTTTAAGTTTTATTTTTTTAAGCATAGTATGGTTTATCCACGGCTTCAATCGTCCTTCTGATTTTCTAATCCCATATCTATAGCTGAAAGTTGTTATATGAATTTGTAAAGTTTCTACAAAAAAATTAAACGCTATAAAGACAATACGTAGTTTATTATTTAAAAAATTAAACCTAATATTTTTTAAAGTAGGTGAAGACATAGTTTTCCACTTCATATTTCTTAAGCTACTGAATTCCAGTCATGGAATGATCTGTAACGTGTAGATCGAGGTTAACATCAGCATATTGAATTATAGAAATTTTCTTAAAAACACCACAGACCATGATCTTGACAACTATTTGGGTTCATTTATGTGGGAAGTAAGATTGTGCTCAGCTGAGACAAGTCTGAAACTGTTGATTAAGTTAAATTATAATACACAAAATAGTGAGATTTTTTGCTTTTAAGATATTTAAGAAAACAGAAAATTCAGTTACAAATTATTGCGAAACATGCGAATGTAGTTTATGTGCATACACATTGATCAAGTAAGGCCCCTGGTGATGCTGAATCGCCGAATAACTGTCAAAGAACTTGCTAACGATCACTTGATCAATGAGAACCTCATTTTTGTATGTTGAGGGCCTTCAAGACCGTGTTTCACTTTCCACCGATGAGCGGCCATCTCTAAATAGGTTGAATCAGTTCTTTATCCCTGTGGTGCATAACGCTCTTTTAATTTTGCGGATTGTTTCCATTCGAGAATCTCCAAGCTTTGAACAAAATTTGATGCAGTAAGGGTACTCAAATTCTTCAGCCATTATCTCCCAAAATAAGATCCGACGGCCGTTACTCTTATCCTCGAGATGGTGTCACCATCTATATACCCACGGGGAGACAAGCAGCCATTAAAGCATTCGGCTCTAATCTCATTGACTCCACATCAGTAATGCACTGCTTCAATACGAGATGTGTTTAGAAAATAACGGGAATTTTTAAATTTCGCGGGTTTGGAGAGTCCGATTGTCAATTTTTTTTTGTTATTATGTTTGTATACATGCCCCTGAAGTATGATAAAATCTCAGCTGTATTCATTGTTTACTTTGTCTGTGGCAGCCGCTAATGCTAGACGTGGTTTTACGAGCTCGGCGATTTTCGTTTGTTAAAAGAAATGAATCAAAGAATTTGTATCAATTTTTGGGTAAAAAATTAAATAGAGTGTAACAAAGTGTGTGAAATGTTAACAAAGGCCTATGGTGAGTTTGCTATTAGTAAAACAAGAGTTTACGAGTGGTATAAGCATTTCCAAGATGGCCGAATCACAATCAGAGAAATCGCTGATGATGTTAGCATATCGATTGGCTCATGCCATGAAATTTTTTTAGAATGTTTTGGGTATTTTGAACTTTGAACAAAAACAGCGGCAAATGGGCAGAAGTCAACGACGATGCTGAATTACTGAAACGTGTTATAACAGGGACGAAACATGGGTTTACGGACATGACGTCGAAACTAAGACAAATCATCCCAGTGGAGGCATTCTGGCTCGCCAAGACCGAAAAAGATGACATTAAAAGCGCATCGCTGAATGAGCAAAAGGCTATCCCAAAGATTGAGTTTGAGAAGTGTTTCGAGGATTGGAAGAAGCGCTGGCACAAGTGCATAATATCTAATGGGGGCTATTTTGAAGGCGACAATATTAGTGTAGACGAATAAATAAATATTTTTTTCAAGAAACTAAAATTCCTGTTATTTTCTGACACACAAGATCTCTCCCATAAAAATATATTAAGACTTTTTTGGGTGCCTGGCCATATAGGTATTGACGGAAATGCAACGGCTAGAAATGGTTCATTCTTTCATCGCCCCGGAACTATTCTGTAATATCTCGAAGTCAGCAATTAACAAAATTTGTACTCGTATATCCGTGAGGAACTAGAGGAAAATGTCTTTTTACTTTTCGACGTACCCAAGGTTGCCGTATGAGTGCGTATGACAGCGGCCCCCAATTTCGCTGGAGGGAGCTTAAAGCTGTCTGCAACTCTTATGAGTCACAATTTAGGTTCACGGCCCACTACCATCCGCAGGCGAATCCTATAATAATTAAGACAACGCTCAGAGAATATGTGTCGGAGAATCACCGAGGTTGGGATTCGTAGTTGGCGAAAGTAAGCCCCCAAATGGGGCTGTTTTTTCTTGATTTCATCTTTCAAACGCTGCAATAAGTTTGCATAATACACGCCGTTGATTGTGTTTCCTTTCTGAAGGAAAGGAAATGAAAATTATCCTACGCGCATCCCAAAAAACTGATCCCATGACCTTGCCTGCAGATGGAACTGTCTTCGCCTTGTTTGGAGCCGATTCTGCCCTTTGAGTCCATTGTTTTGTGTTGCAGGCTAGACCAAAGGGACAGGTCATTGACTTTCCCGTAGGCAAAATAGAAATTGCGTTTCCCGTCGGCAAAAGTGCATGTGCATTGTGCATTCTGTGTTTCGGTACATCGATGAACCACCGGTGAACAGCGGGCGACAACCGTAATCCTGTGGGGCATTTATCACAGTTGCATGTTTTCATGCAAGAGATGATTGGAAGAAGAAGTCAGTTCAATTTGTACCACCAGCGAGCACGGTCCCTATTGCAAAAAATCACCGACAATAAAAAAAAATTAATTATTAAATTTCATATTAAGTTTTTTGCGTTTTATTTTTCGATAGTTTTTTTTTTTTCTGAAAATGGCTAGTTTCCTCGCGAAGCATATTAGTCCTTCGAGCCGGATTTCGGACAAATTACGGACAGTACGTTTTTTCTTTTAAATAAAATAATCGAGTGAACAGGGGGAAAATACTGGCACCAAGTTTTAAACCAAAAAAAAAACATTCAGTGAGGACAAAACAATCAAAACAGTGGAAAGCTGAGCTGGTGCAATTGTGGACCAACTAAGGAGCCACGCTTATCATCAGGTGTTTGGCATTTCTTTATATAATTATTACATTAAACATTTTACTTCTAAAATAAAATATCATCGTGTGTTGTGTTTTGCTTACCAATAAGGTAAAAATCTCCAAGTTCGAGGAATCGATCCAGATTATCGCTTTAGAAATTGAAGCCGATTATAAGGCGTACATAGTCCTGGACGAAACGAAATCTAATTATATGTACGAGACTCGGTTGAAGAACTTAGAAGAGTCCTTCACGGAAGCCAAGGCACTTCACCAAAAAATAGTGGCAGGGAAGAAGCCAAGGTAAAATATATGGAATCGTTAAAGTTCCATAAACTAAGGAAACTTTTTTATTCATACTCCTCGATTTTGAAGGAGCAACTAAGCAACAATGATAACCCCAATTCGAATCAAATTTTAAATACTTCAGGTTTAGGGTCAAAGGCCACGTCTGTCGAATTAAAGCTTCCCGCCATTAAAATCCCTGCATTCTCTGGGTCATTCCAAATGTGGCCAGAATTTAGAAGTCTGTTCGAAAGTTTGGTTAGGAGAAATTCGTTGCTTTCAGATGTACAAAAGCTTCATCACCTAAAGGCAAATTTAAGCTGTGAAGCAGAGCAGTTGCTTCGAAACACGTCGATAACAGACGGTAATTTCGAATCAGCTGGGCCACGTTAGTGAAGCGATACCAAAATCTAAAATGGTTAAAGGACAATCAATTCAAATTATGATTCGATCAGCCTTATGTGTCACAAGAATCGTCTGACGGAATTCAAGTGCAAGTGCAAATGAAGCAAAACAGGCGCTTGAAAATCTAGGAGTACCAGTAGAGTCATGGGAAGACGTTGTGATATTCCATACAGTTAAGAAATTTCGACTTGTCACTCGAGGTCAGTGACAACATATTGCGTTCTAGAGGATTTCTTGCAAATGATATCACGGAACTTAGCTGTTCCCGGACAATCCTCGTCAAGCATAATTCAAAATAAAAATAAAAGATTCTCTGCAGACAACGTTATATCGCACAATTCCACAATTGCAAAATGCTCCATGTGCCAGGGTTTGCATTCCATCAGAAAGTGTTTCGAATTCAAGGCCGAAGAGGAGACTGGACATAGGAAGGAAAAATCGACTGTGCGCCAACTGTCTGTCTAATGCGCACGATACTCAGAATTGCACGAGCAGATTCACCTGTATCGAGTGCAAACAAAGGCAACATTCGTTACTGCATGTACAAGAGCCAACTAACGCAATTCATGCCACGGAGTCAGCCTTCCGTTCATCCCTCATAGGCCGAAGCATCGATTAATCGATACACATACATACATAACCAAACAAAATCATACCGTTCTTCTGGCTACTCCACTCGTTAAGGTTGTCACACCTGGTGGCCAACCACTGTTGTTGCGAGCGCTCATTGATCCTGGATCATCTCTGAAACTGTGGTACATAGGTTGAAACTCAAGCGGGAAAGGAGCCACGTGAACATCTTGGGCGTGGGAGAAAAAACCACCGGGTAACCAAATACAAGGTCTCCCTCACCACCTTCTCAAACTGTAATCAATATTTTAGCTTGAGTCTTGCTGCTTTGGTATTGCCCAAACTTACAGCTATTCTTCCTTTGCACAATATTCCCTATACAAGCTGGAGCCATATCCAAAATATTGAACTTGCTGACCCCACTTGCTACAAACCCAATAAAATCGACATGTTACTTGGCAGCGACATACATATATCCTTCAATTCTCCTCGATGGTTTAATTAAAGGCCTAATAGGTACTCCAATGGCTCAACAGACAGAACTTGGATGGATTCTATCGGGTGGTATAGTTCCCAGTTCTCAAACAATGATCAATTCCCTGCACATATCAACGGAAAGCCCGGATCTGGAAAAAACTTTAGACAAATTCTGGGAACTGGAGGAAGTGCCAAGGAGAAGAATGCTGACAGCCGAAGAAGAACAACGTGAACTGCATTTTTGCCGAACACATCAGCGTCAAAAACATGGGAAGTACTCAGTGCAACTTCCTTTTAAGGAAGGCAAACATCCCAATTTAGGCTACTCCCACAGATCAGCACTTTTCAGGTACCTGCAACTGGAAAAAAGGTTCCCATCAAATTCTTCTTTCTACAATGAGTATAAAAGAGTTTTAGATGAATACAAGGAGCTAGGGCACAGGACCGAAGTAAAGTGGGAGACATTGAAACATGCCCAACATTACTACGTTCCATGCAGTCGTGAAGGAATCAAATTCCACCACAAAGCTGCGCATTGTCTTTGATGTGTCCTGCAAATCTTCAGATGGAACATAACTGAACGATCATTTGTTGGCCGGCCAACGGCTACAACATGACATCTTCGATCATATTACTTGTTTCAGAAAACATAAGATTGTGTTTGTAGCAGACATCACCAAAGTGTACAGGCATCTGCCTGTTCCGGCTGAAGATGCTGCCTTTCAACTTATTTTGTGCAGAGATGAACAGAGAATCAAAACATACCGCTTAAATACCGTCGCTTTTGGGTCTGCTGCAGCACCGTTTCTAGCATTTCGTACCCTTCAGCAGCTAGCCATAGATGAAAAAGACGACTATCCACTGGCGACAAGGATCGCTACTGAAAACTTCTACGTGGACGACGTCATTCATTTAGCTGACTCAGAAAACGAAGCCTTGGAGATGTAACGTCAATTGATCAGGATGTTGAAGAAAGGGGGTTTTCCATTACGAAAATGGATAAGTAATGGCGAGAGATTATTGGCAGCAGTTACAAAGGAGGAAAGAGAAGTACATCTACCGCTGGCTTTTGATGTAGACAAGACAATAAAAACTCTTGAAATTCAATGGCATCCTGGAAGGGATACATCTTGATTCAAGATCAACCTTCCAGATCCAAAGAAGACAACTAAACGGACAATTCTCTCTGATATTGCTCGCCTTTACGACCCTATGGGATGGATTGCCCCCTGCATCATTGTGGGAAAGATATTGATGCAAGACATCTGGAAAGAGCATCAAGATTTGAATAGTGAACTCCCACCAACAATAATTTCTAGATGGCAGGAATTAAGAACAAAGATAGTAGCTCTCAATGAAATAGAAATTCCTCGCTGTATCAAAATCACACGCCACACACAGTTGGAAGTCCACGGATTCAGCGATGCCTCTGAAAAGGCCTACGCTGCAACTGCATAACTTCGAGCTATCGGTCGAGAAACAACAAAAACCAACCTGCTATTTTCTAAAACCAGAGTTGCACTCCTCAAAAAGAAGTCATTAGCGCGTTTGGAGTTATGCGGAGCTCTACTGCTAGCACACTTAATGGTAAGCAGCATGAAAACCTGCAAAAATATATGCAAGGCCTCAGCAGTTGCAAAGGTCAAACATGATTTCATAAAATCTACGTTCCCCATAAAGTCAGTTTTTCAGCTCTGTGTTCACTTCACTGCTTCCGGTACAAATGAACTTATTGCCAAGTTCTCAACTTTAAATCGTTTGCTACGGGTAACAGCTTACTGTCTACGCTATTTTAACAACTCAAGGAACAAATCAGATGGTTCATGTGGACCGCTTCCAGTGGACGAATTTTTACGAGCCCGAAGGAGATTAATCTCTGTAGTGTAGCATGAATACTTTTCCGAAGAAATTTCGAAACTGTTAAACAAAGAATTAATACCAAAGGGAAGTAAGTTGGCGAAATTGTCCCCAATTATCGACGACGCGGCGATATTGGGAATTGGAGGTCGATTGGAAAATGCAGATTTACCATACTCACAGCGACATCCAATTATATTACCTTCAAATAATGTACTGACCACACTCATTATTCATGATACTCACATGAAAACATTGCACGGCGGTCAACAACTTATGTTAGCAGCAGAATATTGAATTTTTAATCTTAAAACCAAGGTCAAAGGTTGCATTCACAAATGTTTAAAATGTTTTAGATATAAGGCCACGAGGGCGCAACAACAAATGGGTGATTTACCGGCCTCAACAATTAACCAGGCACGCCCATTCCAAACCTCCGGAGTGGATTAAAGGAATGGAGAGGAAGGTGCAACAAAATTGTTAAGGCCTACATTGCAATTTTTGTTTGTTTTTGTACCAAGACTGTGCACCTAGGGTTAGTAAGTGACTATAGCACTGCCGCCTTTGTTGCAGCCTTTAAACGATTTACAGCTCGCCGTGGAATTTTCTCTAACCTTCACGGTGGCTGTGGTACCAACTTTCAAAGAGCAGGAAATGTCCTCAGCCAAGAAAGAGCAGCGCTTTCAAAGCATTGGACGGAAGACATAATTAGAGAACTACAAGCCAATGGAACCGCCTGGCACTTCAATCCACCAGTTGCTCCACATTTTGGCGGGCTGTGGGAGGCAGGTGTGAAATGAAGCACCACTTAAAGCGAATCATGGGCCACTACACACTGACTTTTGAAGAGTATGCGACCGTCTTAGCCCAAATCGAAGCCTGTCTAAACTCGAGACCTTATTGTACAGTCACAGAATTTGTCCATTGAAGATTTGTCCATTTTAACGCCTGGTTCAGCACTAAACACAACACCCGAAAGTACTACTTCCTGAAGAACAAACCCCTACAACGCTTTGGTGCCGCGGCAGAGTCATAGCAACGCATCCTGGGATAGACGGAAAAGTACGGGTCGTTACCATTACAAAATCGAGTACTATATTAAAGCGCCCAGTGACCAAGGTTTGCCACCATGTCATCAAAGACATTCAACCTGGATCAAATTCAAGAATCTGGCTTGTATCTCATCCCGAGGCGCGGTAAGATGTTGCAGGCAGCAACTCATAGACCAAAGGGACAAGTTATTGACTTTCCCGTCGGCAAAACAAAATTTGCGTTTCCCGTCGGAAATTTGCAACAAACAATAAAAAACCATAGCTCACGCATTTACAGTTCACATTTATAGTCTTTGTTGAGGCCGGGGTCAATGACTTGCCGAAACACACAAAACGAAGAATTAGAACAAAACAAAAAGGTAAAAGGCAAAGGCCTGCATGTGCATTGTGCATTGTGTTTCGGTACATCGATGAACCACCGGTGAACTGCGGGTGACAACCGCAATCCTGTGGGGCATTTGTCACAGTTGCATGCTATCATGCAAAAGAAGATTGGAAGAAGAAGTCAGTTCAATTTGTACCACCAGCGAGCACGGTCGCTATTGCAAAAAATCACCGTCGCTTTTACGACAATAAAAAAAAATTAATTATTAAATTTCATATTAAGTTCTTTTGCGTTTATTTTTCGATAGTTTTTTTTCCCTGAAAATCGCTTGTTTACTCGTGAAACCTTTTGACTGTTACTTCGTCTAGGGCGTGAAGTGATGGACCCATGTTTCATCCATGGTTATGAATCGACGCAAAAATTCGGCTTTATTGCTGTGAAACGTCGCCACACACTCGATTGAAACATCATCACGACGCTGTTTTTGTTCCAGTGTGAGTCATCGCGGCATCCATCTTGCGCACAGCTTTCTCATGTTCAATTTTTCAGTCACCATGCGATGTACAATACAATGCTTTTTGAAATGCCTACCATATCTGCTGGTTCACGCCCTTTCAATCCACGGATACCATTTTGTGGATTTTTTTCAACATTTCTGGTGAACTCACCTCACAGCGATGTTTGTCTTGGCAACCCGTACGGCCCTGCTTAAGCTCTGCCACCCAATATTTTACCGTTGTAAACGAAGGAGCAGACTCCCGCAGAGTAGAATCCATTTCAGTTTTGGTGTTGGTTCGATTGAAGGCTTTCAAATGAAAGTATTGTATCACGTAACTATGGCCAATTTTTTCCATATTTCAAAATTCATTGAGAGCGTTCACTATTAACATAGCGTCGTCAAACTTCAAATGTATGCTTTATAGGGTTGGTACTTTCTACAATAGTCATTCTTATTAAAAAAACAACCGCCATCTATACGCCAGGTTGAGTACTTCTGGGTCTACCTTTGTATACAACAAGGGGCGCAATAGAAGCACAAAAATTACTACCAATAACGAAAATACAAAACCGGCAGTAGCCAGAAGCCAGAGGGCAGAAAGACCAGCAACCAAAAGAACAAACATTCAAAATAAATAATTGCAAGGTGTGACACGGTATTGGTTAGTCTCCATTTCCCCAAAACTGAACGCCGATCCACCATAGTAGTTAAGAACCCGCGGTAAAAATTTGCAAAGGCGCTGTACTTGGTTTTGCTAGGGGCGGCGATCCAAAAGATGGCTGGATCGAGATAATAGCGGATCATATCTACCCCTTCTTTCTTTCGTCCAAACACTCCAGCTACCTTTCGATCGAGTTTCTTTTCTCCTTCGCGTTAGTTTTGTTTTGCAAACAATTTTATTAATTCGATGGGTGAAATGTCCCCGGGTGGGGAACAATGTAAACACCGCTTTTCGCAAGTTCCATCAAAATAATCCAATTTTAGAGGAAATAACTATAGCTAGGATCCAAAACTCTCTCAGTGGAGTTCCCAACCATGGTCCCATCAGCAAGTAGCCCACCAACCCCAGACCCCGGAAAACAACCCATATATATCTGTCTCACAGAGGAGAACGACGAGGTTCGGTCGGTGAAGCCCTACGGACAGTAGGGAGACTCACGACGGACCAGGAGCCGACAGGAGGTCCACCAGGAACACCGTTGTCTGAGCCCATAGATAGACGGGAGACTCGCAACGTCTGATGCAGCAGACAGGACGTTTGAAAGTGGGAGCGAACTGCGAGACTGAGGACTTTAGTAAGAATGTGAACATTGGAATGATTGAGAGGCGTAGTTGGATACGGGAGCATACAATTGCTAGTGTTATAGCTAATAACCCAGTACTTGGGTCCGCTATAGCCAAATGAATGAGTGTGTCTGGCGAGAGTTGTGAAAATTAAAAAATAGGGAAGACACTTTGATGACGGAAAGCAAGTATTTTATTTTTTGGTATTTGCGACAAGCAATTTTTCCTTTGCATGTCAAGTTTTATAAAAAGAAGGGTAAATCATAAAATAGAATCGCAAGTTCTTTTTGCTTTGGCGATATAGAACGGAGAAGAGTTTGCAACAAAGGCCAAAGGAGAAGGGAACGAGGAAGAGGATTGGGCAGGATTAGCTGGACGAAAGAACCGAAAGAACTGTATCAGAAAGGGGCACAGCACAGCCAGGAAAAGTTAAGTATAGTGCAGTGCAGCGCAGTAGCGAAAAAGCGTTTTTGAATTGTGTAATTACGACTTCGGTAGGCCGTGCATACGTAGAACTCTCGAGAATAGCCGAGACACGCGACCCGCTAGAGAAAGCGTGTTTCTGTCCGTGTACCGCTAAACGAATCAGCTTACAAAAAGAAGCTAATGGTTAAATTCAGTTTTTTTTTATTTTTCTTTGCTCGTCCTTTGCTTCGGGGAAGATTTACCTTTTTTGACTTTGTCCTTTTTTTCTTCTCAAGTCGTGACGCGTTCGTGATTCCTCAAAGATCACGCGCCGCTCAGCTTAGTTTTCTTTTACCAAGGTCTACCTGCCATTAAAGCACTACCTGGAAGAACCCACATCTAGAATAGGTGGATTCCAGTTATCTTTGATTCGTGGCAACTTTAACAGTTCCCGAGGATTAACCATAACACTAAGAAATAGAGAGCTCGGCAGGGCATTCCATAAGCGAGTTGTACGGCTTAGGAACGGATCACGATATTTTAGAGTACGCCCGGAAGTGGGCTTGAGGGTGTTAAAAGTTTGAAGGGTAGGAAAGTTACTGGCGATATCTATGGAGCACTGTTGATGGAAATAGCAATAAAATAATGTGAGATACAAAAAATTACGTCGGTGTTTGAGGTTGCCCATTGTCTGAGTGATATTATTATCACCTATGAGTCTTATCGCACGGTTTTGAATCTTATCTAGCGGGTGCAGAGAAATTACATTTCGCAGAATTTTTGACGACGTCGAATATGTGGTCATTCCAATGTAAGTTGCCATTGACACACATAACGAAAATTTAAAGTTTTTCGGTTTCAACGACGCAAGTACCATTCTTGCATAATGGCTGGGTATTTAAATTTCGCTGTAACGACAGGATTGTGTTTTGGAAGCATTAAATTATACTGTGTTGGAGAATCCCCATTTAGTGATGCTGTTTATATCGGAATTTAATGAGCTTAGCATACGCTGCCGGTCCCGTTTTAAAACCGAAAAACAGAGACGTAAGTCCGCGAACGAATATGAAAAGCAGAGAGTTCTGTCATCAGCAAAGAAATAGTAAGTACTCTTGCTACTACACAAGTGCGAAAGTGGATTCTTCCCATTGAAGATTCGACGCACTCAAATATAGACGGAGACAAAGCACAATTTGGAAGAATTGAGCTGGCCGCAAAGGGTGCAGCAAGCACATTGGCCTCATTCAAGAAGCTGACAGCTGGAATGTCATTATCAATGGAGTTGGGATGGAGGATGAAGCAGAATTACTAATATTTTTGATGAACGACCATTATAGTATGCTTTGTCTCAGTTTTTGGTCGTATTGAAATTTCGCATGCTTAAGAAAGACAATGCAAGTTCCTGACTTGTTTGAACTTTTTCCGGTTTTCCTCTATCGGGTTGGTCTTGAAGGACCAAAGAAACATTTTTATTACCCTAACAACTTCTTTACAGCTCAAGTACGAGGGGCGTTCAATATATTCTCGGTATCGATATGAAGGCAAATGCGAATTTAATTTAAATTGTTTTTATTTTTCAATATAATCTCCCCTAACATCAATGCATTTGTTACATCTTGAGATAAGCTTTTTTAAACCCTCAAAAAAATAAATTTCCTCTTTCTCTGCAAAATACCCATTTATTGCCGACTTGAGTCGAAAATCTTTTTCCACGAAGACATTTTTTCAAATCCGGAAACAGGAAATAATCACTAGGGGCAAGGTCTGGACTATAGGGTGGGTGTTGGATTTCTTCGAAACTACAATCTCGCGCAGCAGCCTTGGAAAGTCGCGCCGTGTGAACAGGAGCGTTGTCATGAAGAAGCAACACACCCGCTGCGAGTTTACCCCGTCTTTTCTTTTTAATTTCCTCCCGCAAATTATGCAAAGTGGAAGCGTAGGATGTGGCGTTGATGGTTTCACCTTTTTTTTGTACTCAATGAGCAAGATTCCCTTTGAGTCTCAAAAAACTGTGGCCACGAGCTTCCCGGCAGACGGAGTGACTTTGAACTTCTTCGGGGGGTCTGTTCCTTTTTTATGCCACTGCATGGACTGTTGTTTGCTTTCAGGGTCATAGTGGTGGACCCATGTTTCGTCCCCAGTAACAATTCGATCCATAACACCGTCCGCGTTCTCACTACACATCTCCAAAAGCTCTCTACAGCATGCGATTCTCACTTTTTTCTGAGGCGCTGTGAGCATTCGTGGCACCCACCTTGCACTGACCTTTGAAAGGTTAAGATGGTCATGAAGAATGGTGTGAATGGTACCAATTGAAAGCTTGGTGATCTCTGCCATCATTTTCACCTTTATTCGGGCATCCTCAAGAACAAGTTTTTCGACTTCTTTGATGCTTTCTCCCGTACAAGCAGTAGCCGGGGCGCCGGAGCGGGGGTCGTCTTCAATGCCCTCTCTGCCTCTCTTGAAATCACTTGACCACTTTTGCACAGTTGATAATGAAGGTGCGGAACCCTGGTAAACAGCCACCATCTCTTCATGAATAGTTTTTTGACTTTTTCCTTGCTTAGTGAGAAATTTAATTACAGCGCGATGCTCAATTTTCACCATCATCGTCTCAGTTGCCATTATGATTCTGTTTAACTAAAGATAAAACGCGAATTAATAATTACATTTATATGAAATTTTACATGAATGCACTAAAATAGTATTACTTGATAAATAAGTCAATTTATATATACAACTACAGCTTCACCCCGATACCGAGAATATGTTGAACGCCCCTCGTAGTACCACGTCTTTTCTTTTGGTTTGATACTCTTCATCCAATGAGGAATAAAGGATCTCATTCCAAAGAGAATAGTGTATGTGATCATATCAGCAGCGGCATACACGTCATTATCGAGGAAATCTAACGGCCAGTTAAAATTCCTAAAGAAGGTGTTATGTCCGCTCCAATTGGCTTTCTCGTATTGTCACACCGTTCTTTCTTCCAGGGTATTGGTGACATGACTATCAACGTCGGGTATTCGTGTGGATTCATTTACAAGTTGGGTCAAGTTGTTTTCCGAAGCGAAGATCTCAACCCACTGTCCGTCGGGTGTTGCCTGTCAAGAATGCCGAAGCCAGCCAGAATTGTGCATATTAAAATAGCCCGTAATCACGATTTCAGTATGAGGGATACAATTCTTTGAAAGGAGTCAGACAGCGCATCAAACTCGTGGAAGGTCGAGTTGCTGTCCAGTTTGGGGCTTCTGTAAATAAAGCAGTAGTGGATAATTTGCTTACGGAGATGGAATTTTAACCTCATGAAATTGATTGGAACAAGGATTACATTGTGGTGGAATTTCTTAAGCTACATCACTTTGTACGTAAATTGCGAAACCGGGGTGAGAAAAGAATAATGTCACTAGTTCATAGCCAGGTAACTTCAGATCAGAGTCATCTGAGAGGTAAGGGCGGGGATCTACCTGTGTTTCATTAAGTGCCAAAACACGTGGTCTGTATTTACAGATGCGGACATACGCAGAAAAGTGATTACTTTTTAGCCTGCGAATATTTGTTATGTCAACTCTAAAATCCCGAGCCATTATAAAAAACAAACACAGCAAACACAAACACGGACGATATTAAGCAAAGCTGTGAACTAAAAATTTAGAGTTGGTTTACCCATCAAATTGTTTTAGGTGTTATGCCTTTACAACAATAGGAAGCAGCACACCAACAAAATACATGCCCACAGCTCGCTATCAGTCGGTTGCTACATACATTGCCGTATTACATTGTCATATAGCGCGGGCAGTGACTGAGTGCTAGAACAGTATGACCAGAGACAGGAAAGTTGGGATGCCCGCACTGTGTACGTTGATAGCACTGCACTCGTTTTTTTTTGTTATTTGTTCACTCGCGTGCGCAGTTAATTGCAAATTATTTGGCCACGGTTATTTTTTTTTTTTACACGAGGAACGAATTTCATGAACCCTGATCTTCAACATGCCACCATGCCATTTGACCATCTCATGGGCTATCGATCCATTATATTATTTTCCGATATGATTCAAACAAATCAGCCTATTTACATTTCAATAAGAAACATTTATCACGTCTTATATTGTAGATCTCGACGAATCACCAACCCTCGTTACTCATACCTAGCAATTGAGGAACAATTTTTCATAATGTTTATCCGCCTGCTAAGTTCCTTATCACGGCATGTCCAGTCTTGTGGTCTTGTGCCACCAGGAGGTTTAGGAATAAACTTAAGTCCTCCTTCCTGAACAATAACACCTAACTTTAGGGTGAGAGACTGAATCCATGGTATACCAAAGCGACAGCAAAGCACGTAGGAGGAAGTGTAGTGGTCTGGGGTTGTCTCCCTGGTCAAGGCCCAATTCATAAAATTGGCGGCATAATGGATCGTTTTGTGTACAAGGATACACTCCAAAGCGTGATGGTGCCCCATGCAGAACAGAAAATGCCATTAAAATGGATCTTTCAACACGACAACGATGCGAAGCAAACCCCTAAGGTGGTAAGAGAGTCGCTATCTCTCACTAAAGTTGAGGTCACGAGTTGGCCTTCTCAATCCCAAGATTAAGCGCGATAGCTGCCGAAATAAGTAGTCCCTTTTCGTCTAAATTAAAAAGCATTCCTGTAACTATTTTAAACAATATAATTGGTTCTAATATTAACAAAACGATTTTTTTGAATTTTTAGTTCTTTTCATGTGCTGAAATTTTTAAAGAATTTTTACTCTTCTTTTAATATTTTTGTTTCTAAAAGTCTAGTACAATTCAGTTTTTGTCTATAAGGTAGTACAGCCATTTCTGTTTGAATAAAACGAAAAGTATTGAAATACCTTCAATGCAAAGTTATTGAGCAAAATGTCTACTCGCACAATTCCGTACTACAGTTTTGTCCGACACTGTACATCCATACAAACATAAACACGGACAAATATCGACGATTAGTATTACACTTCATAGAAGTTGTATCTTCCGACGGATTGCTGCGGTAAATTTTCCCGCAACAAGTTTGGATCTCCTTTCTTGCAATTCCCTTCGGTCCCTCTTTTCGTTGAGTTGGACTACCGAGCTCTGGCGAAGGTGGAGGCAGCCATGGTCCCATCAGCCAGTGGCTCACCAACCCCAGACCTCGCAAAACAACCCACATAGGTCTCACGGCCGGTTCTCTCCGCAAAGGAGAACACGGAGACTTGGTCGGTGAAGCCCTAAGGACACTAGGGAGACTCACGACGGACCAGGAGCCCAAAGTGCAACAGATTTTTTTAGATTTTAAATTTAGATTTTATTGATAGATTTTAGAAGTACTTAACAATTTTTATAATTTCTGCGAAGCCATAGACTTATCTGTGTTTTAAAAGTTTTATAGTTGAAGTAAGCTTAAAGTGATAGATTTGAATATTAAAAAAAAAATTAAGAGGATTTAATGAACAAAAAATAAATAAAAAGTAAAAATAAAAGATTAACTTACTTTAGATTAATAAGAGCTTTTTTATATGTTTTTTTCTAGTTTTGCAATTTTCTATGTTTACTATTCCTCAGGGTAATTCGTTGATTGTTGAAGGAATGCTGTATTGTAGTTGTCGTCTACCATTTGTGTTGCAATTTCTTGGCAATTGAAGCATACTTTGGGCATGTCTTCTGATGTTGATTGCGTTATCAATTGGTCAAATGAAACGGTTAAAGTACTCCAGTAATAGTGTCATCTTGAAGATTTTCTCGACCTGAAGAACTTTGAATGTTCTTTCATCGTTCCATGAGTAACTCAGGTTTATTTGTTTCAGCGCTGAATTTTGCAGCCTTTGTAGCTTATTAATGTGGGTGGTTGCTGCGATGCCCCAAGCAAGTATACCATATCGTAACTCCGACTCAACTAGTGAATGGTATACTTATTTTAAAACAGGAACCGGGAAGTTTTCTTCACATCATTGCGCAGCTTGTCAATGTGCTTGTTCCATAGAAAATGACAGTCAATAATAACTCCAAAATATTTGAAGCTTTCGACTAGTTCAATAGCGTTGTTTGCAGTGTTCGGACAGGCATCGTTTCTTCAATATATTTTACTCTGCGTTGGTTTGAATTGTGGACTCCGGATCATCATCTTGGTTTTTGAAGCATTGATAATCAAGCTGTTGTCATGGTACCATTTTACTGCAGCGTCGAACTCCTCCTGCATTACCTACGTCGCCGTATTCAATGCCCTGTGACTGACCGCAATCGCCATATCGTCTGCAAAGGCAAAAGAGATGCTCTGCCTGAAGACGCGAAGTAGCTCATTCGTGTATAGAATGAAGAGAATCGATCCTATTTTTGATCCCTGAGGAACTCCAAGCTTCTTTTTGATACTCATCATGTCCTTAATCTCGACGCAAAACAGCCTGCTGTGCAAATAATCCTTAAACCAGTCAGCCATTACTCCAAGTATACCAATCCGTTCCAGCGTTTCTAATTGCTGACTAGGACATAATGGCTTTTATTTAGCGAATTCGCCTGTACTTTTGTTTTTTTGGAATCCGTATTGATTTTTGTGTATAAGAGAGTGTTTCTCAATAAATCTCTGCAACTTGCAAAATTATACCTTCCAAACACTTTTCTACTACTGGAAGTATAGATATCGGTCTATAGTTGCTTAGCTGACTTTTAATATCACTCTTACAGATCGGCCTTACAACAGCGACCTTCAACGTTAATGGGATTTTCGAATGTTTCAGACTGAGGTTAATAAATTTACTTAGGATTAGAGCAAACATTTCGGCGTGTCTTCTGATATCAACGGCTCTAATTCCATCAATTCCGAGTGATTTATCTTCTCCGAGAGATTATTCCACGCACCTCATGTACACTTGTAGCATTAGCAAATATCGTGTTTTGTACTCGTGCATTTATGTGAATCGATGTGACAGGATTACAGTAATGAATAATTTGCGATGTCTGTGAAGAGAAAAGTACTGCACATTGGATAATTTGGATAAGTTGGATAATTTTATAATGTTATTACAATAATAAAATGCTTAGTCATCGTTTCGTCGATATTTGACCTTTTTCTTCCTAATACTTCATTTATTAATGCCCATGTTTATCGAGGATCGGCCTTCAATTGGGTGAACTTGTTCTTATAATATTTTGATTTTTAAGCTAATATCATTTTTTTGGTTTTGTTCCGGAAACTTTTATACTCCGTTTCGAAACCTTTGTTACCTCTATTGTTTTTCCATTTGTAAAGTTCATCTCTTTTTCTGACATTCGTGGATGATGAGTGGGGTTGTCCAAGGGCTATTTATTCGTTTGTTCTGTTTCGTTTTTGTGTAAGTTGATTTTTTATAGATATCATCTAGTTTTTTATATAGCGTTTCAGCATCTTCTTCGTAAACGATTTGTTCCCAGTGTTTTTCGCTAATGACTCTGGCATTACATATATACGAAGTATTTACTATAGAGTAATCTGATGTTGTTGAAAGATCTGTATAGTACAGAGTTGGATAGTGATCGGTGATACAGCAGACCTAATTTTTCTGTCTACTCTGCTTATAAGAATGTGACCAATTGCTGATTTCGAACCATTCTTAGGATCTACCCTTGTAAATTCAGTAATGATGTTTATCAGTCTCAATGATGCCAACATTTCTATATAATCTTTTATATAATTTGTGTTTAGATCACGAATATTAATATTCATATCCCCCATCACTATAATTTCTTCATTTCTTCTTATTGGTCCTAAATTATTGCCAATCTCGTCGATAAATGCTTTTTTAATAAAACCTGGTGGTCTATATACTTTAACAACGTACTGTGTAATATTTCTCCTATTACTCGTAAAGCTAATTTTCATGTTTTCCTATGATTTGGTCTCTGAAGGTAATCGTTTGTGGTCTAAATTGCTCCGGACAAACATCATAATTCCTCCACCTCTTTGATTGCTTCTGTTTAAAACTTACTGCTCGAAACCATCTATTTGATAAAGACCCTTTTCTTTATCTATTGTATTTGTTTCTACTAGATCAATGATTTTTAATGCACTTAAAAAGTACTTAAACAAAAGTTAGTCCAATGTAAACGGAGCGATCTTATATTAAAACATAAGTAATAGCAATTAATATTTTTTAATTCATAAACATTTATGCCGTTAAAACCTAGTATTGTTTGCATTTGTGTTATTCATTTTTTTTATAGAACAGTTTTGCGTTTCTCATTTTTCACACACAAAACATAATTATGTATATTTACTATATACATGTTATTACTCGTATATGTTTTAGATACTAATAATGATATGAAGATATTGGCCACTGTTCCAAGTGTCGGCTCAGTCATTTTCTTTTTCCGATTACTCATAGGAATTAAAATTGATTAAAAAAATAAAACCTGCAATAGAGACCGATGCCTCTATAAATGCATTAACTTTCAGGGATGTATCTGCGCTTATACTGTCAACCCTAAGGTCAATTGAACTGGTTTTGTAGTTTCTGACAGCAAGATGAGAATGAAAGAAGGGAATCTGTTCCCTATAGCGACTTACATCTGGCTAACGATGCTTCAAATATCTTTAGCAAACGCAGTGCCGAAGACACAGCTCTTAGTTTTATAAATTGCTTCAATACCCTTCAGAACTCAAAAACAAAAAAGTCAAAATGAAAAGTTCAGCTGATATATTCCATGGCTCAGAGCCTTTTGGCGACATCTTGTATTCAACAAAAATTTAACGATCAAAAATTGGGAGAATAATGTATATTTATCCTATTATGAGAATATACCAGGACTACACGAACTAAAAGTGTCTCAAATACAAAAGTGATATGAGAAGACTGGTGAGCTTCCTAACGGGACACAAACTCAGTATTAATCAGAATGTCTCCTCTTTCACAGTTTTCAATTATTGACTCTTATGTCCTTGCATCAGATTAACATATGAAATAAACAAAAAATATAAACTAAATTTAACGGAATTAAAATTTAAACGGACCAACGGTGAGTGGAGTAGAAAAGGGACCAGCGAAACGAATAAGCTGGGTATATTGGATGCTTATCCATTTTTAGAATGGATCAACTACAGCCAAATTTCCACACAAAATCTAGTTTTTGCTTTGCTTTTGTAGGCGGGAAAAAACAAAAAAAAAATCTGTAAACCAACATAATCGCACATTATGAGATCTGGTCAGTAACTGCTATAAAATTAAAAAAATTAAGTATAAAACACGAACTGGTAAAAACGACGTCCGTGATTTGGAAATGAAAAAAGAAACTACATTTTTGTGCACCGGTCAGTCGAAAATAAATGATTTTCAATATGTTAAGCAACAATTTTAGTAATATTTAATTGAATATTAATATAAATAAAAAAGTTAGCATGGTCCATCTTGATTCTGAACAACAAATATATGTGTAGCACACATACACATACACATACATACGTTCAAGTGAAATGAAATATATTTTTTTTAAATCAAAGATTGAAAGGTTTGATTCTTCTAGTTATATAAAAAAAAAGATTTATAGTTTAAATAGATATGTAATTTTACCTTTCTTTGTACAATTTTCATGACTGAATCGACCCATTTCTTCATAGATTTCCCATTCACGTTCTCCAAAAACTGTAACAGTGTTTCCAGTAGCACAGGATCTTTCTCAAAGTCATAAAAGTGATGATCAACCCAGTGTCGCAGTACGTTGAGAACTCGAAACTGTACAGGTTGAACATATTCCTTTCGATATCGTTTCCAATCTTCCCTTTGTGAGTTTTTATGTAATTTTTCAGTGTCTGAGTTTCCATCTCTTTCATTTGAGTGGTTCTCTTGGTAAACTATACTCGGATCTGGTATCTTAAATCTTTCTATTAAAAGTTGAAGAAGCTTTAGCGGTGAACAAAAATAGCGATAGGTAGTTAAAAATGTCCGAACAAACATTGGATCAGCATATATATGATACGTTAAGCGTTCTATTAATTTACACAATGTAGCTCCCTTTAGCAAAAAAAATTTAAACATGTTAAATAATTTAAAATAAAAATTATTAACTTACCTTTATAAGAGGAACACCAGCGCTTTCACGATCTTCTAAAACAATGTTGTCTGCGTTATCAGGAATTGCGAATTTGTATATATTAGAACTTGGTAAACGAAGTGGATGCTTTTTCTCCATATCTAGCAGTATGCTGTCCAAAATCCTATCTAACATAGACTTCGTATTTACCATAATTAAGTCCGCCATCCAATCACTTTTGTGCTGAGAGTTTTTAGCTAAACCAAAAAAGTTTAAAATATATGCAATAAGGGGATTAAAAATCTTTACCAATTAAAATAACTGCTGGTTGCACTCTTGGGGATATTTCAAAAGCATGTTTCAAATCATCTGTATCGCATCGATCAATTATTTCAACCCGTCGCATGAAAAATTTCTCCTTCAATCGAAAATCATAATTTGGAGCTCCCGCTGATACTGCTTGCTTTTTAGCGATCGATTTACAAAGAACCATTAGTCCATCAAACAAGTACACTTTTCTCTCAGTTATTCTTTTACCAGAACCAAGTTTGCCTAACGTATCCTCTAATATGCAGCCAGGTATACAAGAAGACATAAAGCGATAAATTAATTTAAAGAAAAATACAACCTTACATAAACTACTAACAGAAAAAAAAAACAACTAACAACTTTAATCTTTTTTTTAACTTTTTTTGTTGTTTCATATGATTTTTGTGTCAAAATCTGAAACAAATCGGTCCAAAACTAACTAAAATATAGAACTTTAAGCGTTCGTTTTTTCATGTTTAATATTGGATTTTCTGGTCTACAAAACTTTAAAGCGATTTTAGTATAATACTTCCTTACATAAATGACCAGGTATCCCAGGAAGTTTTTTTTTTTTTTAATTTTCATAATTACTAATTTTACAATAACAAATTTTTTATCCGAAAATCGGTGTGTTAAAAAAACTAAAAAATCGACAAAAAAAGTCCTCCCCGTGATACCTTGGGGGTTTTTAATATTTTGATTTCAGATGATCCAGTCACCGGCGGACAACTTTTTTTCGAGGCGCTTCCGAAGTTTTGCTGCCATCATTTCAAAAATGAAGGATATATTGTTCATATGTTGTACTACTCGTATAATGTCGCAATTAATTAAATAGATTTGCATTACCTGTAGGCGTTCCTCGCCCAATGAATGTACACCCCCCCCCCTCCTCCCACCCTCACAATAACTTATAAATTTTCTATTCCTTCAGAGAGAAATGCCTTTAATGCTACAGCTCTAACTCATGCCTAATTAGTTATTAAAATAATTAAGCTAGGTCATACGAAAAAAAATTCTAAGTAAACGTAATTTAAATCATAAGAAATACTAATTCATTGCATAACGCACTCAATATTTAAGTATGACAAATATAATAAATTCATATTAGGTAGGTGCTGAAGAGGGTGCATAAATCAGAAAGCAACAAGGCTTGCCTTAATTAAAACTAAACTCTATTGGCTCTGCGTGTGTGGTGGTACCCTTAAACATTAAAACTCAGACTCAGACGTGGTCAATTTTTTTTGCCTCGCGCTAACATTGAGCATAACCTAGTCATTTTCCTACCACGTGCTAACTGTTCAATCATGTCAGTTTATTTTCTATACTGACCACAAGCCCTTAACTGCAATTTTCAATCCAAATAAAGAATTATCAGTAGTGATTGCTAATCGCCTACTACGATGGGCATTGATACATATGGGGTACAAATATAGTATTCGCTATAAGGCTACTAGACAAAAAGCCAATGTCTATGCGTTGTCCTGTCTTCCTGCAGGTCCTGATACCGACTTTGATAACGAAATTTGTTTCAGTTAAATACGGAATTTCAGTCAACTTTGGAAGAATTTCTCCACGACGGTAGCAGAACATATGAAACGTGACCCTATTCTGATATGCGTAAAAAGTTTATTTTGCAAGGATGGCCAAACAAACTTAAACATAACGAAAAAGATATTGCGCCTTTTTCCAATCGCGGGCTTTCTTTAAGTATCGAAAATGATGTAATTTTGCGGCAAACTGACTTTACTCGTGTAATTGTTCCAACAACGCTACAAAATCAAATCTTGCAAATGCTTCACGAAGGCCATGGGGGTATTATACGCACCAAAAAATTAGCTCGGCGCTATTATTGGTAGTCGAATACTGACAAGAGCATTAAGTCTAAAATAGCCACATGTACAAATTGTCAGGAAATTTCTTCGCTTCCCAGAGACCACATTTTAATCCATGGCCACAGCCGCAAGAACCTTGGGAACGATTGCACATTGATTTTGCCGATCCTTACCTTGGAACTTATTGGTTCATACGCATAGGTGCTTTTTCGAAATTTCCCTTTGTATTACATAGACCTTTTTCGGAAACATTGCTGGAAAATAAACTTTATTCTGGCGGCACAGCGGACATTTAATTATACGACTATGTATGTAATAATAAAACTTTACAAAATAAAAAAGATATAGCTAATAAACTGAATACGTTTTTTTGTTAAAAGTGTTAAAGAATTAAATGATAAAATACCATTTGAGAAGCATACGAATTTAGTAAATGTAAATAATGAAAATTCTTTCAAATTCATTAACATAAACGAATTAAAAAATACAATGAAAAACGTCAACATGAAAAAAAGATTTCAACGTTTTGTTAACTAAAATGTTATTGCCTGCTTTGGACATTGTCCCACAATTGTGTTTTGAACGTTATCAATGAATCGCTGAGTAGTGACATTTTTCCATGAACTCTAGTTCATTCCTTCTAGTTATTCGGAAGCTTCAAAGTTATATGGAAGCTAACCTTTATCTGACGGACTACCAGTCAGGTTTTCGAGTACAACACAGCTGTGAATCACTTTTGAATCTGCTTATTATACAATGGAAAACCGAAGTTCACGTAAAGTGTGTTATTGTTGGATTGTTTTTGGGCTTGCAAAGCGCATTGGAGACCATAGATCGAGACATACTTGTTCAGAAGGTGAATAGATATGGCATAGAAGGAATTGAGCTCGAATTGTTTAGAAGTTACTTGTCGAGCAGGTCTCAAGGAACTAAAGTGGGGGATGAATTTTCTGAAACTATGAGTGTACCCCAGGGAGCAGTTTTGGAAGCACTTCTGTTCATAATTTACATCAACGATTTGGAAAACATCCTACATCGTGTGAAGGCTAGACGGTCTGGGGATTATACTTTTGTATATGCTCCTGGAAGTTCTACCGTGTAATGCATCAATCGACTAAATGGCGAATAAAAACAACTTAGAATTCTATTTCAAAATTAATAAATTAAAACTTAATATAGGTAAAAGAAAAGCAATGATATTTTATGGAGATTCCACTGAAAACATGGTAATTAATGAAGATGATATTGGAATAGTTAATGAAAGAAAGTACTTTGGAGTAATTATTGATAAAAGACTTAAAAGAAGTAGTGAGAACCTATTATACATGCATACATGTAATAAAGTTGTCAAGAAAATTTGATTTTTTTTCAAAGAATAAGGCGTACGACGGTATCATTGAGTTGTGCAATAAATATATTTAATGTAATGATTAAACCACATTTAGAACATTGCTCAACAATATTTTTTTTTAGGAACGAGTCAAATGATTGAAAGGTTACAAAAATTGCAAAATAAAAAAATGCCATGTACTTTGATGTGCATATACATATCTCATACACAATTAATGCTTGAAACCTTACAGGGGTTTACAATTAATCAATGAGCAATAATTAAAACCTATTTTCATATTCAAAATAAAAAAAATAATAATAAAAAATAATATGTTACCTAACCATCTGTTCAATGAAATAATTTATGTATCGGATGCCCAGCCATATAATTTAATATTCTACAAAAAATAGATAGATCTCAAAATATACTGTTTCAGAAAGGTTTCAAATTATTTAATAATATACCAGTTGACTTGAAGTCAGAAAATAATATAATTACAATAAAAAAAAAAATTGATCTCATATGCAAAAACCAATCATGTTTCATTATTCATTTATCTAGTTTTAAGTTAAATTTTAAAAAATAGCTGAAGCTAAATAAAGAATCGAAAAAAATGTCTTAGTTAAATCAATAAAAAGGCGAGGAGTGGAAAAACATCTAAATAAGTTTTGTTTCTTTAAAAAACCCAGATATCGAGTTTTCATCACTTTTTCAAATATTTTAGAACAAACTGTTAAAGGGATATTGGTCTATAGTTCTTTAGATCATACTCGTGAGGGTTTGAGAGCTTCTTCAATTTTAAGTGAAGAAGGAAACATTCCACGGTAAATGCTTTTATTAAATATATAAGCAAGTACATCAACAATATAAAGCGATATGTTTTTTTAAAAATAACGTTCGAGCATCTATCATCTCTTGAAAAGTTGGAATTTTTGAGTGAGTTGATGATGGCTCTACAGAATATATCGGATAAAAGATAAAACTGTTGTTTGAAGAAACCTCATTTATAATATCCTCATCAGGACTATAAACCATGCCATCACCGAAGAATTCTCCTGATTATTGGCTACAGAGACAAAGAAGTCATTAAAACTCTTAGCTACCGCAATAGGATCTGAAATACTAATATTGCCTACTTTAATTGTTATCTGCTTTATGACAGGTGTATTACGATTCAAGATTTTGTTAATTATATTCCATTCTCCTTTAATATTACCCTTATTGTTTTCTAACTTTTTTAGATAAAGTATTTCTCTTTACAAATTTTTATTTCTTTAAAAATTTCCTTACATAACTTTTTGAGTGAAGATTTAAGTGGTGTATTACATTGGTATCTTTTTTCATTTTTGTTTAACTCATTTTTTCTCATTTACTTTGGTCAAAAGATGCTCTGTCATTTCTACTAATCGTTTAGACTTACTATTAGTTTTAACTGAGGTTAAAGTACACATATATTATAATTGTGAGAACATAGTTTAAAAACAAAGTTGTCATAACATCAGACCAAAATTCAATCCTCGCAAAGCTATTTTTTTTTTTTAATTTTAAAGACGCTATGATCTACTTTACTAACATTTGGAATACCTAAATAATGGTTGCTGTTCATACTTTTATCCGTGCCACTAAAATCTGCTAGTGAACTCACTAAATTAAACGACTCTCTCTGGAAAAAATATGGTCGATGTAGGTCTTGGAATTATCACTAGTACGAGTAGGCGTGTTAATACTGCAATCCAAACCATTAGCAGCCAATAACATTAAATAGTTGTCCACTAAGTTTGATTTTGCAAGAGTGTCAATATTAATATTACCAAGGAAGATAAAGTTTTTAGTTATTTCGCTTTCTAACAGATTTTCCAATTCTTCGTGAAAGACAACGTAACACCGTAGGAATAAATTCGTAGCCTAGGATTTTAAAATCACTTTTCTCATTGTCAAAAATCGAAATCTCAGAAACAAAAATTAAATCAATCTTTTAAACACACAACTCGATATATACAGCAGAAGGATACCGAAATATTTTGATGAATATTTGAGCAACTATGATTATTAAAAAAAACAATGTTATGATCAAAGCTAAGGAAGGAATAATATTATTAACATGATCAGCTTGATTAAAACATTTATTTAAAGTTATTGAGAACTTCAAACGAATTTATTTTGATAACTTTCTTCTCATTAAAAATTCTTTTAAATATTTAGAATTTTTAGAATTTTTTTTGCGATTAAAGCAACTTTCCTGAGTTATCTTGCATGGAACGTCAAACTGTCACTTATACAAAAAAAGAGTCAGTACTTTTTGCACTAAATATGTAAAAGCTGTCAAATCCGGAGGACTGATGATATAATTTTCTCTTAAAGAATATTTGTTAGAAAGTAAGCGACCGAATTTTAAACAGTTTTGTACGGACAAATTTCAACTGTCTTTAAAAAAAATAATAAAAAGTAAAAAAAAAAAACAAGTTTTAATGAATATAGCTATTTTTTGATTTAAAAAAAATAATAAAAAGTTAAAAAAAAAACAAGTTTTAATGAATTTAGCTAATTTTTGATTAAAGAAAAAATTTAAAAATTAAAAAACAAATTTTAATGAATCTAGCTGTTTTTTGTTAAAATCGTGAGCTTCAGCACGAAGATTATTTAAGCGTGGACACGTCTGAATGAGTTCTTCCGATAATTTCTCTTAGTATTGCCCATTTATCTGCCATTTGCAGATGCCTGATAGGGTTTAGGAAGCACTTTCATTTAACTCGTCTGCTTTTCAATATATTGTCTTTAAACACTTTCTAAAAACAAAATAAAAAATGTTCCAACTCGAAATAAAAACAAACCCGCAGACAGCTTTAAATAATAAAAAAAATAGCTTGACAGTTTTCACAAATTTGCCCGAATAAATTTCTTGGACTAAAATAGACAAAAGAGGGGAAATGTACGCAGTTTTTATTAAATATATTAGCTGTTTATGTGCGTTTGTTTTCTTTCGTTTTCTTCATCAATTTTAGCTTGATATTAAGAGAGCGAAACTTGACATTATGACATTGGTTACGGTTTTTTCGCATTGTTTTTTTTTTTTAATATATATGTACGTCGACGATTTTCTCTTCACTTATTTTAGATCAAGATCAGCAGATAAAAAGCTAAGAACTTTGTCTAATGCATGTTTACTTAGTGTTTATATTAAGTAAATCAACAATTTCAATAATGTTTGTTCTTTGTCTTTCCCCAAGACAAAAATAAATTTGACTTGTTTAATGATACACTTTGTAATACGCATTTTCTGAAGAAAAGTGACCTCAAAGTCAAGAATTACCATGAGCAAGAAAATGGAACAAGCTAGAACAAGCTTTGATATTGGACCCTCACTAGCAATTCGAATGGATTCAGCCTTCTGCTGACCAATTGCTCCGAATTCATTTGCCTTGTCGATTTTCTTCGACTAGCGCATGATATTCGTTTTCAAATTCGGTCTAACCTTTCAGTCGTCTTTTAACTAAACCTGTGCCAATTTCCCTGGCTGACGTTCAATACATGTAAATTTTTTGGATGGCTTGAAACCCCTTCATTGTCTAAAAACTCAATTAAACACTTTTGTTCACTAGAAAGTTGTTTACTACACTGCATTAAAAATTAAACTGAACTAAACTAAACTTCAAATAATGAAAACAAACACAAAAATGTGACTGTTTTTTAAACGTTACATATTTTTCCGTGGGCATTTATGCAAGGTCTACTACTTTAAGGTTTTGTGAAATGTTAGGGTGGTAACATTTTTTTAATCCACTATGGTATATACAATTATATTATACATCATGGTCATTTTTGTACAAAACTGTTAAGTTAAACTATTTGCATTCGAAAAACAAAAAAACTCTTTACTTGTGTTCAAACTTAAGGGGTTACATCGACTTAGCGCTCGAAAAAATAGGTATAAAAACAAAAAAATATACAAAATAATTTTGAATTTACACATATACATTGTAATTTTATGAATAATTTGAAATAGTAACGAATGAAGAAAATTAAAAAATGACAGAGATATGAGCCATCTCCACTCTCTTTTGAAATTGCTGATAGTGTACTTATTTTTCCTGTCAGGTATCGTGTAAAAAATAAAAACGATTTTTTTTATTTAGAAAGGCAATAGCTCAGATTTAGCATAAAAATGATAGCTGTTTGAAAAACAAGTCTGATTTTTATCAACATTTTGAGTTTATAAAATGCATAACTAATTAACGTGTCATCCAATTAAAAAAAATATCTTATGCTACATCTTTTATAAAGAACATCAATCAAGCAGATTTTGAGATATCTTGCACGCCAATTGCTATTTTTCCGAGCGCTAAGGAGGTGTAACCCCTACAAAAAAGTAACTTTCAAGAGGGAAAAACGCTCTTTGTCCATAGGAATACTTATAGTAATAACACAATGAAGTCAATAATACTGGAAATATAACAAACCTCTTATAAATTCATTACAACTTTGCCCAACATCTTTATCCCAATGTTCAACAGAGTTTTGCAAATCTCTAGTTTTTTCTATAGCTAAATGCCGACGAGCACGATTGTGAACTGGAGCTGCGGATTCCCTAAAACAAAGAAAAATTGATCTTATAATTAATTAAAAAAAAAATCATATTACTTCGGCAAATTTGCGACTGCATTTTCAAGATCACAACGCAAAGGTCTTAACAGGCCCTGGACCTGTTCAAAACTTTCTCTATCCTCTTGGGATGGGCTGAGCTGCATTAACGATTTTATGTAGTCCATGTACAAAAAAGCATGCCAAATAGGGATAAGCAGCAACTTTGGTAAATAGTATTTTACAGCTTCCCGAAATCCATGCCCAGCAGACATTAACGAGGTAGCCTTAATATGGAAATTCCATATCAAAAATGTTCTAATTAGATGTAAATAACTTACGTCCGGTTTTGACAACAAAATGGAAAGTGAATCCCTAGCTTCTTTTGAGGTCACTTCCTGGGCATACTTTGTATACACATCAAACTCTTCAGCTTCAGCCAACTCTTCGAAACAACTCCCCACACAAGGAAGGCTCTGCTCTTGGGACATTTCAATCACATCTTCCAAAGAGCTTAACAACGTCACAGTTACTTCATATATGTCTGTTATATTGGAAAAAATTTTTTCTATTTCTTTAGTATCCACGACAACTTTAGTCAACTCTTCACGAAACACGCGAATAATCATATGCAAATCACGCTGATACTGTTTTTCATCATGTATAAGCTCTTTCACTACCTCCTCATATGTTAGGCTAGCTCGTGGAGCTGGTGGTAAAGGATTAGGGATGATCTTTTTATTGATATCAGGTTGAAAGAACATATCCGTCAAAACCTGGTATTTATATTTTATTGTTAATCAAAATACTTTTATGTATTAACATATTTTACTTACCTTATCTGCATACATGACCACTTCAATATCTTCAAGAGATATCTCGACATGTTCGATTTTTTGGACATAATTTCCGGCTAGTTTTAAAATATCAGCAGAAATATATTCCAACACCGCAACCAAAAATAGAGTTACTGAATTATCTAGCTTATACTGCAAAATATCCTAAAAAAAAGAAAAGTATAGCATTAATTAATTAAACTCTCAGAACAGTAACAATTTGCATAATAGGTTAAGTGAAAAAAAATTTAATTTAAAAAGCAATCTCATACCAGTACATATAGTTTTGCTTAAAAATAGGTATTTTTTGCAAGATCATCTTCTGACTTATTGTAAAATTGAGCCATGCTTGGGCATTAGTTCTACTGGCATACATTTATTGTTGCATAAACATTTGGCCGTCAAAAAGATTTCTTTACGTTTGGATTTACAATCGATTAAAAAAAAAGTTTGTGTCTTAGTCCAAAGAAATGTTGAAAAGATTAGATCGCGGTGCTTCAAAAGACGTCTATAAGACCATCATAAAATCTTTCTAGAAACTTGTTGAAGTTTTTTCTCTATTATTGTTACGTTCATATGAAAAAAATAGTAAAATGTTATATTTATTACGCATTTTCTGGAGAAAAGTGACCTCAAAGTCAAAAATTACCATGGGCAAGAAAATGGAACAGCCTTAGATATTGGATATCTGAAGACTCAAACAAGATATCAACTTTATTTAAATGCAGTTACAAGGGCTAGTATTTCTTCTAAAAATAAAGTCCTAAACAGAGTATTAACAGATCAATTTCCGTTAACATTGGTCAGGGTACACCAAAGTAAGATTTTTCTTAAATCCTCGATAAATGATGTCAACATTGTAGATAGACCCTTACTGTAGAACGATTTTTTACAGAAAAATCATTTCCCAAATTATCCTCGACGAATTAGGGGATACCCTGTATATTGATACAATAGTACAATAAATTAAGCATGAATTCATATATAATGTCATAACACTTTTTAGGTCGATGACAGAGCATATGTGGAAGCACTAGATGGTCTCTTATGATGTTTATGTAGCGTTCTGCGTTCAGTGAACCGGTGCAAAAAAACTAATTCACTTGGCCGAAAAATGAAATGCATATCATAAAACTTAGAGGAAATTTCTTTTTTGTTAATTCGCACTCTCTTTTTAAATTTTCTCCGCGCATCCACCGTACGTACTAGATACCATCTGATGAATTGCGGCAAAGATAACAGCTTTCAAACCATGTTCGATACCATTTTGATAAGTTCTCGCAAATCAAAAGTTTTAAAACGAATATAATTTAAAGGTTTTGATACAAAGAAAGAGGACAAAAGCAGGCAGAAGTAATGAGCATCTCAATTACCTTGATATACAAAAAATTATAGTCCTACTCAAGGATTTAACTAACGTAATATCTATTAAGAGAACATTGCTGCGAATAAAGCGTATCTTTAGCCTTGCATATTTGTGGGGTTTCACATGATTATAGGATGAGCGATGGGAATCACCAAGACCTTGTCTTATAGTGCCGAATTTGTTATCAGTATCTTAACTTGAAAAAATTCGGAATTAAAATCTAGCTGTAGTTGTAAGTTACGAAACGAACGGAGAATGACATACATTAGTCTTTGGATCAGTTTACGGTTCGGTTCAACAGACATACTATTCGCAGTAACCGAACTTACTGAATACCACGATGTTCCGATGCTTCTTCTTCTTCTTCTATTTTTATTAGCTGTCGAAACACATATGTATGTAAAAGGTATAATAAAATCGAATACTGCACGCTTCTCCCAAATATCAGCATTGATACTGGACTGCTTTTGGGGTTGGCTGAATTTGCTAGCCTTAGAACCATTTTACAGGCCGAAATTTCCATCGCTGTCATTTTTCATTTATGTTATTCATACATCGTCCAACAGTGCGATGCGTTACGAGTTGTAGCTGGACGAACGGCTGTCGTGCATAGCAAACTTTTAAGTCTAAGTAGGTTGTCAGTCACAAAATACTGCGGATTTTCCGCGCTATTTAAGTCCACACTGTGTGATATCACCATCGCGGTTTCCTTGTTGGTTAATGACAAAGTCTAAGTATTTACATTCTTCGTTCTTTAAGATGATAACTCCCTTAAATTTGTGTCAGGAGTTGGATTTACGGGTTCAGAAAAACGACAATGTAAATATTCGGCCTTAGTACGACCTATTCGTAACGCCTTGTCTTCTAGCGCCTTAGTCCAATTATAAAAAATTGTCTGAAGGCACATTATTGTTATGGGCGAAATGAATATTAATTTTCAACATTAACATCAGAAGCATGTGAAAGACTACTTAGAAATGGTGGTGGTAGCTTATGTGTTATTTAATTTAATTATTGGAATTACTAGATTCGACCGAAACAAATGAATATCATTGCATCGCTGTCAGTAATCATTGAAAGTGATCACTACCTTGTTATGAATTCCTATTGTAATTAAATTTGTTTTATACTAGATTGTAAATTGTAATTTATATATTTAACTAATAAATGAATCAATCAATCAATACGTCTTAGAGACTAAGGGACTTTATTGGTTGAAGAAAATTTTGAGCAGATTTGTAGCTAATGCTTAACGAAAATGCACAATATTTACGAAAAATCGATGGTTAATGAAAACCCTTGTGTTCATAAAAAATGTAACCAGAGAGATGAGCTCTACCGAAGATGGAGAATAGCAGGCTGAATTAATAATATAAAATAGAGTATAAGAAATTCCGAAATACACTTAATAAGGAGATATTTTAGGGAAAATCTAATTATTACAATACAAAAAAAAATTTTACCAGACAAGTTAACCTGTTAAAAAAAAAACGCCTAATGCAACTGTCAAAGAAATGTGCAAAACATTTCTCTGAGCAAACATTGTAGATTATTCCTAGTTGTGCTAGAAAAACATCAAAACACACCAACATATCGATATCTGACTCTATTTATGTCGAAGAAACGTTAATAGTAGAAGTACGAAATACACTCAAACCACATGATTTAAGTAAATCTACAGGGATAATGGTATAAGAGCGAGATCTAAAATATTTGCTCCAATTGTCTCAAAAATCACAAGCTTAAATTTAAACCAAGCTAATAATCCAGCTTCGATGAAAAAATCGATCGCAAGTCTTATTCATGAAGGTAATTCTAAAAATTATGTCAAAAACTATAGACAGATATGAATTTTATCAATGATTAAGAAATGTTTAGAGAAGGAAGTGATTAAGAGAGTATTTAACTTTATTGATAACCACTTGATCATCCGTGAAACGCGATATGGTATTCAAAAAAGAAACAGTACGAGCCAATTTACTCGGTAAATTTGCAAGCATCATTAATGAAAGCCTGAACCAAAACCATTATGTCTTAGTAATATTCACGGACGAAGAAAAGAATACGAAGTAATTCATAAAAATTAAAACTGTCCTAGTGACGAGATAATGGCTCTCTTAGGATTACCATAGCCTTCAAAGCTAGGATGTTTGATATTTATCCTCATTACTAACGAACTGATTCGTGTTTTTACAAACGGAATCCCGTTCACATACGCGTATGATATAGCGATTGTTGTTAGATATAGGTATCTTGCCATCGCTTTGAAGTTAAGGCAAACAGAATTCGACAAAGCAGTTAATTGGTGCCATGACAATGGCTTGATATTAAATACACGGAAGACATGATGCACGTTCGAGGACCATATCATGTGCTACAGAGCACAGAGTTACTCTTTAAATAAACACCTGTTCAAATAAGGTTATCGAAAGATATAAATATCGGGGATTAATTTTTGATAGCCACTTTCTATGGGATGTATACATCAATAAGCTTCGCTCGAATCTTAGAAGTTTTTTACGCTGTGGTCTACCTTGGACACTACTTTACACCACAAGGCCAAATGCAAATATACTACGCAATTTTGTGGACTCGGAATTGAGGTATGGTATACTAACATGGGGCAACGCAACGCTTCATATAAGCATACTGCAAAACCATGTTTCCACTGCTTATTAGTTGACTCTCTGCTTAACGCACGCAAGACTTCTCTGAACGCAATTTCTCGTACATACACCGTTAGATAAATGATTTCTGAAAGAACATAACTTCACTGCTCGCTGATATGATCACAGACAATATTCTCTTTGGAATGAGATCCTTTATTACACATCAGATTGGGGGTGGCCGTGGTGTAGTGGTACTAGCAATCAGAGTTGTAAAAGCTTAAGTCATTTTTGGCTTAAACCTGGCTTTAATTCACAAGCCAATTGGTGGAATTTGTATTAAAAAACTTTTAATTCATAAGCTAGTCGGTGAGTTATGAATTACACCAATTTCAATTCTTAAGCTAGTCGGCGAGTTATGAATTACACCAATTTCAATTCATAAGCTAGTCGGTGAATTATGAATTACACCAATTTTAATTCTTAAGCTAGCTTATGAATTGGAGAATCCGTAAGCTAGCTTTGATTTTATAGATCACCGAAATCAAGCAGCGTTGGACGCGGTAAGTACGTAGATGGTTGACCACATGGGAATTAAGTACTCCGCGTGCTGTTGACAAAACGCCACATGGGCAAAGTACCCCGGCATTAAATCCCGGACCTTACAAATTAATTTGTATTGTTCCCTTGATAATAAAATAAATAATAAAAATAAAAATAATTTTAAACCAAAGTGATTCAAGAGCGCTTAAAGGGTTGTATATGTACGAGTAGCTATTTATGCTTTATGCGTTAAATAAGCCAATTGAATTAGTATCAATATTGATAAAATTATATGTTGAGCCAGTGGCTTATCTTGCCTCCTGCTCTTTCTCCTGTGAGCGTTATCCAACCGTTAGAAAAAAAAACAAACTTGAGTTGGTCAATTGAGTCATTCACAAATCGATTGTTAAGTGAATACGTGAGAAGCAATAGAGTTTAAGCGCTCTTGAATCTTGGTTTAAAATTATTTTTATTTTTATTATTTATTTTATTATCAAGGGAACAATACAAATTAATTTGTAAGGTCCGTGATTTAATGCCGGGGTACTTTGCCCATGTGGCGTTTTGTCAGCAGACGAGTTGGGCATTTCATATGTATCTGAAAGTCTATTGAATCTTATTTCTGAAATAAATCACGATGTAGACATTTTACGAAGTTGATGTTTCCAAGTTTCAGCGCAAGATTACCAGCGGATGTCGGCATTTTCTTTCATCCCACGAATTGCTTAAGATTCAGATCAATGAATAAGGTCTGTGTAAGTCTGAATGGTACATTATTTAACGAAATGGTGTCCTGCGACACGGATTGCTTTAAAATTGATGTTGTTGAGCAATTTAAGTATCTTGGCGTCGTAATAGATTATAAATTGAGCTGGGCAGAGCACATTAATACGTTGATGAAATATTTTCTATCAACCTTACGGATTTCCTACTATTTAAAAAAAAAACATGCTGAATGCAGGTCTTAAGAATGATATATTACGGCATTTTTCAATAAAAGTTACAGTATGGAATTTGTTGTTGAGGTGGGGTCTACCAAAACAAAATTAAGAAATTACTTATACACCATTCCATGGCGTTGTTTAAGCAGTTAAAAATCCTCCCTTTGAGACATTTGTTTTATTTCAAGGTATTGAAAGTATTTTTCCTGAGATGTGACTATTTTCACAGCAGAAATTCGGCTAGATATAGCCTAAGAACAAATCTAAGCTTTGATGTCAATACTCCCTCATTTCGCACTACAAGTTATCGTAATTCCTATTTTATCCTATCATATAAATTATTTAATAAGCTTCCGAACTCCACTAAGTCAGTAAGATATTTTTCAGGAATATAAAATCTTGGCTATTTGAATTTGATCACATACAGATAGAAAATCTTATAGACCCGATAATCTGAAACAACTACGTCTAATACATTGATTTTTTTTGTTTTTTTTATTTTTATTTTAAATCTTTAATATCAGATTTGAATTAATTATTGCTGTTAACTATTATTATTGCCTGTCTCTTTTCTTTTCTTTTTTTTTACATAAAATCAAATGTTTTTGTATAATTGATTCTTTTCCTTCCCTTGTTTTGTAATTATAATCACCCATGAATTTTTAAATAATGATGTGTCATTTAATATTATTTTTCTAAAAAAATAAGAAAATTACACTATCCTATTCTCAAGCAATTGTAATATAGCTTATGACGAATTTGTAAATAAGGAACAAAGAGAATATGAAAAATAAATACAATACAATACAATACAATCTTAACATGCACATAATGCGCTGAATATAGATGGTATATCTCCCCCTCCTCTGAAGAGATGAAAGTGTGGTAAATTTTGTGTTGACTAATTGGAACGAATGCATTGCACAAAGTGAATGTGCTGTACAGTGTTTTTTTTAGATCTTAAAAGAAGCTTTGAGAATATAGATATAGACCCTTACAAAAGTTACAAAAATATGGTATGTCCCATAGAACAAGAACTAAAATGGTTTGCATTCTAAACAAAAAGTGAAAGTACAAGTTATTTATCGAATCTAATAGAAGCAAAATTAGGAGTACTGCAAGGAGCGGTTTTGGGACTACTTTTATTCCTTATTTCTATTAACGACATGACAAGATATTCTCAACTGTCCCTGTTTGCTGAGGATGCATTATTTTGTATATCCGGGGAAGATATTGAAGATGCAAAAAAGACTAAATGTATGATTTTGTATGACAAGTTAAATTTTAATGTGAATCTTAAATTAGAAAATTAGTATATAGAAAAAGTTGAAGAGATTAAGTATTTTGGGATAATAATTGACTCTATAATTTGTGTAAAAAAGTTGGGGAAAAAAAATAGGATTCATGAAACGAATACGAAAACAGTTAACGACCATTATTATAATGTTATTGTTAAGCCGCACTTGGGGTATTGTTCAACTGTTCTATTTTTTTGTAACGAAAATCAAATGTTGCAAAATATGTCAATGAGAAGCATATTAAATGGTAGTAGGTATACACAAATTGTCTCTATGGTAAGTATTTTACAGATGTAAAGAGTTACTAAGAACATAATGTGCTCGTTATATAAGAGAAATCCAACCCTATACACTAAATAATATGAATGACCTTGGATTGCCTAATTTTATAAAGGGTGACCCAGGAGCTAGTACAGAAGTTTTCATTAAATTAAACACATATTTATTATGAAATCAATGTAGAATTTAATTGATTAATAAAGTTCGGTCTATGGTAATTATGAGTGGAACACAACATCGTTCATGTGACCACCACGGATTCTGTTGCAAGCGACCATTCGAAGGTCAAAATTATCGATAAGTTTTTGAAGAATAAGTGCGTCAATGGCCGCAATTTCAGTTTGGATGTTATGTTTTAGATCCTGGATTGTCTATTGGCATAGACCTTACTCTTCAAATAACCCCACACGAAGAAGTCTAAAGGTGTCAAATCGCATGACCTTGGAGGCCAATCAACTTCTCCTCTAACCAAAACTATGCTATCTTTAAATTTCATATACAATAAATTGATTGATTGATGGCTTCTATATAGGCGGTAGCAACATCCTGTTGAAGCCAGATATCGTCAAGACCCAAATCATCTAATTTTGGAAAAAAAATAGCCGGTTAACATATTGCGGTAACGTTTTCCATTCATTGTAACTGTCTCTCCATCCATACGGGCCAATGATGCCGCCAATACATACATTGGTTTTTCGTGAATGGGTTTTCTGGTCCCGGGAATGACAATTTTGTTTATTTACGTACCCATCTATCCAAAAATTCGATGATAACTTGTCCTGTCGATCCAACATCTAGTTAACAAAATGGCAACGTCGTAGAGGGTCCAAAGCCTTCAATTGTTGTGAAATTTGAATCAACTTTTAAAATTCGCCGTAAGATTTAGAACACTTTCGCTCAGAGTGGTGTTGTTTTGGCGTGTACGTGCTGGCCGAGGACGCTGATCTTGAGTTTGACCCGATATCGAACCAGTTTCTTCAAAACGCTTCACCATTGCAGGAATTCCGGACTCTCTAGGCCGAAAAATTCACGAATTTTACGAAATGTTACTTTTACAGATCGCCCATTTTCGTAATAAGATTGAACAACAAAAATGCGTCGTTGCATGGTAAACGACTCTATGACTAAAATTGCTAAACACATCCACACCATCTCTTGACTCACCCTTTATACAGGGTGTCCCAGTTTAGCAGTATAATCCTTTAAGGGAATATTCCGAAGTTCCGCCGAACAAGAAATTGTATGGTGGGGGGGGGGTGTCTATTCTCACTCCATTTCAAGTTACATTGATCTAGTCAGATCCCTAGGCATCTTCCTACATTTCGACAAGCAAGTGGTTACCCGTTTTGTTTTACGATCGAAAACGTTTGCCAATTCTAAAGGCCCCAGAGAAAGGTTTGATAAAAATAAAAGAAGAACTATTAATGATCTCGATCTTTAGACCTGATTTGTACGGGATCAATGAAACACATGGCATGTTGAAGATAAGATCATAAGATCATAAGACCGCTTGTGTATATATTGAATAGAGTCGGCGAATTGACTGCAATTTGTTGCAGACCGTCAAATATTCCAATAGAACTCATATCTCCATTTCTCACGATGAACTGTCTACTAGTAAGCATATTAAAAATATGCCTATTTAACTTGACCATCTAACCACACGGTGTCATGGAGAAGGCCATGTCAATCAAGCAGGCACTCATGCATTGTTCTTGCTTTTGTTCCACTGGATATCAGTGTACGCGACATGTAAGATATCAACTTCCGTCTTGAAACCAAATTGACTGTCCGTAACAATATTTTTGTCCTCAATCTATAGCACTTGGTCAGGACTCTATTGGTCACATTTTTGAATACCTTGCTGATAGTCGGAAGGAGATTCATCGACCGAAGTTTCCGGGTTGGATATACAGTGAAAGCTCTTATTACGGACACCTCTCTTAGGCGGACAATCCCCTTGAGCGGACAATCTCTCACGACCGTGGATTTTGAAATGAAATTCCATACATTTTATATTGTTTTAGTGAACACTCCTTTTACCCGGACGCGGTGAATGACATCAGTCGCAATTTGGTAAATTTAATTCCCTCAAGCGGAAAAATTTTTTTTCAGCAAAACTTTCCAGTAGGTTTTCTTTCATGGCGAACGATAAAGACAAAAGAATTATTGACTTTACAAAGAAAACAACAAAATTGCAATAGCACAGTGTGTGTGTGGTGCACGTGCCAACAAATCATTGTCTCTACTCAAATGGATAACGGATTTTATTTCTGCAGCTGTGTTCTGTTGTTGTATTTTGTTTCTTCTGTCTTCATGATATTTTTACATACGTAGTTTTGTTTACGAATTTCATGGATTGCAGATGGAATAATTTTTTCAGGATGCTACCAAAACGTAAAGCGTTGAGTTTAAAAGAAAAAAATTGATTTAATAAATTCGGTTGACCAAAATAAAAAATGTGTGCGTGAAATTGCAAGCCAATTTAAAATAGGAATATCTCAAGCTGCGGACATTTTAAAGAAAAAAATTGATTTAATGACACTATGGGAATCAAATACAGTGGCAAATCATACAAGACGGCGTTTCGTTATACTTGTGAGGACTGTTGTTGACGAAAAAGTATTCGAGTGGTTTGCAATGGTAAGAAATAAAAATGTTCCCATTTCTGGATCAATGGTAGGACACAAGGCGAAATTTAATGCCGAATGTTTAGGTCTTGAAGATTTTCAGGCCTCAGCAGCTTGGCTTCAGAAATTTCGTAAGCGCCTTGGTATAGCATACAAAAGTGTTTCCGGTGAAGCGGCAGATGTCTACCCTGACGATTTTTAGAAAAGCTACCTTCAATTACGCAAAATGACAGTACTAATTGCATTTTCAATGCCGACGGGACAGGGCTTTTTTCAGGGTTCTACCTGTCAAGACGATTTGTTTTAAAGGACAAACATGCACTGGTGGAAAGTTTTCGAAAGAGCGTCTCGCTATCTTACAGTGTGCAAACATGGCAGGTGAAAAATAAAAGCTCTTAGTCATAGGCAAATCTTTTCGTCCACTAGCGTTTGGAAACTTAAAACATGACCAGCTTCCAGTTGAATGGAGAAATAACATAAAATCTTGGATGACCCAAGAAATTAAGACCGATTGGCTCATATCATTTGACAAAAGAATAGAACTTAAAAAAGTACTGTTTTTTTGGACAATGCGTCTTCCAATTGTTAATTTCAAGTAAACAATTGTTGCTGTTTTAACGACTTGCGGTGACCTTTTAAGTCGATTGACAGAGGTATTCTGATCGACAAACTAAATAAGTGCATACCTCGAAAATCGATTCGAGACCTAATTAAGAGGACATACAGAGAGAACAAAAATAGTTGATGCAATATTGGATTCAATAAAAGCATTTCTAGATGTACTCCAGAATCAGTATTGTAAGCATTGTCATTTATAACCCAGTGGGTATAACTACACTTATGATGCCAAAGCATGTGTTAAGTTTTTCGGAAAATAGGACAGAAAGGGAAAGAAAGATGTTTGGACTCAGTGGTTATTTCGCTCCATGGGTGGCATCCAACATTTAATGGGGAGACTAAATTTTTAGTGTAAATTGACTTGATGATGAATTTAGGCAACCACTCATCTTACGAGATTTTAGTTGCCTGAAAAAACGACTTTCGACCATGGCTGGTATTAAACCCCGAACCGTCCGATTGGGAAGCTGATACACTACCACCTGAGACACGGCCACCCACAAATTGTTGTTGTTAAATATTCTGGCTTCGAGTAATGATTTAACTGAATGTTTTGAGGAAATTAATTATGATTTAAAACCGAAAAATGGTTTCAAATAAACAAACTTCTTTTTTCAATTCAATTCAATTTATTATATTTAAGAACGTTAAAGTTTCAATTCACCTGCGAAGCTTGTTGGTTATCTGCAGGTGGTTGAAATTCTTGTTTGAATATTGTTTGGAGGTTTTTAGAATAGTTATACATGCTTATTATAATAGTTTTAGATTTCAAGCAATTAACACATATAGAAGTTCATATATTACAAAATTATACAGAAAAAATTCTTTAAATTTATTTTTATGTTTTTTTAAATTTTGGTTAATTTTAGATTAGCTGGTATTCTATTCAAAATTTATTTCATAACATAGCTGAGTTGTCACTCTCCGCAAACGTTGAAGTTCCCAGGAATCTCAAGAAGCCCCCTCGCTCATCTTCGTTTCTTTAGGTTATGGCATATTTGTTTTTGGAAGCGAAGGATATCGTATGTTAACATTTTAAAATCGCTGTCATTCTAAAAACACTGTCAACGTCTAGAACCTTGAAATTATTATTATTAATATTTATTGTTTCAATTAATCACTGCTGGAAATATATTAGCTTATCTAGGTGGGTTTTGATGCATCCCCCATGGTAGCACCCTGTATCTCAAATGAGAGAATAATACAGTGAATAATACACCTATTTTTGAACATCTACTAACGTACTCGTATGTCTCTTGAGATACACTATAGCAATATGATAGTTGTGACCTGAGTTTCTTGATGTGATCTTGCCATAGGAAATTGCCATCAATAGTTATACCCACATATTTTGTTGCTTTAACTACCTCGATAGACTTATTTCTTCCTGTTGTTGGACGGACAGTTACTATTTTGGAAGTAGGTTATATGCATTAACTTGGTTTTGTCAGCATTAACTACCAAGCTGTTGTCGTTCCATTCTTTGGATTTGTTTTTGGCGAGCCAAAGTAAGTGTTTGGTTGTAGAACTCAGCTAACTATTTATTATACAAATATAAGCGTTTCACAGGTTTGTTATTTTCCGTTTTGGTCGTTTTTTTTTTGCATTCATGTTAAGAAGGGGGCGATTATTGTTGTTCGTTTATCATCTTTTGTCTTTGTTTTGTATGCAAACACTCTCTATGAAAATGTTAATAAAAGACTTCGTTTTTCTTTGTGTTAATCGTTATAAAAATTTTCCTTTTTTATTGTGCCACAAAAAACAGTATATCTTCCAATTCAAAATTACATTAAATTACAAATACAACGACCTAATTCTTCTTAGTGGTGATCTTTAAATGATATTAATTTAAACAAATTCGAATTGAAGTTAAGATTTAAATAATTGATGTTAAATATATATTTAAGTTTTATTCATGACTGCTCCTGCAACATGTTCCCTGGCTGTTAACAAGGTTCTCAATTATGTGGTACCTCATTGAGATATACGAGGGGCGTTCAACATATTCTCGGTATCGGGGTGAAGCTGTGGTTGTATATATAAATTGACTTATTTATCAAGTCATGTAAAATTTCATATAAATGTGAATATTAATTCGCGTTTTATCTCTATTTAAACAGAATCATAATGGCAACTGAGACGATGATGGTGAAAATTGAGCATCGCGCTGTAATTAAATTTCTCACTAAGCAAGGAAAAACTCAAAAAACTATTCATGAAGAGATGGTGGCTGTTTACCAGGGTTCCGCACCTTCATTATCAACTGTGCAAAAGTGGTCAAGTGAGTTCAAGAGAGGCAGAGAGAGCATTGAAGACGACCCCAGCTCCGGCGCCCCGGCTACTGCTTGTACGGGAGAAAGCATCAAAGAACTCGAGGATGCCCGAATAAAGGTGAAAATGATGGCAGAGATCACCAAGCTTTCAATTGGTACCATTCACACCATTCTTCATGACCATCTTAACCTTTCAAAGGTCACTGCAAGGTGGGTGCCACGAATGCTCACAGCGCCTCAGAAAAAAGTGAGAATCGCATGCTGTAGAGAGCTTTTGGAGATGTGTAGTGAGAACGCGGACGGTGTTATGGATCGAATTGTTACTGTTGACGAAACATGGGTCCACGACTATGACCCTGAAAGCAAACAAGAAAAAAGGAACAGACCCCCCGAAGAAGTTCAAAGTCACTCCGTCTGCCGGGAAGCTCATGGCCACAGGTTTTTGGGACTCAAAGTGAATCTTGCTCATTGAGTACAAAAAAAAGGTGAAACCATCAACGCCACATCCTACGCTTCCACTTTGCATAATTTGCGGGAGGAAATTAAAAAGAAAAGACGGGGTAATCTCGCAGCGGGTGTGTTGCTTCTTCATGACAACGCTCCTGTTCACACGGCGCGAGTTTCCAAGGCTGCTGCGCGAGATTGTGGTTTCAAAGAAATCCAACACCCACCCTATAGTCCAGACCTTGCCCCTAGTGATTATTTCCTGTTTCCGGATTTGAAAAAATGTCTTCGTGGAAAAAGATTTTCGGATAATGAAGAACTCAAGTCGGCAATAAATGGAAAAAGAGGAAATTTATTTGTTTGAGGGTTTGAAAAAGCTTATCTCAAGATGTAACAAATGCATTGATGTTAGGGGAGATTATATTGAAAAATAAAAACAATTTAAATTGAATTCGCATTCTCCTTCATATCGATACCGAGAATATATTGAACGCCCCTCGTATGCCACCGGGCATCCGCTTTTTCACCTTCATCATGAAGGTCATGTTCGTCTCCTTCGTAATTGAGTACTGTGAAAGATATTCGTTAGTAAGACAGAACAAGAGAACATATATGCGGACAACAGATGTTAACAGGCACACAGTGAGTAAGTAGTACATATTGGCCTTGGTATAACTGCATACTGGTTTCCTCCTTGTTGCCTGAGGAGCTAAAATCGACTGTTTTTTTTTGTGCATCTCCGGGAAATGAAGTCATTGATCGTTTAAGTCTTAGTTTTCAATTGAGTAAAGTATTGTATTGTAGATAGTTTATATTCGGTTAATGTTTTTCGGTGTTGTGTATTGTGATCTGTAAGTTTAGCGTTTTAGTTATTTTATATATTTTTGTTGTTTTAATAATTTATTTATTTATTTATTATTATTATTTTTTTTTTTTGATTGCGAGAAAAGTGCGTATCTATGTCTATGCTTATATGTGTGTATTCGGTTTTATGAATTTTCGCGTACTGCGTGAATGAGTGTGCATGAGTGTTGGGAGTTTCGTATTATTGTTTTTATATATAAATATTGTTAAAGGGAATCTTCTGAGACGATTTCGTTGCTGAATAGACTGCAGATTTTCGCGATCGGTGTTCTAAACCCCCTTGTTTTGGATGAGTTCGGTGACCACTGATATTAAGTTGACGATTCCCTGGTGTAGTTTCGTGATCCGGGCTAAATTCCATATGGCAGGCGGAAGTTTATTGTCACGTAGAAACACTAAGTCTCCTTCCCATGGTGTTTGCTTCTCCGTTTTTGGCCATTTCGGTCGATGTTGAAGACTTGTTAGATAGTCTGTACTCCACCTCCTCCAGAATGTTTGCCCGAACCCTCTTCCACCTGTCAAGGTACGTAAGTTTGTCGAGGTCGTACTCAGGTTTTGGCTGTGTTACAAGTGGTGCTCCAATAAGAAAGTGACTTGGCGTCAGTGCATGCAGATCATTGATGTCTTCTGATACCGGACAAAGGGGCCTCGAGTTAAGACATGCTTCTATTTGTGCCAAAAGCGTGCTGAGTTCCTCATAGGTAAGTACTGCGGGACCAGCGACTCTTTAAATGGTTTTTGATCGACTTTACGCCAGCTTCCCACAATCCTCCGGAATGGGGGGAAGCAGGTGGATTAAAGTACCATTTAGTTCCTTCGTTACCATGTATCTCTGCACACGACTCGTAGTCAAATTTAGTTCGGAGTTCGGTGTTTGCTTCTACAAAATTTGCGCCACAGTCACTGTACATAGCTGAACATAGATCTCTTCTTGCTGCAAATCTTCGAAAGGCAGCAAGGAAAGATTGTGTTGTGAGGTCACTTACTGCTTCTATGTGAACTGCTTTGGTGGCCATGCACACAAAGATCGCAAAGTAACCTTTCAGTGTTTTCGCGTTTCTTCCTCTCCATGCTTTAATGTCAAACGGCCCGGCATAGTCTACTCCTGTGTGTGTAAAGGGTTTCGACATCTTTGCACGAGGAGCCGGTAGGTTTTCCATCAACTGCCCCATTGGTTTTGGTTTATATCTGCAGCATATTTTTCACTTGTGTATGTGCTCTTTTACGGCATTTCTGATGCCACAGATCCAAAACCTTTGACGCAGGGAAATAACCATCTTCTGAACCCCATCGTGTAGTTTTATCGTGGGCATCTGATATGATTAACTCTGTGTAGTGGTGTATCGCCTTTAGGATAATCGGATGCGGTTGTGCGTAGTGTAAATCTGCGTTTTGCAGTCTGACTTCAACACGTAACACGTTTTGCTCATAAACAATCGGATTCAAAGCCTTTAACCCCTTTGTTTTTGCTATGTTGGTCCTGATCTCAGAAGGAAACTTTTTCATATGTGCGATTCGGGCTATCACCAGGGTTGCTGAATGAAGTTCGGAAGGTGAAAATGGACCTTTCTCTCTATTTAGCTTTTCTTTTCGCCAGTTTTCAGCAAATCGTTTGCAGTAAGAGATTACCCTTGTGAGCTTGGTAAGACTTGGATGTCTTAGGATCTCTTCGCTGATGGGATTTTTGTCGTTCATCACGCAATGTGCCTTCGCTGTCTGTCTTCCTTCGTCAGTTTAAAAACTGTTGGGTTGGGTAGGAAACGTAATGTTCCATGTGGTATTTAAAATGGTTGGTCCATACCACCAAATATCGATGTGCAGTAGTTGAGATAGAAAAACTCCCCGGGACGCCATATCAGTTGGGTTTTATTTGTGTTTCGGCCCTTCAGCTATTCGATTGCGCACGAATGTTTCCCATCTCGATGGAGGTGCTTTGATCCAACACAACGTAATTCCGAATCTGTCCACGGGTATACTTTACAATTTTCCACCCTTAGAGCTCAAACTGTCTCGCGTAGCAATTTTGCTAATAAAACAGCACCGCATAACTCTAGCCGGAGAAGTGTTACTGATTTCGGTGGAGCTACTTTTGTTTTCGACATTAAAAGATGCATGTGAATTTTGTTGTCCTCATCAAGAACACGCAGGTAAGTCACAGCTGAATAAGCCTTTTCTGACGCATCACTAAATCCGTGTATTTCTAGGTTGTTGTCATCCGTTCCTGTCTGGATCCATCTCGGAATACGAAGCTTTTCTATCGCCGGAAGCTCTGTATGGAACAGGATCCACTCATGCTTGACATCCTGGAGAACAGGTGTGTCCCATTTGAGTCCACGCGCCCAAAGGTTTTGCATCAGGATCTTGGCTTTGACCATGTATGAGAAAAGCCAACCTAATGGGTTGGCAATTGATGACAACACGTTTCGTGATGTCTACGACTTCCCGATGAACCAAACTGCCAATCATTTCATTCCCAAAGAATTCACGTGAATCGACTCATCAAACAGCGACGAAAAGCCCACTTCTCGATTCTGGGCTGGTACCCCTTGCAAAAGTTCATCCGTGTTACTGGTCCACTGACGTAAGACGCAAAAACCTTTCTGATCTTATCTCTCTTTTTTTAAGACGTGTTCAAGTGTGTCTGCCCAAGTGGTTATGTCGTCCACATAACTGTTGTTTCGTATGATCGATGCTGCCAAAGGGAAACTCGATGCTTCATCTTCTGCCAACTTGAGTAGGACTCGGATTGCGAGGTATGGAGCTGATGCCGTTCCAAACGCCACTGTCTCCAAGCGATATAATTTCACTTGCTGCTGAAGGTTGTCTCTCCAGAGGACAAGTTAGCATCTGTTGGATCCATCCGAATTTGGCGGTACATCTTCTCCATATCCGCGGTGAAGGTGAAACGATATTTTCTCCAACGCAGTATAACGTCTATAATATTATTTTTTTTTCTGAGGTCATACCATCAATTGAAAGTTCAAAGAAGAGCCAAAAGTAGTTTTGAAGGCCGCATCATACACGACCCTCAGCTTTGTTGTGGTACTGGATTCTTTGATGACCGCATGATGGGGAACGACGTAGTGGTAAGGTGTGTTTATTATATCTTTAGATACTTCGGTTATGTGTCCGAGCTGTTTGTAGTCTTCCATACATTTTTGCATCTTTCGTATAAAATAGCATTTTTGCTAAACCTTCTTTCCATCTAGTCAAACCGTCAAAGCGCTCCTTGGTATGAGGGTCCTAATATGGGATATGTATTTAATTTGAAAGGAAGACGGACCTGGTATCTGCCATCGAGTAAGCGCTTATGCTGAAATGTCGTTCGCATCTTTTTCCGATTCGTACGTTTCGAATGTCCGTTCTTCGATTTCCCAGAATTTTCGAAGCTGAATGTCAAGATTGAACAACTGGACGAAGCTTCGAATTGTTTGGGATGCGACTGCACCCTTTTCCAACAAGATCCACCCAAGGTGGGTTTTTTTGACCCATCGCTCAATGCTTGGACAGTCTTTGCATGCGCATGACGATTATTATTTGCCTCCCTCTGTTTAAAGTGTAAACCAAAATTCCTGAACGTGATAGATCCCTAAAAGCCGGGGACAATCAGTCGTCTCCGGATAAAAAAATCTGTTTCAATATGAATAACATAAAAAACAGCGCGCGTGGTCGAAAAGATCCTAATAGGAATAATTATTACAGCCCACTACAGTGATAATGATGATGACAATATGGACGGCGTAATCGCGAATAATGTCACATCAAAAAAAGTGTATATCCTACCAATCAAAGTATTGCAAAAATCATCAGAATTTGTGCACACGCTAATGAAATCACTTTAAATTTGTGACTATTGCATTAAAAAGATTCAAAATAATATGTGAATCACTGATTTCATATAAATCAGTTATTTCTAAATTAAAAACAGAAAAATTTTTTCCCCCTGAGCTTAAAAGCGAAAAAGTGTTCAAAGTGTTTTTGTATGGATTAGGTGAAGTTGAAACTCCTGCGCTTAAGAGGAACTAATTAAACTCAAACTTAAATGCATCGATGTTAAGAGAATAATCAAAAAGTATGAACACTACACTGATACTTTCTACTTAATGTAACTTGAAAATGGTTCAATTAGGTTTTTCGATCTAAAGAAGAACTACCGTTCAATATTGCACACGCAAGTAAATTGGGGCTTGCAGAAAAAACTCCGTGGAAAATTAACTCAATGTCATAACTGCCAGATGTATGATCATGGCGAACGAAATTGTTTCATAAAAACTTATTGTGGTATCTGTGCTACTTCACACAAAACTGCTGATTTTAATGAACCCGATGTGGTTAAATGTGCAAATTGAAAAAAATTGTCATAAAGCTTCCGATCCCTCTTGCATCAGAAGAATGGCTTACCAAGAAATAAAAGAGAAAGCGGCTAGGAAAAAGTCCAATGCTCTTTCCTCGGTTCCACAACTATCACGAGCAGAAGCTTCTGCTAATACAATACATAAGCATCCGGTTTCAATTCACTCTGTCAATGAGTTTCCTCTGCTCCCACAACCTCGTCATCAACGACAAGTTCCAGTTAAGAGTGCCAATCCAGCTCACTGCAGCCGATGCTATTGTCAACAATGGAGGTCACCTCAGCAATGTTGCTAGAAACACTTCTAGAAACACTTCTAGCAACATTTCGTTAAATCATCCGTGCAACATATCAAATGACTCTACTTTCTTCACTATCGATGAATTAAATGCATTACCGATTGTAATGACAGAATCATTATCATCTTGTAAGAAAAAATATGATCAATTGAAAGTAATCGCACATTTAGCAAGTTTGTGTATAGTAGTAACAAGGAATTATGGACAATACATGTATTAATATTGTTAATTGGAATGCCAGAGAGATTCGAAGCAAAACTGTAGAGTTCACAAACTTTTTAAATACAAGCAAAATCGATATTACTTTTGTTACTGAGACTGGCCTTAATTACAGCAGCAAGAAACATCTGTTTTCAAATGCTATCGAAATGATCGAGTCGACCGCAGAGGTGGGGGAGTTGCAATACTTATTAGAAGATCAATTCAACATTCGCCCTTACCTATTATAAAAACGCGTCTTATAGAAAATAATAAATAACAAATTTACTAAACTCTACTGTGTCTATTTTCCTGGTGGTGCTACATCAGTTGGAAAAAGAGCGAGTCTTAAGAGCGACTTAAGGAAGTTTTTTTACAATAAATGATGACTTCCTGATAGCGGGAGACTTACACTGCCGTCATAGAGATTTGGGCTGTGTCAAAGCAAACACATGGGGAAATATTCGTTCAAGTCTTTCTTTCTTGTTGCCTGTTTCCGCTCTGTTTCCTCCTTGTCCTACCTAATTTCTTGCTAGCTATCGTGGTAGTCCTTCTGTTCTTGACCTATTTATTACAAATGTAGATAGTTTAAGTAATTATTCCACCATTTTCAAAAATGAGCTGAGTTCTGACCATAACCCCGTATTTTGTCGGATTCTTCGGTCAGGGGAGAAAGGTGTGCAATATTGAAGAGATTTTAAAAACGCCAACCGGGCAGGTTTTCGTTCCGGAATTAATCAAAAAGTTTTTAGTGTTCCGAAGAATTTAGACAGTACAAAGTCTAAAGAAGATATTGATTCAATTCTTGATAGTTTTTCTCAAACTATTTTAAGCTCTGTTGAGGAAGCCGTTCCGAAAATACCAATACGAAACCAATTGAAAAAACTTCCTTCCCATATTTTGGAGTTAATAAAGCTGCGAAATATTTGCAAAAGGTATTGGCAAAAATATTGTCAGCCTGTTTTTCGATACCAAATGCTCTGCAAAACTGGTTTCGAAAGAAATATTACAGTACAAGAACACAGAGTGGAATGTTAAATTAAAATATTTAGATATAAATGTAAAACCGTTCTGGAACATTGTGAAGGTAATCAAAACTAAAAATAGGCAGTTACCGACAGTGAGAAATCGAATTCCCTTGCAAGTAGTTTTGCAAGTAATTATTTAGTATCTCAACGTTTAGGCGATGCTGATACGAAGATGTTAAATATTTTATAAGGTGTCTGTGCATTAAAAAGGTAGGTGGTGTGGACCTTATAAGAAACACATATTTAGAACAATTTCCAAAGGCAGGAATGTTATACATACGAGTATTTATTTTTTTTTCTTTCTTTTTCGTTTGGATTGGAGGTTTTTTCCGTATTTTCCTTCAAAATTTCTGTTAATTTTCACCAAATTATTTGTAATTAATTAATCATATTTCAATAGAAAGATACTTTGTCTTTATCGAATTATTGTAATATAATATGTGCGGTTACTATACCTATGTCATTTTTTTAATATACGAAATAAAATATCTATCGTTTGACCTACAGGAGCCGTGAACCTTTCTGCTCTTATGATGTCTGGTAGGAGAATTTCGGCATAGACATCTCTTCCCAAGAGTAGATCTAACACATCGGCTGAAAAGTCTGCGCCGTTTTATAGTAAAACACAAAATTTTTTCGAAAATTCAACTTTATTTATCAATATAGTTGCCTTCGAGGGTGATACACTGATTGAAACGATTTTTGAATCTTTCGATACCAGTTTTGTAGTACGATTTCGGTTTAGCCAGCGATTCGGTCTTAAATCTCTTTCCGGCAAACATTCTTTTGAGGCTTGCGAACAGGAAATAGTCGCTGGAGAATACGGTGGGTGGGGAAGCAATTCGTAGCCGAATTCTTTCAATTTTGCCATCGTTTTCATCGACTTGTGAACTTGTGCATTGTCTTGATGAAACAGCATTTTCTTTTTCTTCAAATGCGGCCGTTTTTCTGCGATTGCGTCCTTCAAACGCTCCAACAACGCAATGTAATAGTCGCTGTTGATAGTCTGCCCCTTTTGGAGATAGTCGATGAAAATTATTCCATGTGCATCCCAAAATATGGATGCCATAACCTTGCCAGCCGAGGACGAGGTTCGTCGCCTGCTCACCACTCAGCTGACTGCCGACTTGACTCTGGTGTGAAGTGATGGAGCCAAGTTTCATCCATTGTCACATACCGACGCAAAAATTCGGCTTTATTGCGGTTGAACAGCTTTAAACACTCCTCTGAATCATCAACACGTTGTTGTTTTTGGTCGACTGTGAGCAAACGCGGCACCCACTTTGAACACAGCTTTCGCATGTCCAAATATTCGTGTATGATATATCCAACACGCTCTTTTGATCTTCAGAGCCTCAGCTATCTCGATCAACTTCACTTTACGGTCATTCGTAATCATTTTGTAGACTTTTATGATGTTTTCATCTGAAACAGCCTCTTTTGGACGTCCACTGCGTGCATCATTTTCGGTGTTTGTATGACCACTTTTAAATTTTTCAACCCACTTGCGAATGGTTCGTTAACACTTATCAAGCCATTTCTTTGCGTCGGCTGCATTTTTTCCCATCAAAAAGCAATGATAAATCAACACACGATATATATCTCGAGAACTAATCGTCCGACAGCTGTCAAATTTATACACGTATCTTTTGAAGGTTGGTACTAACTGAAAATGGTATGGATTTAATTCAAGTGGTGCCCTCTCTTAAAAACGGCACGGACTTTTCAGCCGATGTGTTACAGTATCGGGAATGTGGTAAGTGAGATTGGCCAATATCAATCAATTTATATGCGTCCATTTATTGAAGTCTATCTTTTGGGGCGGAAGCAGCCCAGTCAGGGATTTAAAGACAAAGGCTCGGGTGTGTCCTTCGTATGCTGAATGCAATAAGCCGAACGATAAATCCACGTAAATGTGGCACGCTCCACTGCTGACCTTTCCTAATCCAGATACTCCAATAAATGTGCGTTTGTTCCGGAAATTTAACAGCTGGACTGCTTCCGAAATCGGGTGGAATAAGGCTCGGAGATTAAAATAGTTTCCCGACGCTGCTCTTACCTTACGATCGCTGTTGCTAAGAGCACCTGTGTGTTGGTATTGTGTTGTGCATGAAAGTTGTTGAGTGTTGAAGTTGTGGAGGGTTGATGATCGTTGGTTGGGTGAAATGCTGGAGCGTTAGGATTTACTATTGTAGTCTGAAAAGTTTGTGATTGTGTGTTGGGTTGTGTGGAAGTTTGATGGATGTGTAGGGAAGTCTGATGGGGTTGTGTGTGGTAGCTGAGGGTGAGTGTATGGGTAGTGTGAAGTGTATGTGTGTGGTGAATGATTGGACTGTATTGTGTTGAGAGGTGTTGTGTATGAAGACAAGTGTGTAGGATGCGAATTTGGAGATGAATTATAGCTATTGTGCAATAGAGAATAATGCCTTTGGCCGCAAAAATAGCAACATACTCGGCTTGGGCACTGCTGTGTATGATGGCTGTGCGCCAAACAGTTTTGGCATATGCCCAGCCTTCTGATTTCATTGTAGCGCTTACCTACGTCCACAGCTAAAAACTTGTTGCACTTTCGAAGGGAATGCTGACCATTGTTACAAATATCGCAACTACTACCTTGATCACAAAGTTCCCGGAATGTATTCAGAAAATTGGAAATACAAGTTTATTCATCTAAATCTATATTGTCCCCTTGAAAGTAATCCCCATCGACTGCAACACGCTTATGCCAGCGCTTGATCTAATCCTCGAAACATTTTTTATATCCGGTTTTCGGTATGTCCATCAGTGCTTCCTGCTACTTTTCCATTACTTCCTCTCGGCTGCTGAAAAGCGTTCCTCGTAGTGGTTTTTTAACTCGATTGAACAGAAAGAAGTCACAGGGAGCCAAATCAGGTGAATTCGTCAAAAAATTACGAATAATGATGGCACTGTGCTACGGTGCGTTATCATGGTGCAAAATTCACGAGTTTTCTGCCCACAATTCTGGTCTTTTTCGGCGAATTGCTTCACGCAAACGTCTCATTACGCCCAACTCTTTGTTTACTGTTGTAATCCATGAAAACCGTGAGCATTGCCTTCTTTTTTTACTGAAAACGACGTGGTTCTTTTGGTCTCGACACACTGTCTCTTTTTTGCATGAAATTGAGGTCTTTTGGCACCGACTTTGCTGCTACACGACGGAAACCCAAATCATTAACCAAAATGTCTCGGACGGATCCATAGGCAATGTTCATGTCCTCCGCTATCTCTCTGATGGTCAATTTGCGGTTACTGACCAACATTTCTTTTACTTCATCAATGTTTTCGTCGGTTTTCGATGTCGATGGTCTGCAACTGCGTTCATCATCTTCGATTGACTCACGACCACTTTTGAACAGCTCGTGGCACTGGTAAACGACCGTTTTCTTTAGAGAATCGTTGCCGAAACACTTTTCCAACATTTCCAACCTTTGCGCACCATTAAATCCGTTTTTTAGGCAAAATTTAATACTAGTTCATTGTTGCAAATTCAAATTCATTTCTAAAATTGTAAAAAATCGCCAACACAAACAGAGATAGATATACTCTTGGCTACGTAACTTTTCCAAATGTCAAGCTATGGTGCTAAGATTTAGAGGGAATATCAACAGCAGATTTACCAACTTAACAGAACTCAAATCGGAATAATGGGAGCGCCACACGGTGGTGTAGTCGGGAACTTTTTGATCAAGGTGGTATATTGTTTGATCTTGTGGTAAAGGAATTCTTTCTGGCTGTCTGCTCTGCGCTTCTGGTTTGAATTTTGGTTTTAACTTTTGCTGATCCACAGCTTCCAAAGTGCGAAACCTGTCTACCAGAAATTCCGTGAACCTAGCTAGGGTAGGAAGCTCTGTCTTTGATCCTAGTTAAGGCTGGAAGTTGATGCAGGAAAATATAAATATCCATTACATCCCAGTTGTTTGTCTGAACCTCCAGATTTTTCAGAGCATGCAGGAATTCAGTGGACACATCCGCTAGGAGTGCTGGACTTTTCGGCAGTGATAACGGATTTCCCGAAAATCAGTTTGAGCTGCGTGTGAATCAGCACCCGTTTGTGGTCATATTGATTTGTAAGGATGTCCCAAGCCTTCTGGTAATTATTACTGTCCAAGCTGAGATGTTATAGTAATTTTTCCGCCACTCAAGTGATGCTTGATTTCAGGTGCTGAAGCCTTTCAGTCTCCGTCAACACTTAGTCGCTATTGACCAAGAAATGAAACACGTCATTAAATGATCTCCAGTTTTCGTAACTACCGGAGAATGTAGTTAGATTAATTTTTGGTAGCTCATGCCTTTTGTGCGACGCAACCGTTGAAGTAGATTTGCTTTGGAACGAACTTGGGGGTGATTTTCTCAAGGTGATCGATTAGAGACGCACTGTAAGTCACATATAATTCTTTGATCGCATCGAATATCTCATCAATTTTTGAACTTTCAGTGTCAGTCTCGGCAATTTTAACAGCATCCCGATTCGCATTCATGGTGGCTTGAAAATTACTTTCAAGAATAACAAGACGGCTCTGAAGGTAGTTTTTGGGCGTTTTGGATTCTTTGTTACGGTTGAAAGTTTAAATGGGCGGAATGCTACTGGCGAATGGTGGAAATAGCGATAAAACAAAGTGAGACAGGAGATATTACGACGATTGAGTGATATTAGTATCACCTATGAGTTTTATCGCACGGCTTTCAATCCTATCTAGCAGGTGCAAAGACGTTTTAGGACGACCTGACCAGATGTGCGAATTGTACTCCAATTTTGGGCGGATGAATGCCTTATAAATTGAGGCCAGATCAGAGTGGGTAAAATATTTCTACATCGCTTGAGGAAACCTAGATAGCATTTTTGACGACATCGAACATGTGGTCATTCCAACATAAGTTGTCACCGACACACATACCGAGAAAGGAAAGTTTTTGGGTTTGGACGATTTAAGTGCCATTCATGGATAATGGCTGGGTATTTAAATTTCGCTTTAATGACAGCAGACAGCATTGAGTTTAGGAAGCATTAAATTCCACTCGGTTGATAATTCCCCAGTTGGTTATGCTGTTAATATCGGAATTTAATGAGCTTAACATACGCTGCCGTTCCCGTTCTACAGCCGAAGAGCAGAGACGTGAGTCCGAGAACGGAATATATTGGATTAGAAGTAGCAGACAAGATATCGTTGATGAAAATTAAAAAAGAGTGTCGGAGACAGAACGAAGAGCCGCACACAGCATTTATTTTGTGAATATCAGACTTGAAGCCATTCAAGACAACTTGAATTGAACGTTCTAAAAGGTAATTTCTGACCCATTGAAGAATACAGTCATCGATCACAAAAGCACGCATTTTCAACAAAAGATCCTGATGCCAAACTCTGTCAAATGCCTTTGAAATATCAAGTGCAACTATCTTGCTTTCGCCAGATTGATGTACGCTTTGGTTTCACTTTTCAGTGAGACCTGCCATCAGATCACCAGTGGACCTGTTGCTACGAAAACCGTACTGTCGGTCATTAAGATGTTTCCGTGTTTCGAGATATTTCGTTAGCTGACGGTGTATCAGCGTTTCCATGACCTTGGAAAGAAGGGACGTAAGTGCAATGGGTTTATAGGAGGAGAGAGAGGAAGACTCGCCTTTCTTAGGGACGGGCTGGACAAATGCTGAAGAACACCTCTTCAGAAGAAGGGGAGATACACGATCTGGACCAGCGGATTTATGTATATTAAGATCTTAAGCACTCTTGCTACTACATGGGTGCGAAAGTGGATTCGTCCCATTGAAAATTCGACGCACTCAGGTGTAGGCGGGAACAAAGCACAATCTAGGAGTGTTGAGCTAGCCGCAAAGCGTGCGGCAAGCAGATTGGCCTTGTCCAAAAAGGGATGGAATTGAGGCAGAATTTCTAATATTTTTGACGAACGACCAACAATTGTTACTACCTTTGGAATATTGCAGTACACGCAAAAAAATATGCAGTTTTCCATATGGAATGCTTTGGAAGAGAGTCAGAAAAAAATGACGGTGCTTTTTTAATTATTCTTTCTCAATCCTTTCCGCAACATCATAGACAAACAGTTAGCAGCAAGAAATGATCAATTCACGTGCAATATTTGGAAATAATAAATCCCATACCCTTGAAAAATGTAGTACTTATTCAGTTGAAGCGAAGTGTATTTTTTGCCTCAGTTTTTGGTCGTATTGGAATTACACATGCTTCAGAAAGACGTTTCAGTCATTTCTGGATCGTTTAAACTTTCTTCGGTTTTCCTCTGTCGGGTTGGTACGGTTCTTTTAGAAATCTTTTCTCTAACTGTGTGGTGGGTGTACGAGAAATTAGCTGATATGACACAATGGTCCAACAAGCCTAGAGGGGAGAGCACACCAACGGAGTACTTTTCAGGGTGAGAAGTTAAAAACAATTCCAAGGTGTTGGCGGTATGATTATCAACGTCTGGTAGTCGTGTGGGCTCATTTACAAGCTGGGTAAAATTATTTTCCGCAGCGAAGATCTCAACACACCGTAATTCGGGTGTTGTCTATCCAGAATGTCGAAGCCAATCAGAATTGTGTATACTGAAATCGACCGTAATAACGATTTCGATATAAGGGTCGATATAAGGGTACAGACAGCGCATCAAACTCGTAAAAAGTCAAATTGCTGTCCAGTTTGGGGCTTCTGCAAATAAAGCAATGGTGGATAACACGCTTACGGAGATGGAATTTTAACCACATAAGGTTGAATTCCGGATTGGAACAGGGACTACATTGTGGTGGAATTTGGTAAGCTACATCACTACGCACGTAAATTGTGAGAGAAGAATAATGGCACTAAGTCGTACCCAGGCAGCTTCAGATCAGAGTGATTTGAGAGGTGTGGACGGGGATGTACCTGTGTTTCACTAAGTGCCAAAACAGCTGGTCTGTACTTACAGATGTGGACGTACGCAGAAAAGTGATTACTTTTTAGCCCGCATATATTGGCTACGTCCACCCTGAATTCTCTAGTCATAATTACAAACAAACACAGTAAACACAAACACCGACGATACTAACCAAGGTTGCGAAGTGAAAATTCTGACGTTGGTTTACCGAATCAAATTGCTGTAGGTGTTACACCCTTACAGCAATATGAAACAGTGCACCAACAAAATTTTCACTCACAACCCGCTATCCATCCGTTGTTACATAATACATACTCAGTCACTACCCGTACCGTATGATAAATACAGTAACGGCAGTGACCGAGTGCAAGCAACAGTACTTTGACCAGGACCGGGAGAGGTGGGATATTTTTTTTTCACTGCACTGCACTGTAGTTTTGTTTTTTATTTTTTAATACTGCGCGGTTGTGTTTCTCACCACATGATTTTAGTTGAATGAAATGAAAAGTACGAAGGCGTATTAAACCTATGGTGGTTCCTCTCCATACCGATGTCCTGCTCCACGTTCTTCACTTTACCCTTAAACCTACCCGTCAATATCCTATGACTGAGTGACAAATAGGACCTGAGGCTACCACGTGATTTTGAACCATTTTCTAACCCCAATTAGAACATGTTAAGTTAATTATAAGGGCAAGAACGATTTTAAATGTGCTTAGTCTTGTATTTAAAATGAAAAACGAATTGGTATCCAGTTATTTTCGTAATAAAATATTATATGTCAGTACACAATTAATTTCCGTCTTCTTTTCTCCAAAACACATAAAGTGGGTATGAATACACTTATAATGCCTCAGCATGTGTTAAATTTTTTGGAAAATGGGATAGAGAGAGAAAGAAAGATGTTTGGGCTCAGTGTTTATTTCGCTCCATGGGTGGCATCCAACATTTAATGGGGAGACTAAATTCTTAGTGGAAGTTGGCTTGATGTTGATTTCTAGTCAACTTGATTTTCGTTAACTGAAAAAATGGATGATATGTCTTTCGGGCGGATTCGAACACTGAACCTTCCGATTTGGAAGCCAGTCCACTACCACTTGAGCCACGGCCACCCATACTGATGAATTAAAACTTAGGAATTAGTTAATGATCATTTTTATATCCACCTCCGATCAACGATGTTGTATAAAAGCCCATTTTATTCAGGCATTGGTATCGACGTGAAAACAAAATTGGTTTTTTTATTTTCATTACTCCATCTTCACTTTTTTACACTTGTTATGATACATCGGGAAACTAACATGGCAATAGTCTGTAAAAAAAATCTTAAGCAATGTATGCTTATGGCCGCTTTGAGATCCAACTGTGGTCTTATTTTAATAAAGGGTTATGATCCCTTGGATCCAGGCCCAAATCATAAGGAGGTTGGTTAATTTCTTCGACGATACATTTTCTTACAATAACTTCGAAACGCGAGTCAAGTGAACAGCTACAAGGGGCGTTCAAACTATTCTCGGTATCGATATGAAGGAAAATGCGAATTCAATTTAAATTGTTTTTATTTTTCAATATAATCTCCCCTAACATCATGTTACAACTCCTGTAACAATTCGCTTGAAAATGCTTCACCACAAAGCTCGAAATCTCCCTACAAATCTGGATTTTTTTCAACATTATCGTCCGTGTTTATGGTTGATGTCTTTAACCTAGGATTACTACAACGGAAAAGATTACTAATGGGCTAGAATTTTGTAAGTATGTTAGACCCTCGAACAATGTTATTACATATTTTAATAATTAATCTACCTACATTATTTGATAATCAGCCTGATACCAAGAATACATTGGGTGAAGAAAGGTAGATTTAGTTTCAAATGGTAAACTTTTGCAAGGTAAACAAACACAACATTAACAAATAAAGAATCGATGAAATAAACAAAATTAAGGAGTCGAATTTAAAAAAAAAATGATAACTCACCTTTTGAAGTAATGCATGCACTCGGTCTACAGGCAAAACACATTTTCTCTTTTTTTTTATGCTTTCTTTGGCTTCATTCAATGCCCAGCAGTCGATTGGTGCAGGAAAAGTCTTCTTTACTTTTTCTTCCACGTCCTTTAACAAACACAAAACAATTTTTATTAGCAATAACGTTAAGATATGAGACGTTGTTAATTTGAAATTTAATTAAAAAAAGAAAACGAAAATTCCACTTTGCTTTCATGCGTCCACGTATGCGAAAGACTGGACTGTAAAGCGCCATTACTGCATAAAAAGAAAAAGAGGTTCGGCTTTCGATTCCCAACCGGGTCCGAAAGATATGATTTTGTTTAAGCAACTAAATCTATGATGAGTATTTGCTGAGAACACAACGACAAGTTATATTATACCAACAATTTAGTCCCAATTAAATGTTGGATGCTACCCATTGAGTGAAATAATGGGTATCCCATTTTACAAAAAACTTAAAACGTGCTCAGGCATATTAAGAGCAGTCACACCCTCTTGCCTAACTGCAAGGAAGCAACAAATTATAGTAAAAGACGAGTTGTATACTTAATAATTAAAATGGAAGGCAGCTGTACAAAATATCTAACATCTACTGCGCGCTTTATAATAATCTAAAAGCCGTTGGAGACATTAACGCTAATCTCTGTAAGAGCCAACGTGTGTGTGTCTTCCAAATAAGAGATACAGTTACATCAGTAATATTTAATCCAATAAAATTAATATATACAGGTTGTCCCCTAATTCGTCAAGGATAATTTGCGAAATGATTTTTGTGTATGTATACGATGTACTAGGGTGTCCCTTATTTTTCAAAGTTTTAAATTTCTAACGCATAGGTCCTAGTTTTGTTCATTTGCCTCTAAAACACTCAGAAATAAATTTTTACCTTATTTGGTGTACGATAACCCGTGCCGACTTGCATCGTACATGTTGCGCGGCAGTAGCGGTGCGTATTCACGGCATTTGTCATTTGTTCTCAATTATTCTCGCGATTAACACGTATTGTTTTACATTTAAAAGATGGCAATAAAAAATGTGTTTTCTTAGTTGGTGACGTAAATTATCAAATAACAGGCGCAAAGCTACCGTCTAATCGCCAAGTTCTTTCAGTACTTTTTTTTAACATTCGCGAAGTTAAATTGACTATTAGTAAGAGCGCTAATCTCGTCATTCGGGAGTGTATTATATTTTGGGAAAAAGCTAGAATCCCAACCAGAGCTATACCTAACTGTGTAAAAAAAACTTGTGGATCTTCATCATGCTTGGAGGGAGTTGCAAAAAAATTCTAAAAAAATACAAGATATTTACAAGCGCCGTGAGGAGGACTTTAAGAACAATTTAAATAATTTATTTGATATAGCACACGCTGATGCTTTGGAACGGATGAAAATTGAAGATGATAAGATATTTTTACAAAAACAAAGAGAACCAGGGCGTCCAGAGTGTTTAGCGAGTGTAGGCAAAAAGTTTGCCGAAAAAGAAGAAAGGGCAAGACAAAGGAAATTAAATGAAGAGAAAAAAAGATGTGAGCAAATGTGTTTCGGGGGTTTATCGTCATCTGTTACTACGCAAGATTCTATTCAAACGCAAGGACATCACGATCAACTTACCAGCTCTGATGAAAGCCTTGAGGAACCCTTGGCATCCACCTCTCAAATGGTAAGTTCTGAAACTACTACAAAAAGGGATTCTGCCTACATATATACTTCAGGCTGTAGTAGAAGCACTAGATCTTAGCTGTGATGATTTTTTGATAAACAAATCGTCTATTCAACGTATTCGCACACACAGTCGAAAAGATAGAGCGGAATCTATAAAATCAGATTTTCAGCATAATATGCCTGAAATGGTGACCGTTCACTGGGATGGGAAATTATTACCTGGACTTGACGTGAGAAGTTCTAAAGAAGAACGCCTGCCAATTCTAATTTCATTTGGAGAAAAGGAACAACTTCTGGCTAGACCCAAACTGGAGAGCTCTTCCGGTCAGGATCAAGCTAAAGCTGTGTCGAACGCACTTTATCACTGCAACCTTGATGACAAAGTACAAATAATGTGCTGTGACACAACTGCGTCTAATACAGGGCGATTGATAGGAGCTTGTGTACTTTTGGAACAAAAACTAGACAGGGAATTACTACTCCTTTGCTTGCCGCCATCACGTTTACGAACTGGTTTTAAAATGTGTGTTCGAAACAAAAATCCACCAAGTCACAAGTAGCGCTAATATCCCACTGTTCAAAAAGTTTAGAGACAACTGGAAAACTATTAATCCTGCTGCCATTGAAACATATACCGATATCGTCACACGACATTTTTGTAATACAACAATAGAAGATTTGTTGACATTTTATAATCAAGAACTGCAAAAAACCATTGGACGTGACGATTATCGTGAACTGATTGCACTATCTATTATTTTCTTAGGAGGAGACAGTGAAAAAAATATTAAAATTAGACCTCCTGGAGCGATGCATCAAGCAAGGTGGATGGCTAGAGCTATTTACTCTATGTTTGTTGCAATCCCAGTTCAAAATTAGCGCCAAGGATAGGCGAGCACTGCTAGACGTCTGTTTATTCATTGCGGTTTTATATGTAAAACCATGGCTTGGATGTAGTCTGGCGGTAAAGGCACCAAATCAAGATGTGTGCTTTTTAAAGAGGCTTAAGGAATATAAAACTGTTGACAAATTGATCTCCAAAGCAGCCCTGAGCAAGTTTAATCAACATCTTTGGTGCTTGTCAGAAGAAATTGCCGTTTTATCACTCTTTGATGATGAAGTTAATGAGCAAGCCAAAACGATTCTGGGAAGAGATATATTCCACCTGAAGAAGATATGTCTGATTATTTGTATAGTAAGTAGGAATACAACAAATAGTACTATTTTTTATACTGTTTTCAACAAATTGTTAATAATACTGCATTATTTATTGTTGCAGGAAAATCATTAAGTGATTTTGTGTCTGTCAAGAGCACAAATTTATTTTAAATATTAAAAATTGATAAAAATTTCCTCCAGAGACCCGTTCCTACATGGGATGCAGATGTTGCCTATTCAGAGGCGAAAAGGAAAGTGCTTTCTTTAAGGGCAGTTAATGATACGGCTGAAAGAGTTGTAACACTTATGCAAGATTTTCATGGTTTGATCAGAAATCTGTATCCAGATTGTAAAAAAGAGACCCTCAAAAGAAAACATCCTGCCTGATCTGCACTTTTATCTTCTTTTAATAAATATTTCATAAAAATTTTAATATTTCAATTGATTTAGCTATATAACGAAAAGGGTTAAAAACAGCAATTTTTAAAATCTTCAGAGTTCTGTCAGCACGGGTTAACGTTGACGTAGGAAGATGAAATTTTGTATTTAAGTAAGTCTGGGTAGTTTAAAAATGAATATCTAAAAAAAAATTTCTTTCACCCATATAAGGGACACCCTAATGTATACTCTAAGAAAAAAATCGTTCTACAGTGACGTTCTATCTCCAATGTTGACATCATTTATCGAGGACTTAAAAAAAGGCTTACTTTGATGTACTCTGACCCATGTTAACGGAAATTGCTCTGTTAAGACTAATGGTAAAAACTTCGTTTAGGATTTTATTTTTAGAAGACATAATAGCCTTTGTAACGGAGTTTACGAGGGGCGTTCAACATATTCTCGATATCGGGGTGAAGCTGTGGTTGTATACGAGGGCGGGTCAATAATTCCGTGCATTTTTGAATTTCTGACCTCTAAACTGCTCCTGTCAACAGGCATTTGTCAGTTGACTCCTGTCAAAATTTAAACTTGCTGCGTCAGTTAGTTTGTGTTTGACAGCTATTTTTATCAGACTACTCACTAATTTGAGGAGACAATGGAAAAAAGTGAATTTCGTGTGCTTATTAAGCATTATTTCTTGCGAAAAAAAACCATTACCGAGACCAAGGCTAAGCTTGATAAATACTGCACCATCGATTTCAATGGTAAAAAAGTGGTTTACTGAATTTCGTTGTAGCCGTACAAGCACTGAAGATGCCGAACGTCCTGGACGCCCAGTTGAGGTCTCTACACCCGAAACAATCGAAAAAATTCACGATATGGTGTTGGCCGACCGAAGATTGAAAGTGCGAGAGATTGTGGAAGCCGTAGGGATCTCACATGGCTCAGTGGTTTCAATTGTGAATGATCACTTGGGCATGAGAAAGCTTTCCGCAAGATGGGTGCCGTGTTTGCTCACAGTCGACCACAAACGCAATCGTGTAACAACTTCACAGGAAGGTTTGGCGTTGTTTAATCGCAATATGGAGGAGTTTTTGCGCCGTTTTGTAACCGTGGACGAAACATGGATCCATCACAACACACCAGAGAACAAACAACAGTCAAAACAGTGGGTTTCTAAGGGTGAATCGGCGCCAAAGAAGGCCAAGGTGGGTTTGTCAGCCAATAAAGTTATGGCGACTGTTTTTTGGGATGCACGCGGGATAATCCTCATTGACTACCTTCAAAAGGGAAGAACAATCAATGGGAATATTATGCCAACTTATTGGACCGATTCAATGACGATTTGAAAAAAAAACGACCTCATTTGGCCAAGAAAAAAGTTCTTTTCCACCAAGACAATGCAAGGGTGCACACATGTGCAGTTGCCATGGCAAAAATCCATGAATTGGGCTATGAATTGCTCCCTCACCCACCCTATTCTCCAGATTTGGCTCCGAGCGACTACTTCTTGTTCCCAAACCTGAAGAAATGGCTTAGTGGAAAAAGATTTGACTCCAATGATGAAGTCATCTCGTCATTTTGAGGACCTCGACAAATCATTTTTTTTGGAAGGGATAAAAAAATTGGAGAAGCGTTGGACAAAGTGTATAGAGCTCAAGGGAGACTACGTTGAAAAATAAAATTATTTTTTATCAAAAAATCTGTTTTAATCCAAAAGTCACGGACTTATTGACCCGCCCTCGTATATAAATTGACTTATTTATCAAGTAATACTATTATTTTAGTGCATTCATGTAAAATTTCATATAAATGTGATTATTAATTCGCGTTTTATCTCTAGTTAAACAGAATCATAATGGCAACTGAGACGATGATGGTGAAAATTGAGCATCGCGCTGTAATTAAATTTCTCACTAAGCAAGGAAAAACTCAAAAAACTATTCATGAAGAGATGGTGGCTGTTTACCAGGGTTCCGCACCTTCATTATCAACTGTGCAAAAGTGGTCAAGTGAGTTCAAGAGAGGCAGAGAGAGCATTGAAGACGACCCCCGCTCCGGCGCCCCGGCTACTGCTTGTACGTGAGAAAGCATCAAAGAAGTCGAAAAACTTGTTCTTGAGGATGCCTGAATAAAGGTGAAAATGATGGCAGAGATCACCAAGCTTTCAATTGGTACCATTCACACCATTCTTCATGACCATCTTAACCTTTCAAAGGTCACTGCAAGGTGGGTGCCACGAATGCTCACAGCGCCTCAGAAAAAAGTGAGAATCGCATGCTGTAGAGAGCTTTTGGAGATGTGTAGTGAGAACGCGGACGGTGTTATGGATCGAATTGTTACTGGGGACGAAACATGGGTCCACGACTATAACCCTGAAAGCAAACAAGAAAAAAGGAACAGACCCCCCGAAGAAGTTCAAAGTCACTCCGTCTGCCGGGAAGCTCATGGCCACAGGTTTTTGGGACTCAAAGTGAATCTTGCTCATTGAGTACAAAAAAAAAGGTGAAACCATCAACGCCACATCCTACGCTTCCACTTTGCATAATTTGCGGGAGGAAATTAAAAAGAAAAGACGGGGTAAACTCGCAGCGGGTGTGTTGCTTCTTCATGACAACGCTCTTGTTCACACGGCGCGAGTTTCCAAGGCTGCTGCGCGAGATTGTGGTTTCGAAGAAATCCAACACCCACCCTATAGTCCAGTGATTATTTCCTGTTTCCGGATTTGAAAAAATGTCTTCGTGGAAAAAGATTTTCGGATGATGAAGAACTCAAGTCGGTATTTTACAGAGAAAGAGGAAATTTATTTTTTTGAGGGTTTAAAAAAGCTTATCTCAAGATGTAACAAATGTATTGATGTTAGGGGAGATTATATTGAAAAATAAAAACAATTTAAATTGAATTCGCATTTTCCTTCATATCGATACCGAGAATATATTGAACGCCCCTCGTATGTACATAGTATTGTCTATATAACATATGTACCTGTATAATAATTGATCACTGCTTTTGACCTACTTAAGTAAAGGCGGTTTAAGTACAAAATTGAAAAACCAATTCTAAAAAATCACATCTTTTGGCAAATTATTGTTAAATCACGTGGCAGGACATCGACCCCCACCCTCCCAGCCCCCAATAATCGTTGCCAATTTTTCATGTCGGCTTACTTACATTTTTAAGCGTTCATTACATTCATTTTGCAATTTTTTATTTTATTTCTGGGAATCGTGTTTTTATTTATGTATGTTCTTACCAAGGACCCATTTACAATTTTTCCAGAGCAATACAATTACAGCAGAGCCTCGATAATGCGAACACTCACTAATCCGAACGCCTCAGTAATCCAAACGACTCTCCTGGGTCTGGGAACGAGAGCGAAAATTCGAAGAATTGATTTAACTTGAGTCTACTGTCACTTGCAGTCCCACACACACCACGCAATACTAAGTCTGTTCCCTTAGAACCGGTGCACATGAGCTGCAACGTATTTCTTCCTATTTATTTTGCAGCTTATGTGCGCCGGGCCTTACTTTTTCCAACAACTTTAAGTTGATGCGCAGAGTAAGCAGATGTACCGGAGCACGAAGACGAAGAAAGGTATCACTTCAAATCAACAATCCCAATAATACGCAGATACAAACATTTGGAACATAAATCGTGGAAGATGACATCTCAATCCAGGACCATTACAACCCTTTAGCTGTCAATCATCATCGTCAACAACAAAGGGGGGTCGTAAATTTTTGGTTGCGTAGTAGGCCAAAGGGATGAACTGCGTAGGCGTACTGCATATCTTCAGGGTGGACAGCTGCAAGTGATGACTATAAATAGGGAGGATCTTAAGTCATAATTCATTAGTTATCAATTGTCCTTAAAAGTGAAGTCAGTAAAAAATGTTTTATTTATTGAATCGGGTTCACATTTTTTACAGTCGTTTGTCGCCCGGTTTTGTTTTATTTAACACTGTTGCGTTTGGTGTTTCTTCGACCATATCGTGTGCTTTTTAAATTGTGGCTTCAACATCGAAAAAAAGGAAACATATCACATTAACAATATCACAAAGGTGCGAGATTTTGGATAAGATTAAGCAAGGTATCTAGTTATCAGTTCTTGCAATGCAGTATAACGTTGGAATATCCACTATATTTGACATTAAAAGCAAGGAGGAAAAAATAAAATCATTTGTAATAAACACAGAAAAGGGTCCAGGCACAAGAAAAACCCTAAAAACTCCTGGAAATTACTAGCTTGAAGATGCTTTACTTACGTGGTTTTTACAGCAGCGAAGAAAGAACGTTCCTTTGTCAAGTGAAGTATTGATGGAAAAGGCCAAATTCTTCCAAAAAAGACTTGAAAAAGGAAAGTTAGTTGCCAGTAGGGGATGGTTAAATAATTTTAAGAAAAGGCATGGTATACGCCAACTAAAACTAACTGGTGAGAAATTGTCGAATAATCAAGCAGCTGTGAAGCCATTCCAAGAAAAATTTATAGACGTTTGTAGGGAAAAAGACCTGATTGCAGATCAAATCTATAATGCTGACGAATCAAGCTTGTACTGGAAAATGATACCAGACAAAATGCTGGCGTTTGGGTGAGAGAGTAGGGCCCCAGGTTCCAAAGTATCGAAGCAGAGGATCACATTTATGCAATGCACAAACGCAACCGGAACGCACAAACTACCTTTGCTGTTTGGTAGCAAAGCACAACGGCCACGTGCATTTGCAACAGCCAAAAAGTTACCAGTCCATTACACAGGTCAAAGAAATGCTTGGGTTACAAGACCAATATTTTTAGAGTCGCTAAAAGGACATTTCCCTCCCGAAGTAAAGAAATTTTTATTGAAAAAAAAAACCTACTGCTAAAAGCACTTTTACTTCTTGATAATGCACCAGCGCATCCACTTGAAGAAGATGTGCAAGCGACCGACGAAAATTTCACTATTTTGTACATGCCACCTAATTGTACAGCTCTTATTCAACCCATGGACCAAAATGTGATTTAAAACATTAAAGTGACATACAAGAAAAAACTCCTATTTAAAATGTTTGGCCAGCAAGAAGTTGATCCAGAATGCGCAGTATCTGAACTGCTAAAAAGACCACAATGAAAGATGTAGTGTTTTCATTGGCTCAAAGTTGGCAGCAACTGTCTTCAAATTTGATTAGAAAGTCTTGGAAGTCTCTGTGGCCTTTGTTATTCGAATCAGAGGAATTTAATTTAATTTTGGTGGGGGCGAAAGCCCCCATTTATTCGGCTTAATACAAGCTATAACTTAAAATTAAACTTAAACTAAAACTTAAAACTAAGGCTGGTTATTCTGGTGAAGGAGAACCGATTTGAGGTAGGAAGTGGTGCGGTGGAAGTCAAAGACGCTAGGGTTTGAATTAATTTTTCGTACCATGCAGGAGATTGGTTCGTTCGCGCCGTAGGTGGTGTGGTGGGTTGGGAGATAGAAGAGACGAGGGGTACGTAGATTACGGGGGTTAGTGTTGAGGAAAATAGAATTGTGAAGGGACGTGCATTCAACCTGACCTGAAAGAAGTCGATGAATGAAGAGAAAGTCGGCTGCATCTCGGCGTTCCTCAAGGGTGTTTAGGTTAATAAGGTTGAGACGGTTTTGATAGGGGGGCAGAGTAAAAGAATCATCCCAGGGCAAACCTCGAAGAGCGAATCGAAGAAAACGGCGCTGGATGCTTTCGATTCTCGAGATATGAACGCGATGATATGGGGACCATACTTGACTGGCGTACTCAAGGAGGGGACGAACAAAGGTAATATAGAGGGACCTGGTCACGTATGGGTTGGTGAATTCTTTGGACCATCGTTTTACAAAACCTAGTGCAGAATTGGCTTTAAGGATTATCCCATCCATATGCAAACGGAAGTTGAGCTCCCTATCACACAAAATGCCGAGGTCGCGAAGAGATTCAACGGAGGAGATAGGTTGGTTGTGGAGAAGGTAGAGTCGGGGAGGAGATTTGAGCCGCTTATGTGAAAAGGTGATGGATTGGCATTTGGTGATATTAAGTTCCAAACAATTTTTGAGGCACCAGATCGAAAAACTATCAAGGTCTTGTTGAAGAAGGAAGGAGTCATGGGGAGAGGAAATGGTTTTGAAAAATTTGGTATCGTCGGCGTAAAGGGAGACGGACGAGTATTTAATGATCCTATCGAGATCATTTATGGTTAATATAAAGAGAAGGGGACCGAGATGGCTACCTTGAGGAACTCCAGAGGTGGCCAAAAATGGAGCGGAGTGGGCTGACCTAAAACGAACACTGTAAAAACGGTTTTCGAGGTAAGAGGATATCCATTTTAACAGTATGGGTTCAAAGCCGAGGGCAGACAATTTGAAGAGTATTAATCGATGAGAGATTTTATCGAAAGCTTTGCTAAAATCGGTTGCAACTACATCGACTTCGTTGCCGTTCTCTAGGGCAGAGATGGTAAAGGATACGAATTCAACGAGATTTGTGGTGGTTGACCTGCCCTTTAGGAAGCCGTGTTGTCTAGGGGAAATAAGTGATTTGCATTGGAAACTTAGAGCTTCATACAAAATACTTAATGTCTAGCCAAGATGTAGATGATTTTGATCAGGAAGATGATCTCTCATCAAGCATTTTTCGTAACAGAGGCTTTTCAGAAATAGACATTAACAATTTCTTGTTAAGCGGTGATTACATTGACTGCCAGGAGCCGTTAACTGATGAAGACATAGTAAGACAAGTAATGAATCAGCAGGAACCCGAAAGCGAAGAAGAATTGGAGTATTTGGAAGCAGTTGCAAGGATTCCACATACTCAAACTGTGTCTGCCATATTTACTTGCTTAGAATGGGCGGATGAAGTCGATTTTTCGATTCCCGAAAAAATGTTATTACGTAAAATAAGGGATAAGGCGTTTCCTATGTCGCAAAATACCATTCGTCAAAGTACTTTATTGGAATTTTTTTTAAAAAAGCGTAATTACATAAATTGCATTACACTCTAATATGTATTACATACTAGATGAAGTGAAAAGTGGCCTCCTTGGGAATTAAAAAATTTTTTTTTTAAAAAAAATACACTTATTCCAGTGATTTTCCAACTTCTTGATCCCGTCCGAAAAGTAATTTTCCGGTCTGCAAAATACCCCTCCGTGGCGTCGATGATTTCCTCGCGTGAGCTGAATTTTTTATTGATGAGCCATCTTTTGAGGTTTGGGAAGAGATAATAGTCCGAGGGATCCAAATCCAGTTACCAATCGACGCCAAAAGTCCGCACGATTCCGCATCAGCAAGTCCAAACACTCTTTCGAAGTGCTCTCGCGTTCGTGTTTTTGGTCAGGAGTGAGCATTCGCGGCACCCAGCGGAAGGATAACTTATTCATATGCAGAATATTGCCCAAAATATGGCGTGTGCATTCAGTACTAATCTTTGTGGTATCTGCTAGCTCGCGCACCTTCACTTTCCGGTCAGCCAACACCATTTCATGTATTTTTTTGACATTGTCCTCTGTAACCGCATCGGAGGGCCTGCCGCTGCGGACTTGATCGGTAGCGGAGTTGCGGCCACCACGAAACTCTCGAAACCAATATTTGACGGTGTAATCTGACGGAGCATTAGCCCTATAATATTTATCCAACTTTTCTTTTGTTTCCTTCGCCGTTTTGCCTCTCAAAAAATAATGTTTTATGAGAGAACGAAAATCGTTTTTGTCCATACTCAACATGATGCCAAACACGTCAACAACAATCAGCTGTCAAAACAAAACTAAAGACAGCATCGCACTGAAATTTGGCATGTCTGCCTATATATGAACGGACTTCAAGGCACCATAACCTTTTTGCAGTAGCAGCGCATTCTGGCGGTCAAGGAGGTCACTTTTCACTCCATCTAGTATATTTATAACATTTTTTACATCATTAAAATATATTTTAAATTACGAAAAACTTTGTTGTGTTTCGAAAAATGCGTTTGATATGACTGCATACTATAATCCGAACGATTCGCTAGTCCGAACAGGGTATAAATTTTGGGTGTTCGGATTATCGAGGCTCTGCTGTATTAGGAAATTTATTAAATTAATCTTGTGCTCGAGGTATTAAACCATTTCCGACCATTGATATTTGTTGCCTTTATACATTCTTTGATTATGTTTTCTCTTAAATTAGATGCAAAAGGCAGTTTTTCAAAGTATACGGAGAATATTTGTATATGAAGACGGCATACTTGAAAATATTTTTCGGATGGCAACAAGAGAACTGTATTTTCTTTCGAATTCTCATATTCTTTTAATTTTGTCAGTACTTCTATTAGATTGAAATCGTGTTTGTCTTTTAAAATTTCTCCCGCACAATTTTCACAGATTTTATTCATCTTTTTTATTGTTTTGACCTTAACTGATACTGTGTTTTCATCTAATGGGTTAATTATATTATTAGTATTCATGTTATTTTCAAAACAGTTTTCATTCTGAAGAATACTCTCATTAAGCACTGTTTGCTCCTCTGTATCATACTGTAAAACGGCATTCCAATCCACCTGCATGTACGAGGGTTGTCTTAAAAGTTTCCGACCGAACAATGATACATTTGTTCTTAAATTTTTTTTTTTCTACATAGTTTCCTTGTAACTCTACACACTTCTCCCAGCGATGCTCCCATCTCTCTAACCCGTCCAAATAGTACTTGGCGTTTTTCTCTGCAAAATAATTGTTCACGAAGGCCTCCTCATTTAATGAAAATCTCTGTCCTCCGAGCGCAGTTTTTAGTTGACGGAACAAAAAGAAGCCGCTTGGGGCTAGATCTGGTGAATAAGGCGGATGGTCAAGCAGTTCATACCATAATTCATGGATTTTCGCCATGGCAACCGCTCAGGTGTAAGACGGCGCGTTGTCTTGGTAAAACAGGATTTTCTTTTTCTGCAAATGTAGCCGTTTTTCCGCAATTTTTGCATTCAGCTTGGCACGTAATGATGCGTAGTATGCTCCTGTAATGGTTTTTCCTTTTTGAAGATAATCGATTAAGATAACTCCTTTACTATCCCAAAAAACAGTCGCCATCACTTCCCAGCCGAAAAAAACAGTTTTTGCTTTTTTTTGGAGCCGGCTCGCCCTTTGCAGCCCACTGTTTTGACTGAATTTTTGTTTCGGACGTATAATGCTGTATCCAAGTTTCATCTACAGTAATTAATCGGCGCCAAAACTCGGATTGGAAATGTTCATTCGAACATGTTTTTGGTGTAACGTAATCAAACGCGGCACCCAACGCGCGGACAGCTTTCTCAGGCCTAAATCTTGATTTAATATGTAACAAACACGTTCTTTGGACATTTTCATAACCTCTACTATCTCCCTCACTTTAATTCGGCGGTCGTCTAACATCATTTGGCGAATTTTAGCAATGTTATCATCAGTGGTTGCAGTTTTTGGACGTCCCGAACGTTCATCATCTCTCAAGCTCTTACGGCCACGTTTAAATTCAGGTGCCCAAAATTTCACTGTGGTAAATGATGGTGCAGAGTCCCCATACACAGAGTCCAAGCCATTTTTGATTTGCGTAGGCTATTGCCTTTCAAAAACAAGAATTTAATAACAGCTCGATACCCAATTTTTTCCATTTTCACAAAAAACACTCACATCGACTCACTCAAACGACTGTCAACTAAAAACTACGCACCCAAAATGACTGAAACTTCGGTAAGTAACTGTCAAAAGATGCACAACTAGCATTCACTAGCTTTTATTGACGAGTGCCGCTATCTTTACATTGCGGTCGGAAACTTTTCAGACAACCCGAATCGTCTTCCTCGCATTTGGAACATTTCGATTTAAATATTAATTTAGTCGATATAACATTGTCTATCAATGAGCTAAATTCAGCAACACTGGGGTTACGTTTATTTATGTTCCGCGCTCTTATTTTCCCAAATAAGTTTTCTAATGGATCTTGATTAAATTTATTAACATAAACATAATATATGTACGAGGGGCGTTCAATATATTCTCGGTATCGATATGAAGGAAAATGCGAATTCAATTTAAATTGTTTTTATTTTTCAATATGATCTCCCCTAACATCAATGCATTTGTTACATCTTGAGATAAGCTTTTTTAAACCCTCAAAATAATAAATTTCCTCTTTCTCTGCAAAATACCGACTTGAGTTCTTCATCATCCGAAAATCTTTTTCCACGAAGACATTTTTTCAAATCCGGAAACAGGAAATAACCACTAGGGGCAAGGTCTGGACTATAGGGTGGGTGTTGGATTTTTTCGAAACCACAATCTCGCGCAGCAGCCTTGGAAACTCGCGCCGTGTGAACAGGAGCGTTGTCATGAAGAAGCAACACACCCGCTGCGAGTTTACCCCGTCTTTTCTTTTTAATTTCCTCCCGCAAATTATGCAAAGTGGAAGCGTAGGATGTGGCGTTGATGGTTTCACCTTTTTTTTTGTACTCAATGAGCAAGATTCCCTTTGAGTCCCAAAAAACTGTGGCCATGAGCTTTCGGGCAGACGGAGTGACTTTGAACTTCTTCGGGGGGTCTGTTCCTTTTTTATGCCACTGCATGGACTCTTGTTTGCTTTCAGGGTCATAGTGGTGGACCCATGTTTCGTCCCCAGTAACAATTCGATCCATAACACCGTCCGCGTTCTCACTACACATCTCCAAAAGCTCTCTACAGCATGCGATTCTCACTTTTTATCTGAGGCGCTGTGAGCATTCGTGGCACCCACCTTGCACTGACCTTTGAAAGGTTAAGATGGTCATGAAGAATGGTGTGAATGGTACCAATTGAAAGCTTGGTGATCTCTGCCATCATTTTCACCTTTATTCGGGCATCCTCAAGAACAAGTTTTTCGACTTCTTTGATGCTTTCTCCCGTACAAGCAGTAGCCGGGGCGCCGGAGCGGGGGTCGTCCTCAATGCTCTCTCTGCCTCTCTTGAACTCACTTGACCACTTTTGCACAGTTGATAATGAAGGTACGGAACCCTGGTAAACAGCCACCATCTCTTCATGAATAGTTTTTTGACTTTTTCCTTGCTTAGTGAGAAATTTAATTACAGCGCGATGCTCAATTTTCACCATCATCGCCTCAGTTGCCATTATGATTCTGTTTAACTAGAGATAAAACGCGAATTAATAATCACATTTATATTAAATTTTACATGAATGCACTCAAATAATAGTGTTACTTGACAAATAAGTCAATTTATATATGCAACCACAGCTTCACCCCGATACCGAGAATATCTTGAACGCCCCTCGTAAATCATCATGATTAATGAATAACGCTTCCCTTAAAACGCTCCCTATAGTTAGACCCAAGCTTTTGAAACAGAATGATCTATTTGTTGCGTTAATGGGTTTAATATTTAATATATAATCCTTCATTTCTATTTTAAAATGGATATTTTTATCATTCCGCACAAGAGCTGGTTTTCCATTCAAAAGATCGAAAATGCGATCTATTTTTTTTAATAAATTCTGCTGTCGATTTCGCAAATTACGCTATATGGCCTGGGAATTTGTTCAGTTTTATTAAAGCTTCAATTCCGCAGGATACAGATCTGCTTAGAACCTGTGCAACCAGCTTCACGTTCATCTTTTGAAATTCAGTAGGGTCAATATGTGCCGCTGTCAATTTTTGGGCATATTTTGGTAGTATTATTTTTTTCTGTATTATAAAGGTATTCAATTACCTTCCAACTAACAATTGCATCAAAAGTAGTCAAATTGTATTTTATTAAGTTGTTTCGAATACTTTTCAAAAGATGCGGGATATCGTACATACCGTATATGGATTTGTTTTTGTAAATAGCTCTTACATTTAATTTCAACTATGTGCATATATCAAGTCAGTTATATACCTCAACTTCAAGTTCTTTGGTGGGTATATTGCTCGGACAAACGACGTGATATAAAACCTGCTTAAAATTTCCACATATGCTCCGAATCATAAAGATGCATGCAAACTTAGCGTATGTATTATATCTTTGATTTCTTCCGTAATCAACAAAACCTTCAATTTCATCTTTAAATTTATTGTAGGTTAGACCCGTCTGAAGGCTCATCTCATCAAATATAACCACAACTTTTTGTTTTGGTGGTAATTTCGAGGTTATTTCCTTAATTTCCTGCATAACATTTCTATTTAAGCCAGGTGACAGACTTTTAATTTTAATCCACCTGTGCATTGAAGATGGATGCGGCAAGTGTACCTCAAGCTGATCCCGCAAAAAGTTGTATCCGGCAGCTGAACGAAAAAATATGCACTGCGAAATCCATTTCTCCTCTTCGGTGTATTTATTTTTACCCTGTGATAAGATGAGCTTCGAAAATGTCATAGCATTTTGATGAATACCAAGCAATGAATCGATTTTCTCTTGAATGATTTGCTTTTCACGCGCTTGTAGCCTTTTCTTGTCTTCTTTTAAACGACGAATTTTCTATAATATATTTTGTTTTATTTTAGACTTTCTTTAATAGTTATTCTCAAGACATTGTTCAATTTCTTGAGCTTTTCAGTTCTCCTAATGTAAAAAGGTTGCCTTTTTACACGAGCCTCACAATTGGCGCAAGCAAATTCAATGTAATCATTGAAATTCAATGTAATCATTGAATTTTGTCCTTGATAGATTTTTTGAAGCGAAGTTTAGTTCTCCTATAGTAGCTTCATTCGAACTCAGTTTTAAATCTTTGTAATTTTCATAATCTTAGCTTTGACTGAATCAAAGCAAATAGAGCCATCTTCAGAGTGCGAAACACTTTCGCTTCGTTTTAAATAGAGAGAGGGATAAGCGTTTGTTTTTAAATATTTTTTTCCCAAAAAGGCATTTTCAAAATGTTTTTTAAGGCATTTTATATGTTCACGAGACTCCTCCGTCAAAGCTAACAATTCAACATATTTAACAGTACCTTTTTTAGGGAACTGAAATAATTTCCTATTGCGCACTTTGTTCTCCTCCAGGACATTTTTCTTTGTAGATTGTTGTTCAAATATAGATGTATTTACATACTTTTCAGCTTTTAGAAATATTTAGAGGATGTGATTAACCTAAAAATCTTATTAGTTAAAATAGGACCAAAACAACTCAAATTGTATTAAGAAAATCGATACAAATATACATATATAAATACATATAATGTAATACCTGCACCTAAACGCTAGTTATTTTATATAAAAATTTAGTAGATATAGGTGCATATATAATTCAAGTAATACATATACGGATAAAATATATTAAAATAAAAATAGGTATGTAAATATGAAAGAAACGTAAATTTATAGTTTAACCTGTGCAATTTAATTATCACTTCAATTAATTCAATTACTATTCAATTACTTATTATTATTTATATGCACTGCAGATTAATAACACGAATAATATTTTGCTTGTCAAACCTCAATTACAAAATGTAACGAAATACCACCTTGATCAAAAAGGAATTTATTCAGAAAATTAAAAATACAAGTTTATTCATCCAAATCTATATTATCCCGTTGAAAGTAATCCCCATCGACTGCAACACGCTTATGCCGGCGCTTGATCCAATCCTCGAAACATTTTTTTATATTCGGTTTTCGGTATGTTCATCAGTGCTTCCTGCGATTTTTCCATTACTTCCTCTCGGCTGCTGAAACGCGTTCCCCGTAGTGGTTTTTTAACTCGATTGAACAGAAAGAAGTCACAGGGAGCCAAATCAGGTGAATTCGTCAAAAAATTACGAATAATTATGGCACTGTGCTACGGTGCGTTATCATGGTGCAAAATTCACGAGTTTTCTGCCCACAATTCTGGTCTCTTTCGGCGAATTGCTTCACGCAAACGTCTCATAACGCCCAAATAATACTCTTTGTTTACTACGCCGTTGTAATCCATGAAAACCGTGAACATTGCCTTCTTTTTTGACTGAAAACGACGTGGTTTTTTTGGTCTCGGCTCGTTTGGTGAACGCCATTCACTTGCCTGATGTCTGGATTGCGTGTCGTCCTCATAAACCCACGCCACTGGTAAACGACCGTTTTCTTTAGAGAATCGTTGCCGAAACACTTTTCCAACATTTCCAACGTTCGCGCACCATTAAATCCGTTTTTTACGCAAAATGTAATATAAGTTCGTTGTTGCAAATTTAAATCCATTTCTAAAATTATAAAAAATCGCCAACACAAACAGAGATAGATATACTCTTGGCTACGTAACTTTTGCAAATGTCAAGCTATGACGCTAAGATTTAGAGGGAATGTCAACAACAGATTTACCAACTTAACAAAAACAGAACTCAAATCGGAACAATTGGAGCGCCACACGGTGGTGTCCCCCGGGAACTTTTTGATCAAGGTGGTATTCCACTTTTCCCGCCTTTTAATTGTTTTCTCTTACATACATAACCATACGCTCAAACAAAATACCAATTCATGAAAAATTATATAATTTTCTGTTGCAGCCAAGTCTTCATACCCCTTTCCGCAAGCCTCGTGCAAATATTTTTCATATTCTTTGTGCCCACAACTTGTGGAGAGAAAAAAAAAACTCTTTCAGTAACAAAGCAAGAAAGAGAGAAATTAAAAAAGCTTTATATTACTAATAAAGCTCGTGGCGGCTAGGCGAACAAAAGTGAACCACTTGTTTCTACAGGGATGAGACATCTGTATAGATTTATTATCTGTGCTTCTATCAATAAAAAGGCAGTTTTTAAGAATATCATCAAAACAAAGACTTTTTACTTATATTATTTATTAGCGTTCAACAAGTTCATTTAATTCAAGAAAAGATGAGATTATTTTCTTAAAAATAAAAAGGTTAAATACACATTTGTAAAACTATGCCTGGCCAAATAAATAGCACATTATATTGCATGGCATTAAAAATATGAAATACCTTTTAGACACATCGTAGAAGTAAGTATTTTGTCGAAAACCCGTTATTCTTTAGCACAGCTGCACATCTTTTTTGGAAGACTTTACACTATAGCCTGAAAACGGAATAGATGTCCATGCGATTTGAATCTGGTTCCACAACTCAGATGCATTTCGCTGTTTTATTGTTTCAATATGATGTTCGACATCGTCGTTCCACAGGTTCTCGATTAGATTCAGATCGGGAGACTGGGCTGGCCATTTCAAGACGCTGACATTTTGATCGCCTTCACGAGGCAAGAAGTGTGCTTAGGATCGTTGTGATGCATAAAACGCCATATTTGTGGCATATTTTCTTCTGCAAAGGGGATCATATGTCCTTCAATAATGCGTTTATAGACGTGTTGATCCATTTTCGTGCCTGTTTACACAATTGGTCCACGCCATGCCAAGAAAAAGCAGCCCACACCATCATACTTCCTCCACCGTGTTTGACTGTTTTTAGTGTGTATCTCGAATTGTATTGTTGGTTAGGTGAACACCATACATACCTTTTTCCATCCGATCCGAACCTGCAAATCTTGGATTCATCACTCCACAATGCACTTTTCCAAAATGTTATCGATTTGTAAATTTGTTCTTTTGCAAACGACATCCTTAGTTTTCAATTTTTGTCGGTTACGAGTGGCTTTCTTTGTGCGATGCATCCTCTTAAGTTTTTTTTGCTGCAGACGCCTTCTTATAGTTCTATCCGACACACAAATGGAATGATTTGCAAAAGCGCTGTTCTTTATTGCTTTAGAGCTCAAAAATGGGTTGGCGGCACTAGCCATTGGTTTTCCTTGGCCTCGGATTTCTTGCAACATTTTTGGCATTCCCATAAAGCTCCACATGACGTAAGGCATTATAAATAACCTTTCGGGAACATTGTAACTCTCTAATCTCTGTAATCGATGAACCGTTGTCTTTCATTGTGCAGATGATTTCACGTCTTTCTTCTGAGCAATGTGGTCCGCTCCCCATATCTAGGTACATCTCCTGATATTAACTGATACTATAAACTAGTGACAAACGTACCTACTTTCAATTGAATTTATTTTTAATACTCCAATCACAACAAAATATAAATATCTATTGAACCACCAAAGAAAAAAGTGTTCTATTTGTGTGGCCAGAAAAAACACATCCTTTTACGCTGCAATCGACGATATCAGTGATTGCTATCATGATGACGCACCTTATATGCATGCGATACTGAGCGTATGCTTTTATTTTTTTTGCCATATTTCGATCATACTTAACGGGAAATGCAACTTGAACTATGTGCGAAGATAGTGTGTAATTTATGTGAACACCACTGTATACCAGTATGAGAAACTTTTACTGAGCATTTCAACTCAGCCAAAAACTGGAAATTCTTGTTTACAGACGACCCCAAAAGTGAATTGTATTCATCGTTTGCAATCACATTCAAGAATGGTAATGTATTAGAACCTGGATTACTGCCAAATTTGGTTCCACCTTTACTGCTGAGGCACTTGCCATCATTGTTGCCCTACAAGAAACCATCAAAGCAAAAGGTAATCATGTGATTTTTACAGACAGCCTCTCTACCATAGATGCTATCAAAAATATATACAACACATGCATAATTAGTAATATCCGAAGCTTACTATTAAAATGCTCTCATGGTACAAAATTGATGTGGATTCCTGGTCACGTTGGTGACCAGGGAAATCATATAGCAGATGAAACTATCTTCTCCTGAATTAGCCGAATGGACCTTATATAATCACCACTACAAACAAGTAAATTCCACAAAATCGAAGCCTGGTTACCCAACTAACATTCCAAAATCAAAGATAACTAATTTTATTCGACTGGGCCACACTTTGGCAACCCACTTACATATCTTAAAAAAATAAAGCCCGCAAATCTGTCCTACCTGCCACACCACCTTAAACATCCTACACATACAGGACTCCGTTCTGTCTCCGACACTCTTTTTAATTTTCATCAACGATCTCTTGTCTGCTACTTCTAATCCAATTTATTCCTTTTCTGACGACAGTACTCTCTGCTCTTTATATTCGTTCCCAGATTCACGCCCCTGGTCTTCGGCTGTATAACGGGACCGGCAACTTATGTTAAGCTCATTAAATTCCGCTGTCAATGCATAACCAATTGGGGAAATATCAACAGAGTGGAATTTAATGCTTCCAAATGCTTCATCCTCCCAAAACTGGAGTACAATGTCCACATCTGGTCAGGTGCTCCTAAAACATCTCTGCGCTTGCTAGATAAGATTCAAAACCGTGCGATAAAACTCATAGGTGACACTAATATCACTCAAACAATGGAGGTCCTCGAACACCGACGTAATATCTCGTATCTCACTCTGTTTTATCGCTATTTCCACCACCAGTGCTCCATAGAAATCGCCCCTTCAAACTTTTACCCGTAACACCTGTCTCGCTATGAATGCTCATCAGTATACGCTCAAGCCCACTTTCAGACGTACTCTAAAATATCGTGATTCGTTCCTAAGCCCTACAACTCGCATATGGAATGCCCTGCCTTTATTTCCTAGTCATTATAACCTTCAAACATTTTAAACCAACGTTCACCGGTACCTCTCTTTCCATCCTCCCTGCTTTTAGTTCGCCAGCAAGCTTAAAACGAAAATGATGATATTGAAGGATAGACTACTTAAGAAAAAGATTCATATACCACATTTACATCGTACATGCTTTCGCAAAACGTTTAGTTGTTACGAAAACAGCATTGGAAACAAATGATTTCGCATACATTATTGAAAATAAGTCGAAAAAAAAAAGATTTTTTTTTATGTATACTTATCGTTTGCCGATTTGATTAGCTACATACATATGCGATTCATGCTATAATAGTATAATCTGCTATGGAAAGAAGTTATTTAACAGAAGGAAATAATAATTTGAATTAGAGCTTTCCCCACTATTGAACATAAGTTATTAAGGATAACGGAGTGAAATCAGACAGTTTAGAGGTTCCTCTGAGTAGGAGGGCCAGTACTGGGTAGTTTAATGTTTTTAATACATGTATATGTCAACGATATTCAGAATTCTTGGGTAGTAATATAAGCAAACGAAAGTGACTTGAGTAAATATAATCAAATAATATTTCACTAAAACTAAATAAATGGAGATAAACGAAAGTAGTTCTACAAACTTGATAATTGTTGGTGAATATATAGAGAAAGATAATAGAATTAAATGTCTATGTATAGTCATAAATATTGTACTAATAAAGCATAGTTTACGTATGTAAAAAAAACTGTTCGAAAAATGGGATTTATGTGACGAATAAGTTTCCACATAAAGTGCCAAAAAAATTTTCAATATCCAAAAATGAACCCCTCACCTGCAATACAATTTTTTGTTTGCCATAACTTCAGGAATCTTCAGCAATCAGGACGAAAACCTAAACCGGGACACTCTGTCACAAAACTTTATCCGCTGTCGATAAAATTCCGCTTTTAAAATCCATTCAATCTTTAAATATATGTTTTTTTTTCTTTTTCGCTTTTATGGCCTCTATTTAAGAGATCAAAAAATTTGATCTTTAAAATTAGATCCAAGCGACAACTATTTCACTTGGCTATATGACAATCAAAAATGTTCGTTAGTTATTCGACTGCACTTAGTATATTAAAGGTCCGAACATTTCAGGTGCAGATTTGAATGTGCGTTGTTGACCTCATCCAAGTTTGCTGGTTGTTTTTTAACGGTAATGTTCTTTAGGTAAGGCCATGCATAACTGAGGCAAAAGTGGTCGGAGCCAGTTATCTGCTCGGGGATGTGAAAGCTTTTATATGTATTATACATACACTTACCCATATATACTAAACTGTAAATGGAAATATATGCATATACATACATTTTAGCGTAAACTTGCACAAAAAGTTATTTCGTCTCATGACACCTACTTCGCTCAAAAAATTCGATTTTAAGATTTCTGTAAACTTAAATTGCCCTTGCTCTACTAGCTTGGTCTTTTGCTTCCATAGTAAGGCCCCCAAAGTTTAGACTCGAGGTACTATTCTTGGGTTTTTTATTGTCTTCGAATAATTCTGTTTGCTACAAAAATTGCAAGTGCTGAAGTCAGATATTTTTTACACCTGCCGGTTTTTTTTTTATACTCACCAGAGCTTTGCCGTAAAGTTAACAGCGATTCAGGTTAAATTTTAAACATAGATTAGATTTGATACATTTCGATTTTAAAACAAGTTTTTTTTTTTTTGAGTAAAAAAAATAGATAGTAACACAATATTATTGTAGATAAGGTAAACAAAAGAAACACCCATACTTTCATAAATAAGCAAATTAAATACAAATGGTTTATTTCAATAAATGGCAGACTAACCTGAATTGTATGAGGAGTTGGCTTCCCACATAGCGTCAATAAAATTTGCAAGCACAGTTTCTCAACGTACAGTAGAGCATCCTCTTTAGCTGGCAAACGCGGATGAACTTCTTCTAAAACCTGATTTACGTCATAAAAGAATTATTTACAAACAATTTTGATTGCTTTATCAAACTTACTTTTCTTAAAGAAGGAACAAATAACCCCTTCCATCGATTAACACTTTCATTTTTAGAGGAATCAGATTCTTCGGATTCAGTGTTTAACTGAAGCGAAAACATAATTCTATATATTTTTATTATTTAAGCGGTACACAACCTTTATGTATAAATTATTATAACATTTGAAATTATTTGGCAATAACGAAACTTATACATTGCCGCTTCACTCCTTAGCCCGTTGATTCAATTATTATATTCTAGCAAGTAAATAACATATTATTTGTAAGCTAGATGTTTGTACTGTTTATTTAATTTTCTAGCAGTTGCCACAATGCCGCCATTTCAAGTGAAAATTTGTTTTTCTTCACTATTTTTACTCGGAAATTTGAACGATTATTGATTTAATTTCTAAACGTCAGTGCCAAAGTATAAATACCTACGTCTTTGTTCAGCAAGTATAAAAAATTACAAACCCTAAGCTGCAAATGCAATGAAAGAAAATATACTAACCAATGGATTTACCTATTCCTGATGAAAGACGAAGTCTAATTTGAAGGATCCTACATGTACGAGTATGTATATGTATAATAAATCCCTATTTTGAAAACGATTACAATCCAATGGCCCGTTACAAAAAGCTAGCTTAATTAAATTATAGTTAACTAGTTGAAGACCTTTGGACGCTTGCAGTCTAATTATGTAATTTAATATAAGGCTATATTAATGCGTTTTATGATGCAAGCCGACTTAGCTTCATAGTCATTTTAATTTGGTTATCATATGCCAAATAATATTTGATGGTGATGGAAAGTGGTCGAAAACTAGTCATTATTGAGCATCTAAAGTGGGGGACTGACTGCTGATATTAATACCTTTTTTTTTAAAAAAAAAAAAGAACTTAACACTCAAGTGGGTATGACTACACTTATGATGCCAAAGCATGTGTTAAGTTTTTCGGAAAATGGGACGGAAAGAGAAAGAGAGAGTTTAGGCTCAGTGGTTATTTCGCTCCATGGGTGGCATCTAACATTTAATGGGGAGACTAAATTTTTAGTGTAAATTGACTTGATGATGATATATTTAGGCAGCCATTCATCTCACGAGATTTTACTTGCCTGAAAAAAACACTTTCCCACTGCTGGTATTGAACCCTGAACTGTCCGATGGGGAAGCCAATACATTACCACTTGAGCCACGGCCACCCATGGTATAGTGAACACCACAACCCCTGAAATACAGCATTTTGCTGTACACTTTGCACTTCACTCTAAATAGTAGTCTTTGACGTTTGTGTTGTTTCGCATTTAGATAAAATAGTTCTATTCGAATCCGTTGTACAAAAGGAACATGGTACAGATAATAAGGTAATATATTGCGCATGTGTCAAAAAAGTAAATACCGAAAAATCTAAGATGGCTGCCGAGAGTGATCAATTTTTGTTTACATGTGCTGTACGTTAATAATTGCTTGAGTTCGAATTCTTTATGGAGACTTTTATTCATTTATAATGATCATCTGCGACTTGGTGTCGGTGTGTCTGGAAACAAATTTAATATATGTGTGTATGAGAAGATATTAACACAAAAAGACGAACCCAATTTCTGGAACACATAAGTATGTAATTTATTAGAACATAAGTTAATATAAAAATGATTCTATGTTTAAAAAAAAAATATCACAAATTCAAAATAGACTAGCTTAACTTTATATATCATTTTTCTTTTTCTACTTGTTAAATTATCTTCTATTGTATTATTTTGGTGTTTAATTCTAAAGTACATACGTGAACGGAAGAAAATTTCTTTCACTTTTCTTTCGGACGGTATGTCTTTTGAGAGATTCAGTAACTGTTTTAAATAGTTATGACAATAAACTATATCATCTTTATTAAACATTTTAAAAATTGTCTCAATCTTCTCCATATTTACTTTCATTACGTCTTTAGGTTTTTGAAGATAACCCTCCGTCAGTTGCTCCAGTCCATCGTATTATAGTGATTCCAGTTCATCTACCGGCTCTTCAGTTGCTATGAAGTCGGGATTGAGTGTCTTCAGTAGAGTTCTACTTAAATATCCCTTACCTTCTAAATAGGGTGTATTATCTACTAAGTATTGCCTGTTGAAGACGTAAATACGAACGTGTTGTATTAAAAGAAAATATGATTAGTTAAAGAATAAAACAAACTTCCTTCATTTCGTCCAAGTATATATGAACGAAGTCGATACATGAATTCCAAACGGTTTGGATGATCATATAGGTCAGCTTTGGATCGAGTCATTCTAAAAAAAATCTCTAAAACATCTTGATTCGGTCTGCATGTCAGTAAATACGAAATACTGTATACAGTCTTTAAGTCGTTGTACAGAAGTTTAAGAGAATTATTCGTCATGAGAATGCCTAAAAGTATTATTTAATTCAACATTACCTTTCTGGAATGGCATCATGGTTCGTTTTCCTTTAACTCTCATATTAAGCACTACGGAAGTCATCTTATCGACAATTCCAAATTGGAGCGATTCTGAAAGTCCAACGCCTTGAACTCGTTCGCGACTATCCTGGTAAGGAACTCTTACGTTGAGGCAGTCGAACCAATCATTCACCTAAAATTGTAAAGATGTAGATGACAGATGATTTTTAAGGAAATTTGAATTATTACCTGTTTAAAAATACAGAACACTTAAGCCAACCACCCGAACCTAGTTCCCCTAAATTACCAGCCCGCATAATAGCTTGAGAGACCGTGTGTGAGAATAATTTTTTTGCAAGTTTCTCCTTTTGACATTCTGCACCTTTAACATATAAATTGATTAGTCATATTTTGTATGCAATAGTTTTCGAAATAAGCTCTTCTATGGTTCCTTTGGAAATGAGTTGCCCGTCCAAGATAAAACCACCATCACCAACGAAGTTGGTCCGGATGAGTTTTATGAGATGAGGCACATCAGCGAACATATACACATTCTTTGATTCATCAGTTGGGTTTTGAAAAAAACCATTTTGTAACTGGGATTTCAAGTTCACGCAGCAAACTTTGATTTGTTCCCCCGAGATTACAGACGATTGCCTTTAAAACCACATTCACTTAATTGGTGAATAATACTAAAGAGTATTTCTTTGGTTATCCGTTGGTCAAAATCGTAGAAAATTGGTTGGTTCCAATTGCCAATCAATCCGCTTATCATCGCCACTTGGACGTATTTCGCAGCTTTCAGAGTTTCATCCTTCCGTTTGTCGTAGACAATTTTCTCTTTGACTTTCATTTCGTCAAATGAAAGTACACAAATTTTGTCGACTTCTTCCATATCGAGGTGGAAGAGCGTGGGTGTTGTTTTCACAACGGTAATCGGTAGGCTCGGCAGCCAGCTGCATGTATTGTGATCGCATTAGCAATGGTCTGATGGCCATTTTGCACGTTTTTTAGGACATTCTAATTTTCTTAATTGGCCCTTGGAAAAAATATGACAAACGGAGTCAATAGTTTGTTGCTGCTTCCAGTTTTATGCTTTGAATTTTGCTATTTGCTTCAATAATCTATAAAATACAAACAATGGTTGAAATTCTTATTACGCTTAATTCGCATTATACTAATTTAATATGTCATCTAATTATTAAAAATATGTAGGGATGATTTCATCAGTTTGTGTACTACAGTCGACCATTAATGGTTTAACTTGTGTACCGCAGTCTACCTAGGAAGTTTGCGTAGAGCAATCACACTTGTTTGATAGAAATAAATTCTCCGCGGGGACTTCCAGATCTATGTTCTCCTGAAATAAAAAAAACCGAGTGTTATGAGTGTAAATAACGGTTATAATAATTGTACTTCACATACGTTGGGATCAAAAGTCTATTTTGAATCCGTAAATCCCGTGGGCTCGCCACTTCTTCATCCTTTTGCAATGGTAACAAAAGTGAAAGAACAACATCTTCTTTAATTCCAGTTGTTTTCAGAACTATTCCATATTGCTCGTACAATAGATTAATGACAAAATCACTTTTTTTTAAATGTTAGTAACAAATTCGCGCAGTTTTTGTATTTAACTTGTCTTTTCGGCGGCACAAAAAAACCCATTGCTTGCACATTTTATTTTGTTTTGGAAACGATATCTAATCATTTCCAGTTTTATTTTTGCTTTTATAGTTGTTAACACACCACTCGTACACAGTACAACGCATTTTAATGCCTTTAAAATTTCTTCAATCAATTTTATATAAAAAATCTATCGCAACCAAAATATTTCAGCCTTTGTCGTCACTGTGGTCGGCCATATTGCCAGAATTTCACAGAAGCGCAGAACGAGACCAAAATAATTGCGCCAAGTATATTACCTTATTATATGTACCTTACAAAAAGAATGCTATACTTTTTTACTATGATTACTTGCTTTGAATTGTCAAAGAATCGCTAACAGAGAGAAAGTGGCGCTGACTGATGTCAGGTGGTATACCACCAGAAAATTGCAAATTTCAATAGCAGTAGTGAGAGACATGTGGTATAGAACACAGTATTGCTGTACCATGGTATCAACACCAGAAGTCTGCCCACCATAAAACACAGCAATAAATTGTTGACGATATCAACAAATATTATTTACATAATTGTTGACACTTTATCTCAACCCCTATCTTTAGTATACAGGGTGTCCCCTAATTCGTTGACGATAATTTGGGAAATGATTCCTGGGCATATTCTAAGAAAAAAATCATTCTACAGTAAGGGTCAATCTCTAATGTTGACATCATTTATCGAGAATTTAAGTGTACTCTGACCCATGTTAACGTGTTAACGGAAATTGCTCTGTTAGTACTAATGGTAAAAACTTTGTGTAGGACTTTATTTTTAGAAGAAATACCAGCCTTTATAACGGCGTTTAAATAAAGTTGATATCTTGTTTGAGTCTTTAGATATTCAATTTCTGAACTCCATTCCATCTTCATTGCCCATGCTAATTTTCGACTTTGAGGTCACTTTTCTCCAGAAAATGCCTAATTAACATAACGTCTTATTATTTTTTTCTTTTGAAAGCAACAACAGTAAAACAAAAAATCATCAATAAGTTTGCAGAAAACCCACAGATTTTATGATACTTGGAAAAACCTGCACCAGGTGCAAAAAGGAATTTATGATTTTTTATTAACTTTTCTAACAACAGTTGACAATACTATACATACCACTCGTAAGAGTGGTTTTCCATCAATTACTAATTTTCCAATATTTTTTTAAAATTGCATAGCTATTAAAGAGTTTTAAAGCGTGCTCTTTTATTTAACTACCTGTCAAAACCCTCATTTCATTACCCTGTTCCTTAAAAATTCTCAGAAGAGTTAGATTTAGGGTATGAAGGCCTATTTGGAAAATATACCTTACAGAAATGGTATAAAAGATTAGAAAAAAATAATTCATCATTTTAATTTTTTACACTAAGGCTACAGTTGCTAAGAAACGCTGTTTGAAATGTCAGCATTTACAATTAAAGAATACGCAGACATTTTTTACGTTTATGGGCTATGCAATGGAAATTCAACTAGTGCGCGACAAAGATACCATGAACTTTATCCTGACCGACGACTTCCTAATATAAGAGTATTTCTAAATATATACGTATCAAAGGCTTCGAGAAACGGGATCAGTTTCAAAATGAAAGTATACTGGATGCTGTTACTACTGGTCGATCAGCATCAGACGCTTGGCTTTGCAATTCAATGTTTCCAGACGAAAAAATTCTAGTATACTGCATGTAGAAAATCTTTATCCCTACCGTCATACACCTGTACAAGAACTGCTTCCCAATGATTTAGAAAAGAGACTTGAGTTTTCTAAATGGTTGGTGGAGCGGAGCTTGGGTGACAACCAGTTCATTAGCAGAATTCTTTGGACGGACGAATCTCAATTTACAAGATGGGATCACAAATTTTTAAAATCTTCATACGTGGGCATAAATCATTTCAATACAAATTCAGCGTCAATATGTGGGCAGGTATAATTGGAAGCAATTTAATGCTTCCAACTACCATCGAGGCTGTATAGTGTATACTACGAACTATATGGAGTTTTTGCGAAATGATTTACCAGTACTATTGTTGGACATTCCACTGATTTAACTTCATCATATTTTCAAGAGGACGGTGCTCCAGCCCACTATGGTCGTGAGGTTAAGAATTGGCTAGATGAAATGTACGATAACCGTTCGATTGGAAGAAATGGACCAGTTCACTGGCCCGCAACATCTCCTGACCTTACAATTTCAGGCGTTGAGCTCTTGAAAAACTTCAAGAAGGTGCACTGTTTTCGATCAAAATTTTGTTCAGCGATGAGGCCCATTTCTGGTTTAATGGTTACGTCAAAAAGCAAAATAGCCCGCGTTGGGATCCGGAACAACCTGAAGAGTTTCAGGAACTCCCATTACACCCAGTCAAAACAACGCTATGGTGTGGTTTATGGGCTGGAGGAATCATCGGTCCATATTTCTTCAAAACTGAGAAGAGCCGAGGCCAGTATTACTCGAGCCATTGGTCAAATAGCACTCATAATACTAGAACGTGTCTATGGACCCTCAGAATGGCTCATGTTAGCAGTGGTTATGGCCAACATTTGAAAGAAATAATCTTCAAAAAATAAATGTAAGGGATGTTTCTTTTGTATGATATTAAATATTGCCCGATAAAATTGAATTCTTTGATAGCTTCTTATTTTTGAATCACCCTTTATTTTTACCAACTGCCATTTTTCGGGAACATTCTGTACTATACAGAGTTCCACACAACTTTGCATATTGCCAGAATATTCGAACGAGTTTCACTTTTTTTTATAAAAGAAGAGAGATACCGATATGAGTTGGTTTTAAATGTTTGCAAGTTATACTGGCTAGGAAATAAAGTGCTCGGCATGACCTTCCATAAGCGAGTTATACGGCTTACGAAAGAATCACGATATTTCAGAGTACGTCCGAAGGTGGGCTTGAGGATGAAACAGTTAAAGGTTTGAAGGGGCAGAATGCTACTGGCAATTTCAATTGAGCACTGGTGGTGAAAATAGCGATACAACAAGGTGGGACAAAAGACGTCACGCCGGAAGCGAAGGTGTCGGGTGACTGTGTGATATTGGCATCACTTTTGAATTTTATCGCACGGTTTCCTATAATAGCAAGTGCAAGGAGGGCAATGACCAGATATGGATATTGTACTCCAGATTTGGGCGGATAAATGCCTTATATATTGAGACCAGATCAGAGGGGGTGAAATATTTCTTACATCACTTGAGGAAACCTAGACATTTCGTGGCATTTTTGGCAAAATCGAATTTGTGGCCATTCCAACATAAGTTGTCACTGACTGTTCGTTTGGTAGAAAATGAAAAGACTACTCCGGTTTATTTGCAACGTTATAATGTATATTTCTGCTAAAAAGTACTCTGTTTTTATAAAGGAGTTTGACAGTGACATATTTCTTGCACTTCTTGCATCATATATTTATAAGCAAACATGTTTATTTAAATAAATAATAGGTGGGTTTTATTCAAAAGTGTTTAGCCACTTTTCCACACGAAACAAAAACAAAATCAAAAGCGGGAATAATTTAGTTCACTTTCAGAAGTGAAGATAGATTTACGAAAGATTTGAATTATAGATGTCGCAACATACAACTAGAGGGCATTTATTCGTTTCCTGATGGTTGGCAGCATCCCGTTCTTCCCTATTCTGGGATGTGTTCGTAGATCAACTTATATTTTGAAAGAGCAAGTCAATAATGAACGTTCTTTTGGGCTTTTTACACTTGGAAAAAATAGTTATTTTTCTTCTACCCAAAAAGGAACTTGAACCTTTTTTAAATTAGTATGTGCGAAGGTGCTTTCAAAACTGCGTTCAAAATGCCACCAAAGCTCCAGTTCATCGCAGAAAATATTAAGGAAAAAGCAACAAATGTTTGTGAAAAAGCAACTAAATGCTTTTGCTTTTGATTTCTATTGGGTTAACTGGGTTGGGTTAATTTAATTTAATTAATTTTCTTATGGCTTAAAATTTAATCTTTAAAACTAAAATCTTCATATAAAACTGAGGCAAAAGCACTAATTGAAATTTAAAGTACGATTGAATTCGTCCAATGGAAAGCCATTCAAAGCAACTTTGAAACCAACACTGCGAACATAGCCGCGAGATTTAATGTGAAACTGAAATAGAGGCTGCCGACTTTGAAATTATATGTGAAAGTGAGTATAGAAGTGAGTTGCAGCGTTTTTTGGAAAAGTGGATACGCACTTTTGAATAACACACGCCTAATAACTAACAAATTTAAAAGTTTACATTTGATGTGTTTATTTTTCACTCGAGTTGAATTTAATAAACTGTAATCTGCAACATTCTGCCGCCGTGAACACAGTTCGCAATAAATTCATTCATCTTCTATTGTGGAATCGGAACACCCTGCGGTTCGGAGATCTACCACCTTTCGATGCGAATTCACATACAAAGAGAAAAGGATTAGTTAATTGCAAATGGAATGGACATCACTAATGTAAACAAATATATGAACACATATAAGTAGGAAGAGTAACCCTATACATGTATTCATTTTCCATGCCGATGTTCGATGTTGGTTGTCCTCTTTTCTCTGTCACTCGAAACATTGTTATATAGTGTCATTTCGGTTTGTTTTCCATCCTATTTGTTTACGAATTTAATGATGATCTACATGAATTAAAATTGCACGAAAATAACAATGGTGGTACCACTAAGTGAAGTGCGTGGTTTAAATTGTTTTTTTGGTGAGACGTAATCGCAGTTGTGTTTAGTTTTGTTATTTTACATATAATATAAGTATGCAAATAATTGTTTTAACATGTTTGAAGTGTAGGGTTGTGTGTTTTAAGAAAAGGAGTATGTTCCTGTGTTTTTGCGTAGAATGAATTACGCACTGTACCGGTACAAGTTCACACAGGAAATATTTTGCAATCGTTTTTTTTTTGTGCGTTTCACCCAGGCGGGTATGCGTGTATGTTATTTCGATATTTTTTACTCCATTGTGCAATTGATTTAAATATATTGAATGATTCATATTAATTTGATATTTGATTTACAGCATGAATTCTTAGTTCTGATGGATTGAGCATATGTGTGTTTGTGTGTCAGCTTTCGTAGAGTTTGTATGTTTAGTGTCGTGAGTTGCGTGAATGGTTATGTGGAATGGAATTGGTATGGCTGTGTGTATGCTATTGCTAGTGAATGACTTATGGGAGTTGGTTGTATTCTAAATTATTGTGAATGTAGAATGTATGGATGTATGAAATGGACTGTATGAGTGGTTGCTTTTGTCGCTCTAAGTGTGTATTTGCTGTGGTTGGTTTGTGCCGTGAAGGTCTAATACATATAAGTTGCATGAAATTTCGTTGATGCGATATTGAATGTGAGACTGAGAGAGAAGTGGTTTATGTGTTCTAATTTGGTTTCTGGATGATAGGTGGTACGTCTTCACTTTGGATGTTGTTTACTGATGGGCCTTTTAAACTCACCAGCTTGTGTTTTAATTTTTACGAACCTGATTTGGTTGTCAGTTCCGGGGTTGGTTTCAACTATGCGACCTAGACTCCATCTTGACGGTGGGAATCTTTCATCCTAGAGAAGGACAAGGCCTCCGATTTTTGTAGGTGGTTACCGCTTTAGCCACTTCGGTTTATTTTGCAGCCGGGTCAAATACTCCGTTCGCCATAGCTTCCATATGGAGTTGAATCGTCTTCCATCGTCATGCTACCTAGATCCGGTTCCGGAACAGTCAGGATCTCTTGCTCGATTAGGAAATGAGCAGGTGTTAAGGCGCGAAAATCATCAGGGTCTTCTGATAAGGGGCACAAGGGTCTAGACGCGCTTCGATTTGCATTAGAAGCGTGCTTAGCTCTTCATAAGTGAGTGTACCCTTCCCTACGACTCTTTTGAAGTGGTGTTTTACAGTCTTAACACCTGCTTCCCGTAAACCTCCAAAATAGGGGGAAGCCGGGGGTATGAACTTCCAGTGGGTTCCTTCGGTTGCCAAAACTTCAGCTATTTCCTTCCAGTCATGGGTAGCGTTATCCAATAACCGACGAAGTTCCGCTTCCTCTCCAACGAAATTTGTTCCGTAGTCGCCGTACACTTAGTGACGAAGTCGTCTTCGCGCCACAAATCATCGGAAGTCTGCTATAAAGGCTTGTGTACTTAAGTCAGTAACTGCCTCTAATTGAAGTGCTTTGGTGGTCAGCCAGATGAATATGGCCAAATAACCCTTATAACTTTTTGCTCCTCGGCCTCTCCATGTTTTTATATCGATGGGCCCTGCCTAGTCGACCCAGGTGTGTGTGAAGGGCTTCGACATCCTTACTCTAGGGCTGGGGAGATCTCCCAAGATTTGGTGAGCCGTTTTGCAACGATATCAGTAATATAAGGTGCATCCGCGAATCTGTGTTTTGACTGCTCTTTTTATTGGCATAATCCAAAACCCATTGCGGAGGTATCCCATCATTAATTGCACCCCGCCGTGAACGGTCTTGGTGTGTGCTTCATTTGCTAGTAATTTCGTGAATGGATGTTTTGGTTCCAGGATCATTGGATGCCGTTGGTCGTACGAGAGATCAGCGTTTTTAAGTCTTCCTCCTACTCGAATGATGCCTTCACAATCCGTAAATGGATTTAAGGGCCCCATAACCCTGTTCTTGTTGATGCCTTGAGGAAAATTTTGAGTTGAGCTACGCGTATTACAGTCTTTAATGCTGCTTCGAGTTCCAAAGGAATTATGGATCCATAGATTTGTTCCGCGATTTGTTTTAGGCAGTTTGATCCAAATCTTTTTCAATAGGCGGTTATTTTTAAAAGTCGGGTAAAGTTAGAGATTCAAAGAGTAAGCTGACTGATCCTACTATAGGTGACATTGGTGTGATGAGCCTTGATGTTTTTCTTTCTTTCCTCGGTGTCGAAGTTAGTTAGGGAAGTCAAAGTCCCATCCAACCCTTAAGAAGTTGGGTCCATTTCACCATAGATTGGCCCGGACTATTTCTGTTGGCAGTATTTCTCGGGAGACGAGATCAGCACGATTGTGATGGGTAGGAACATGGTTCCATATCTTGACCTTTGTCAACCGCTGGATCTCCCCGACTATGCGTCGGACAAAGATTTCCCACCTTGCGGCCTCTGCGCGTATCCAGCACAATGTGATCATGTAATCTGTCCATGCGAAGGTGGGAATGCCTCCCCCCTCAAGAGTTTGTGTAGTGTGGTGTATGAGGTTGACGAGTATAACGGGTCCGCACAGTTTCAACCGAGGAAGAGTAACTGGACTCACTGGTGCGACCTTGGACTTTGAGATAAGCAAATACATGTGAACACTACCATCTGTTTCTTCGACTCTTAGATACACTTCTGCTCCATATCCCCTTTCAGAAGCAGCACAGAACCCGTGTAGTTGAAGGAGATTAGGCGCAGCTGAAACGTGCAAACACCGTGGAATTCTTAAACTGTTAATAGCTGGCAAATCATTGTAAAAGATTTTAAACTCCTCCTGGATATCGGGATCAACGAGATCGTACCAGGATTGTTTTCGGACCCAGAGAAGTTGCATGATCGGTTTCGCCTTGGTGACTGAAGGAGCAACCCAGCACCTCGGATCGAATAATCGGGCTATCGATGAGAGGTTGGCCGCTGCATATCGGAAGGTGTGTAAAAAAAGGCGAAAACATCGACACGAGGAAGCCACTGCAAGTCTTCAGCCTATCCGAACCATCTATAGGGAATGCGAAGGATGCCTCGTGATCCTGAATAGGTACAACATCTAGAATTTCCTCACGGTTAGCAGTCCATTTTCGTAGGTGAAATCCTGCTGCTATTAAAATCTTCTTAACTTCATCCACTTTATCCTTAGCTTCTGGCATGGCATCATCATCTGAAATCAAATCATCTACGTACATTTCGTCGCGAGTCATCTAAGCCGCTCTCGGATCTGACTCTTTAACTTCCTTTGCTAATTCCTGAAGCGTGCGAATGGCGAGGTGTGGTGCAGGCGAAGGCCCTTTAAAACGCCAAAGGATAAGCTGGTAATTGCCATCACTTTCTGGTACCCTAATTTGCAGATACATCTTCTCTATATCTCCTGTGAACATGTAGCAGTAGTACCTCCATCTGAGGATGATGTCCGTGATAATGCGTTGAAGCGCCGGACCAACCATCAGCTGGTCGTTTAATGAGAGGCCCGCAGCTGTCTTGACCGATGCGTCGACCACCACGCGTAAACTACTTGTTGAACTCCCCTCCTTAAGAACGGCGCGATGTGGAACGTAATAGTGATGCAGATCCGGTATCGAGTCTTCTTCGATCCCTTCCATGTGGCCAAGATGAAGTTATTCTTCGAGGCATTGAGTATATCGCTGTTTTAATTGTGGATTTGCTTCTAGTCTTCTTTCCAGGCTTTTAAAATGAGCGAGAGCACCTTCCTTTGATCTGTCCAGCATAGCATGTACATCTCCCTTAAATGGAAGCGTCACTTGGAAACAACTGTCACACTATGGAGTAAACGCACACAAAAACGAGACAAAAGTCGATTTTTAAAATTGCAAAGTTAAGAAGTAAAGCCATCACCAAACGGTAGACAAATTCCCACAGATTAAGAAACTGTTTTTTTTTCTTTTTTTACTCCAACTGATTTGGCTACTGCACTAGTCCAAAGTCAGTGAAACAGGAGCATAATTTTTTTTTTGCATCATCGAAGAAAAAAAAAAGTATTATTTTTGATTCATTATTTATTTAACATTTCGCAACATTTGTGTTTTTAATATGTATAATTCAGATGCAGGTTTGTTCTCATATATGGTATTCATAAAATTTTATGTTAAATACTCGTGTTTAAAAATTTTTGTGATTTAATTAAAAAAATGCCTATAAAAATTAATTTGTTTTGTTATTTCTTTGTTAATCATTTTCTTGTTGTTTTCCGTCCAATTCCGTTGAGTTGTTTGTGTAGAATGATAAAGTGAATCATAAAGCTGTAGTTGAAGAAAAAACTGGGTGCAGGTTTTTGCATGTTTGTTTCTTATTTGTGTTAGAAAATGTGACTTACGCAATTTTAAACTTTTTCTTAAAAAACGTAAATTTTGACATATTTAAAGGATCATCCGGTTTAATTGTTTTTACCAAAAAACGTTTATATGAGGTGATGAAAACATGTTCTGAAGTTGGGTTTAAAATTGGACTACTAAGAAAAATATTTGTTAGATAAGGCTTGTTATGAAGAGTTTAAAACTAAAATATGTCGTTTAAGGTTTGAATTTAATTTAAAATATGTAATGAAATTTATTTTGACCTATTGGAAGGTTTATTTTATAGATTTGATTTTAAGAGCAGATGGCTTCGTTCTAATAGAGTTGAAAAGACGGCCTTCTAAATCGTTTGACGATCTTGGCGTTCGTAGAAAATGCAGACGATCTGAAGAACTTCGTATATCTCATCAAACAGAAGAACTTACTTTTGCAACACAAATAAAATTGCGGGAATCTGGTAAGGCAGTATCTGCGAAAGTCCTTAAAGAAATAGCTCCAGGAAAAGTCAAAGTTTGTAAGTTTATAAGAAAGCATTGAAGAACAATCCTACTCCTAAATGTGAAAAAATGTCAATTAAGCGCTTTCAATTTTTGTCGAATCAGGTTTGTCCCGAAAGCAATACGAAATTGTAACAACGAATAACAAGAAACTGTTTCCTAGTTACAATACACTCGAAAAAGCCAAAAATGAATGAATCTTCCTTCCAGTTGATCAAACCAACGTAAAGCACCTAACTTCGAGGCACCAAACCCAGACTTACATCCGTTTTTAAATGGTTGCGATTCCTGATGTTGACCATCAGCTAATCTTCTTTTTGTGTTGATATTATGCTTTTTACAAGTTTTGTCTTCCGCAGTTTCCTTAGTGTTGAAAGGCAACTCGTCCAGTTCCCAGGACCTTCGCAGCTGAGTGTCGTTATCGAGAACCTGTAAGAAGCTATAGACAGATTCTCTATTTTGCGAAATTGCCTTCCCAAGGAGAAGCCAACCTAACTCTGATTCCTGTGCAATTGGCGATCTTTCATCATCACCGAGTATAATGGATCCTAAAATAAAGCCAGAGTAAACGTCGGCTGTCAGGAGGATATCAACAGTCGCAGGCTTGTTGAATTGTGGATCAGCTAACTTTAAACCCTGGATGTGTTCCCAATTTTGCAGAGCTAAAGGTTTGGATAGCAGAAGACCAATCAGGGACTTGAACACATAGGCTGGGGTATTTGTCTCGAAAGGTGTTACCAACGGCCCTAAGGTAAGACTTACATACCGCTGACATGAACCACTGCTAAGTTCTCCCAATCCAGATACCTTAATGAGTGTTCGCCGTTGATGAAGTCCTAGCAATTGAACAGCAGATTCTGAGATAAAAGTTGCTTCAGATCCAGGATCGACTAATGCCCTCAAATGAAAATAGTTACCATTTGAACACCTGACTTTAACAACTGCTGTTGCCAAAAGAACACTTGGCTGATGAACTCCAGAAGAGACAATTTTGGGTTGGTTGGTATTTATTTTTGTCTTTATGTGGAAAGTTTGTGTACCTATAGTCGTATTTTCATGATTCCTTGTAGATTTGGAGCTGGGATTATTAAAATGCAGCAGAAAATGGTGTTTCTGCATACAGTAATAGCAGCGCACACTGCTTTGACATTGGTTTGTCTTGTGGATGTATCCCAAACAGTTCCAACAAACCCCGATTCTGTCCACAGACGTAGATCGTTCGCAGATCTCCAAGTCAATGAACTTTTTACAAGTCCTTAGAGAATGTTGACCTTTACAGCAAACCTGACATGCAAACTGCATCTTACCAATATGCAGCACCGTTTTCTTCTCAACTGCAATACCTTTGTGTGGAGAAGAACCGCTGCTCTTTAGGCCACTCGTTCCAGCTACTGCTTCCAAGGTCCGAAAACGCGTTTCTAGGAACGCTGTAAATTGTGTAAGTGTGGGCAACTCCTTCGAACTACCTAATTTCTCTTCCCACAAACGCTGAGTAAAAGCAGGTAATTTTTGTATTAGTATATAAATTAATATGTCATCCCAAGAACTAACCGGCAATCCTAAATTTTCCAGGGCATGGAAACATTCCTGTGACGTGTCCAGTAGAGACTTTATGTTCCTAGCAGTCTCCTTTGTCAACTGCTGCTGGTCAAAGAAAAGTTGGAAGTGAGCGTTTACCAACACTCGCTTGTGGTCGTATCTGGCGACAAGCAGTTCCCATGCTTTGTCACAATCGCCAGAATACAACCCTAAATGCTGCAACAAACGAGCAGACGGTGAACGTCAGGAGAGGATTTTGAATTTCACCCAGCTTCTTATTTGTGTGGACTAAAGACAAAAAGACATCATAGAAAGGCCGCCATTTTGTGTAAGAGCCCTCGAAATGCGGAATTTTAATTTGGGGTAATGAAAGCTCATTACTAGAAGCACCTGTGGACTCATTTTCCACAATCTTCTCCTTAGATGCTGACTTCTCATTGTCGATAGTATCGACCAATTCACCTCGGTAAGTGAAATATGTTTCTTGAAGCAGATCAAAAATTTCATCAAAATCTTTTTCTTCCAGACCTTCTTCAATTTCTCCTCGACGAATCTTCGCTTGAAGACCAAGCGCGTTCTTGAAGTTCACTTCTAGAATAAGAAGACGACCTTAAAGATAGCTGGCTGTACGACGTGATGCCCCAGTCTTTTTGAAGTTGTCGTGGTCACGAATAATCTGCTCCAGAACACCTTTCTGATCTGCACCCGTTGACAATTTCGACATTTTAAATGTTTTATTTGTAAAATTAAGTAATTACTATGTGTGTATGTATCAAGTACTATATTTATTGAATTATTATTAGATACAGGTTATTAAGATACTTAATTAACTATTTCATTTATTACAGTAACTTACGACCTTTGGTCAGCTTTGCCCAGCAGGTAACAGTTGAGGTTAAAGTTGATAAATTGATGAATTTTTACACGGCGCGGGCATCCCGATTAATGCACAACCACCGAAAGTCTTTAAGTCTTTAAAGGTAAAGAGACAAGGGGCAAGACATCGACCGCGAGGGAATCTATGTATGTACTTTATTTGTTTTATATATATATTTATACACATATTTTTTGCACTTGTCCTTGTACTTGCAATTTGCACTTTTTTTGTTCTTTTAAATGTTTAAGTTTTGTCTATTAATTAATCTTTTTATATTATATATATATATATATATGTATGTTTGTGCGTTTGAACTTTGCACATTCACTTTTACTTCGCGGACTTGAATATTTTTTTATTTTTCCAAATCTTTAATTTTTAAGTATTCGGCTTGATAAGGACCAAATGTTGGGGTGTGTAGAGTTTATAACTTTATTTGGTTTTAAATAAAACACGTCTTTTCGGCTTGATGGTCACAGCAAAGATACTTTATTCTTCTTCCGGAAATTACTTCCATATTTACATTTTTAAACTGTCCTACAAAATTTAGGATAACAATCGTAGGTTTACGTTACATTAATCAGTTTACATTTAGGTTAAAATGTTACATTTGTTTATTTAGTTTAGTTAACGTTCGGATAAAAATAAAGTTTATAAATTCTTTAAAAGAAAAGAGATTGTATATCTGAACAGAACTGCAGATAAATTCTCCGATGAAAACAAAACTGGATGGTTTTCAGCCCATCGAATTTAAACATACGTTGGCATTTACAATGATTGATGGCAAGGTCTGTAACGCTGCAACAGATCCAAAATCAACTATGAAGTGCTATATATGTGGAGCAACATCTAAGGAGTTTAACGATTTGTCAAAATCAGGGGATATTCACACAAATACATTAAAATTCGGACTATCAATTCTACATGCAAGGATTCGTCCTTTCGAAACTGTTTTGCATATTGCTTATAAGCTACCGTTAAAGAAATGGCATCTTCGAACACAGGAAGATAAAGATATTGTCAAAGGAAACCAAAGAGAACTACAAGAAAAATTCAAAAACCAACTCGGTTTAATAGCGGATGTACCAAAGCCAGGTTTCGGTAGTTCGAATGGTGGCAATACAAGCCGTAGATTATTTATTGATCCCCAACTCTGCCGAAATAACAGGTGTGGACACTCAGTTAATTTATAGGCTGAAGATTATATTAGAAGTTCTATCCAGTGGATATATGTAAAATCGATATTTCCAAGTTTGGTAAATATAAGTATTTGATAAAGTTCGATACAGCAGAACTTTATACAGGGTGAGTTTTTTTAACTTGAGATATCCAAATTACTCGAAAAATACGCGATATCGCGAAAAATGTTTTCTCACAAAAGTCACAAGGTTCTGAAGGGGACATAAGATGGTGACCACGAGTTTGACCTTGAGACCCATTTTCAAGGTCAAACGAAGGTCACTTTTGATTTTTCAAATAATAATTTCTGATTCCTTGGAACCTGTCCATAGCTTCTTACAGGTTTTCGATAATGACACTCAGCTGCGAAGGTCCTGTGAACTGTAGGATTTGCCTGTCAACACTAAGGAAACTGCGGATGACGAAACTTTTGAAAAACATAATATCTACACAACAAGGAGATTGGCTTATGGTCGATATGAGACATCGTTACCATTTAAAATCAGATGTAAGCCTGTGCTTGGTGTCTCAAAGTTAAGTACAATACCTTACGTAGGTTACGTCAACTGGAAGGAAGATTCCAGGAAAACCCCACACAGCACAAAGAACATTCCAAGCGTTTAAAGGAATGCAAGGAGCTTCGTTAGATGGCAGAACTTGACGGAAAGACTACACCATTTCTTTATTCCTCACCATGTCGTATTGAATGAGTCAATCAGAACTACGAAGCTCCGTCGCAGTCTTGCGTACTGCAAACGGTTTGTACGAAGCTGCCGGGCACAAGCTAGAAAAATAGACAGAAATCCACTAACGGTAGATGCAATGGGAAAAAGAAAACTCGAAATTCTTCAAGAAGACACTGCCTTGGAGAAGGTAAGTTACCTTGAGCAATGAATCTACCAATCGATGACCAAATACTTTTGTCGCAAGCGTAGCGAAGAATATCTATCCAGGGTGAAACAGCGCCCGAAGTGGACAAGACGGAAGCTGGGATCAAAACGCAGAGACTTAGTTCTCATCTAGTATGAAAGACTACCGCCATTGCAATAGCGACTCGGACAGATCATCGGCGCACATCCCGGAAAAGGCGGACTTGCTCGAGTGGCTACATTACAAACCGCAATCGGAGAACTTAAAAGGTCACTTGGAGAAATTTGCTACTTGCCATCAAATATCGCAACCGATAAGCAAGACATTTAAATGACACAAACCAAAATTTACAAGAAACATAGTTTAAATAAAATCACATAACAAATCAAAGGCACTTCTTTTCCCTTAAGAATGATTTATTATTTAATGAAATATAAATAATTACAAATAATTTTGTCCTAGATTTCCCTACACAGCACAACACACAAACATACAGTCCACTCAATCTCACAAATTCATTCATATGGGAGAAGGTTGCGGTGTTCCGAAATTCCAAAGTGCCGACAGGAATTGGAGGACCAAAAACGGGATTCGAAGGTTCAGTAACACTATCAACGTTATCCCTTCAAGACACAACACAACACCAACACTTTAACCTATCAACAGGTATCCATTTTTAAAACATTTTAAAATTAACAACATTTAAATATAACCATAGATTGTTATATAATAATCTTAAACTAATTTTATCTTAAGAATGGAAAGAAATAATAAATGCGAAATAAAAAATAAAAACTTGTAGCAGTTGAATTGCTTATTTAAAGCAAATTGCAACAACAATTTAAAGGAATCCGCCATAGTCTTTACTTAAAAACATAAACACCACACACACTTTGACAGCAATCATCGGACTGCACAACCAAGAAATACGTACGCGGAGAACAGTTATCTTATAAAATAACACCACAAATTGCAGCGCGAATTTTTTGGGAAAATAAATTCAGTGAACTTTTTTTTTCCTTTTTTGCAGTTTCCCTTTTCTTTTTTCTTTTATCTTTGTTGCACTTGCACTCAAATATCACTTTCGAGAAATCAATAAAAAACCATGTGGGTACATCAATATATACACACCAAGGCACATACGTATATTCGATTGTGTAATCGTGTCGATGTACACAATCTCAAACGAAATCGAATTTTCGGGAAGGAACGGAAGCAGACAAAAAAGATAAATAAGAAAAAAAACATTACTAAAAACTAAAAAAAGGGGAAATTTAATAAAATAAAAACCGAAGAAAAACAGACGACGCAAATTACGGTCAAAACAAACTATTTCACTATTTCAAAACAAAGCAAATTATACACATTTCATCTCCCTTTATTGCCCGCATTGTTACGTCACCATCCTTGTCATCATCTACATATAATGTTCCATATTATTAACTTATTCGATCTTATCTCATTTATATGTAGATAGTCAACACACTCTACACTCACACAACTCTTATTTCGAAAGAAGTACAACATACTCCAACGTGATCAAGGACAATTGCGGACGAAAGTCGTCAACCGGGTGAGAGATTGTTCGGAAATACAATCATATATTATACGAAGGCGGGTCAATAAGTCCGTGACTTTTGGATTAAACACAGATTTTTTGATAAAAAAATAATTTTATTTTTCAACGTAGTCTCCCTTGAGCTCTATAGACTTTGTCCAACGCTTCTCCAATTTTTTTATCCCTTCCAAAAAAAATGATTTGTCGAGGTCCTCAAAATAGGCCTTTGTTTGCGAGATGACTTCATCATTGGAGTCAAGTCTTTTTCCACCAAGCCATTTCTTCAGGTTTGGGAACAAGAAGTAGTCGCTCGGAGCCAAATCTGGAGAATAGGGTGGATGAGGGAGCAATTCATAGCCCAATTCATGGATTTTTGCCATGGCAACTGCACATGTGTGCACCCTTGCATTGTCTTGGTGGAAAAGAACTTTTTTCTTGGCCAAATGAGGTCGTTTTTTTTTCAAATCGTCATTGAATCGGTCCAATAAGTTGGCATAATATTCCCCATTGATTGTTCTTCCCTTTTGAAGGTAGTCAATGTGGATTATCCCGCGTGCATCCCAAAAAACAGTCGCCATAACTTTATTGGCTGACAAACCCACCTTGGCCTTCTTTGGAGCCGATTCACCCTTAGAAATCCACTGTTTTGACTGTTGTTTGTTCTCTGGTGTGTTGTGATGGATCCATGTTTCGTCCACGGTTACAAAACGGCGCAAAAACTCCTCCATATTGCGATTAAACAACGCCAAACCTTCCTGTGAAGTTGTTACACGATTGCGTTTGTGGTCGACTGTGAGCAAACGCGGCACCCATCTTGCGGAAAGCTTTCTCATGCCCAAATGATCATTCAAAATTGAAACCACTGAGCCATGCGAGATCCCTACGGCTTCCACAATCTCTCGCACTTTCAATCTTCGGTCGGCCAACACCATATCATGAATTTTTTCGATTGTTTCGGGTGTAGAGACCTCAACTGGGCGTCCAGGACGTTCGGCATCTTCAGTGCTTGTACGGCCACAACGAAATTCAGTAAACCACTTTTTTACCATTGAAATCGATGGTGCAGAGTCCCCATAGTATTTATCAAGCTTAGCCTTGGTCTCGGTAATGGTTTTTTTTCGCAAGAAATAATGCTTAATACGCACACGAAATTCACTTTTTTCCATTTTCTCCTCAAATTAGTGAGTAGTCTGATAAAAATAGCTGTCAAACACAAACTAACTGACGCAGTAAGTTTAAATTTTGACAGGAGTCAACTGACAGATGCCTGTTGATAGGAGCAGTGTTGCTGTTTCAGTAAAGAGGTCAGAAATTCAAAAAGTCACGGACTTATTGAACCGCCCTCGTATTGTTGTTGTTCTTCACTGCAACCTCTTTCACTGTGGTACTTGAAGGGCAGGCTAACAAATATCCTTTTTTTTATGATTTTGTTTCATACATCCTCTTATCTTTTTGTCAGACCTATGTAAATATACAATAATTTGTATTCGGTTGTTGTTTCTTTTTCTTTTCGGGGTATTATTTTATGATATCACCACTGGCCCATTGTCTTCATTCTTTTGTTTTTTTTATGGTCCACACTGCACTCTTTGTTTCCTGTTATCACTACGTATTTAATTGCATTTGATAAGTTTTAATTCTTTCTCTTTGGTTATTTGCGTAGGGATTGAATAGTAGATTTGTTGGCATTGTCCTTTGCCTTCAAAAGAAAAATGGAGTGGGGGACGGTATGCCAGCGCCTTACGCATCTTCTATTCTAATGAAGATTTCATTTAGTGGTGAGACTCCAGACAGGAAAGTTTATAGGTTTCATTTCGAATGGTTATACCTGGGCCTGACGCATTCGCAGAGTTTCTCTTTTTCGGGCAATTGCGCTTAAAATGACCTGCCTGACGATATATATGGCAGATACTGGAACCCTTGCCGTCTAGACATTTTACTTTGCCGATTGTTATTTCGCTCTGTCTCGATTATCTAGCGACCGACATAGTCGTTCGAATGCTATCATCACGTATCCCGTGTACTACGTAGTCTACGAGTTTGTCTTCCGTGATATCTAGTTTATTTAATTTTCCCAATTTTTTAAAGCAATACGATTGAAGGCCTTCCCCTGGGGCGCTTTTGTAGGTGGCTGCTTCCTCAAGAAGCCTGCCGAAACTAATGTCACCCGGAAATTGTTTAGAGATTGCTTGAGTAAATACCGGCCAAGATAAATGAGAGTCATGTAGCTCATCGTACCATAATTTGGCATTTCCATGGAGCCTACATGCAGCCATATAGAGCTTGATCTTATCGTCCCAATCATATAGCATCCCATGTGTATTAATCTTATCGAGCCAGTCAGACGCAGAAAAGCTTTTTTAAGCCGGATCAAATTCCGGCAATACTTTATCATTAATGAAAGTGTTACCTGTTCTCCTACTACTTGCCTGTTGGATGACATTTGACAGCACGTCAGTCAATCTTGCAAAGTCAGATTCACGACTGGCTAGTGAATCATTTCGGACCCGGGGGCTGCGACTGTGATCACGAACTCGTCCTCGATCTGATCGTCTCCTGAAAGATTCACGGTCTCTCGACCTGTTGTCTCGCCTCCTGTCATCCCTATGGTGACGTCCATCAGCACGTTCTTGTGATCTGCCACGTCCCATAATTCACTGTCAGTAATTTCTTGTAATCACACACACTTCCACAGTTTAAATATTCTTATTAATTAGATACACTACACTCGCAATTGGTGAGCGGAAGTGTATCCCACTTCTGATCTGTCGTAAGTTATTTAATACAGTATGGTTGTTTTATTGATTAGATATTAATTTAATGAAAATTTATGAACCACAAGAACACAAAATGAACAACATGCAAAATAAACAACAGGGGATATTATCGTCCTTCTCTGATGATCGCACAAACCGAACTGCCGTTCTCCGATCTGCTGAGCCCTCATCCTTGGTCAGCTTTACCCTCCCATGAGTGTGCAATCCTTAGCACATCTTATATTATTCAATATAGCCCCTTTTAGTTTGATACACTTATTGCAGCGATTTTTCAACTTCTTGATCCCGTCCGTAAAGTAATTTTCCGGAAGGTCTGCAAAATACTCCTCCGTGGCGTCGATGATTTCCTAGCGTGAGCTGAATTTTTTATTGATGAGCCATCTTTTAAGGTTTGGGAAGAGATAATAGTCCAAGGGAGCCAAATCGGGCGAACATTGTGCGCCGGCGCATTGTCTTGCAAAAACAAAATTTTTTTTCGCTTCACGTGAGGCCATTTTGCAGCGATTTCGGCCTTCCATCGCTCCAATAATGCACAGTAATACTCGCTCTTGATGGTTTTTCCTTTTTCGAGGTAGTCCACGAAGAGGATGCCATGACAATTTGACAACAGAAAACCGACGCCATGACTTTTCCTACCCATTGAGCCTCCCTCGGCCGCTTCGGAGTACACGTGCCGGCTTCAGTCCATTGCCGGGCACTCATTCTGTTCTCTGGTGTGTAATAGCAGATCCAAGTTTCATCAACAGTTAGCAATCGACGCCAAAAGTCCGCCCGATTCCGCATCAGCAAGTCCAAACACTATTTCAAAGTGCTCTCGCGTTCGTGTTTTGGTCAGGAGTGAGCATGCGCGGCACCCAACGGCGGGAATATTGCCCAAAATATGGCGTGTGCGCTCAATACTAATCTTTGTGGTATCTGCTAGCTGGCGCACTTTCACTTTCCGGTCAGTCAACACCAGTTCATGTATTTTTTTGGCATTGTCCTCTGTAATCGCATCGGAGGGCCTGCCGCTGCGGACTTGATCGGTAGTGGAGTTACGGCCACCACGAACCTCTCGAAACCAATATTTGACGATGTAATCTGACGGAGCATTAGCCCCATAATATTTATCAAACTTTGTCAAATCGTTTTTGTCCATACTCAACATGATGCCAAACACGTCAACAACAATCAGCTGTCAAAACAAAACTAAAAACAGTATCGGACTGAAATTTGGCATGTCTGCCTAAATATGAACGGACCTCAAGGCACCATAAGCGTTTTTGTAGTAGCAGCGCATTCTGGCGGTTAAGGAGGTTACTTACACCTAGTATTTCAGGTCACAAAAATCACAGCACACCAGTGCGAAATAAAAATGCAAACGCTATTGAGGGCGCATGAAAGTGCCAAAGACAATGACAAGGCAACCTGTGCATCTCCGTGCACACCCCTATATTATAATGAAATTGAAGAAATTTTCGGGGATAAACCCATCCACACAGCAAGTGAATCCATTAACCTGGGAACTCAGTTTTTAGTGAGTTTAAGATATGTTTTTTTTAGAAAAAAGAATTTTTAAAATCGTTTTTATTTTCTCAGGATTCAGATGCATCAATTTCCCTACCGACGTCGCCGGATACGCCGTTAACATTATTTAACTGCATTTTTATTTCAGAGAGTACAGGTACACATTGAAGCAGTTCCTACATCAGAAGCTTTTGGGTTAAATGATGCAGCAAATCCAGCTTCAATTCCAATTGCCTCTGATGTAATTAATGTAGGATTTGGCTCTCGATTCTACTGGTAGCAATAAAACACACCGCTTAGATTTAAGAATTTAGGTTTATTTTTAAAATACGATTAAAATTATTGCTTTGTACTATGACAATCACGTAAGCGAATAACCCGCCGACTTTGCTGAGTTGAGTTTGCAGACTGCTTAAGGAATTTACTTTCGTTCTTGGCTGTTCTTGTCATTGTGCATGTGCGTGTATGTGTAAGTCGGTTGCATCGCCGCTCTCTGTCGTAGTCGTTCGTTCATTCTTTGTCTGCTTCTTTTCCCACATTTATGCTTCAGCGTCACGAACGCTTTCAAAATCTGATCACTACAAGGCAAAGTTGAAGGCGGCTGAAGAGCGATTTCAGCAGCGGCAGCAGTTAAAAATTCAGGAGATGAAGGCTAAAGAAGAGATATTCAAAATAAAAAAAGAATTGATGGAAAAAATTGTAAACAAATAAATAAAACTAAACTATTTTGAAGTTGTTTTTTTTTTTATTAAATTATATTTTGTTGACAGAGGTAATTGAAAAGTCTTTCGCGACGATTATCAGAAACACTATTTTCAGGGTTAATATTGTGTTCGTGCTGTGACATGTTTTCGTTGGGGGTCGGTTCTTCATCTACATTGATGTTGTCAGCGTTGAGTATACATAAATTGTGTAATATGCGAGCACTAACAACAATTTTTTTTTATTGAAATCACGTTTATTTGTTCAGTGAACTTGTTTATTCTCCTCAATCTTCCCTTTAGCAACCCAAACGCATTTTCAACCACCATTCTTGTAGATGAATGAATAAAATTAAATAATCTTTGCTGATCATTCAATTGACCGTAGTCCTTGAAAGGTGGTGCTATCCAATTTGAAGCGGCGTAAGCTGAATCACCCAAGAGAAAAGTGTTCGATGGAAACATCCGATTGTGATCGGTTCGCACTTTGTGATATAAATTAAATCTCCTTAAGACTCTGCTATCGTGGAAAGATCCAGGTTCACCACAACAAATGCTGATGAATTTCTTGTCGTCGTCAACCACTGCTTGCAAAATGATAGTGGAGTTTTGCTTTCGGTTGTAATAACACTCTTTGTTTTGTTTGGCAATTGTTATGTGTGTGCAGTTAATGTCATCAGTTATACCCGGTATTTTTTTTGTGTTCGGATTTCCTACTGTTTTGTTCAATTGCATCTCCTTGAGGCCACTTGATATATTGGGGTCCCATTGAAACAAACCAGCTGGATACACGTTCAACTATAGACCAGGCTGAAGATTTTGCTATTCTAAATAAGTTTCCTAGTTGTCTAAATGTCACAGTGTTCGAAATATACCACATATAAGTACATTTCTTTGTTGGCTTCAATTTTTGTTTTGCCTCCATGATTCGATTTTGAGTTGAAGAAATCCGAAAGAGAATATTTAACTGAAATGAAATTGAACAACGTCTTATAACAAACAAATGCAACAAATAGATTACTAACCTATTAATTGATCTACAGTTGATCGTTTCAATGTGTTTTGAAATCGGAATTACTATAGCCTCAATTTCGGAAATTGAAGAGCTTTCTTCACTGCTTGATGTTGAGTCTAAGAACCACAACAAGAACTGCAATAAACAATCTAATGATTATAAGAAAGTATGGAATAAATATAAACTTACCTCTTTTGTTTCGTTATTCATTTTAATTTTTTTTATGAATGACACTTTTGAGATAATATTTGGACATCTGCTAATCGCACGGAACCTTAAAGCAACTAGCAAAAGATGAAGAACAAAACTATCCAAAAGCAGCAAAGATACTGCTATCCGAATTTTATGTAGACGATGTTATGTCTGACGGGGACACATTAGAAGAGGCCAGAGAATGTAAGAAACAGTTAATAAATCTTCCTAAAAGTGGCGGATTTAATCTACGCAAATGGAACAGTAACGTAAACAGGTTTCTCGGAAAGGAAGTTCAATCACTTAGTACTTTTGAATTTGATAAGGAGGAACATGTGGAAACCCTAGGACTTCACTGGCATCCAGCAAAAGACTACTTTTCATTTATGGTATTACGAAACGAAAACTCACTGGTTTAAAAGAAATGTTCTATCAGAGACTGCGCGTATATTCGATCCACTAGGATGGTTAGCACCGGCCGTATTAAGAGCAAAGCTGCTTCTTCAAGACATATGGATAGAAGAAAGCCTAGATTGGGATAATGCACTTACTACCCAATTGCAGACTAGGTGGGAAGACTCCCCCCACTCGTGGTAAGGTGATAAATAATTTGAACAATCTATTCTAAACTCCCGAGTCATTATAAAAAAAGGCAAACACAAACACCGTCGATACTAAGCACCGCTGTGGAGTAAAAATTCATAGTTGATTTACTGAATCAAATTGTCGTAAGTGTTATGCCCTTATAACAATAGGAAATAGGAAACCAGCAATAATCATATACACACCCCACTATCCATCGGTTGTTACATACACTTAGTCACTGCCCGCGCAGTGACTGAGCGCTGTAGGGCAGAAGAGTTGGCATGTCCGCGCTGTGGATGCTGTTTGCATTATTTATTTGTTTTACAATTTATTTATTTATTAAAACAATTCATTGTACAAGTAAGATATAATCTTAAGATTAATTGTACAAGCTAAGCTTATATTACATTTTAAAAAGTTTAGATACCAAAAGAAGAAGAAGAAAAAAAAAGTAAACAATTCAAATAAAGGAAGATAGATAAAAGTAAAACTTAAAATAGACAGCAGAAAAGGAGTAAAAGTAGTTGTGTTATTTGCTCTTTTAATATGCAAGGGTAGCTCATTCCAAAGATGAATCGCATGTATATAAAATTGTCGGCTTGCAATTAAATATTTATGTCGGGGTGGAATTATTTTCATTGTTCTTGGATTAGTCGCGAACTTAATTTTTTCAAAAAGGTAATCCGGTTGTTTGGTTGTTATAATTTTGTGAAATAGTTTAATTGTTCTGTAGTTCATAAGAGCTAATAGTGAACAGCCTGTTATTTTATTGGTATATTCGGAAATGTGGTCAGACCATTTTATATTAAAAATATATCTCGCGCAGCTATTGTATGCCACGATCAGTTTCTTTTTGGATAAGTAGTCTACGTCCGAATATATTTCACATCCACAAAGAAATAACGGTAAAATAAACGATTTAACAAGCTTAAGTTTAACATTTGTGGGAAGATACTTTGTCGTGGGGCTTAGACCACGTAAAGCACCATAAATTGTTGATATAACTTTGTTTACGTGAAAATTCCAATTCAAGTTATTTGTAAAGTATATCCCCAGATTTTTTATATTATCAACATACTCAACAGTTGTATCATTAAGAATTATTTGAGGGAATACTACTGCTTCGGTTAATTATCATAGCTTTAGTTTTAGTTGGATTGAGACTAAGTCCATTATTTAAAGACCAGGTGTGAATTTCTTTTATCATTCGATCAATATTGTTAAATCCTTGGTTTTTGAATGATTTTGGGAATAACGAATATATTTGGACATCATCAGCATATATATGATGTTCGCAGGTCGTAAAACACTTAGATATGTCGTTTATAAAGCATGAAAATAGCAAAGGACCCAGGACACAACCTTGAGGGACACCTGAAGAGACTTGTAGATACGAAGAACATCTATTACCGACGCATATATATTGGGACCGATCTGATAAATATGAACTCATTAAATTGCAGGTGGAGCTTTCAAAGAAAAATTGCCCTTCCAGCTTCTTCAATAATAACGAATGATTAACGCTATCAAACGCCTTAGCAAAATCAAGAAATACAATAAGACCCAACATATCGCTGTCTAAGCCGGCTCGTAAATCTTTGCATACTTTGAGTATAGCTGTGGTACAGTTGTATTTAGCGCGGAAACCGGACTGAAATTTCGTGATAAGATTTTTTCTATTTAAAAATAATTTTATTTGGTTACTAATAATAGTTTCAAATACCTTACTTAAAAAAGGAAGAATCGCTATTGGTCGGTATTCGATATTGTTAGAAGTTGATGGTTTTGGCAGTGGTAAAATTTTGGCAATTTTCCACCTATCGGGAAAAACTGACGTAGTTATGACCGAGTTAAATATGTGGGTTATTTGAGAAAGTAGTACAGGTAGAAGAATTTTAATAAAAATTGGGAAAACATTATCCGAGCCGACAGCTTTGGATTTGATCTGGAGAATTGTTTGGCTAACACTTAACTCATCAACTCCGGAGAGTGAAAACATTACTTCTTGCTGATGGCCGGTGGTAGAAGAGACGGTCTGAAATTCAAGTGGATTGCTGTTGTTTTGAACAAACTTTCTGTTAAGCGCATCCAGGTCAGTGTTATCAGGGACTGATTCCTTAGCAGACTTCAGTCCCATCTCCCGTACGTTCTTCCAAAATTTCGAGGTAGAATCGGCGGAGTTGAATTTGTTCTGGTAAAAAGACTTTTTCTTATTTCGAATCAGAAGGGTAACTGTGCTTCTTACTGTAGCGTATTCATTGTAAATAGCTGAACATTTGTATCTTCTCCATCTTGCGTAAAGAAGATTTCGTTTACTAATAAGACTTAGGACTTTTGATGTTAGCCAGGGAATTTTCATCTTTTTAGAAACTTTTTTTTTTATTGATTCATGTTTGTGAAACAAATAACAAACAAAATTATAAAAATGTTCGAGTTGAATGTTAACATTACCTGTTGTATATATTAGTGTCCAATTCAAACTCCTACAATCAATAAGCAATGCATTTAAATTAATTTTTGAAAAGTTATACGTTTCTTCAACTTGATTTACATTTACTGGAAATGCATTTACGTTCAAATATATCAAATCATGGTGTGAAAAACCAGGTGCAAGAAGTTGGTCGTAGTGCAATATGGAATCAGGATTAGACACAATAAATACATCTAAGAGCGAGGGTCGTCTGTTAGGCGCAAAATGAGTTGGTTGATCATAATTTGCAAAATGTAAATTAAAAGATTCTACCATATCAACGAATTGTTTATTTTTTCCTTCCAGGACATTTAAATTAAGGTCTCCGCAAAGTACAATTTTCGCATAAAGTGGAGACAATTCCTCTAACAAAACTCTTATATAAGAGCAGTTTGCTGTGTTTGGTGGCATGTATATACATCCAATCAATATTTTGTCTCAAGTATGTGTGATTTCGACAAAAATGTACTCTATAAGTTCATTCGGCTTTGATTTTTTTATCAAATTAAATCCATACTTTTTGTTTAATATAGATTGCTACTCCCCCTCCTATCTTATTTTGTCTATCTGAACGTTTGGGTTTGTGATAATTATTCAGTTTAAAAAGGTCATCACCTATTTCCGGACATAGCCAGGTTTCTGACAAGCAAACAACATCGACCAAACTATCGTTAAAAATTGAACACATTTCACCTATTTTGTTTTTTAAGCTTTGCACATTTAAATGACATATACTGAAACCCGTCCTTTTTTACATAAAACATTTAATAATATTTTTGAAACATCTTTGTGACTACCCTGTGTTTGAAAATTATGAATCATGTTGGATACAACAACAACATACACAAGCGACAAACAACAACTACCATTATGACATTATTTACTACCATTATGACATTTTTTTTTTGTTATTGAGTAATAAGTTATATATTTTATAGTAATAAGTTATATAGTTATTAAGTTTAGAAAAAAGTGAATTTACGTTGCGAATTAATAATTTGTGACTTTCCGTGCACATTGGCACACATAACCTTAAAACCACGTGGTGCGTCCGCCATTAATGGAGTCGGATGACCAAAGCAAGGCATAAAAGACCGAGCAGTGGTACTAGCCCGCTGAAAAATAATTCGATCAACAGTCCAAAAAAAAATGGAAGCGGCACAACAGTTGCTTAGATTAAACAGCGGAAAAATTATTCATCGAAAAACGATGGAATCTGTGTCATCGCCAGGCACAAGGAATATTAAACGTCAGTCATCGGCTCTAGACCATGAGCGCATGGATCAACAACAAGCTGAAACAGGTCCTTCCAGTAGCTGGACATCGAGTAACAGCAACAACAGATTCGCCATATTCAATGACGTACAAGTAACAGCCAAGAAAGCAGGCGGGAGAACGATAACCCAGACTCAATCAACTATTGCCGATAAAGTCGGTAACAACCAAAAAACAGGTGGTGACACTGCTCCTTCAAACTCAGCACCAACAGCTACACCAATTAAGGTAAGTTTTGCGCTCCCATTTTCATTTATAATGTAGACATCCGCCAACTTGTAACGGATCTTAGAAAGAAAAATGTCGGGTTCAAGGTAAAGAACCGCGGGAATACGTGCAAGGTATTTACGAGGGCGGGTCAATAAGTCCGTGACTTTTTGAATTTCTGACCTCTTTACTGAAACAGCAACACTGCTCCTGTCAACAGGCATCTGTCAGTTGACTCCTGTCAAAATTTAAACTTGCTGCGTCAGTTAGTTTGTGTTTGACAGCTATTTTTATCAGACTACTCACTAATTTGAGGAGAAAATGGAAAAAAGTGAATTTGGTGTGCTTATTAAGCATTATTTCTTGCGAGAAAAAACCATTACCGAGACCAAGGCTAAGCTTGATAAATACTATGGGGACTCTGCACCATCGATTTCAATGGTAAAAAAGTGGTTTACTGAATTTCGTTGTGGCCATACAAGCACTGAAGATGCCGAACGTCCTGGACGCCCAGTTGAGGTCTCTACACCCGAAACAATCAAAAAAATTCACGATATGGTGTTGGCCGACCGAAGATTGAAAGTGCCAGAGATTGTGGAAGCCGTAGGGATCTCGCATGGCTCAGTGGTTTCAATTTTGAATGATCACTTGGGCATGAGAAAGCTTTCCGCAAGATGGGTGCCGCGTTTGCTCACAGTCGACCACAAACGCAATCGTGTAACAACTTCACAGGAAGGTTTGGCGTTGTTTAATCGCAATATGGAGGAGTTTTTGCGCCGTTTTGTAACCGTGGACGAAACATGGATCCATCACAACACACCAGAGAACAAACAACAGTCAAAACAGTGGGTTTCTAAGGGTGAATCGGCGCCAAAGAAGGCCAAGGTGGGTTTGTCAGCCAATAAAGTTATGGCGACTGTTTTTTGGGATGCACGCGGGATAATCCACATTGACTACCTTCAAAAGGGAAGAACAATCAATGGGGAATATTATGCCAACTTATTGGACCGATTCAATGACGATTTGAAAAAAAAACGACCTCATTTGGCCAAGAAAAAAGTTCTTTTCCACCAAGACAATGCAAGGGTGCACACATGTGCAGTTGCCATGGCAAAAATCCATGAATTGGGCTATGAATTGCTCCCTCATCCACCCTATTCTCCAGATTTGGCTCCGAGCGACTACTTCTTGTTCCCAAACCTGAAGAAATGGCTTGGTGGAAAAAGATTTGACTCCAATGATGAAGTCATCTCGCAAACAAAGGCCTATTTTGAGGACCTCGACAAATCATTTTTTTTGGAAGGGATAAAAAAATTGGAGAAGCGTTGAACAAAGTGTATAGAGCTCAAGCGAGACTACGTTGAAAAATAAAATTATTTTTTTATCAAAAAATCTGGGTTTTAATCCAAAAGTCACGGACTTATTGACCCGCCCTCGTATTAGGGACAGTGCGGTCCACAGGAAACTTCTGGAAAAATTGAGAACTAATCCAGAAATCAAAGCTTATTCATTCACATTAAAGGAGGACCGAACCACAAACAAAATCCTCAGGGGTCTAACTTCTCATTATTTGGAGAGGGAGATCATGGAGGAAATCCATGAGGCGACTCCTGGGTTGATCGATTTGGTCAGTAAATTCTCCACTACAATCTCTTCGTTGTTCGCCTTCTTCGTGGGAAGCTTCCCACGCAGGTCTCCTGGGAGAAACCTAGGGGTAATAACGGCCCCATTCAATGCCGGCGTTGCCAATCCTTCGGTCACCTCGCTAAAAACTGCGCTAGTGCATATAAATGTGTTAAGTGTGATAAGCAACACTCTTCGGGTGGATGCCCAGTGTTAAAATCCGAGGGCTCAAAAGCGGTTTGCGTCAACTGTAAAAGCAACCACCCTGCTAACTACCGGGGCTGTATTGCATTAAAAAATTACTCCCTGCATAGGAAGAAGGTCCTTCAGGAGGCAAGGAACAATAAAGTCGCAGTGAAGACAATAGACCCCTCGCCTCCCAAAGTATCGCTTCCCGCCCCATTGACGATGTCATATGCGAGCCTCTTCAAAAAACATGATGCCAAACCTGAAGTTCCATCTGTTGAGGTACCTCCGGGCCAAGGAGTAATAGGCGAATTTTTCAACCTGTGAAAACACCTTTTCGGACTTGGAGTGCATTCTCTACTCCAAAAAAATAACTTCGTTTTTAAAAAAAATTAACAACTCCGTCTCCATCCACGAAAAAAGGATCCAATATCTTGAGCTTATGGATCAAATCTTAATCAGCAACAAATAATGTATTTAAACATTATCACCTATAATCTAGCGTCCCTTGTGGAACATAGTAGGAGGATTGAACTCCAAAAAATCCTTCACGCTAATAAATGCTTAATTGCGTTTATTCAAGAGACCCACCTCCATGCAAAGCATAAAATTGTTCTTGACTCCTTCCGATTCCTACCCAATAACACTAATCAAGGTGTTGCCATTACTATTAGGAATAATGTCAGGTATGATAAGGTCTGCCTTAACAATAGCAATTCCATCTTCCCAAGTAAGTTCATTTCAATGAAATTAACTATTGAACGCCAAACTAAGAACTTACTTCTGGGTTCGATTTACGTTCCAGGGAATAGCTCGGCATTAGCCTTTACAGAGGAGCTAAATAAAATTGAAGCCTTAGCATTACAATTCGATGGTGTCATTGTCGGAGGGGACCTAAATGCCAAAAGTCCAACGTGGGGTGATGACTGCCACAATTGGAATGGCAAAACCCTGGAAAATTGGCTGCGTAACCAACAACCATGTATAGTTAACCTCACTTCCTCGTCCCCGACCTTACCCAGAGATTCGTCATTTTTGGATCACTTCCTTATCTCTAGTCATTTGGTAAACTCCCTCGACCCCAACTTTTGTATTAAGTCTTTACCGTCCTTCTCGGATCATTTTCCTCTTCTTTTGAGTCTAAACCTAAAAGATTTAGTACTCCCATATTTTTTACCAAATCTAAATACGTCCACAAAAAACACGAATTGGGCTAACTTCAGGGAAGACCTTGAGAGGTCCCTCACTGAATCCTTCCCTCCTACCTCAGTTTGTCTCTCCAATAGTGAAATTGATTCCCTAATTGAAAAGTTCAACCGGGCTCTATCGTCGATTATTGAGCAACATTCACAAATTCCCAATCCCCCTTTTCGGAAGTATGAGAATCTTCCCACGGACATGAAAAACCTTTTTAAAATTAAACACAACTGGCAAAAACAATTAAAAAGGTTATATCATAGATCTTATAATAGGATTAGTGATGATTATAAAGAACTTTCGGACAGAATAGGTTTGCTAAGGAACATTATTAAAGAGAAAGTGAATATTTGGCTCAACCAAGAATTTAAGAGGAAACTAACTAAAATAATCCCTGGCCCATGGGCATTTAGGGAAGCCTATAAAATCATCGGAAAGAACAAAAAAAGACTCTGCAAGGCGGTTGAGGTAGATGACACACTTTTTACAAATACACATGAAGTTGCTGAGGCGTTCACGAATCACTTCAAAAGCATTTTCGGGGCGTTGCCGTCAGTTGACCCGGCGCTTCTTGTGACTGTAACGAACACCCTGCAGCAATCCAGATGCCGTAAACCTGCTATAATATTTCCCTTCGATGCTGTGAACTCGTCTCTGTGCCAGCACGATTTGAGTATCTTCACGACCCAGGAGAAAGTTAGCCTTATAATCAGTAGTATGAAAACTAAAAGGTCGTGCGGCCCTGATGGGAACTCCAACTTCCTTCTCAAAAAAACATCCAGTTTGGGAAAGAAATTCCTAACAATATTAATCAATAACTGTATAAATAATGGATATTTTCCCAACGCCTGGAAAATAGCTCAAATAATACCGATCAGTAAGAGCCCGAACAATAATAATATTAACAACTTTCGGCAAATCTCACTGCTCTCCAATGTGGGCAAAATTTTCGAGACAATTATCTCAACTAGACTTGATACACCAGAAACAATTCCCATTGAACCTATCCCTGAATACCAATTCGGTTTCAAAAAGCAACACTCGACAGTCCATGCCCTGTTGAAATTACATAATGATGTGACGACAAACCTCAGAAACAAAAGATGCACAGTGGCCTGCTCTCTCGATTTAGAGAAGGCCTTTGACAAGGTGTGGAGGGAAGTTCTACTCTGCAAGATCTTAGAACTTAATTTCCCGCCAGAATTATTCCACTTACTGGACAGCTTTCTTACCAACAGATACTTTTTCATTCAGTTGGATGAGTATAACTCCAATCCATGCGTCTCCCTGTGTGGAGTTCCTCAAGGATCCATTTTGGGCCCAAAGCTGTTTAATCTATTCTTACATGACTTTCCTCATACCTTTTTCAGAGATAAATCTATTATCTCGAGAGGTATTCTCTATGCGGATGACACTTTGGTCTACGCCTCTGATGATTACCCTTTTTCGACCGTAGGAAAGCTGCAAGAGCAATTTCTCTAAATCAGATCCTATCTGTTTTCGTAACTCTAGTAGCAAGGGAAACGGCGGAGTCCCCTGCGAAAGCAGAAACATTTCATTGCAGCTAAGTAATAATACCATACCGGTTAAATCCAACATGAAATACCTTGGCGTCCATTTTAACAACCTATTTAAATTCAACCGTCATGCTAGATTCGCATTAAATAAAGCTCGCAAGATCCAAAACATTCTAAAACATTCTGTCCCCACTTATAAATCACCGCGATTTAAATAAGAAAACGAAGCTTCTCCTTCACAAGAAGGTACTAAGACCAGTCATAATTTACGCGTTTCCTATTTGGTTTTCTATTTCACCTACTGTCGATAGAGATGGAGATATTCGAACGTAAAATTCTCAGGCGTTGTGTAAATCGGGATTTCGAATCTGAAAACAAACGTTACTCAAATGAGTCAATCTACAATGATGCCAACATCACCCCACTCATCAAATATTCACTAATGCTAATGCATAAAATGATTAGGAGACTAATCCATTTAGATAATGATCTGATTAAGGACATATACGAATCTCAAATTAATATTAGCTGGTCTAATTCTGACTATCCTTCTCCGGTGGGAATAGTAACTGAAGGCGTCCATCAGATTCCATATGGATTGACAATCCCGTACTATGATGCTTTCGATGACATGGCATAAGCAGTGGAAAATTGATTTTAAATTTTCTTCATGCAGCTGCGGAACTCCAAAAACAATTGCATCAGCTGCAAGCTTTTTCCTTTCTAGTGCGTCACATCCATTTCTCAAATCTGTTATATCGTCATCAAGGAAGGTTGATTTATTAATATGAGGGTTTTATCAATTTTTTCTTCGTAGACTGCCCAGTTTTTCTCAATACGTGTAATTTGGTCCATTATGTCGCTGCGCAGGTTTTTAATTTCCTCCGAGAAATGATTGATAATAGCATCGGTATGTTTGTTTAAATGCTCTTCTATCTCCCCGAGAGTAACAACAATTGTTTGAGTGGAGGGTAAATTCTTGGATGTTGTGGGTGTCCCATTCTGCGTCGGCGTTGCATTGCACTCACGGTTTTTGTTTTTTTCCACACAAGTGAATTTTTTTCGCTTTTTTTTGCTGTTCACTCGCACGAGTAACATATGCAAGCGCAACGCCACAGTTCACGGTCAGTCCCCCAGTCCCCCAAACCTCCAAGAATTGGGTCACCAACAGCGATGGTCATTTCCCTTACATCAGCAGACGAGAGCAAAAGCAATATAGTTGATTCATCAAGAAAGTTGTATTTTTTATCTCGCGGCGCAACGTAAAATGTTACTGCCGCAGTCGGTATTCATCTATTCGGACGAAAAAGGGAAAAGCGAAGATTAAAATGTTTTTTTTTTTTAGTTTAAGACTTAGCACAAGTGATAATTGAATATAAACTCAAAGAAACGATAGCACAATAAGTGAGTCAAAGTGAAAATTGATAAGCACAGTACAATTTGAATCTAAAGTGAAAATAATCACAGTGTTCATAAGGCGGTAAACAAAGTGTAGTGTAGAAATATTTAGCAAGTTAATGTTAATGGCTCAACACCAATCGTCTTTCGAACAGTGTCCCGTAACACTAACAGAACTCTTAGTCAGACAAAACCGTCTTCAGAGCTGGAGGTCAATAGTGGGAAAAGAAATAATTTGGGAAATGATTCCTGGGCATATTCTAAGAAAAATATCGTTCTACAGTAAGGGTCTATCTCCAATGTTGACATCATTTATCGAGAATTTAAGAAAAGGCTTACTTTAGTGTACCCAGACCCATGTTAACGGAAATTGCTCTGTTAGTACTAATGCGAAAAACTTTATTTTTTGAAGAAATACCAGCCTTTATAATGGCGTTTAAATAAAGTTGATATCTTGTTTGAGTCTTTAGATATCCAATGTCTAAACCTGTTCCATTTTCATTGCCCATGCTAATTTTCAATTTTGAGGTCACTTTTCTCCAGAAAATGCCTAATTAACATAACGTTTTACTATTTTTTTTCTTATGAAACTAACAATAATAAAAAAAAATCTTCAATGAGTGCGCAGAAAAACCCACAGATTTTATGTTACTCTGAGAAACCTGCAACAGGTAAAAAAGGAATTTATGATTTTTTAACAACGTTTCTAACAACAGTTGACAATATAGTACATACTCGTAAAAGTGGTTTTCCACGAATTACTAATTTTCCAATATTTTTTTAAAATTGCATAGCTATTAAAGAGTTTTAAAACGTGCTCTTGTCAAAACCCTCATTTCCTTACCCTGTTCCGACGACTTCCTAGTAAAAGAGTATTTCACGTATCGAAGGCTTCGAGAAACGGGGTCAGTTTCGAATACACGACCGACGGCGGGAGCTCCACAAGTAAGAAGGATTTCGGCTGATGAAAGAATACTGGATGCTGTTACAACTGATCCATGAATCAGCATCAGACACTTAGCTTTACAATTCAATGTTTCCAGACATAAAATTTTTAATGAACTGCATGGAGAAAATCTTTATCCATTTATCCAAACCACCATACACCTGTACAAGAACTGCTTCCCAATCATTTGGAAAAGGGACTTAAGTTTTCTAACTGGTTGTTGGAGCAGAGCTTGGGTGACAACCAGTTTATTAGCAGAATTCTTTCTATAAACGAATCTCAATTTACAAGAGATGGGATCACAAATTTTCAAAATCTTCATACGTGGACTGCGGACAATTCACATACATACGTATAATGGCATACGTACGAAAATAAAACGGAAAGACACATACGCGTCGTAGCTAGAGGATTGCATCCCTCTTGCCTTAAAGAAAACATCGTAAATGACCTTAAAAATAAAGACTTTAAGATAATCGACGCAGTTAATATACTTGAGCAAAAACAGCGCAATGTTGAAAGCGAGAGGACGACCCCAAGACGGGGTCTTCCCCTCTTTAGGCTAACTTTCGACAAAACCGAAAGCCTAGAAAGAATTTATGCCATAAATTCAATGTTGGGACTTGTTGTCAAAATTGAACCTCCGCGGAAAAACTCTAGGCTGATTCCCCAATGTACACGTTGCCAGGGACTCAGCCATACTCAGGCCTACTACCAGAAGGAACCTCGCTGTGTAAAATGTGCTGGCAAACATCTGACTCGAGAGTGCAATGCCGCGAAAGAGTCCCCAGTCCCAGATACACATAGAATGAGAAATAACAACAGCGGTCCAACTCCAAAGCCTTTAAAGAAGGTAATGGTGACAAACGCTAAAATCACCAATAACAACAACGTCAAAAATAACAATGCGCAAGTGGAAAGTGGAAAAACTTACGCATGACTAACTGTACATAACCGGATCCTGCCTCAAATGTGCTCTCAGTAATTCTCGAGAGACTAGAAGAACAGACTAAAATAAATAAGATAATAAACGAACGGCTTCTTAAGTTCGAAGCCAATTTCTGCAACTAATTATGGCAAAGAAGCTCAATATACTTGCGTGGAATGCCAACGGGCTACAGAAAAGGCTTGATGAACTAAATATTTTTATGCAGGAAAAAGTAATTGACATATGTTTAATTTCTGAAACTCACCTGGCGACAGAATCGCGCGTGGAACTAAAAGGTTACCGCGACTACGACGCTCATCATCCATCGGGAAACGGCAGAGGCGGGTCATCCCTACTCATAAAAGACTGCATTGAACATACTCTGGAAGCAATAATTGAACTTGACAAATTTCAAATGACCGTGGTGCGCGCTAAAAATAAAAATTACTCTTTTAATATATCCTCAATCTATTGCCAATCGCGCTGCAAAATAGAAAAATACTAATTTATTGACCTATTCAACTCTCTTGGACCAATCTTCATTATTGGTGGCGACTTTAACGCGAAGCACACCTTTTGGGGCTCAAGATGTATCTCTCAAAAAGGCAAAACTCTTTACAGGGCTGTTATGGAATGTGGTTGCTATTTTTACTCAACAGGCAAGCCGACATACTGGCCCTCGGATGTCGCCAAAACACCCGATCTAATAGACTTCTTTATCGGAAAAGGAGTAAACGTTAGTTACGTCAAAGTTGAAGAGGGCTTCGATCTTTCCTCCGATCATTCTCCAGTTATCCTCTCACTGTGCGAATCCTTGGTTAAGAAATAAAGACCACCCAGATTAACTAACAGCAAAACTCACTGGGAAGATTTCCGAATAGATGTTATAGGCAATACTGAGTTGAAAGTAGCACTTAGAATGCCATATCAACTTGAAAAAGAAGTTGAACGTTTTGTTGAAGTCATACAGCAAGCGGCCTGTATGTCCCCAAAGTCGGCATAAGATACCCACCGGAAATCAGAGAAATGATAAGGAAGAAACGAAGAGCGCGGAAAAAGTGGCATGAAAGGGCACCACAAGATAAAACGTCTTTCAATAGACTCTGCAACTTGCTGAAAAAATCGATCAAGGACTTCAATAATCAAGGTATTAAGAACTACCTCGAAAGACTCACAGTGACAAAGGATACGAACTACTCCATATGGAGAGCCGTTAAAAGTGTTCGAAAGCCCCAAATACACGTGGCGCCAATAAGAAGAAACCAGGATGACTGGGCGAAGGAGGATAAGGAAAAAGCTAATGTTATCGCCGACCATGTTGCAGAAACGTTTAAACCATTCGACGGGGAAGTGCTTAAAGAGAATGTCAATATGCTAGACGTGACAACAAACTTTCCAGTATAAAAGGCTACACTTAGGAAACTTAGACAAGTTATAGACACGCTTAAGCTCAGTAAAGCTCCGGGATATGACTTAATAACGGGAGGCAAACTCAAAGCGTTGCCGAAAAAGGGTTTGCTAAAGCTGCTCTATCTTATAAATGCCAGCATTATCTTATAAATTACCGCACCAGTGGAAAGTAGCCCAAGTTATTATGGTTCCGAAACCCGGTAAACCGCTGACTGAAGTCAAGTCATATAGACCAATATCGCTTCTCCCGATTACATCGAAGGTGTTCGAGCGAATCCTTCTTAATCGTCTTAAACCAATTACCGACACAAATTCCCTCTTGTTGGATCATCAATTTGGCTTTAGAAGCCAACACTCTACAGTTGACCAACTGCATCAAATAACCGATGTAATTGAACGAGCAATCGAGTGTAAGTTAGTCTGTTCAATCGCATTCCTTGACGTTTCGCAAGCCTTTGATAAGGTATGGCTCGAAGGCCTAAAATATAAACTTCGACAAGCTCTACCCCAGCAATTGTCTTGTATTTTAGGTTCATACCTGGAAGACCGACTCTTCCGTGTGAGACACGGAAACGAATATTCCACTTTTAGGACAATAAAGGCGGGGGTGCCGCAAGGAAGTGTACTTGGCCCTCTGTTATATTTACTTTTTACCCGCGATATACCGCAAACGGACGACACTGTCCTAGCCACATTTGCTGATGACACTGCCATTTTGGCAACGGCTAAAACAGTCGAAGAAGCAACTGCAGAGTTGCAACGTGCCCATACACTGATTAACAATTGGACAAAGACTTGGCGAATAGCGCTTAATGAAAACAAGTCTGTCCACGTGAACTTCACTCTCGGGAAAATTGAGAATCCACCGGTGTTTATCAACGCAGTACGAATTCCTTACGCGAACGAGGCCAAATATCTCGACGCTAAACTAAAATGGAGAGCACACGTCAAGAAAAAATGTGAAGAGCTTGAAATCAAATATAGAGATATTTACTGGCTTATTGGAAAGTATTCCAAGCTCAGCTTAGAGAACAAACTGCTGTTATACAAGCAAGTGCTAAAACCGATCTGGACATATGGTGTACAACTTTGGGGTTGTACTAAAAATAGTAACATTAATGTAATACAGACATTCCAAAACAAAGTTCTTCGAGGTATTGTTAATGAGCCGTGGTACATTAGAAACGATGATATCCACAGAGACTTAGGAGTCGAAAACGTTCAGAACGAAATTAAAATGTTTGCGCGAAAACACGAAAATCGACTACAAGGACATGCAAATAGTTCTGTTCAACCGATCCTCGATGAGACAAATTTACTGCGCCGTCTGAAAAGGACTAATCCTTTCGGTCTAGCGCGATGATTAGCAGCGCGTAATTTTTCTAAAGTACACAGGAATTTTCAATGGAAAATCGCCTGTAGGATATCTTAAAAAAAAAAATAAAATGCGATAGAAGAACTGCTTGTTGAGTGTGAACTCAGTCGTGGTTTGCAGAAGGGAGGTGTTTTTTAGTGAGTAAGAATCTCACACTACTATTGGCTCCGGGCCTATAGTGTCTATGAAGATTTCTCACCTTCCCACGAAAAAAAAAATCCACATACAATGAAACGTAGATCATTTCAATACAAATTTAGTGCCAATATATGGGCAGGTGTACTTGGAAACAAGTTAATCGGACCATTCAAACTACCACCTAGGCTGAACTCTACAAACTATCTGGAGTTTTTGCGAAATAATTTACCAGAACTATTGGAGGACATTCCACTTGTTCAACTAGTTTCATCATATTTCCAATAGGATTGTGCTCCAGCCCACTATGTCGTGAGGTTAAGAATTGCCTAGATGCCAAGTATCATAAGATCTATGGGTTTTTCTGCAAACTCATTGATGATTTTTTTTTATTATTGTTACTTTCATAAGAAAAAAATAGTAAAACGTTATGTTAATTAGGCATTTTCTGGAGAAAAGTGACCTCAAAATTGGAAATTAGCATGGGCAATGAAAATGGAACAGGCTGAGAAACTGGATATCGAAAGACTCAAACAAGATATCAACTTTATTTAAACGCCGTTATAAAAGCTGGTATTTCTTCTAAAAACAGAGTCCTACACGAAGTTTTACCATTAGTACTAACAGAGCAATTTCCGTTAACATGGATCAGTAAAGTAAGCCTTTTCTTAAATCCTCGATAAATGATGTCAACATTGGAGATAGTCCCTTACTGTAGAACGATATTTTTCTTAGAATATGCCCAGGAATCATTTCCCAAATTATCGTCATCGAATTAGGGGACACCCTGTATAATGAAAAAATTACTGCTGCAGCGAAGAAATATCTTCAAATGATGTACCGACAACCTGGGAAGAGTGTAAACAAAAGCTAAAAATCCATTACAGATCAACACAGGATCAAACCACCATCATCAAGGATATCCTTAATGTTATGGTATTTACAATTAGTCAATTATTAGACGTAATACAAGAAATTGTAAACAATATCACAGAATATGCAGCATTTAGTGAGAAGACCTAGAAATAGCTACTTAGCTACCGCGCTTTTTTTAGCCGCTGAAATTTACAATAGATATTCACTCTCAAGTATGGGAACAATATTACACAAATACATAGGTCAGGACAAATATAATCTAAATATAGAAAAGGTACCACATAATCACCAACATAGGACACAGAGTTTCAAAAGGTGTTGACAGAGGGCTGCCGAAATCCAATCCGAGGAAGAGGCACACAAAAAAATTTCTATCTACCACACAAAAGGATCAATGCACAGTAGCATTAATGAAATATACTACACACTTAAAGTCAAAATATATTTTCCTAAGCTTCATGAATAAATTCAGTTAATTATAAGTAATTGTAAAAAAATGTCAGGAGATAAAATACGACACGAGTTTCATATCACTGAGACTCCAACTCACAAAAATGAAAACATAAACTTAGACATCTTTCATATACAAAGAAAGTCTTTGTAACAGTTATTGACAAACTAACCAGTAGCTTATACGATTATGGATAGAAATCGGGGAAGTAAGAAGGAAATATTAATTGAACACTTTTCACAGCGACAACATTATCTACGATCTCCACGTTGTCTTCACGAGCCCTGCATCTAGCATCACAGCACAATGCTCTGCTCCCATGAGTGCTACCACTGCCGCTGCAGCACACACCGAGAACATTCTGGTAACGATGCAAAAGCAAATTGTCGCACTGGAGATTCAGCTAAAAAAACACACAATAAATGTTGAAAGAAAGCGATTTGCAATGCCATTCGTTTAAAATGGCGGTGCAAAGTCAGCCCCTTACCAAGTCAGCAGCGACTATTTCAACTATGGCTGGTTCACAAATTGGCCTTCAACCAATGTCATGCATATTTCATCCAAGACAAAGTCCCTACAGTAGCATATACATATACTCGTACACAGACAATACCGAGTATGCCGTCCATATTTACAACCTTGCCGCCAGAAAGTAATGGTTACTTGAATCCTAATGTAGGAGACATAGGTTTTGCTCGCACGTCAAATAATACTTATGTGCACGCGCCGTTTTCGATTTACAACGCCATTCCCCAGCAAAGCACTACGAACTCAGCATGTTCATCACATGCCATGGTGTCCCGAAGAGTTCAGGATCCCCCAGCGTTTAGTGGACAGCCCGAGGATTGACCAATTTTCTTCACTGTATTCAATCAACAGCAGGCGCCTACAATTAGACGAAGGTGGAAAACAACCAGCGGTTGCAGAAATCCCTAACAGGCGAAGCGAGAGAGACCGTTAAGTCTATTCTAATTCACCCCGACAATGTGGATACCATTATTTTCGGTTCGGGGGTCCGTGTTCCTCCAAACAGTGAATGGCCAACAGTATATGTCAAACTCAACATTATTGGAGGAACTTGTATCTAAGCTTCCAATTTTTAAGAGGCTAGAGTGGGCTAGGTATGCCACACAAGTGCAACCACAACCGACGATCGCAAACTTCAGTGACTGGATAAGTGACACAGCAAATTTAATTTATATTGCGCAAGATGTTGACAACAGGGAGCCGAAAAGACGCATGGCAATCCTACATACCGCTGCGAAGCACCGTCCAACTATGCCAAAGTGTTCTACATGCCAGGATCAACACAAGGTCAGTGAATGTAAGCTATTCAAAAGTAAAACATGACCGATTGTGCTTCACATGTCTGAAACTCGGTCATGCAACACTTGACTGTCGCAGTATTGCTTGCTCCATTAATGGGTGCCAGAGACGATATCACGAGCTACTCCATTAAGCACCAATCACTCGTCCCGTCCCGCAGCAACAACAACCGAACGATAAAATAGCCGAAGAACCAGTAGCAAGTACGAGGGCGGATCAATAAGTCCGTGACTTTTGGATTAAAACACAGATTTTTTGATAAAAAAATAATTTTATTTTTCAACGTAGTCTCCCTTGAGCTCTATACACTTTGTCCAACGCTTCTCCAATTTTTTTATCCCTTCCAAAAAAAATAATTTGTTTGCGAGATGACTTCATCATTGGAGTCAAATCTTTTTCCACCAAGCCATTTCTTCAGCACCCTTGCATTGTCTTGGTGGAAAAGAACTTTTTTCTTGGCCAAATGAGGTCGTTTTTTTTTCAAATCGTCATTGAATCGGTCCAATAAGTTGGCATAATATTCCCCATTGTTTGTTCTTCCCTTTTGAAGGTAGTCAATGTGGATTATCCCGCGTGCATCCCAAAAAACAGTCGCCATAACTTTATTGGCTGACAAACCCACCTTGGCCTTCTTTGGCGCCGATTCACCCTTAGAAACCCACTGTTTTGACTGTTGTTTGTTCTCTGGTGTGTTGTGATGGATCCATGTTTCGTCCACGGTTACAAAACGGCGCAAAAACTCCTCCATATTGCGATTAAACAACGCCAAACCTTCCTGTGAAGTTGTTACACGATTGCGTTTGTGGTCGACTGTGAGCAAACGCGGCACCCATCTTGCGGAAAGCTTTCTCATGCCCAAATGATCATTCAAAATTGAAACCACTGAGCCATGCGAGATCCCTACGGCTTCCACAATCTCTCGCACTTTCAATCTTCGGTCGGCCAACACCATATCGTGAATTTTTTCGATTGTTTCGGGTGTAGAGACCTCAACTGGGCGTCCAGGACGTTCGGCATCTTCAGTGCTTGTACGGCCACAACGAAATTCAGTAAACCACTTTTTTACCATTGAAATCGATGGTGCAGAGTCCCCATAGTATTTATCAAGCTTAGCCTTGGTCTCGGTAATGGTTTTTTTTCGCAAGAAATAATGCTTAATAAGCACACGAAATTCACTTTTTTCCATTTTCTCCTCAAATTAGTGAGTAGTCTGATAAAAATAGCTGTCAAACACAAACTAACTGACGCAGTAAGTTTAAATTTTGACAGGAGTCAACTGACAGATGCCTGTTGACAGGAGCAGTGTTGCTGTTTCAGTAAAGAGGTCAGAAATTCAAAAAGTCACGGACTTATTGATCCGCCCTCGTATCACAGGTAGCACATTGCTGGCTATGCAGGGCGTTGTACAGAACAATAGTCTGTTATTTCGTGTGTTGCCTGTCACGCTTTATGGTCCAAATAAAACCATCAACACGTATGCCTTACTAGATCGGGGATTGTTAATAACAATGTTGGATGCCGATTTGGTAAGGGAGCTAGGTCTGCCCGGTCAATATCTGCACTTAAATATGCAATGGGTTGGAGTGTAAGTCGATGTTTACGTCAGTGGAGCTGGTAAAAAGAAGACGCATATGCTACGAGATGTTTATGGAGTATCCAATCTCAACTTACCTGTTCAGAGTTTGTGTGAAAGTGAACTTCACACAACCATGGAAAATTGAAATAGCAACCGTATTTCAACGCCAAGTCCCAGCTTTTAATTGGTCTAGATCACTGCCACTTACCAAATAATTTCACGGTGGTCAACAGAAATGGTCCATACGCCGCAAGCACGGAACTAGGTTGGCTAGTTTTCGGCCCGACTACAAAGATTCCTTCCACCACGCCGTCATGCTCTCTCACCTGTGCACAGAACAATGATTCATTGCAAAAATTGGTTGCGGAATACTTTGAGACCTATAGCTTTGGGGTAAAACCATCACATCCCATCGAGAGCAAAGCCGAGTCTCGAGTTAGAGACATACTTAGGCCAACGACGAAAAGGATCGACGAAAGATTCCAAACCGGACTGTTGTGGAAAACTGATGAAGTTGACCTGCCCGATAGCTATTCCATGGCAATGAAACGCCTTGTTGGAATAGACCGCAAGATGAAGCGAGATGAGAACTTCGCCGCCGCCTATAGGTCCATTATCAAATCTTACATCAACAAGAACTACGCCCGTGATCTGCAGCCAGCTGAAGCCGCCATAGTTGATCCGAAAACATGGTATCTGCCTCATTTCGAAGTAGTGAACCCTAATAAGCCATCGAAATTACGCCTAGTGTTTAATACCGCAGCCGAGTTGAAAGGGGCATCACTCAACTCACACCTTATGGAAGGACATCAAGAATATCAATCATTGCTATCGGTATTATTCCACTGTCGTGAGAGAGCCGTCGCCGTGTGCGGGGACATCAAAGAGATGTTCCACCAAATACTGATCCAACCTGAGGACAGCTGTGCTCAAAGATTTCTTTGGCGCCATGGCGATGATTCAAAGCAGACAGATTTATACGAAATGGTTGTCATGAAGTTTGGGTGAAAACCACCAACTTCGTGAATAGCTTCGAGTTCACAGAACAAGCCATCGAAATATAGCTGCAGGTGTAGGAGATACACAAGGATGCCGGTTTCGAACTAAGGAGCTTCACCTCGAATTCGCCAGAAATTCAAGGCGCTTTGAAAGTAATCGCAAATACTGACCATGGTTTCTTTAACAAAATATTTTTTTTGTCCTCAATTAAGCGTTAGTCTAGCAAGTGTCATACCATTTTGGAATCCAGACTAAATACGCCATCTTTTAAAGTTACTTGCCAAACTGGCACAGAACATTTTTTTGTCAGTAAAGTCAGTTCAAGTTAGGTGATTAATGATTTTCAGATACGTGGATGGACAAAAAAGTAATATTTTAGTTAAAACCGATATAACTATGTTTAAATTTTGGACTGTAATTTGCAGAACAGTTACTCAGGGTTACGTGACAATAAAAAAATCGAAGAAAAGTAAAGATTTGCGGTCACAGTACTTGGAAGATCGTCACAGGGTGTCAGATTTCTCGATTTTTTTTGAGTGCCAATAATTTTAAAAGTACATGACTTACATTTTTTTTTATAATTTTGTGATAACCGACACCACTTGACCTATCATCCGTTTCCGGCTTGAAGTTGATTTTTTGGGACACCCTGTATATATATAATATATGAAAGCCGCAGGAATTGGCCGACAATAATTTACTATGAAAAATCGTATTTACCGTTGAACAATTTTGAAATAAGACATTTGAATAATTTTGACGCGCTATCGAAACAAGAGATGTTACAAAAAAAAGAAATGCTATTGGCCATTCCCTATTGCTGTCGAATAAGTAATGACAGCCAAAAGTAGTTGGAAGAAACAATTAGCTCAATATGTAGGAAAAGCCCTCAAAATCAACAGAACTTTTATATTAATTCTGAATATTTTTGTTTACGTAAGCTAACATAACTAATAATGACAGGCAAAATTGATTTTCTTACTGAACCCTACCTTTGGTGACGTTTTAGATAGTTGAAATAATTGTGTAGATTTTAGTTTCTTTTGGTAATAGTAGTTTTAGTGCTATATGTGAATACTTAAATTGCAAATTATTTTCAATTCAATTTTCCATTTATCCTTAATATCTTGCTACTATGTAAAATTATACTTTCAATATGCAAAGTTATTTTTCCAAAACAGGAGAAATGTTTATAATACGCGCATTAGAAAAGATTTTATCTGATAAGGATATAAAACGTTCACATCATTCGCAATTAAAAAAGTCGTGCGATTCTGCGCTTGAACAGATAAAGCTTGAGCTAATTAATGCAGGTCAAATAGCGGAGGGAAATGAATTACCCTCAGCTGCTCTGCCATTACCGAAGAATGCTGGAAGCATAATTAATGCAGAAACATATTTTCTGCCTTTTGAATTAGCATGCCAAAGTAAAACAGCCAGGATAGTTATAACAGCTCTTGATTGTTTACAAAAACTAATAGCTTATGGCCACTTAACAGGAAATATCCAGGACTCTGCTAATCCTGGCAAGCAACTTATCGATCGTATAGTTAACACAATATGCAGCTGTTTTAATGGGCCAGCAACTGACGAGGGAGTCCAATTACAAATAATAAAAGCATTGCTCACGGTAGTTACGTCTCAAAATGTAGAAGTACATGAAGGAACAGTGTTGCAAGCCGTGAGGACGTGTTATGATATATATTTATCAAGCAAAAATCTTGTTAATCAAACAACAGCACGCGCGACATTGACACAGATGTTAAATGTTATATTTACTCGTATGGAAAATCAAACATACGACGGATGTTTACATGTATCAAGAAGATCTGCGGACGACTATGAGGAAACGGGAGCTATTGTTTCTGATATTATTGATGAAATTATTGCAGGTAAGAATGTTGTTAAGAGTTTATGACGAAGAAAACAGTTAAATTATGCATTAATATGAAAGATTTTTTTCTGTTATTGTTTGTGGCTGTCTGTGATATGACAAGACGAACAGTTTTTGGTAATTGTCCCGCTGAACCTCCACAGCTCCAATTATCTTAAAATGTTAGTATGAATTCTGTAGTATTCGTTATCCTGAATACGAATATATGACTGTATGTATGTTGGGCGCAGAAATCGTAATTCCACATAGTTCTTTTACTTCGAAAATTAAAAAAAATAATTTAAAATTATTAATTTAATATTATTATTAATTTAATATCATTATTTTAATAATTAATCTATTATTATTTTATTAATGTAATTAATAAGACGCAAATACAAGACAAACGTAAAGAAATAAAGTTATATTTCCTGCGTCGGTAATTATAATCATATATCGCTGAACCTTCACAGTTCCAATGACCTTGCAATTTTAGTATCTTATTCATATTCTCAAAGAATTGATGCGGTTTAAGAATTTATGCGTTTTTTTTAGTGAAATGTTAACCATGTTTCCACTGGGAATTGAAGATTTTTTTTAAAAGAATACAAACATGTTTAAGTTTTCTTATTTTGTTTTCATCCTTTCGAACTCTTGTGAACAACTCCCCATCTTCAAAATATCATCGATTAGAGATTGGATTAATTATTCTAATTTTCATAATAAAAAAACCATGAAATTGTGATTTCCGCGCCTAACATATATATATACAGCAATGGCCAAAAAAATAGGAACAGTTATTACTTTTCAATGATATCGTGCAAGGCGACTGCTTTGTTTGAATGAAATTAAAACAATGTAATCAAACCAACGGTTCTTTATATGCGCAACATTTTCTTGTGCGCACATCTGTTAAGAACAAAGAAAAGTGCCATCAGGTCCAATTATTCTGTAAATAGCTAGTGATCTGTCTGGACAGAAAAATAGGAACACCCCCAGTAAACTTTAAGGAGATAATTTTTTGAGCTGGTAAAGTGGTACGTTGTATTTGCTAAGTAGTGTCCGGATGTTTTAGAGTTATTTATTTAAATATTACAATTTTTATTAAAGGGTATTATGGGCAGTAATAAAAACTGCACTGAAGCTCAACAGGCAAGCATTTTGGTATTACGCAGCCAGGGTGAATTCATACGAAACATCAGAAAAGCAATGAAGTGCTCTTCGACGATGATATTCAACGCTTTGCAACCTAAAACCTTTCCTGTGACCGGAGGACGTCCGTCTAAGATGACCACTATAAAATAAAATTGGTCAGGAAAGCCCAGGCGAACCCGTTCATGTCCTCCAAAGACTTGAAATACGAAACACAAATTGAAGTGAGTGCCAGAACTATTCTAGTCTTAGTAAATGCTGAGTTGCGAACTCTAGCTCAGAGCAAAGTGCCACTGTTAAAAAGAGCACATGCCCAGTAGCGCATTGCTTTTGCTAAGCTTTACCATCTGCCGCACAATCAAATCAACTCCAAGCAAGAAAGCAGTGGCAAAATGTATTATGGAGTGACGAAACCAAAAGAAATCTGTTTGGAATGAACCGTAAACAGTTTGTTCGTTGTCCAAAAGGTGAGGCGTACAATCCACGATGCAACAAAACCCATTGTGAAGCACGGGGGGGGGGGGGTAGTGTAATGATATGGGGTTGTTTTTCCTGGTGTGGCGTAGGTGCAATATACCTCATTAAAGGCATATTACCAAAAGAATCTTACGTGGACATTTTGAGGAATGCCATGCTACCATGGGCCGAAGAGAATATGCCCCTAAAATGGTGGTTCCAGCAGGATAACGACCCCAAACACTCGGCAATACTAACAAAACAATGGTTTCAGCAAAACAATGTTGCTGTATTACAGTGGCCGTCTCCATCTCTGGATCTAAATCCGATTGATGTTCTGTACAATAAAATCACCACTCTTACGGACGAAATCTCCGCTCTGAAGGAAGTTAATTCGAATGCGCTGCTACCCGTTAACACCCTGAAAGAAGAAAACAAGTCACTTTCGAATAGGGTAAACAAACTACAAAGCATTGTAAATTCTTTGCAACAGAAACCGTTGAGGAAATGTGTTGATGTCATCGGTGTTCCCAATGTAAACAATCAGAACGCGTTGGACTCAGCTGTCAAGTTGCTGACGGATGGTTTAGGTGTAAACATGTAAACAGGTCATGCTATGTCAAGAAGATTGTCCGGCAGCCGCCGAATAACTCAACCTCTACATGCGCACCTGATGTTTTGTGTATTAAATTCAAGACGTTGGAACAGAAACAGACTGTTATCAGTAAAAAAAGAAGTATTATGTTAAAAGCTAGCCTTATCGGGGAAAATTTTGGGGATAAACAGATTTTTGTAAATGAGAGTATTACCAATTTTAATAGAGCGTTGTTTAATAGAGGTAAACAAATCTTTTCTTACTTGTGGACTAATAGAGGAGTCATTTTGATGAAAAAACAAAAATACGATGAGGAAACAAAATTTATTGTTTTGAAGACCTAGAAAAGTTATTCTAATTTATTTCTTTACTATGTTAAATATAAATAATAACGTACTCCATGCTTGCAAAAGCTGTATTCCAAATGTTATTCCATTTTGTAAATTTGAAGATGAGATGTTAAAAGCGTTTTCCATTCTAATAATTTACGGTTTTCCATCATTCACCAAAATATTCGAAGCATGAGATAAATTTTTGATTTATTTCTAGCCCATCTTGAATCTATTATTAAGAAGCCTGGTTTAATTTTCCTCTCTGAGATTTGGATATTTGAATATGAAGTAGAACTTTATAATATACCGGGTTTTAATTTTCATGCTAAGTGCAATGATACATATGCAGCAGGAGGAGTTGCTGTGTTTGTAAACAATTACTTACAACATGAGTACTGCAGTTGTAATCTAATAAGTGTGGATGTATAGTAATTCAAGTTTCTTGCACAATTAATGAAAAAAATTTATTCTTATGTGCGATTATAGGTTGCACGAAATTATCGTAAGGTCGTTTTTGTTGAAGAACTGAGTTGTTTATTGGGTGCTGAACAAGTAAAAAAATTTATTTATCTTGAGAAATATAAACTTAGATATCCTAAGTGAATCTCCGATAGTACACGAATTTCTATCCGTAATGTCGGCAAATGGAATGTACTCATGTATTGATAAACCAACTGGATTACACATTTCTCAAACGTGCATTGATCATATATTTGGTAGACTTGATCGTAATCCAAATTACTTGCTTGCCAGTTCGAGCTCGAACTACAAGATTTCTGATCATTGTATGACAGGTCTTTTTTTGAATTTTAACATCCAAATAAAGAAATCAAATAATTTATCACACGATAGATCTGTAATTAATTACGATCGACTTATTGCGTGTTTAATCCACGAAAATTGGACAGCCGTCTACCTTGAAGGAGACCCGTCTATAGTCTTTAATAACTTTTCCAATATTTTAAAAGGTCATGTCGCAACAAGTTCTCGGGTAATTTCAAGTAGAAATAATAAATTAAAGGGACTTAAACCCCCGCTGTCTGCAACTTTATTAAAAAAGGTTAATTATAAAAATAAATTAGGAATCAAATGCAAAAAACATTCCTATAATGCTCATCTTCGTAATCTCTATGAAAAAATCTGCAGAGAACTTATTGTTGATGTTCACACTATTAAAGAAAATTACTATATTAATAAATTTCAATTATCCAAAAACAATATTAAAAAAGAATGGACAATTGTGAACGATCTACTCAACATAAAAGTATCTCTGAATAACACAACCTTCGTAAATTATAATGGCATTGTCATCTCTGCACCCGTTGAGATGGCTGATGCGTTCCATATCTTCTTTACAAGTGTGGCCTCAAATACACTTTCTGATGCAGGATTTGATTCATCAGTTGATAGCTACTCATGCTGCTTAAGCGGGGAAAACTCCCAAGTGCACACTTTTGCTTTTGATCCGATAACATTCTTTGAATTGTATGGAACCATTAAGTTATTAAAAAAATCTTGTTCGCCAATGAATTGTATTTTTTCGATTGATCTTATTAAGAGAATCTCACTCTTTATTGTTGACGTGTTATCACATATTTATAATAAAAGTATTTACAGTGGTATTTTTCCAGACTGGGAAAGAAACAATTTAAATAATTACAGGCCTATCTCTCTTTTTCCCGCTCTTTCGAAAATTTTTGAGAAAGTGATTAAAAGTAGAATCGTCTCTTTTTTAGAGCACTATTCTTTTTTTAGTCCAAATAAATATGGGTATATGGGTTCAGAGCTGGCAGATCAACCGAGGATGCACTCTTAAAATTTTGTAATTATAATTACGAAAGCCTTAATAACAAAAAGAATATTGCTGCACTTTTTATAGATATAAGCAAGGCATTTGATACTGTAGACCATAGGTTAGTACTAACAAAACTAGAAAACGCTGGTTTTAGAGGTTTTATACTCAATTGGTTTTCTTCGTACCTTAATAACAGGAAACAAGTTAAGTTATAAGGTAAATTGAATAATAGCCTCAATTTTGATATAGGTGTTTCACATTGCTCGGTGTTGGGTCCAGTTCTATTTTTAATCTATATCAATTCAATCTTTAATCAACAATTGAAAGGGCTACAAACCGGGTTTGCAGATGACATAGCTTGTTCCTATTCCAACGCTTCCACCTTGGATTTGTTTTCGGATATAAATCATGACCTAGAAATTTAGACATTGGTAATCATAAGCTAGTCATAAGTGATAAAACCAAAATTATGATTTTTAGCCTATCATCTAATATTACGCAATTCCCTAAAATAACTTATCACAGTTTTTTTGTTTTTTTTGTTTCTTTTAAAGAACTTAACACTCAAGTGAGTATGACTACACTTATGATGCCAAAGCATGTGTTAATTTTTTTGGAAAATGGGACAGAAAGAGAAAGAAATATGTTTGGGCTCAGTGGCTAGCTATTTCGCTCCATGGGTGGCATCCAACATTTAATAGGGAGACTAAATTATAAATGTAATTGGACTCGTTGTTGTATTAGCAACCATTCATTTCACGAGAATTTAGTTGCCTGAATAAAAGCCTTTCGGTCACGATTGGTATTGAACCCCGAATCGTCCTATTGGAAAGCCAATAACACTCCAGCTTGAGCCACGGCCACCCACATTGTAAACATGTGCTGGTTAGTTCCAATACTTGTGGCAAAACTAGTACTGAAAAAACATTTAATTCAAATTTTAGCTGCTCATCGAAATGTTTTGTAGTTGAGAGGGTATCTACATTTAAGTATCTAGGACTCGAGTTTGATGACAAATTAAATATCCGTTAAGAACTACCAGCATAATGTTTCATCTACGACTGTTTTGCTCTCGCAAACTCTTAGAAACAATTTATTGCGGCTTAGTACCATCAAAGGTGCAATATGGTCTAGTTTGTTGGGGAGGAACATATAGCAACAAAATCCAACCTTTGCTAGTGTTGCAAAAACATATTATAAGAATCATTTGGAGAAAAAAACGTCTAGAACACAGTTTTTTGCTTTTTTGCAACTCTTTAATACATCCTCTCAAACATCTTTACTTTCAGAAAGTGCTTAAAATATTTTACCTAAGCAGTTTATATTCGTTAAATCGTAATCCCACCGTTCATGGGCTTCGAAGCAACGCAAGATTCCTGGCTTTTGTTCCACCACATAACACCCACCACTTTCTAAATTTTTATACTTCGGTTGCACCAAGAATTTTTAACCTACTACCGCTGGCTATACGCAGTAGTACCATTGTATATGAAACTAATAGTACTATGAAGTAGAACTTTATAATATACCGGGTTTTAATTTTCATGCTAAGTGCAATGATACATATGCAGCAGGAGGAGTTGCTGTGTTTGTAAACAATTACTTACAACATGAGTACTGCAGTTGTAATCTAATAAGTGTGGATGTATAGTAATTCAAGTTTCTTGCACAATTAATGAAAAAAATTTATTCTTATGTGCGATTATAGGTTGCACGAAATTATCGTAAGGTCGTTTTTGTTGAAGAACTGAGTTGTTTATTGGGTGCTGAACAAGTAAAAAAATTTATTTATCTTGAGAAATATAAACTTAGATATCCTAAGTGAATCTCCGATAGTACACGAATATCTATCCGTAATGTCGGCAAATGGAATGTACTCATGTATTGATAAACCAACTGGATTACACATTTCTCAAACGTGCATTGATCATATATTTGGTAGACTTGATCGTAATCCAAATTACTTGCTTGCCAGTTCGAGCTCGAACTACAAGATTTCTGATCATTGTATGACAGGTCTTTTTTTGAATTTTAACATCCAAATAAAGAAATCAAATAATTTATCACACGATAGATCTGTAATTAATTACGATCGACTTATTGCGTGTTTAATCCACGAAAATTGGACAGCCGTCTACCTTGAAGGAGACCCGTCTATAGTCTTTAATAACTTTTCCAATATTTTAAAAGGTCATGTCGCAACAAGTTCTCGGGTAATTTCAAGTAGAAATAATAAATTAAAGGGACTTAAACCCCCGCTGTCTGCAACTTTATTAAAAAAGGTTAATTATAAAAATAAATTAGGAATCAAATGCAAAAAACATTCCTATAATGCTCATCTTCGTAATCTCTATGAAAAAATCTGCAGAGAACTTATTGTTGATGTTCACACTATTAAAGAAAATTACTATATTAATAAATTTCAATTATCCAAAAACAATATTAAAAAAGAATGGACAATTGTGAACGATCTACTCAACATAAAAGTATCTCTGAATAACACAACCTTCGTAAATTATAATGGCATTGTCATCTCTGCACCCGTTGAGATGGCTGATGCGTTCCATATCTTCTTTACAAGTGTGGCCTCAAATACACTTTCTGATGCAGGATTTGATTCATCAGTTGATAGCTACTCATGCTGCTTAAGCGGGGAAAACTCCCAAGTGCACACTTTTGCTTTTGATCCGATAACATTCTTTGAATTGTATGGAACCATTAAGTTATTAAAAAAATCTTGTTCGCCAATGAATTGTATTTTTTCGATTGATCTTATTAAGAGAATCTCACTCTTTATTGTTGATGTGTTATCACATATTTATAATAAAAGTATTTACAGTGGTATTTTTCCAGACTGGGAAAGAAACAATTTAAATAATTACAGGCCTATCTCTCTTTTTCCCGCTCTTTCGAAAATTTTTGAGAAAGTGATTAAAAGTAGAATCGTCTCTTTTTTAGAGCACTATTCTTTTTTTAGTCCAAATAAATATGGGTATATGGGTTCAGAGCTGGCAGATCAACCGAGGATGCACTCTTAAAATTTTGTAATTATAATTACGAAAGCCTTAATAACAAAAAGAATATTGCTGCACTTTTTATAGATATAAGCAAGGCATTTGATACTGTAGACCATAGGTTAGTACTAACAAAACTAGAAAACGCTGGTTTTAGAGGTTTTATACTCAATTGGTTTTCTTCGTACCTTAATAACAGGAAACAAGTTAAGTTATAAGGTAAATTGAATAATAGCCTCAATTTTGATATAGGTGTTTCACATTGCTCGGTGTTGGGTCCAGTTCTATTTTTAATCTATATCAATTCAATCTTTAATCAACAATTGAAAGGGCTACAAACCGGGTTTGCAGATGACATAGCTTGTTCCTATTCCAACGCTTCCACCTTGGATTTGTTTTCGGATATAAATCATGACCTAGAAATTTAGACATTGGTAATCATAAGCTAGTCATAAGTGATAAAACCAAAATTATGATTTTTAGCCTATCATCTAATATTACGCAATTCCCTAAAATAACTTATCACAGTTTTTTTGTTTTTTTTGTTTCTTTTAAAGAACTTAACACTCAAGTGAGTATGACTACACTTATGATGCCAAAGCATGTGTTAATTTTTTTGGAAAATGGGACAGAAAGAGAAAGAAATATGTTTGGGCTCAGTGGCTAGCTATTTCGCTCCATGGGTGGCATCCAACATTTAATAGGGAGACTAAATTATAAATGTAATTGGACTCGTTGTTGTATTAGCAACCATTCATTTCACGAGAATTTAGTTGCCTGAATAAAAGCCTTTCGGTCACGATTGGTATTGAACCCCGAATCGTCCTATTGGAAAGCCAATAACACTCCAGCTTGAGCCACGGCCACCCACATTGTAAACATGTGCTGGTTAGTTCCAATACTTGTGGCAAAACTAGTACTGAAAAAACATTTAATTCAAATTTTAGCTGCTCATCGAAATGTTTTGTAGTTGAGAGGGTATCTACATTTAAGTATCTAGGACTCGAGTTTGATGACAAATTAAATATCCGTTAAGAACTACCAGCATAATGTTTCATCTACGACTGTTTTGCTCTCGCAAACTCTTAGAAACAATTTATTGCGGCTTAGTACCATCAAAGGTGCAATATGGTCTAGTTTGTTGGGGAGGAACATATAGCAACAAAATCCAACCTTTGCTAGTGTTGCAAAAACATATTATAAGAATCATTTGGAGAAAAAAACGTCTAGAACACAGTTTTTTGCTTTTTTGCAACTCTTTAATACATCCTCTCAAACATCTTTACTTTCAGAAAGTGCTTAAAATATTTTACCTAAGCAGTTTATATTCGTTAAATCGTAATCCCACCGTTCATGGGCTTCGAAGCAACGCAAGATTCCTGGCTTTTGTTCCACCACATAACACCCACCACTTTCTAAATTTTTATACTTCGGTTGCACCAAGAATTTTTAACCTACTACCGCTGGCTATACGCAGTAGCACCATTGTATATGAAACTAATAGTACTATCACTTGAGGAAATCGATGGTGGTGCCTCTAGCGGCCAAAGTAAACATCCGTCGCTGAGTACCACAAAAATATTACGCTCTTTTGCCTCAACAATTATCAAATGCACTCATAAGACATAAGACATTTCCGATCTGATCTAACCAATCCCATGCCAGTCACTCTCTATGCACAAACCCACCCCACTCAAGCATCATGCTGTGTCAAGTAAGATAGATACTTTGCAATGTGAATAACTCGTCGGCCTAAACCAATGCAGTGCTACACTGTCAGTTGCTTTGATGGGTGTGCGATCTTCTGCACGTAAATTGAGTGATGATGAAAATGAAGCGAAAGGAATATTTCCTTTTCATCTATGCCTGTGATGTCGGGTCTGGGGGGAGTGTGTGTGTTTATTTCATTTCGAATAACACAGGTCAACACGAAATGAAATTTCGTGTGAAATTTCGATAGATTTATCGATAGTTAGACGAAATAAAAATATATGGCCTGAAAAAGTTTGGTTTTGTATTCAGGAGAACGGTTGACCAATATTTTAGAAAATCCATAGTTTAAATTTTTATTTATTGATAAATCGAAACAAATATATTTATATATAATTTTTATCAACTTTTAATATCAAATCAAATTACAAAATAGTGGAAAAAAGTTTAAAAGTTAACTTTATTACTTTTTCTTATGTTTATAAGTAAATACACCCTGAATAACTCGAAGTACAACCAACTTCAGACTGCTATAATTTCCAAACCGTTCATGACAGTGAGCTCAAATTTTGACACATGACAGATAATTTTATTAGTTACAAGTCTTTTATACGATTTGCGTCTCAGTTGTGTTGAAAAAATTTTATCCGCGATGGAATTTAAAATTGTTAGTGTGATTGCTTTATATTTGGCTGGAAAACCACAAGTAGCTATCGTTAGTGCCCTTCAGCACCTCAACGTGAATAAATCATTTGTGTCTCGAACCATAGCTCGTTACCGTGATACTGGCAACGTTGCAAAACGCGATGGAGGTGGTCATAAAAAAACAGCAACATCGGCAGAAATAGTTCGAAAGTAAAGGCTTGAATTGAGCGAAATCCGCATCGAAGTGGAAGAAAAATGGCTCGTGAGCTCAACATATCGTTGGAACGGATGCAACACATACTGAAAAATGAGCTTGGGCTCAAGCCATTGAAGTTCCCAACAGAAAAAAGTTAGAGTCGAAAGAGCGAAAGAGTTGCTACGCTTGCACGAAAGTGGTGAGTTGCCGAATTTGGTTTGTTTTTTCCGATGAGTCGCCATTTGTTATCGAGCAATATGTCAACAAACAAAATGGCCGAGTTTACTTGCCAGAGAGGTCCTTCGAAAATTTACACCTTCGGACGGCCACCAGAAAGCAGGCAGCATCGATGGTGATGGTTTGGGCCGCAATAACCGCCGATGGTCGCTCTCCGCTCGTATTTTTAAACCGTGGCGTCAAAATTAATGCGATCGTATACCGTGAAACTGTCTTAGAGGCAGTATTGAAGCTTTGGGCAAACAATCATTTCGGTCGGAGACCGTGGACATTTCAACAAGACTCGGCACCGTCTCACAAAGCGCGCGTCAACCAAGATTGGTTAAAAAACATTGTTCCACACTTCATTTCTTCGACACAATGGATTGCAAATTCTCCGGATGCAAATCCGTTGGATTTCTCTGTCTGGGGTATTTTGAAGGCGAAGGTTGGCACTAAAAAATACCAAAGTTTGGACCACCTCAAACAAGTTCTTCGCCGGGAATGGGTAAAAATACCGCAGAGCCACTTGCGTGCAGCGTGCGATGCTTTCTTCGGCCGTCTCAAGGCCATTATTCGCGCCAATACAATTTGAAAATTGATGAATTTTCCAACATTTTTTGCTTTGACACAATAAAACTTATCAAGAAATAAAAAAATTATAGCATTTTAAAAATTATGGTTCGAGTAAGTCACCCTGTACTTTCTCTCACTAACCCCCAAATGTAGTCCCTTATCATATTTTCGTTGTATTGGCCCTGAAAATGTTGTTCGAAGTCCATGATAACTTGGTGAAAACGTTCTCCTTGTCCTTCTGAGTATGCCCCTATGATGTTTTCAAATGTATCTAAATGAGCATGCAGCATATGGTATGTACTTTTAGAAACATTCTGCAAACCATAGTTTTAAAATTGTCTAACTTGTTTTCAACTACTTCTCTAATATGAAATAAAACACTTGAAGGTAATGTTAATGTCTATGATATTTATTTAATAGATAACTTTATGCCATTAGGGTTTCAATATAATATCGGGCATATGTGCGCCACGGCTAGCTCGAATGAAGCACAATCGTGAAATGCAATTTTCGACAACTTTATTGCGCAACTGGGGCCGTATATCAGCAATAACAGGGCGAATGTTGACTTCGAAATCGTCCAACGTCTCTTGTTTATCAGCATAGACTAGTGATTTCACATACCCCCAAAGAAAGTAATCTAAAGGTGTGAGTTCATAGGTCCTTTACACGAAATTATGCGCTCAGCAAATGTTTCCCGCAATAAATTGATGGTGTCGCGCGCAGTGTGGCATGTTGCGCCATCTTGTTGAAACCAAAGCTCCGTCACGTCAATGCCATTCAACTGAGGAACGAAGAAGTCAGAAATCATGTTTCTATAGCGCTCTACATTGACGGTAACATTCTGGCCCGCATCGTCCTTAAAGAAATATGCGCCGATGATTCCACCAGCCCATAAAACCCACCAAACAGTGAGTTTTAATGGTTGTAAGTGCGTCTCGACAAAGGCTTCTGTGTTTTCTCTACTCCAAATTCGGTAATTTTGCTTGTTTACATATACATTTAACCAAAAATGGGCCTCATCGAGACTACGACGCGTATAATGGTCACACGGTTTTTCAACTCTTGCACAAGCTGGATCTTCCACAAAGCGGATGGACATAGTTCCAAGTGTGCGAAATTGTTTGCTTAAGAATCCAATTATAATATCTGAAGATATTGTTTCATGGGGAATCCTTGTCAAACTTTTTGAAGAGGATTCCAAGAACAACTTTCAAGTATGCTTTAAGCTAACCAAGAGTCATATAAACCCGAACAATTTTGAAAAATTGTCAGTGAAATTGGCCAAGTTTTTAATGCTAATGTTGGAGTCTTCAACGCAATGTCCGCAAATTGAAAACTGAAGCCAATAAGAAGATTGCTGTTTCAACGGCAACTTTTTTAACCAAAATGAATGATCTTTTCGACAACTTATACAGTTACAGTTTAAATACAAGAAACCCTAATCGATACCTTATTTCACTACAAAGCGAGACACTGCAGTGCATTAAAACTGCTATGAAGTGGATATCGTTATGGGAATCTACCGGTAAGATGAAGAAGCCATATAGCTTTGGCGGGTTACTACAAACTTTACTTTAATTTTGGTGGGGGCTGAGGCCCCCATTTATTGGCTTAATACAAGCTTAATCTAACTTAAAAACTAACAGAAAGACTTAAGAGCTAGTGACCAAGGAAGTGATGGAGGAGATCTTGTTTAAGACGAGGAGTGCTCAAGTGGAAATGAAAAAGGGAGAGGTTTGAGTTGACCTTTCGGAGCATTCGGGAGATAGGTTCGTTGGAGCCATAAGAGGTGCAGTGGACCGGTAGATAGAAGAGACGAGGACAACGTAGATTGCGGGGGTTGGTATTGAAGGAAATGGAGTTCAAAATGGATGCACAGTCGATGGAACCTGAGAGAAGACGATGAATGAAAAGAACGTCAGCAATATTCATACGTTCTTCTAACGAATTCATATTTAGAAGTTTGAGGCGGTCTTGATAGGGAGGGAAGATTAAAGGGTCGTTCCATGGCAGGCCACGGACGGCAAATCGGAGGAATCGACGTTGAATACCCTCGATTCGGGAAACATGAATCCGGTGAAAGGGGGACCAAGCTTGACTGGCATACTCAAGCAGGGGGCGAACAAGGGTAATATAGAGAGATCTGGTTACATACGGGTTGGAAAATTCCTTGGACCATCCTTTAATAAAGCCAAGTGATGAGTTGGCTTTGAGGATCATCTTATCGATATGCGAACGGAAATTAAGCTCACTGTCGAATAACATGCCAAGGTCTTGGAAAGACTGAACCCGGGGAATTGGTTGACCATGGAGAAAATAAAGTCGGGGAGGAGACGGGTTGCATTTACGTGAGAAGGTTATAGATTGACATTTGGCTATATTAAGTTCTAGGCAGTTTTTGAGGCACCAGATTGAAAACCGATCAAGGTCTTCTTGAAGAAGGGCAGAGTCCTGGGGAGAGGAAATAGATCTAAAAAATTTTGTGTCGTCAGCGTAAAGGGAGAGGGAGGAGTGCTTATTGACACTCAACATCGTTGATAGTAAGAATGAAGAGAAGAGGGCCAAGATGACTGCCTTGTGGAACTCCAGATGAGGCCAGGAATGGAACAGAAAGGGCGGATCTAAACCGAACACTATAATATCGGTTTACCAGGTAAGAAGAAATCCATTTTAAAAAGAGAGGCTCAAAGCCGAGAGCAGACAATTTGAAATATGAGATATCTTATCAAACGTTTTAGTGAAATCAGTTGCGATAACATCGATTTCTTTGCCATTTTCTAAGGCTGAGAGTGCAAAAGACACGAATTCAACTAGATTTGTGGTAGTTGATCTACCTTTTAGAAAACCATGTTGTCGGGGTGAAATAAAAGGCTTGCATTTGAAGCTTAACGCTTCGTATAAAATGCTTTCAAAGAGTTTGGGTATATGAGAGAGTTTAGCAATGGGACGATAATTGGTAACTTCATGCTTAGATCCCTTTTTGTGTATTGGGATTATGAAAGAGGTCTTCCAAATCTGGGGAAATTCACCCTGTGTAAGCGATAGATGAAAAAGGTAGGAAAGGGGTAGAGAAGGTTGAAAGAGCATTTCTTAAGAAACTTGGCGGGGAGTCCGTCTGGGCCAGGTACAAATTCATCCTTAAGATTTTGTAACTTTTCTTCAATAACTACAGGATCGAAATCTTGAATGAGAAAGGGACCAATAGAGAAATTTGGTAGATCATTGAAGTAAGAGGGATCTGGTACGAAGGAGTTGTTGGCAAATGATTGCTTGAAAAATGTAGCAAAAAAGTTGGCGATGGTAGGAGGATCAGTTGAAGATTTGGTTTCGAAAGCGAGGGAGGAAGGATAACCATCAGTCTTACTTTTGCAATTGACAAATTGAAAAAAGGACTTGGGATCATTTATGAGATTGGTTTGAGCAGTATTCAGGTAGCGCTGATAGAGAGAGTTATAGAGTTCAATGAAATGAAGATGTGTACCTAGATAATTTGAATAGTCGGAAGAAGAGTGGGTGCGAAGGAATACCGCCCATAACTTGTTTCTTTTGTTTCGTAGAGAGCGAAGTCTGCGATTATACCAAGGAGGGGATGTAGAAGAAGTTTTATGGCGGGAGTAAGGCACATAAAGGGAGATGGATTTGAATATTTCTCTGTAAAAAATGGAGAGGGCATCAACCAGAGATAGATTGGTAAACTCAAAAGAAGCACTGCTTAGATAGGTATTAATTTTACGGAAATTAGCTTTGTGAAAATTGTAAGAAAATAGAACTGCGGGGGGAGGCGATTGAAGGGGAGAGTTGTGGAAAAATGAGAGAAGAAGTGGAGGATGAAAGTTATCAATAGTTGAAAGAGATGGGGGACAACACAATACTGAGGAGTTGATGGGATCAGTTGTGAAGATAAGGTCTAATTGCCTTTCCATATAGTTGGAAACGCCACTGACTTGGCATAGACTAGAGTCTGTTAGCCGATCTAAGAATAGGCATTCCTTAGTAGAAATGGGATTGGAAGCGATGAAAAAAGATAGGTCTTCAGATGGAGTCCACTTCAGCTGAGGCAGATTAAAATCGCCGAAGATAATGATATCATCAAGCGATTCTGATAAGTCGATCAAATTGTCAATTGCTGCAATAGCAAGTTGGTAGGATTCGATAGGTTGCGCCGGAAGAATGTAACAACACATAACGTACAAGCATCTACGAGTGAGGGTTATTTTAACCGACAGAAAGTCAAGCTTAGGAGAGGATGATGTTGCAACGAGAGAGGAGTCCAAGCTGTTGTGAATAGCCAGTAGGACACCTCGACAAGGGAATAACTCCTGGTTTTTTATGTTGGGGATAAGATTAGTTTCGGTCAGAGCATAGATATCAAATGGGAGAGCATGAGATTGGCGGAAAACAGCGTGGGTTTTAGAACGGAGTCCTCTTACGTTCTGGTAATAGAAGGTGAAAGGGAGGTTTTTGCATGACTTTTTAGGGTCGAAAAAATTTATCATGGTCAAGGCGAAAGGGGGTCAATAGAAGAGGGAGTGGTTAATGAGTTTGGTGTCGCAACGGCTGGTTTTTCTGAAATAGGGTTTAAAATGTGAGAACTGATGAAATTGGGATACTTAGCTCCAGTTCTGAGGTCGAAATTAGAGAAAGGCGTGTGTGTTAGGGGTTGAGTGGTGGGAGTTTGAGTGGCAGGAGTTTGAGTTGTAGGGGTTAAGTCGAAAGAGACACGTTGACGTTGGGGGTGGAATAACGGGAGTTGGAGTTTGGGTGGGCGGCTTAAAATTAGGAAAAATTGTTGTTTTAAAACTGCAATTGGAATTGGGTTTGTTGTGGGAAGAGGAGGTGGGTTTTGGCAAATTGGATTTATTTACTAACTTATTTGTTGGTTTGGGTATAACGGACTGCTTACCTTTATCCTGCTTCTTGGGCGTATTTTCCAACCATTTGCAGACACGCATCTTTCCAAGATTGAAATTGTTGCTGGCAGGATTATGGAATAACCATTCGTACTTGGTTGGAAGATTGAGCTTGAAGCTGCGCTTGCTTCTGTGGTGAGATATAGGAAGCAAATTGCAGTGGCTAATGGTAATGCCATATTTCTTTTCGAAGAAATTTGAGATCCAATCAACATCAGCGTTTGATAAGAAGCGTAGTGACCAATTGATTCTTCGAAGCAAGCTTATCAAGTCTACGTTGCCATTCCAAAGGTGTCCAAGTTGAATTAAAATGACTGATAAGCTTCCGTGGGGCAGCGATTGGAGGAGCTGACATAGAAATATTTTCTGCTGTTAAGTTGGAAGAAACTTCGCAGGAATCAGTGGGTTGAACCGTCCGCAGATGACTTATATGTGGGGGTGAGCGCGAATCCACTTCAGGTTCCATTAATTCAGCCATGAGTGATATATTGTAGGGAACATTCTGGTAAGGCTGCGGGAAGTTTTGTGTATCAACGATTTTGCTGTTTATTGTTGCGATGTGATGTTCAATATCGCATACGAGGGATCGAGTCGCAGTAAGTTCGTCGCCGACATCGTTCACTTTATCGAAGATAACTTCGAGCATGGGATCACAGTGTTTGGGAGAGAGTTGTTTGTGTGACGAAGACTGAAAATGAATGTCTATGTCGTCACGCAGGGAGTTTATCATCTCGCAGGTTTTTTGGTTGGAGATAAGCTGCGCAGAACACATAGCTTTAATGTCAATCAACACTTTATCGAGGTGACGTAAGGGAGTTTCTTCATTCCTGGATCTCCCGGAGTCTAACTCGATAAGACCAGCAATTTGTTTGTCCATGTGCTTTACTTTTAATTTTATTACCTCGGCTGAGTTCTGCACTGAGTTACGTAACTCTTCAACACTTTTAACACTGTTTTCTATTACCGAAATTTTATCCGTAATCTTTTTGGCGAGTGCGTCCTGGTAGGAGTCATTTGAATCACTTTATTTTATTGCCAAAAGCACGTTTGAAAGTGAGATACTCTTACACTCATCACAGAAGAAAAGTAGGTTATCGGAAAATTCTTTAATAAACACCGTGTTTCTTTTATTTAACCCGACACAAACGGCATGAAAGGCGTTCCCACAAATGCCCTTGCAAGCTACCCAGTCAGCATTGCTGTCATCGATTACACAATTGGCAATTCAGCAAGACATATTCAAATTGGTTGTGTAGGTCAGTGAGGGTATAGATATAGGTCGAGTTATTATTTTTTTTTTTTTTTGTTATAGATAGGGGCTTTTATTTGCACTGAAATCTGCCAGTGGACAAAAAAAATAATGAATTCGAGCACTGGGGGTTATTAACCGGAAAATGCAATTTAACGAGATTTATAACTGAAAATTGAACAGGTGAATAGGGAGAACAAGAAAAACACGTCTAACTGGTTTGAGTCTTGCTATAGAACTAATATGGGAAAAACTTAAAAATCACTAGCAATTCCTTCTAATTGCACATCTTAATACTGATGTTGCAGAAAATTTAATTTCAATGGCTCGATCAAATAGGGGATCATACGAACGGAACCCTTCAGCCTACAGATTTATTCGTAATTTGAAGCAAATTATTTTCAAAAATTTAAAGTCGCCAAGAAATTCAAGTAACGTAGATTCTGGGGCTGAGTCGTTATTGCACGAAGCTGATTGCGAAGATCTTAAGTGTGATGACAATGAAGAATTCCACACTGAAGCTCCAGTAGAAGATCATTTCATGGGAATAGATATTCTGAGTAGTATCGAATACCATACCAATAGTTGCGATGACGAGTTTGATGGTGATGCCAATCAGACAGAAATAGTTGTATCCAAAGGATGTTCACAGAAGCTGCAAGAAGCGGCACTTACATTTTATGTCGGGTTTGCGGCTTTTAAGTTGCATAAGAAACTTAATTGTGAAAATTGCACTCTGTTCATGATAGATAAAACAGACAAATTTTGAGAACAAGCTCTGTTAATAAAATTACGAGCTTATAACACTTATGACACATCATCCGGATTTGGAAAGTTAACTGTTCCTTCTCTAGCATTCGAAGCTTATGTCAAAAGTATGCAAACGCTTTTTGAAAGTCAATTTCCAAAAATACGGCACGAAGAACACTTGATTGAAATTTTGCTCAAATCCGCACTGAAAATTACAGCTTCCGAAAGCATCAAATATGACGATGATGAGCACAGACACTATACATTTATAAATTCATTTTAATTGGTCTAGTCAAATTTTCGGTTAAGAAAACCAATAAGGATCTCTGTGGAGTTAAAAGAGTGAGCAACTGAGAATTTCACTTTATTATCCATATTCATTAATCCTTTCTTTGTTTCGTTAATTTTTTTTTGTAAATTTTTATTTATTTTCTGTTTTTGACTCTTGTTTGTTAAGTTTTTGTAGTTATTCATTCTTTTTTTTTTATTAATGGATAGCTACTATGTATTTATTTTATGAATATTTTTATTTCTTTAGTACTTACTAAAGAGCGAGGACTATGCTTACAGGGGACAACTTAACAAAAAAAAAACGCATTTTATATTCTACCTCATTGGGTGACGTGGAAAAGAATATCTGAATTATAGTTGTAGGCACATACAGTCTTCGACGATCGTCCCCCTCCCTCCCCTCTACAAAGCAAAGTTTTTCTTTCATATTAACCAGGGCTCTGACGGTAAAAGCCAAGCAACTAATGTACATATGTACTTGAATAAATATTAATTTCTGATAAAGGCTGTCAGTTTCATATACATATATTCTAAGACTCAGTTCTTTTCTTTGTGCCGAAATTATACACACTTCTCCGAATGGAAGATTCCTAACATCTGGCGTAATAAAATTCAAACAAAAACAAATCTATCCATCGCCACGATACACCCCCTTGGCACTCCGCCCAAGCACAAACAGACTACCACTTGAACTAAAAACCTGACCCATAACGTAAAGCTTTTTTATACAACTACCAAACCACTACCTGATCAGAAAAACTTGCATCTTTTTATTCAACAAGGAAAAAGTACACAGTAATAACCTGCTCAATGCTTGTCGTTTAATCAGTTTCTTTACTCATTTTCTTGGCAAAGTCATTCACTCAGTTGCGTAACATGTGTACTATAATTCAGTGTGAGAATGGAAACCCAAAACAGGTTTTGTTTACTTTGTTTGCACTCACCTCTCACTCATTACAAATAACTTCATTCTCAGAGAGTAATAACATCTTTCTTTGCTTGCGAGAAATGAGAGCTCGCCACCTAAGCGGTCAAAGTGAATAAGAAAAAATACCGCTTGATGATAGTACTATAAATTTCATATATTGGTACGAAGGTACGACGGTACGAAGAAAACGACATCTCGAGTGGTAAAAAAATGGCTTTTTAATTTTGATTTCAATGATGTAAAAGATCTAATAAAGATAGTACATTACGAATAATGATAATTAAGAATAATGGTAAATACAAAAATCATTCCCTAGTTTTTTTCTCTTTCTTTCGTAAACCACCCTTTCACCTTTTTATTTTCGAATTACTGTTTTTTAATATTTTGGTGGGGGCTAACGCCCCCATTTATTTGGCTTAATTCAAATTTAAAAAACTAGGACTTAAAAACTAAAATACAAAATATTTGGATTTTAAGGATAGGGATGGTGAAGGAGATCGAATTTGAGGGAAAGTGTGCTGCGACTAAAATCGAAAACGGAAAGGTTGGAGTTTACCTTACGCAGAATACGGGATATTGGTTCGGGTTACATGAACTCGTTGAAAGGGACACCACGCTTGGTTAGCTTACTCGAGAAGGGGGCGAACGTAAGTGAATCGATCTGGTCACGTACGGGTTACAGAATTCCTTGAACCATATTTTAACGAAGCCAAGCGATGATTTTGCTTTAGTAATTATCTCATCGATATGCGAGCGGAAATTAAGCTCCCTGTCGCATAATGTGCTAAGGTCGCGGATAGTCTGAACAAGGGATATAGGTTGGCCGTGGAGAACGTAAGTTCGGGGAGTAGACTTGTTGCACTTACGTGAAAATTTAATCGATTGACATTTGGTGACATTGAGTAAGCAGTTCTTGATGCACCAGATGGAAAACTATTTAGATCTATTTGAAGGAGACTGGAGTCGTGTTGTGAGGAAATGGGTTTAAAAAATTTGGTATCGTCAGCATAGAGAGAAAGTGCTGAGTGGTGAATGACCCTTTCAAGATCGTTAATGGTTAGGATGAAGATAAGTGGACCTAGGTGACTACCTTGAGGAACACCTGAAGTGGCCAAGAAAGGGGCCGATAGGACAGACCTGAAACGAACACTATAAGATAAGGTAAGAAGATATCCATTTAAGCAAAATGGGTTCAAAGCCCAGGACGGACAATTTGAACAGAATTAGTTTATGAGATATCTTGTCAAAAGCCTTACTGATATCAGTTGTTATAACGTCAACTTCTTTACCACTTTCTAAGGCTGAGAGAACAGAGGACACGAATTCGACGAGGTTAGTGGTAGTTGATCTACCTTTCAGAAAGCCGTGTTGATTAGGGGAAATAAAAGATTTGCACTGGAAGTTTAAGCTATGGGGCGGTAATTAGTGACTTCGTTCTTCGGTGTTATGAAAGTAGACTTCCATATCTGAGCAAATCCAACTTGAGAGAGCGATAATCGGAAGAGATTTACAAGGGGGCGCGAAAATATTGAGGAACACTTTTTAAGAAATATGGATATAAGACCATCTGGGCCGGGTAAGTATTGATCATTAAGTTGTTGTAATTTATTTTCTATTACTGTATGGTCAAAACTTTGAGAAATATAGGGGCCAATGGGGAAGTTAAGTAGATATTTGAAATAAGAGGGATCCAGTACGAAGGAATTATTGGCAAAAGATTGGTTAAAAAATGTGGCCAAAAAGTTGGCTATAGTATGCGGATCGGTTGATGACATGTTTTCGTATGAGAGGGATGGAGGAAAACCGTCAGATTTTTTTTTGTAGTTAACGAATTGGTAGAAAGACTTAGGATCGTTTATAAGCCTTGATTGCGCACTATCAAGGTATCGCTGGTAGAGAACCTTATAAAGCTGGGCGAATCGGAGGTATGACCCGAGATAGATTGAATAGTCAGCAAAAGAGTTGGATCGGAGGAAACTGCCCATAATTTGTTTATCTTGTTACGTCTGAAGTTTACGATTGTACCACGGGGGGCTCGTAGAAAGGGTCTTATTGTGCGAAAAGTGAACACAGAGAGAAATAGAATTGAATAATTCTCTATGGAAAATAGAGAGAGTACTTTTAAGTGGCATATTGGCGAAATAAAAAGAACACTTACTGAGATAAGCGTTAATTTTGCGGAAATTCGTTTTACGAGAGTCGTAAGAAGAAACAGCTGCAGATGGTGTTGGTTGGATAGGAGAGCGGTGGGAAAGTGAAAGAAGAAGTGGTGGGTGAAGGTTATAAATGTGATAGTGAAAGGGGACAGAGCGAGACAGAGGAGTTTATGGGGTCAGTAGTGAAAATGAGGTCTAATTGCCTACCCATATAGTTGTAGACTCCACTAACTTGGTGTAAGCTAGAGTCTGTGAGCTCATCCAAGAGGAGACATTCTTTACTGGAGTTAGGGTTTTGCGATAAAAAGAGATTCATTATCTGATTGAGTCCAGTGCAGTTGAGGTAGATTGAAATCCCCGAATACGATGATATCATCGAGAGGATCAGAAAAGTTAATTATTTCATCAATTCCATCGATAGCGAGTTGGTACCATTCGATTGGTTGTGTCGGTAGGATGTAAAAACATATAACGTACAGGGACCTGTAGGGGAGTGTTACGAGTATCTTTATTCAAACGTAGTCAAGATTATGAGGAAGTAGAGACAGCGATTGGAGAAGAGTTTAGGTCATTGTGGACGGCCAATAGGACACCTCGACAAGGAGAACCATCATTTGGACGGGTAAGATCGTCGTCTCGAAAAACATTGAAACTAGGGGGGAATAATTCCTGATTCTTTATATCGGGAATTAGATTAGTTTTGGTCAGAGCGTAGACCTCAAATGGGAGAACGTGAGATTGCCGCAAGACGGCCCGGGTCTTAGATTGCAGTCCCCTTACGTTTTGATAGTAGAAGGTTAGAGGAATGTTATTTTGAGAGGGTGTAGAAGTGGATGGTTGAAACACTGGCAATGTTAGCACGTTAGGGACAAAAAAATCTTTCGTTGTCAGCTCTGCTCCGTTGAAGGTGTGAGATCCTTTTTGAGTGCACATAGTTACCGAAAACAGCAAGGTCGTTTGAGACTTTTTTGGGAGGCATATTGAAAATCTCGTGGAACTTGATATACATATAAGTTCCTCAGACTGTAAGGTATGCTGTATGGAGACCATGACGCTTGTTTTAGTTTTTCCCATGTAACAAACTGAGTCTCATTTGTCATGCAGATCCGCTAGAAGGAGACGTATATTCTCGTACGTCTTTTTTTCTCTAAGCTTAGAAAGTGCATAATGACATTCTGTTGTGTCAAAAGTTTGTTGGGTTATTTTAACTGTGGGAGGCAGAAGGGGTTCAAAAATGGGGCTGATCGACGAAGAGTTTGATGGCGATGCAGCGGTAATTGAAGGGGCATTAAACACTTTTTCAGATGAGGGATTTATAATATGGGACCTAATGAAAGTGGGATATTTAGCTCCGCTTTTGAGATCGAAATTTGGGAAAGAAGTACTAGTGGCGGCATGTGCAGAGGGGTTAGGTATTTCAGAGGAGTTAGTGTGAGCGGTTGGGGTTAATTTGAAAGAGACGCGTTTACGGGGGGCTTGGGTGGAACGGAGGCAGCTGGTGCAATATAATTGGAGAACTGATGAAGTTGGTTCGGGATGTGAGTGGGAGGGGTGAAATTGGGGAATATATTAGTTTTAAATCTCCAATTAGAGTCAGATTTGGAACTGGATTTCTAAACGGGTTTCGGTATAGAGTCAGATTTGGGACGGTTTGGGACGGGTTTCGGTATTTTATTAGAGTCCGGTTTGGGACGGGAGTTGGAAATGGGATTAGATAACTTAGAATTAAGCTTTCCAACGTTGAAATTAGCACCAGCAGGGTTTTTAAATAACCACTCGTATCTAGCAGGGAGGTCGAATTTAAAGTTTCGATTACCTTTGTGGTGAGATGGCAGGAACATTTTACAGCCAAAATTGAAGTATTGTATTGGGCATTCTGGTGGTGTTGCGTATGGGTTGGTAAATTGTCAATTTTGCTGCTTACTGTTTCGATATGATTCTCGATATCGAAAATGGTTGATTGTGAATCAAAGATTACTTCGAGTATAGGATCACTCTGCATTAGAGATGGTTGTTTTTTTGAGGTGGATTGAAAATAAGTCTCAAGATCTTCACGCAGGTTGCTTATCGATTCGCTCAATTTAAGGTTAGAGATGTTTTGGGCGGAACAAACTGCTTTGAGATCATTGATCGCAGTATTCATCTCGACCAGACTTGCAGATTGTTTATCGATGTTCGCGAGCTTTAACTTAATTATTTCGGTTGAGGACAGAACCGAGTTGCCAAATTCATCAACATAACTGACACTACTTTCTAAATTGGACTGATTCGTCGTGATCATTTTTGTGAGACTTTTCTGGAATGAGTCTTTAGAATCACTGAGGCACTTTATAGCAAGCAACACGTGCGATAGCGAGATGATCTTGCACTCATCACAAAAGAATAGAAGGTTGTCAGAGAACTCTTTGATGTATACCGTATTCCTTTTATTTAATCATTGCACACAAATTGCATGGAATGATTTTCCACAGATGTCCTTACAAGTAACAAAGTCAGCATTGTCATCAGTCCGTGACTTTTGGATTAAAACACAGATTTTTTGATAAAAAAATAATTTTATTTTTCAACGTAGTCTCCCTTGAGCTACTTTGTCCAACTCTTCTCCAATTTTTTTTATCCCTTCCAAAAAAAAATGATTTGTCGAGGTCCTCAAAATAGGCCTTTGTTTGCGAGATGACTACATCATTGGAGTCAAATCTTTTTCCACCAAGCCATTTCTTCAGGTTTGGGAACAAGAAGTAGTCGCTCGGAGCCAAATCTGGAGAATAGGGTGGATGAGGGAGCAATTCGTAGCCCAATTCATGGATTTTTGCCGTGGCAACTGCACATGTGTGCACCCTTGCATTGTCTTGGTGGAAAAGAACTTTTTTCTTGGCCAAATGAGGTCGTTTTTTTTTCAAATCGTCATTGAATCGGTCCAATAAGTTGGCATAATATTCCCCATTGATTGTTCTTCCCTTTTGAAGGTAGTCAATGTGGATTATCCCGCGTGCATCCCAAAAAACAGTCGCCATAACTTTATTGGCTGACAAACCCACCTTGGCCTTCTTTGGCGCCGATTCACCCTTAGAAACCCACTGTTTTGACTGTTGTTTGTTCTCTGGTGTGTTGTGATGGATCCATGTTTCGTCCACGGTTACAAAACGGCGCAAAAACTCCTCCATATTGCGATTAAACAACGCCAAACCTTCCTGTGAAGTTGTTACACGATTGCGTTTGTGGTCGACTGTGAGCAAACGCGGCATCCATCTTGCGGAAAGCTTTCTCATGCCCAAGTGATCATTCAAAATTGAAACCACTGAGCCATGCGAGATCCCTACGGCTTCCACAATCTCTCGCACTTTCAATCTTCGGTCGGCCAACACCATATCGTGAATTTTTTCGATTGTTTCGGGTGTAGAGACCTCAACTGGGCGTCCAGGACGTTCGGCATCTTCAGTGCTTGTACGGCCACAACGAAGTTCAGTAAACCACTTTTTTACCATTGAAATCGGTGGTGCAGAGTCCCCATAGTATTTATCAAGCTTAGCCTTGGTCTCGGTAATGGTTTTTTTTCGCAAGAAATAATGCTTAATAAGCACACGAAATTCACTTTTTTCCATTTTCTCCTCAAATTAGTGAGTAGTCTGATAAAAATAGCTGTCAAACACAAACTAATTGACGCAGCAAGTTTAAATTTTGACAGGAGTCAACTGACAGATACCTGTTGACAGGAGCAGTGTTGCTGTTTCAGTAAAGAAGTCAGAAATTCAAAAAGTTATGGACTTATTGACCCGCTTGGGCAGTTAGTGACTTCGCAGGACTTCGTTTATCAAAAGTAAACGAAAAAGGTAAACAATGAACTTCACGCACTGTTATGCACTGCGAGTGGAAATTCAGCAAAATCGGGAAATTGGGGTAATGCACTAAATATATGCGGAACCGATAACAGAAGTGGCACAGCGACAGTTATAGAACGCGAAAGATTGAGGTCAGCCAAAATACAAAAAAAAAGCCAAAGAGACAGTCAGCACTTGGAGTAATGCAATAATGTCGCGGATCTGATATCAGAAGGAGAGATATGGAAGGGGAAGAAATAAATTATATTTAAAAGTTTAAAAGTTTAATGCGGAACCAAACGAAAACACGACGAACAGTAGAACAGAACAATTCTTTAGCGATACATTCAACACTAGTTGCCTTAATTACAGAATGTATCTAAATATTATTCAATACCAATGAAAAACACTTATAGATATCCAATTTATGTACAAAATATTAATGGACTTAAATTATAATGTAATTCTTTGTACTACATGTAATTTCTTTTGATATGTACCTTATAATGAATTGTATTGAATAATGAAATAAAAATAAATTATAAACCTTAGATTTCAAAAACCCCCAAAGAAAAAAGTTCATCGAGGTTAAATCGCATGATCTAGGCGGCAAATTTTGATCACCAAAACGGGAAATTGTACGACCAGGAAATGACTCATTTAATAATTGAATTGTTTCTTAGACTTTATGGCATGCCTCACCGTCTTGTTGAAACCACATGTCGTCAACATTCATATCTCGCAACTTAGCCACAACAAACTGGGTTATCATGTCACGATAGCGACCGCTATTATCTGTTGCCTGAAAAGCCGCATTTTCAAAGAAGAATGGTCCGATGATGCCTCTAGCCCAAAATCCGCAGCGACACGTTGTGGATGCATTTCTCAACAATCAGTTATGTATTTTCTGAACCCCAAATTCGACAAATTTCACGATTAACAAAGCAATCACTATGAAAATGAATCCTCATCGTTGAAGATGATTTTGTTTGAAAAATCAGCATTAACCTTTTGTAGTTCAATAATCCATTCAACTCTGTTCACTGTGCGTGGCCAGTAGGCTTAGTTCTTGAGTCAATTGCACTTTGTATGCATGAAGATGCAAATCTTTCGCGAGAATACGCTATAGAGAGCTCCTCGAAATGTCAAATTCTTGCCGAAGGTGCCGAATTGATGCTCTTGATGTTCTTGGACTCTCATCAACACTCTCGCGAACTTCTTCGATGTTTTATGTTGAAAGACTTGTTCAAGGACGGCCAGATTACCTAGATCACTAAATGATCTGGTTTCCCTGGATTTTTTAATTAATCTCTTCACAGTTAATGAAGTTGAATCACTATTGCGACCATATTTTGTACGAAAATTACGAACCAGTCGAGTGCCTTCTTAGCCCAAAGAAACGGCGATTAGCAAGAATTATTCTTCGTTTGATCTCAACACAAGTCCCTAACTGCATTAAAGTTATATCTGTCGACGGTGACGTTCTGTCCGAGACGTCGGTGTTGGGTGTCCTTTCTGGTTGACAGCATATACTTGATTTGCCCTCATTGACTGTTAAACCCATCTTCGCCGCTTCGGCGAAGCGCCACTGACATCACGCTGCTTTCTTCCGATTACGTCAATATCATCGGCATATGCGAGTAATTGGACGGACTTTTGAAGGATTGTGCCTCTTGTGTGGCACTATTCTTTCAAGATTGATATTAAAGAAATCGCTTGACAGCGGATCGTATTGTATGAATAATTTTTTGACATAAAAGGTCTCGGTGAGCAGCGTGCATTCTCCAACGTCATCCTTCACAAACGGACGAGTTTGGCAAGGATGCCAAAACTAGACATTGCTCTGTATTCCTTGTCTCTATAGATGTTGTCATACGCGGCCTTAAAATCGATGAATAGGTGATGTGTATCGATTTGAAGTTCGCGGGTTTTTTCCAAGATCTGCCGTAGTGTGAATATTTGGTCATGGTAAACTTTCCTGGCCTATAGCCACACTGATATGAACGGCTTCAGGCGTTCACACAATACGGGAGATAGGCGATGGATCTTTTTGAAAACGTCATACTAACAAAAAACTGCATTAGTTGCGTTCAATAATGCAGATTTGCTGCAGGACTAACTTAGCCAAAATGTATTACTCTTGTGTTTATAAACGTCATCATATCGTCATATTTGTGCAAATTAGTGAGGCGTTTCAATTGTGGCTGCAGAAAAAGTTTTTTTTTATTATTTATTATTTCTCGTCATTTAAACGATGAAATTAAAAATATAAGCAACGGGACGTTCATCAGATGATGAATGATAACGAGCAGTCCACTCTCCCCATAGCGGGGGAAGTGGAGGGACCGCTCAAACTACTGAGATGACAGCAAGACGTAGAAGGACAACCAAACCAATTGCCAACACAGTTAAGCAATTATCGGCTTCAACTGAAAAGCTGGAAAGTGGAGCAAGGGATTGAGCATCTACATCAGCAGCAGCAGTTAGAACACGTCGTGACGAAGTGCATTCCGACGAATACCCATCTCCAACGATGGGGTGGGGCGTTATACGGAAGATACGAATATCTTTGCGTATCTTAAAAACAAGATCGTTGAGCTACAAAGAAGAATGCTGGGTTTCAAGGCTAAGCAAGGTGCGAGGAGAGAAAAGGAGAAGCAAGATCTCCAGTGCTCCCTACTCCAACAACAACAACAGCAAACACAAGAGCTGCAACAACAACAGCTGAAGCAAACTCAGCAACAACAACAGCCTCAGAAACAAAAAAAATCAAAACAGTCTCAAATGCAACAGCAGCAAAAAAAGTAACAACAACAATCACCTCAGTAAAAACAACAACAACAACAAGTACAGAAAAAAACCAAAATAAGAGTGCCACCAATCGACACTTATAAAATGGAGTTAACAAATAGCATCGAACTGTGCAAGTCGGCCATAGGTAACATTTTTTATTTACAGAATACGACGATGGAGTTTCTCTCCTTCATCCCGAAGGGTGATAAGCTGCAAACAATGCTGCTGAGGGGAATAGAACCGTCGACTGATCCGGAGGAGCTCCGGATGCATTTTGCAATGCATTCGCTGCCAAAGTTTCGGGCACACCCCGTCGAACTGCGAGATGCAGCCTCGATGCGTGAAGGGTGGACGAATGCCCTCTCGGTACAGATGGTACGAAAAAAATAAGTTAGCTCTCATGTACTTTATATAAGAACTGGGGACACAACTATCGGGATTGTCCAAATTCCAAGTTCTGGCTCGGCAGCAAAAAGTGGTCGCTCCTCAAACTACCTACGCCCAAATGGCAGCAGGTAGAGGAAGTACTGTACAAAAAGCGAAGGTAGCTTTTCAGGTCTCAGCGCCTAGAGCACTGGAAGCTGTATCTGACATGCTAGCCTAGGCATCTTGCTCTCTATCTAGGGGCAGATGGCTCAGCTTCAACGTCAAATGACGGAACAGGCTACACGTGTAGACCAGGTCTACGCGCTAGTTAATCCTTTCAGATTGTATTGAATCAAAAAATGTAAATATTTTCTGCACCGTAAACATGCTCCCTTTATTGATACAAATTTAAGATTGACTTATGTTACATTACTATGCTTAGTGCTAATTATACTAATTGCTGTCTGAGCGAGTTGCTTGTTTGTTTGCTGATAAGATTGCTTTTCTCTTCATCTGTTTGAAAAATGATTTGACTAGTTTTATTTACCAGTTGATAAACATGTTTTGTTTACTATTTGGTGATTTTGTTTTCCTAAATACGTTCCTTAACTCTCTCCTGTGTTAAGATGAAATGTTCTCATTTCAAAACATCCGAGTTTGGATTCGACGATTTTGACAGCAGCCTAGGTTATTAAGGCTAAAGTTATTACTGGTACCTAGGATTAAATACAATGTGAATTCCCCTGGATGTTCCTCTATATCGATCATAAAATTCTACATTTTCTGAATATTTGAAAATTTATAATCCGAGTTAGAAGTTAATATTTTCAGTACTTCTAACTGTTCACCTTGATGGGGTTGAATTGCATGTTTAATTTTCCGATCATGATTATAATATATTTTATTACCTAAATTAATACTATAACTAAATTGTATGAGGTTTGGACCGATAACATATCGTCCATTCCATAAATGTTCTCCATCAATTATTATGTTCCCATGATCTAATAGAATGAGTGGTACATAATTTTCTTGAATAAAATTACATTGTGCCTTTTTGTATTCAAGCAAAGGAATAGTATAATTGTCGGTAGAATCTTGTTTACAAATATTTGATAGTTCTTCAGCAACGGATTTTGGATCTAATGCCTCTAGTATTTTTTCAAACTGTGTGTTAATGTTACGTTGTTGATAATTATTTTCTTTCCACTGATTGAGTCCTGTCTTGATTTCTATGAGGTCTTCGTGGTCAGGAGTACCAGTGACAAACTTGAGAATAGAACCTAACAAATTCAGTGAGCGTCGGAGTCTATGGTTGGAAGGTATTAACTGTGTCTTAATCGTTTCGATTCTATTGATTAAAATTGTTTCTCCTTTGTTTTCCTCAGTCTTGTATTTAGATTTCCTGATATTCTCATATGGAGCTAGGATAATTGAGAGATTTGCTACGTGGTAAGAATACGTTGTGTTCTTGAAGAGGTAAACAGGATCAGTCTCTGTTAATACATACTTCTTGTCTTTAAGATCTGTAATTAAGTCAGAAAATATATTAATTAATCCTGCGGTGGATCGCATTGTGTGGCTTGTTTGCGGATATCGTCTTTGTGAATAATTTTCCTCTGTAAGGATCGTGTACCCGCGATCTTCTTTGACTTTATGTTTGTTATAGCGTTTAACAATTTTATTTCTGCGATCTGTTTTGGAGTAGAGGATATCACCAGGCTTATATGTGATAGTTTTCCGTCCTTTGTTGTGGTATTGGAGTAACTTCTGCTTATCCTAAAGAATTTCTTTAATCTCGGGATACTTTTCGCGATTAAATTGTCGATTATATTGTCGAATGGCGTTGAATTTTATTCACTAGCTAAACTTGTACTGATTTCTATCAAAGAACTACGAGGGGCGTTCAATATATTCTCGGTATCGATATGAAGGAAAATGCGAATTCAATTTAAATTGTTTTTATTTTTCAATATAATCTCCCCTAACATCAATGCATTTGTTACATCTTGAGATAAGCTTTTTTAAACCCTCAAAAAAATAAATTTCCTCTTTCTCTGCAAAATACCGTCTTGAGTTCTTCATCATCCGAAAATATTTTTCCACGAAGACATTTTTTCAAATCCGGAAACAGGAAATAATCACTAGGGGCAAGGTCTGGACTATAGGGTGGGTGTTGGATTTCTTCGAAACCACAATCTCGCGCAGCAGCCTTGGAAACTCGCGCCGTGTGAACAGGAGCGTTGTCATGAAGAAGCAACACACCCGCTGCGAGTTTACCCCGTCTTTTCTTTTTAATTTCCTCCCGCAAATTCTGCAAAGTGGAAGCGTAGGATGTGGCGTTGATGGTTTCACCTTTTTTTTTTGTACTCAATGAGCAAGATTCCCTTTGAGTCCCAAAAAACTGTGGCCATGAGCTTCCCGGCAGGCGGAGTGACTTTGAACTTCTTCGGGGGGTCTGTTCCTTTTTTATGCCACTGCATGGATTCTTGTTTGCTTTCAGGGTCATAGTGGTGGACCCATGTTTCGTCCCCAGTAACAATTCGATCCATAACACCGTCCGCGTTCTCACTACACATCTCCAAAAGCTCTCTACAGCATGCGATTCTCACTTTTTTCTGAGGCGCTGTGAGCATTCGTGGCACCCACCTTGCACTGACCTTTGAAAGGTTAAGATGGTCATGAAGAATGGTGTGAATGGTACCAATTGAAAGCTTGGTGATCTCTGCCATCATTTTGGCCTTTATTCGGGCATCCTCAAGAACAAGTTTTTCGACTTCTTTGATGCTTTCTCCCGTACAAGCAGTAGCCGGGGCGCCGGAGCGGGGGTCGTCTTCAATGCTCTCTCTGCCTCTCTTGAACTCACTTGACCACTTTTGCACAGTTGATAATGAAGGTGCGGAACCCTGGTAAACAGCCACCATCTCTTCATGAATAGTTTTTTGAGTTTTTCCTTGCTTAGTGAGAAATTTAATTACAGCGCGATGCTCAATTTTCACCATCATCGTCTCAGTTGCCATTATGATTCTGTTTAACTAGAGATAAAACGCGAATTAATAATCACATTTATATGAAATTTTACATGAATTCACTAAAATAATAGTATTACTTGATAAGTCAATTTATATATACAACCACAGCTTCACCCCGATACCGAGAATAGTTTGAACGCCCCTCGTATGCAACCGTTCTACTTGAGCGTTAGTTGTCGAATAGTTTAATGGTGTAGCAGTATACTGTATTTGTAATCGAGTATACACAGCCTTTGCAATGTTGCTGATAAATACATTTTCGTTGCCAGTCATGTTGGGGTATACTTTGGTAAGTATTTTTTCTATATGTTCGTGACCTTTGTGTCAATTTTTCGGAGATAAAAGTACATCGAATATTTGTCTGTAGTGCTTATACATGTTATTCATGTGGAATATGTATATATTCTCCAATGTTGTTGGTATTGGTGTTTTTCAATGGGTTGTTTGTTTGGTTGCCGTTCGTATTTGTTGGTCAAACAAATTTGACAATCTGTCGATGCTTTCTTGCACATCTCTTTAATGTTGTGCCAAAAGTGGCTAAGCAATATTTCTTGTGCAGTATGCTTGTTTTTCCTACTAATTCTCTTTGTTCGTTTTGGTTGGAGACGTCAATTAGCAGGTTTTGCGCTACCTCAGTTGGGAAAGTGGAAATTAATCTCGTCCTTAAAATGGAATAGTATCTCTTCGTCTATTTTTAGTGCGTTATTTATTTTTGGTTGAATTACTTGTTTTAGCTTGATTAGAAAATCTTGCCTATCTTTGTAATATAGTGTGTGACGTGTCTTACCGGGGAATGTGGTTTGTGAGTTAGTTGTATCCTTTTGGGGATTAGAAATAGGTATGATTTGGTTTTTGAATGAGTTGTTGTTTTACCTTTTCTATTTCGTTTTTTATTTCTTCAGTTGGAGAACTCTGTGTAGGATGTTGGGAACAGTCTGATGTATTGTTGATTTGTTGGCAGGACAGTGCGTCCGTTAAGTTATACTGTTGAATAAAACCGCACAACCGTCTTTCTCGAGCAGTGAATCTTTACTGTACATTAGTGTAAGTTAAGAAGAGTATAAATTACAGTGGTTTAGTTTAGACCAATTAGATATCTAATAGTGAGAGGTGGCATTGCCAAATTCAACATATTCAAATAATCATATTACTCGTTACTTTACAACACTCCCACTTTTGAATACTTGAATTTAATAGAACAATATTTTAATTTAATACAACATTTCATAAATTATTTATCAGTTACTCCAATCAAACATCTAAATTTTTCAAATTTATCTCTATATAATGCCTTTGTAAATATATCGGCTTTTTGATGTTCTGAAGGAACGTATTTTATATCAAAATCGCCACGATCATATCTCTCACGAATAAAATGGTAACGCACGTCTATGTGCTTCGTACGTTTATGGAATTCCGGATTTTTTATAAGTCGAATAGCTCCCTGGTTGTCCATATTTAGAATCGTCCTTCGAATTGGGTTTGGAGTCAGTTCTGATAAAATTTGCTTTAGCCAGATCATCTCCTTTACAGCTTGTGAGGCCGTGACGTACTCAGACTCCGTCGTGGACAACGATATACACTTTTGTCGTTGAGACGACCAAGATAGTGAACTTTTTCCAATTGTAAAAATGAATCCGGTGGTAGACCTTCTTGTTTCAGGATCGCCAGCATAGTCAGCGTCACTGAAACAAAACAAAGAAAAATCATTACTTTTTTCAAACAATATACCCAAATTTTTGGTCCCGCAGATATATTTCAAATTTCTTTTCACAGCATTAACGTGAGCTTGATTTGGTGCATCCAAATGTCGAGAAACTACTCCCACTGCAAATGCAATATCTGGACGAGTAGCAATAGCCAGATATATTAGGCATGCAACGACTTCCCGATATGGAAAATTACAACCTTTTGAAGATTTCATATCTGCGCTAACATAGTTCTCGGCAGGAGTTGAAACCGGCTTGCTGCAATCCATGTTGAACCTCTTCAAAAGATTATTAACATAATTCACCTGATTGACATGAATTGATCCGCTGGGACTTCGTGCGAGTTCCATGACAAGAAACCATTTAGCATCTAGCGTGGTTATTTCGAAATGAGCCTGCAAGAAGTCGATCAACTCTAATGTATCACATTTGTCCTGTGCAGCAACTAGTCCATCATCAATATAAATGACAAGGATCAAACGCTTTTCACCTCCTTCTCGGATAAATACACAAGGATCCATTTCACTAGCTTTAAGATTAAACTTCTTAAGCACGCTTGTGAATTTCTTATTCCAGCAACGTGATGCTTGCTTCAATCCATAAAGGCTATTTCGAAGTCTGCAAACCCTTCCCGATCCATCATCAAAGCCTTGAGGTTGCTGCATGAAGATTTCCTCGTCATCCAAGTCTCCATTTAGAAAGGCTGTCTTTACATCGAACTGCGTCAGATTCAATCCTTCATTGGCGGCAATAGCGAATATCGCACGTATTGAAGTAAACTTTGCCACAGGGCTGAATGTCTCCACGTAGTCTATTCCGTATTCTTGATTAAAACCTCTTATTACTAACCTGGCTTTAAACTTTTGTTCCCCGTTCGAGCCCAAGTTCTTTAGCTTGTAGATCCACTTGTTGTCGATGATTTTCCGACGTTGAACAATGTTCCATGTTCGGTTTTGCAGTAAGCTCTTCATCTCCTCGTCCATCTCCGCTTTCCAATGAGTGGCATCTTTGCATGTAGTAGCGTCTTTGTAGTTGCACGGCTCACTCTGAACGAAGAAAGCATGTCTTTCGATTAAGTTGCACACATTTGAACCTTTATTTTTAAGACTTCTCAATCGATCTTTTAATGGAACTTGTTTCTCTTTACTACTGTCAAAAACCTCGTCAGTATCACTATCATTTCCGCCTGCTGAATTATCGACATCATCAGCTGACTGAAAATCTGAAACTGCTGCCATTCTTAACCTTCTATTGGAATTATCCAGAGATATGATTTGATCTATACCACTTTGGCAAGAATCGAAATTCACTGCTGGAACAATAAAAGTTTCAGAATAATTATCAGAGTTAGAAATTACCTTCTCTTCTTTTTCAGCTTCAGTCGTTTCTTTAAAAGTAACATCCCTTGTTACTTCTACTTTTCTAGTCATAGGCATCCACACTCGATATCCCTTTGTGTTTTCCGCGTAACCAATGAATACTCCCTTTTCCGCTTTCTTGGCCCACTTTCTACGTTTCTGCTTCGGAATATGAATAAATGCTTCAGTGCCGAAAACCTTGAAGTCATTCTTTTCAGACTGCTTGCCATACCACAGCTCGTATGGATTTTTCCCTTTAATGCTACTATTACCTGTACGGTTTAGAACATACACAGCAGTATTCACAGCTTCCGCTTTTTGCTAAGAGCATTGTCCGAGCAGCTTCTACAACCGTGCGATTTTCCTCCTCGGCACTTCCATTTTGTTCTGGGGTATAGGCCACAGTTATTTCATGGCGAATAGAGTGTTTTTCCAATAGCACTTTGACATTTTCATTAATGAACTCTGTCCCATTATCCGTACGAAGTGTTTTAATTGAAAGCTGGCTGTCACTTTTGGCTCGATTTATGAACTGTTCAATTGAAGCACAAACCTCTGACTTATTTTTCAGGAAAAACATGACTTTGAAATTTGAATAATGGTCCTTAAACAGCAGGAAATACTTCGAGCCTCCTACTGAAGTCTCTTCCATAAGCCCGCATACGTCAGCATGCACCAGTTCACCTGGCTGATGAGTTTCAAAACTACTTTTGAGAAAAGGTAACCTGTGTTGCTTTCCAAAGAAACAAAAATCACATGTAAAATTAAGATTATCTTTGAAAGTGATACCTCTTTCCTTCAATTGTGTGCGCACATGGGTTGCATTTTGATGAGCCAACCTTTCATGCCAAACCTTAAGAGGCAAAATACGTTTTGTTGCCAAATTTGCCACGCTTTCTTTCACACCTTGCACCTTAAATTGCATTCTGAACAATTGATGTTGTCTTTCTCCCACTGCCACTATAGTTCCATCACTTTTAGCAAATGTGCATAACTTACTGTCCGACACAAATTTGAGACCTTTATCCAAAGCACGATTCTGAGAGAATAAATTAGCAGAAATCTTTGGCATATACAGAACATTCGAAAGATGCTTCTCAGTCCAAGTTTTACCATCAAAGGCAAAAATTTTAATATTGCCGATACCCAAAGCTAAGATTTTCTCGCCGCTTCCAATACGAATTCCTATCGGATTAGAAAAACTTTCATAGCGAGCAAACCATTCTTTTCTACTTGTCATATGGTCGCTCGCTCCCGAATCCAAATACCAAAAAACGTTACTGTTTACATCATTAACAATCAACGCGTTGGAGGTGACTGCTGCTTCACTTTGACATACATTTTTACAATCGGTCGCCATAGATTTATTTGCAAACAGGTGTATTGCCCCTTAGCATCTCACTTTCAGTTTCAGTCCATCGTTGATTATTGATTATAAAGGATCTGCGAATAAGTGCATCGCCCCTTGATATCTCACCACGACTTTCAGTCTTCTTTTGGTCGATATTTCTCTTCTGACAATCTCTTTTCCAATGACCATACTCATTACATGCAAAACACTTTCCTGGCTTCGAAATTTTTCTTTGTTGCTTTCGTGTCTTTTGCTTTGCTATCAATGCTGTTGTTGTACTTGTAGAATTAGATGATTGTGACAAAATGCGTGTTTCTTCCATTACCAGCCGTGACGTGAGATTTTCCAAGGTTTGCTTTTGTTTGTGTGAAGATTCCCATGCACAGAAAAAATATTTAAACTCACCTGGAAGAGTCATCAATATCTTGGTTATAACCATGCTCTCTGAAACCTCCTCTCCCACATCATTAAGTTGCCGAACTATATTCTGCAGCTTAGAGATATGTGTTGCGACATCATCTTCTGGATCCTTTTCAAAGCTGTAAAAGCGCTGAAGCAGCATGTGAACATTGGCTTTCGTTGTCTGTTCATACACAGCTTTTAACTTCATCCACATCTCCTTTGCAGTACTGCAATTAACGATGTGCCTTAGTGGAACAGGTCCAATGCTGGTCGCGATAATTCGTTGGGCTTTACTATCCGTTTTTTGCCAAGTCAATAAACGTTTATCAAACGCCTCCTGAGTTTCGCTTTCTGCCTTGGTTGGCCGTAAACTCATGCCATTTATATGCTCAAATAGCCCTGATGCGTTTAATAAAATATTGACTTGAAATTTCCACACAGCAGACTGTTCCGAAGTCAACAATTTTTCCACTTTAAAATATTCGCTTTCCATTTTCTTTAATACGAGTACCTTACGCGCAATATTATGTGAATATTTAAACTCTCAAAAAAAATTTTAGTTATTAAGAAAAAAAACTGATTATCCTTTACTTAACCTTTTACTTTCCCGCGTGATATGGGCCCATAACAGTTATACTGTTGAATAAAACCGCACAACCGTCTTTCTCGAGCAGTGAATCTTTATTGTAAGTTAAGAAGAGTATAAATTACAGTGGTTTAGTTTAATAATAATAGTGGGAGATGGCATTGCCAAATTCAACATATTCAAATAATCATATTACTCGTTACTTTACAACATATCTCTTCGTCTATTTTTAGTGCGTTAGTTATTTTTGGTTGAATTACTTGTTTTAGCTTGTGTTGATGATATCAACATAAAATATTTATTTTCCTTCGTTATTCGCATTTATTGCTTAGGTCAACAATATTTGTATTTTTATGTATTCTTTTAACTTGCATTCTGTTGCTTCGTTTTTATTGCTTAGGCTAGCAAAATTTCTGTATAAATTAAGTTGAAATAAAATCACTCGGCTCAGTCTGTTATTTAATCGAACCAAGCCTTTTTGTTACCTAATGTGAGGCTGCATTAGGCGATTAAAAAATATAAAAATTCTAAATAGTAGAATTTACAGTTTGATTAGAAAATCTTGCCTATCTTTGTAATATCTGTTCCCTTCGGGTTAGGGGTTAGAATATACCCGAGGTAAGGCATGCCTGTCGTAAGAGGCGATTAAAATCCACTGGGCCGGATTAAGGTGTTAAGCGACCCGTGCCAGAATCGACCAGGTTGGGGGCCCAGTATAAAAATAGCTCAATCTCTAATGGAGCATCCGGATACTTGGCGACCTCCGGATCAGCCAGCCTTATCTGTCTAATGCGGATCTCTGGACAGACGGACTACCCTTTCTCCGCTACTCGTGGGAACTAAAATGAGTTCAAATAATATTCAAAATAATACAAATATAAACCAGGACTCCTTTAAAAAATGCTCAAGGGTCACGAGATCTCCAGAACGCGGATCGCTAGGAAAATCATGCGAAAGCAAAGACCAAGCACAGTCGGTAGCTCAGGGCAATAGCATTACACCGATTAAGCCACAAAATCTCGAACGCGAAAATTCTGAACTCCGCGCCAGACTCCAAAATATGGAATTGCTCTGTGCCGAACTAAAAAAGCAACTAGATGCCATTAAGCTGCAATCTAAATCTGAGTCTGAGTCTGTTTCGCTACTTGACCGCCTCGAAAACTCGAGTTTTCACACGGACGAAGAAGAGCTAGTCCGTGAAACGGACTGGATACTTAAAAAAAAGCCAGGTAAGAAGCGCAAAGCTACTTCCCCGCCTGATATCGAACAAGCAAAGAAGCAAGCCAGCTTTAACACTGCTGATGTCGATAAGGCAACAAAGCAACCCAAACAAAGACCGCCCCCGCCAATAAACGTTTTTGGAACCTCGGACTACAACAAGTTGCACATAATCCTGAAATCATTGTGCTCGACCGATTATAAAGTAAGGTCTCGTAATAATGATACACGGACTATTAATGTCCTTAATCCAGACAACTACCGTTCGCTTTCGCAAAAATTAAATGCCGAGAAGATTCAATGGCATACGTACGATAATAAAACGGAAAGACCCATACGCGTCGTAGCTAGAGGATTGCATCCCTCTTGCCTTAAAGAAAACATCGTAAATGACCTTAAAAATAAAAACAGCGCTATGTTGAAAGCGAGAGGACGACCCCAAGACGCGAAACTCTAGGCTGATTCCACAATGTACACGTTGCCAGGGATTCAGCCATACTCAGGCCTACTGCCAGAAGGAACCTCGCTGTGTAAAATGGGCTGGCAAACATCTGACTCGAGAGTGCAATGCCGCGAAAGAGTCCCCAGCGATATGCATTAACTGCAAGGGAAGACATCCAGCTAATTATCGAGGCTGCGAAATCGCGAAGGAGTTGCAAAAGCTACGAGATCAATCAGAAACGAAGCCTTTGAAAAATGCAGGGACAGATAGAATGAGAAATAACAACAGCGGTCCAACTCCAAAGCCTTTAAAGAAGGTAATGGTGACAAACGCTAAAATCACCAATAACAACAACGTCAAAAATAACAATGCGCAAGTGGAAAGTGGAAAAACTTACGCGCAATTAGCGGCGCGAGTAAATATGACTAATTGTACATCACCGGATCCTGCCTCAAATGTGTTCTCAATAATTCTCGAGGGACTAGAAGAACAGACTAAAATAAATAAGATAATAGTAGAACGGCTTCTTAAGTTCGAAGCCAATTTCTGCAACTATTGGGTATATAACTGAATTCGTGCGGTATTTTTTTCAAAATTTGAACGTTTATTTACAATAAGCATGCACAATAGTATTATTAAAAATTTTGCCCATCTGAAGCTATGACTTTTTCCCATCTTTCTGGCAATTTGTGGATCCCATCCCAAAACAACTGCGCCGTCTTGGCAGCCAAGAATGAATCAAGCCAATTTTTGATATTCTGCTCTGACGTGAACCGTATTTCAGTGAGGGTGTTCTGAATCGACCGGAACAAATGGTAGTCAGAAGGGGCAAGGTCTGGGCTATAAGGCGCGTGGGGTAAGACTTCCCATCCACTGTTTTCCAAATAGTTCTTAACCGGAATAGCAACGTGTTTTTCTCGTTTTTCGGCCACTGCTCTCTTCAAATGGATTAATTATGTTCGGTAGCGTTGTCCGTTGATGGTTTCACCCGACTTTAGCAGCTCATAATACAGCACACCCATCTGATCCCGTGGAGCGCGCTAAAAATAAAAATTACTCTTTTAATATATCCTCAATCTATTGCCAATCGCGCTGCAAAATAGAAAAATACGAATTTATTGACCTATTCAACTCTCTTGGACCAATCTTCATTATTGGTGGCGACTTTAACGCGAAGCACACCTTTTGGGGCTCAAGATGTATCTCTCAAAAAGGCAAAACTCTTTACAGGGCTGGTATGGAATGTGGTTGCTATTTTTACTCAACAGGCAAGCCGACATACTGGCCCTCGGATGTCGCCAAAACACCCGATCTAATAGACTTCTTTATCGGAAAAGGAGTAAACGTTAGTTACGTCAAAGTTGAAGAGGGCTTCGATCTTTCCTCCGATCATTCTCCAGTTATCCTCTCACTGTGCGAATCCTTGGTTAAGAAATAAAGACCACCCAGATTAACTAACAGCAAAACTCACTGGGAAGATTTCCGAATAGATGTTATAGGCAATACTGAGTTGAAAGTAGCACTTAGAATGCCATATCAACTTGAAAAAGAAGTTGAACGTTTTGTTGAAGTCATACAGCAAGCGGCCTGTATGTCCCCAAAGTCGGCATAAGATACCCACCGGAAATCAGAGAAATGATAAGGAAGAAACGAAGAGCGCGGAAAAAGTGGCATGAAAGGGCACCACAAGATAAAACGTCTTTCAATAGACTCTGCAACTTGCTGAAAAAATCGATCAAGGACTTCAATAATCAAGGTATTAAGAACTACCTCGAAAGACTCACAGTGACAAAGGATACGAACTACTCCATATGGAGAGCCGTAAAAAGTGTTCGGGAGCCCCAAATACACGTGGCGCCAATAAGAAGAAACCAGGATGACTGGGCGAAGGAGGATAAGGAAAAAGCTAATGTTTTCGCCGACCATCTTGCAGAAACGTTTAAACCATTTGACGGGGAAGTGCTTAAAGAGAATGTCAATATGCTAGACGTGACAACAAACTTTCCAGTATAAAAGGCTACACTTAGGAAACTTAGACAAGTTATAGACACGCTTAAGCTCAGTAAAGCTCCGGGATATGACTTAATAACGGGAGGCAAACTCAAAGCGTTGCCGAAAAAGGGTTTGCTAAAGCTGCTCTATCTTATAAATGCCAGCATTATCTTATAAATTACCGCACCAGTGGAAAGTAGCCGAAGTTATTATGGTTCCGAAACCCGGTAAACCGCTGACTGAAGTCAAGTCATATAGACCAATATCGCTTCTCCCGATTACATCGAAGGTGTTCGAGCGAATCCTTCTTAATCGTCTTAAACCAATTACCGACACAAATTCCCTCTTGTTGGATCATCAATTTGGCTTTAGAAGCCAACACTCTACAGTTGACCAAGTGCATCAAATAACCGATGTAATTGAACGAGCAGTCTGTTCAATCGCATTCCTTGACGTTTCGCAAGCCTTTGATAAGGTATGGCTCGAAGGCCTAAAATATAAACTTCGACAAGCTCTACCTCAGCAATTGTCTTGTATTTTAGGTTCATACCTGGACTCTTCCGTGTGAGACACGGAAACGAATATTAAACTTTTAGGACAATAAAGGCGGGGGTGCCGCAAGGAAGTGTACTTGGCCCTCTGTTATATTTACTTTTTACCCGCGATATACCGCAAACGGACGACACTGTCCTAGCCACATTTGCTGATGACACTGCCATTTTGGCAACGGCTAAAACAGTCGAAGAAGCAACTGCCGAGTTGCAACGTGCCCTTACACTGATTAACAATTGGACAAAGACTTGGCGAATCGCGCTTAATGAAAACAAGTCTGCAGTACGAATTCCTAACTTTTTAGGATTATCTAGGAGTGGGAAAAATAATGTATTTAGCCGTTTAGATAGTAATTTCAAAAAGTATTTGGTTGGGGTCGGATGTTCCGATTTATTGGCACTAGACGTAGGAAATATAGTAATGAAGATATACGCCCACTTCTATATATATATCCCGTTCGTGTTGAAAAACTTAAATAGTTTTGCTCCGATGTCGCAGTGGAATACAATCTCATATTAAGGTTTTGCAAAACTAGATGGCTAGCGTTGTTGCCTGCTATAGAGCGTGTGTTAAAGATGTACGAGCTCCTGAAATCACATTTTCTCTCAATTGATAAGTGTCTCATTGTTCTTCAGACGGGGCCCCCGCCCAATTATCAAGGCTTCGCCCATCAATGACGTTGTCTAATAAAAAGCGGGGGCAGAGCATATTACTGGTCTTATCGTAAACATCTTCAGATATCGCCTCTGAAGGTTGCTACGATTTGACCAGTAACAAGTTGCCGGTCAGAGGTCTTGTTGGCGGCTGGACCACCGGTAGTCCATACCAGGACTTAAATCACGGTACCATGGGAGTCAGGAGCACCCCAGATTTCGGTCCGGGCCTGACTTGTTGAGGTAGGCCCCCTTGTGGGAGCGTCATGGTGGCTGTGGTTTAAACCCAAATCGCGGGAAAGGGTCTAACCCATTGTAGAGTTACAAATAAGTACTGGGTACTGTGAGCCTAAGAACAGTAAGAGGTTTTAGGTCGGCCTCGACTCATACCAAAGGGTGGAACTTGTGCCTCCAACACAGTTCCAAATTGGTATCAAAAGATTGACGGAGATCGATGGCGTATCCTTGCTCCCTATGGATGTATGGGCATCCCGTAAACATAAGGTCTACATTAAAGGTGGTTTACGTTAAAACACAAGAGACGTTCTGTTCTTCAGACGATTTTTGAAGACCCATTTACAGAACTATGGTTAATGTTTCTTCATAATCAGTCTTCCATGTTTCATAAGACAATTTTAGCAATTGAAGGGGATAAAAACGCCATAGTGGAGGTGAGCGGGCAGATTTTTGATCTTACATCTAAATTGGAGGAGAGGTTGGTCGCAGATTTCATTTCTACCCGAGTGAAACAAATTTTAAATAATTTAACAGTCCGGACAAATAGGTAAACAGAGATTTATGTTGCATGTACAATTTTTTTTTATAAAAGCTGTCTCCAGTGCTTAGAGAAATGGACACCTCAGTACAAATACGCAAAAGACTTTCAATGGGCTTGTCTAAAAATAGGCATTAAATGGGAAGTTGTTGAAAAAAGTTTTGTATTTGTGTCGCAGAAAACTGACCAAACAATTTTAGAAAACGATTTGTTTGACGAAGTTGGATATATAAATAAATATATTGACGATATTAAATTAAGTGGATGGAAAGAGCAAAATGTTTCTGTTGATTTGAGGTGGGTAGACATTTTTGAACATTTTTCAACTAGAGGAGTTCCCTTTCAAAATATTTTAAAACTAGTGGAATATATTTTGTGTCTTCCTGGCACTAATGCGGCCACAGAAAGAATTTTTTCGTTAATAAATAAAATCTGGACCGTTGAAAAAATCAACTGTCTGTCGAAACAGTTAAGGCAATACTAATTTTAAAAATGCAGTACAAACTGTGATAATTTTCATGAAACAATTAAAAATAATTATGAAATTCTTAAAGAAATTCATTCTGAATCCAAATATAAGAACTAATTTTAAATTTGTAATTAAGTCATATGTAGGTATTTGAAACTCTTATTTTAAGGGTTTTAAGGGTTTTAGAAAACTATTTATTACTACTTTGACTTTGTCTAAATACGCTATCAATATTGAGGCTTGTAACAACTATATCTTTATTAACAACAAAATATGTATAGCTTGTAAACAATTATAAATTATAAACTATTTATTTTATTTTATTTTTTTTTATATATTTATTCAGTTTTATTTATTCAGTTTTCATTTTCAACTTAAAATAAGAACAATTACAATTTTTAAAGGAATAAATAATAGCTATCATTCTGTAACTAGGAAGTTAGTGTTGAATGGTACATTTGTAAATTAAAATTTCCAATAATAATAAACTGTAAACTGTTGTGGGGTGACAATCAGCAATATATAATATGTAGTGTATCAATATTTGAGAGAGGAGAAAAAAAAAAAAGATAGCAAGAAAATTTATACATATTCTATTAATAATAAGTTTTCAACAACAGTTATCAATACAATTTAAGTCAATCGTGAATAGCCAGTCTTTCTCCATTTTTAAGAAAAATTTAAAATTAAGAGTTTGCCTTATAGACCGAGGTAATTTATTGAAAGACTTAGGGGCTGCGACAGTATGAAAGATAGAGAAATGAGTTTTGTGAGCAATGGGAGAAATTGTGAACAATACTCCCATCAATATAAATTGCAACACCACCTGACGAATAAGATTCATTGCAACAACTGAAAGCAGTATAACCCGGTATATTGTACAATTTCATCTCATTTTCATAAGCCTGTTAGAACTATTATAGCTTTCAATTTATTAAGTGACTTAATATGAGCCAATAAAACTGAAAAATTTTGTCTTAGACTGCGTATGTTTTGGTGCACACAAAGCAATTATCGATAAAATTACGAAAAACTGGCATATCACATAGATTTTGAACTGAAGAAAGAATAGGATTAACAATACTCATATTTTATCAAAATCAGAGATACAATTGATTCTTACTGAATTGTCACCCTCGTTCTTCCTTATAAAAATATTCCCATTTCTAGTCCAAACGTATTTGACTCCTGTATGTATTTGTATTTTTTAGTGCTAGCGCAGTATTCAGAAGTTGACGCCTCTGTTGTGTTAAACAATCGTTGATGTATAGATTCTCTGGTTTACCTTGTGCCCCAAACATTTTTGTTGTTAGATGCTCTCTTTTCTCTCGTTTTATTTCCATTATTTTCTCTTTTAGGTTATGAGAAACGATTTTAACATTCAGAACATTTGTACTCTTAAAAATACCATTGGTAAGAGATTTTCCTTTATGAATTTTTTTAATAAAACATTGATCAATGTCAGTCTCTTTTACGTCAATGTTTAATCCATTACGAAGAGTATTTACTGCAAGATCGATGTATGGGATGACTTTGTTTGCGATCGGAACACTATACACTTCAATGCTATTTGAGAGAAGTTGTTGTTCTAGGTTGTCTAGGTAGCGGTGGGAAAATCAGTGGTGGTGAAAGGTGCGGTTAATGCAACTTCGGTGGTATTGGAAGAAGAAGCATTAGTGATGGATGGTTTGTTGTAGGTGGAAGGAATGGTGTGGTGGCAGCGATGGTATAGGTGGTAGCGGTCTGGTTTTTACTTGAGTTAGTTGTTGAAGATGATGGGAGAGAGTCAGTTGCAATAGATGATGGTGGTGGCGGCGTGAGTTCCAATAATGATGCACCAGAAGAGTATTTTATTGGAGTGACACCAGAAATAGATCCTCTCCTCTCAGCCATACAGCTTGGGCATCTCTAACTAGCTTTGGTATTTCTCATATATTCAAGTTCATTGGGCGTAATTTTTGCACATTTTCCATGGAAAAAATTGTTACAGTTTATGCACTTGACTTTAATCTCGGCTCTTTCGACTTTTTTTTTTTTACAAATACCGCACGACATTTTATGGGTGATAGGAAATGAAGAATTCCAATTTTTATTAAAAATGACTTTAGCTATTTTAACTGAAATAAGCTCCCGATACGAGTGTACCCCATAACAATCGAAACTTAACGATTATATGCAAACAAAAATTCTGAACTAACTTGTAATGACTTGGCATCACCGAAAAGTTTAGTTCTAAACCATTCTAAATAAAGTGCTACGGCGAGTGGTATAAAAGGCCCCACTTGATCGGTGAACAAACACTCAGGTTTGATATTTCACTAAGTTGCGAAGTTCTACGAGCTTCCATCACCGGAAAAATACCACACTTGGACCTACTACGTACATTGTTGTATTTGGTGTCTCGCCTCACGAATGTTATACTAACCGTCTGTGGAAAGACAACACATCTAACTAATCTGCACATTTTTTGAAATTTTTTTCTTCTTGTTTTATTAGATTTCGATTTTGCCAGATCAATTGAAAAACTTCTTTCTTTAACGATCCTAATAAAGTACCATTGAAGGTATAAATCCCGCTTTTTTTTTATTTGGAGAAGAATCTCCAGTTTGTCCTTCCGCCGAATAAAAGCAAACCCTTGCTCTTTCGCCTATTCAGCGTGCGCTGTAGTCCTCGGACAGCATACGCGCGGTAGAGGGAAAAGGAAAGTGACAGCTGCGACTAGCTCAGTCAGTAGAGCATGACAGAGCTTTCTTCTGAGGAGTGTGAACGCGAGCACGACGAAACGCGTGTTAGAGCCTAATTTTTTAAAGTTTTTATTAAAAAAAATGTTAGGAGATTAATATACACTTTTACTGATCTCGTTTTTAATCGAAACAAAAAATTGTTATGAAGTCTGTTTTTTTAAATAAATATGTCATTTGTCGTTTATGCAACATTTTACTATACTATTTTAATTCTTTACTAAAAAAAATTTATTTCTACTCCCTGCGAAGTTTTGAAAATGTGTCCCGCTTTTGCTTCAAATAAATCTGGTCACTTTAGTATTGGCTTACAAATCGGACGGTTCGGTATTCAGCCCAACCGCGCCGGAAAGAATTTTTTTCAGGCAACTAATACCACATAAGATGAATGGTTGCCTAGAATACAAGCCCAATTACACTAATAATGTAGTTGGATGCCACCCGTGGGGCGAAATACCCACTGAGCCCAAACATCTTTCCTTCTTTTACTGTTCCATTTTCCAAATAACTTAACACGTGCTCAGGTATTTTATGAGTAGTTGTATCCCCTTGAATGTTAAGTTCTTTTTTTCTTTTTTTAAAACAAAAGCAGAATGAGAAATGTATATGTTATTGTACGTAAACAAACATTGCTACGTACATGTGACTCGTAATTGCCAATTAAAACGGAATGGAAACTTCTTATATTTTCTTGACTGTGCTAAGTACGGAGGAATAGAAAATAAAAAACAGACAACAGAAAAAAGAAAACAAAAAACTGGGCAGTAAAACAGCGAAAACTAAAATGTATTTTTTTTCTTGTGGTCATATGAAGCACTCACTGGTGAATTGGTTATTGCAATGATCTTAGCTTATGAGTATGATTAAATTTTCTAGAAGGTAAAATAAAACGTTTAATACTATGATTTAAAATAACGAATGAAAGCGAAACATACCAACAAGTTTGTTAATTTAAGAAGTTTACAACAAATCAAATTGTATTTAAATCAGTTGAATACCACCTCGATCAAAAAGTTCCCGGCCGCACCCACCGTGTGGCGCTCGGATTGTTCCGATTTGAGTTCTGTTTTTTTTTTTTTTGTTAAGTTGGTAAATCTGTTGGTGACATTCCCTCTTCTAAATCTTAGCATCATAGCTTGATATTTGCAAAAGTTACGTAGCCAAGAGTACATCTATCTCTGTGTGTGTTGGCGATTTGTTACAATTTTAGAAATGGATTTAAATTTGCAACAACGAACTTGTATTAAATTTTACTTAAATACGGATTTAATGGTGTGCGAACATTGGAAATGTTGGAAAAGTGTTTCGGCAATGATTCTCTAAAGAAAACGGTCGTTTACCAGTGGCGCGAGCGGTTCAAAAGTGGTCGTAAGTGAATCGAAGATGATGAACGCAGTGGCAGACCATCGACACCGAAAACCGACGAAAACATTGATGAAGTAAAAGAAATGTTGGTCAATAACTGCAAATTAACCATCAGAGAGATAGCGGAGGACTTGAACATTGCCTATGGATCCGTCCAAGGCATTTTGGTTAATGATTTGGGTTTCCGTCGTGTAACAGCAAAGTTGGTGCCAAAACACCTCAATTTCATGCAAAAAAGAGACCGCGTTGACGTCGCAAAAGAGATGATTTGCGAGGCTGAATCCGATCCCACATTCATCAAAAGGATCATTACTGGAGACGAGACGTGGGTTTATGAGTACAACACGCAATCCAGACATCAGGCAAGTGAATGGCGTTCACCAAATGAGTCAAGATCAAGAAAACCACGTCGTTTTCAGTCAAAAAAGAAGGCAATGTTCACGGTTTTCATGGATTACAACGGTGTAGTACATCATAAATTTTTGCCAGAAGGCCGGACAGTAAACAAAGAGTATTATTTGGGCATTATGAAACGTTTGCGTGAAGCAATTCGCCGAAAGAGACCAGAATTGTGGGCAGAAAACTCGTGGATTTTGCACCATGATAACGCACCTTCGCACAGTGCCATCATTATTCGTAATTTTTTGACGAAAAATGCAACAAATACCATCCAACAGCCACCGAATTCACCTGATTTGGCTCCCTGTAATTTCTTTCTGTTCAATCGAATTAAAAAACCACTATTGGAACGCGTTTCAGCAACCGAGAGGAAGTAATGGAAAAATCGCAGGAAGCACTGATGGACACACCGAAAACCGAATTTAAAAAATGTTTCGAGGATTGGATCAAGCGCTCTCATAAGTGTGTTGCAGTCGATGGGGGTTACTTTGAAGGGGAGAATATAGATTTAGATGAATAAACTTGTGTTTTTAATTTTCTGAATAACTTCCTAAATGCATTTAAATTTAAATGAACTTTTTGATCTTTTGATCAAGGTGGTATGTATATGAAAAAGGATGGATATTTGGTAGTTTTCGAGTGTCGTTACCATTTTATTATATATGTATATAGATTTTATCATTCATTATTCATTACTAATTATTTATTACAGATCAGGTCTAAAGATAGAGATCATTAACATGCTCTTGAAACGTGTCTTCGATAAGATTAAACGATATTGCGATGGCCGGAAGTTGAAGATCAAGTTTCAGAAGTCGGAAATCGTTATTTGTTTTAGGACATTTCTGTCTAGAGCCGTCTTCTAATACCAGCAAGAACTGGCCAAAGTTTTCGATCTTCGGACATCACGGGCAACCACTTGCTTGTCGATATGTAGTCAGATGCCTGGGATCTGGCTAGATCAATATCTATATTTTAACAAGCATATACGTAGATGCTGCTCTGCCCTTGCAAATAGACTGACTGCCAACTCGATGTAAGGTTAAGTTATCTGCTACGTGAGCCTTATCCGGCCTATGCTTGTATTTTGATGTCCTGTGTGCTTCAATGGGAGAGCAAGCTTAATGGAAAAGTTTTGGGTGTTTAAGAGGTACATAAAATATTATCCTAACGAGGTATTGTACAGCGGGGTGAACCTGGACAAGTGGACAATTTCGTCAGTAGGCTGACTCGAAGGCATATTTCTAGAGCAATGACCTCGACGAACAACCTGATCCATGAGGCTATTCCAATTATTTTTATTAAAAGAGTATGCACTTTAAACGCTTCGTTCCCTCGAAGAGGCGTTCCTCTTTTTTGATAAGAAAGGGTTGGGCCAGGATAAATTAGCGGTGCTCGAACAGCTGCGGACGGGCGAATCAATTACGACAGAGATGTCGCACACGGCAGTGCGGTCTACGGTTTAGTAGGGTGGCATAAGGGATGTTGCTTGGCAGCACCATGAATTTTTGTGGTTTGGTGAAGGATTGGAAACTCGCTCATCATTTGCTTCAAGTGGCGCTTTGAGTGCGAGATCGATTTGCTTGATGTTCAAGCCAAGGCCGGCTTAAGGTGGTTTTTAAGAGAAAAAAATATATACAAAAATATAAATAAAAAAGTTAAAAAAAAAAAACATTAAAAAAAAACATTAAAAAAAAATAAAAATTTAAAAGTAAATATTAAAAAATAAATATACTTTAGAAACAAAGTGCCTATGCAGAAAAAAAATTGTTTATGTAATAAGCTAAGTACGTTAAGATTTGTTTTTAAGATATGTAGTTTCTAAATTTTAGTTTTAAGTTATATAATAATATAGTAAAACAAATGCCCATTTATTAACTTTGTGCTCCTAAAAATGTTTTCTTAGTTTTAAATGTAATAAAGATAAGAACAATAAGAATAATAGTAAATGTAAATTATGTTTATCCTATGGTGCCCGCTCGGGGCCAGTAATTCAAAATAAAATAATTTGAAGCTAATTTTTAAAGATTTTTTTGTATAGCATTTAAGAGTCTATTAATGAATTTAAACAAAAATGCATTTAAATTTAAATGAAGACTAATTATTTATTCTTCAATATTTACTATTTTTGAAACCTCTCGTTTCGAACCGATTGCTGCATTTATGTTTATTATTGAAAGTTAATCCTATTTTTTTTGTTTAGCTAATTCGCAGATTTAATACGAATATCTCCGATTCCTATTCCTAGGAAACAATAAAGTTAACAGCGTATGTGTAATAATTTACATATTTCTGGTGATAGTTTAGCTAGCACTAGGCATGTTTAACTATATCAGAATGTCGTAGGTCTTTAAATTTTTTTAAGTGAGTCGTTGCATATGCAAAGGACTAAGTAATGTGACATTTCCCGAATTGCTGTTGAAAAATAAATAAATAAATTTTGGCAATTGTATTATTGATAATACGAAAGTGAAAGCTACTAGGAAAGTGGTCTATGATATGCCATTCGATTTCGGGGTTAACTCTACTAAACAACAATTGATAAGTGGTAAATATCGCTGTAGTGTTTTAATAAAAATGTTTATGTTAGAAGTTTGTTAATTCCACTTCATTCACTCAGATCTCAGGTGCAACCGACTCTTGCTTGCTATGCTGTGACATTCGTCATATAATCTAATGTATATATATACAAAACATATGGTGTAAACTACGCTTTCTTACAGTCCCATCGTTCAAAACTATTAGATTTAAACAGAGGATGAAATACTCCACAATCGTCCTTTAGGCGAGCCGCAATCATTCTCTATTACGATCACCAATAAGTAGAATTCATATCTTTAGCCGGGCAATCTGTCTTTTTATCCGCGATTTCATGTGTAAGTTTAATACATTGAATATTAAACGTGCGATGTGTCTTTTTTAAAAAAAATTAAACAAAGAGATGGCACACATTAACTACATGTAATATTAAACTAATCATAAACAATCTTTTGATATTCCACTGCAAATTTTCAGTTCGATATTGGATATTGAAATAGGTAATAAAGGTTCTAATTACTGTAGCTATATATTTATTAAAGTCGTACACGATGGGGGTATCAGATGAGATTCCCGCTTATTTTACAAATATGAGTTAATCTTGGTCATCATCCCAAACTCGTACCCGCAGCGAGTGTTGGATTAATGACAGCAGCCAACAATCGCAGCGGTCTTGAACCAGAACTGAAAGGCCGTTGCCGATTTAAAACCCCGCCTGGTTAAATAGATAAGAAAAGTGTTGCGTTGTTGTTCAGTTTGTTTACATGTTTTTTATTAGTTTTGGGAATTTCATAATCGGAACTCGATATTAGAGTGCTTGTTATTTTTGTTACAGGTAAAGTTAGAGAAGTATTAGGAATTGAAATTGAGGTAGGGTATTTTTCTATTGAGTTTTTGTGTTATTTAAAGTTGTTGAGTTTGAGTGGATATTGTCCATAGCTGTTTTTACGGTGATAGTGCCAGAATTATCCCACCTAACAAAGAAAATTCAAAAAATTGGGGAAAAATATGTTTATTACATTACGTAGTCTGTTTTTAGTTCAACAAACTTTTCCCAGCGGTGTTCAATAGCTTTAATACCCGGTTTATAGTGAGTATCGTCGAGCTCCTTCAAATAGCCATCAACCGCAGACTCCACCTCTTTTAACTTAAAACTTTTTTCTTCGCCAAATGCGCCCACTTTTTCTTGATTCCATCTTTCAAACGCTGCAATAAGTTCGCATAATACACGACGTCGATTGTGTTTCCTTTCTTAAGATAATCAATGAAAACTATCCCACGCGCATCCCCAAAAAACTAACTACGTGACCTTGCCTGCAGATGGAACTGTCTTAGCCTTCTTTGGAGCTTACTTTGACTGTTCCCTCGTCTCGGGTGTGAAGTGATGGACTCGGCTTTATTGCTGTGAAACTTCGCCAAACGCTGGATTGAAACATCCTCACGACGCTGTTTTTGTTCCATTGTGAGTAATCGCTGCACCCATCTTACGCACAGCTTTCTCATGTCCAATTTTTCAGCCAACATACGATGTACAGCGCTTTTTGAAATGCCTACCATATCTGCTAGTTCACGCACTTTCAATCGACGGTCGTCCAATACCATTTTGTGAATGTTTTTCAACATTTCTGGTGAACTCACCTCATTTGGTCGACCACTGCAAAACTCTGCCACCCAATATTTTATTGTTGTAAACGAAGGAGCAGGCTCCACCAGAGTTCAATCCAGTTCCATTTTAATGTTGGTTGGATTGAGGTCTTTCAAATGAAAGTATTGTATGACATAACGATGAGCAATCTTTTCCATATTTAAAAATTCATTGAGAGCGTTCACTATTGATGGCTGCCGAACATATACTAAACAACGTAGCGTCGTCAAACTTCAAATTTAAGCTTTATAAGGTTGGTACTTGCTACAACAGTCATTCGTTTTAAACAGCAACCGCCATCTATTTTTTTATTTTTATTTTTTTTGTTAACACTCAAGTGGGTATGACTACACTTATAATACCTCATCATGTGTTATTTTTTTTTGGAAAATGGGATAGAGAGAAATGGAAAGATGTTCGGGCTCAGTGGTTATTTCTAAATTCTTAGTTTTTTTTTTTTTTATAATCGGCGCGCGCTCAAGGGATTTTGTACCCTTAAAATGTTCGTACACAGCGCGGGCGAAGTTGGAAGTTGGCTTGATGTTGAGTTCTAGTCAACTACTTATCTTACTTGATTTTCGTTAACTGAAAAAAATGAATATGTCTTTCGGGCGAGGCTGGTATTCGAACACTGAACCTTCCGATTTGGAAGCCAGTTTACTACCACTTGACCCACTGCCACCTACCCTCGTTGCTGGGCGTGAGGGATATGGCAGACCCTTAAGAGGTGGATTGGTTTGTGATATTGTGAATGGGTGCTGGTGGCCTAGAAAAACTGATATGAAGTGATTGACTTTCTTTATTATTCGGTGCTGTTGAAAATGTAGGGTCCGAGGAATGTGAATTTGTGCAAGCAGCAATTGAGTTGGAATACTTGGTATTAGCTACTTGTGAAGCAAAAGATGTAGAACGACTTAAATGTTTGTTTTTTTTTATGGCACTTTTGTTTGGTAATAATAATTTTTGTAAGCTTTATGTTCAAATTGATTACCACCTTACCACGGGTGGGGGGATAATAATCAATAAAGCGTAAAAACATAGGCGAGAATTGAACTTATTCTGACTTATTTTTGGATTCTTAAGTCTATTTATACAATTTACTTGCTTACCACACAATTCTAATACATTAAGTGCTTAATACTAAAATGGAAAGAAACATGCTTACTCGACAATTTACAGTTTGTGCATACAAAAAATAAAGTCAAAGCAGTTCATTACCAATCATTGACCGCAAGTTGCTTAGTGGCATAATATATTTAGTTTAAAGGTAGGTCAATGATTGGAGGTGAATTATGGATATACACAATAAATGCTTGCGTCTTACACATTCTCCCGCCGGTCTAAAAAGTCGCTTGGTTTGGTTCTCGGTGATGGCGTAGGTTACTTATGTTGCTTGTGATTTCTTCGATATCTTCTTCTACATACGAGTACTAGTACAATGATTATAAACGAAGTGTTGGACTAATGTAAGATGTGGTGTGTTGTATTTTCCGCATTGTTGGGACTGGACTTTTCAGCCTTTTTTGGTTGTTGTATGGATTGCTCCAAATTTCTTATGCTTTCATCTGGGTGGTGAAATAGACGTGTAACAGTTGCTTCTTGACCAAATCGTTCTCTGGTATTATTACAGCGTAACAGCACTTAGATTAAGTTGTGGCGTAAAGGAGGCATTTAACATAGTCGTATAATGGGCATGGGCTGTTATGACCATAGTCTCGAGGTTTAGCTGACATCCTTCTCCCAAGGTGAGAATACCATCCTTGATTAGAGTTATAACATATGTTTGTCCGCGGCATAGCAAATTGAAAGTTGATTCCTTATCCATTACATAAAACCAACTGTTAGAATTTCGTAATGGTACCCAAAATCTCCTAGGTGTAAAGTCGCATTTCCCTTCTATATCCTACCTGTGTCTTAACAAATTAATTTCGCATTGTGAAGTGTTTGACGGGGTGTTGTAAATTGGATGGCGTTTTGAACAATAGTGAAAACCTTCTCTAACAGAAATGCATTTTTCAAATTCGTCCCTTTCCATAGTATACTCTTACCAAGTTTGTGAGTATGTATTTAGAATTGGGTGTAATAAACGCAAATTTGTCATGATATGGCATTGGCACTGGTATTATCCGAAACACATGGTAATTTTCAGAGTCCAGTATTGGAATTTTGCAGTCAAATAAGATATACAGTCGTGGCGAACTAATTAGGAACGACTAAAAAAATTAGAAAAAATCGCTACTACAATAAAATGAAGATGGAATCCATAAAAAGGATCCGTTATTTTGTTGGTGTCATTTGATCGGTTAATAATATTACACGCCGTTTAATATATTTATTTGCAATTGAGTTATCGAAATGTAAAATTTGTTTGGCGACCTAATTAAGAACGACCATAAGAAACGCAGTTATTTTGTGAAAAAATTGTGATATTAACAGAAATAATCGGTAAACATACAAATTTTTATGAAAATTAAATAAAAACAAATTAATTTTCTATAATATAGAGCTTGATTGAAGAAAAAATGGACAAAAATAGGGGTTGCATACCACAGTTAAGAGATGACATTGTAAAAAAGAGAACTATCGAAAAATTATCGTTTTCAGAAATCGGGAAAAGGCTGAATTGCTCAAAAACATTGGTCTTCAACGCAGTAAAATACAGTGAAAAACGGAAAAGGTAGGAAGACGCAAAAGACCGCGTAAAACTAATGAGACCGAGGATCGAAGAATTGTTCGAGTTGCGAAAAAAAATAGAGTAAGATCAGGTGGTAAGAGATATGTCCGGCGTCCAAAAAATGAGGCATTTAATTCGAAATACACGACGGTTACTCTAAAACACGGAGGAGAAAGGGGTAGTATGTCGTTTAAGAGAACCGGGCCTTTATATCGAATAGCTTATGAGTTCGGAGCATTATATAAAAATATTAGAAAATGTTATGTTACCCTATATGTTACCCAAAGCACATGGCAAGGGTAAGAAAATCATGTAGTCCGAATTTAAATCCAATAGAAAAACTGTGGTATCAACTTAAAACCGAAATTACCAAGCATAAAATTGGGAATTTGAATGAATTATTTGAAGTCGCAAGGATGGCTTGGGCCAACATAGCACCTAAAAAATGCCGCGATCTAATTGAATCTATGCCACGGAGATGTAAAGCCGTGGTCATTAATAAAGGATTTCCAACGAAATATTGAGCCAGGACATGTCAATTCCGCAAATATGAAAAGAATTGCGTAACGTTCCTAATTAGTTCGCCAACCATTTTGAGACACTTATTTGAATTAAAATTATTTTTCTTGTTTAAAACGTATATTTTTTGTTTGTTGTTACTTGCTTTTCTTACTTTTATAATAAATTAAAAATAATATATAACAAAGTGCAATATATTTTAACTTTAAGTAAAAAAGACATTGAGTAATTTTATTTTGTACCATCGTTCTTAATTAATTGGTCACGACTGTAAGTATTCTTCCACTAACAGTCAACAACTTGTAGATCTGGAGTAACTGATCCGGACGTTCGGCGGCTGGTAGCCTTATGGTTGGAGGTATGTGTCGTTGAACGTAGATCAAATGATTTTTTAACTGCCGTGGGGTAATGATCCTGAAGTTTTTCAATGTTGTCGACATACCATATACGAGTATGAGAGTGGTGAGTGCTAAAGTGATTAAAAGCTGAGTTTGCTGGACCTCATCAATTGTGTTTTGTATTGCTGATGTTATGTATGTTCATGACCCTGTCTTGTAGTAAATTATGTTCGTCCATTGTTTGTTGTTCTGGGATCTTCATTATGTTAAGTGTAGTTTCAATAATTGAGGTCTGATTTTGAAGAAGATCTTGGCGGTATCTGTTATCTTGCCGAATTTTGTGAATTTGGTTATCCATTTTGTGCGCACAATCTTGGTCTAATACACCAAATAGTTGATTAGATATCTTCCCAATAAAATCAAACGGAGATCGCTTAACCCTTCCTCCTCTTTCGTAGAAGATTTTATTTCGTTCTTCTATTTTAGATATTTGATTTAAAAGAACTGAAAGAATGTTATTGCAATCAGGGGGGGTATTAATGGCTTGACATCCCCCTTTTATTTGATGAATTATGAAGTATAGTCCGTTTAATTGACTTTTATAGTCTGCTAGGTTGTAGTAAGTGAGTAGTCGCCATTTTGATGCGATCAGATTGACACTGCCCTTGTCTTCGAAGTACAAGCCTGGGGGTGCATCAAAATGTTTGCTAACGAATTGCGCATGACCTAGGAGTGGTAGTATTAATATCGCGAGTCCAATGGTTGTCAGTAAGGATGCGATAGTTGATTGTACTCTCCTTTTCTTGTTAGCTGGTACCTCGTTTTCTGTTCGTTTTCTGTTCTGGCGGCGTGCCATTAGTTCCTCAATAGAGGGTCTTGGTGGAATATTGGTTGGCCGAATTTTATGTGGTTTGGACCTGCGTAATGGGTTCACCCTTAGCAGCTGATTGTGACACATATCTTGGTGTTTTTATTGTTATCGTCTGGGGTAGATGTTGTAGTAATATCATCCTCTTCTCTAGATGTCTGATTAGGATTGATGCATACTGGATTATTGACTGAAAGTTTGGTGAGTTTAGTTATTGGTCGTATTAGGCATCCGGTTGCAGTTTTAATTGTGGCGATTCGTACATATCGGTCCTTTCCAGGGTGTGTTTCCTGCACTCTAGTCATAGGCCGTGTGTGGTGGTACTAGGAATCGCCTCTTACTCGGAGGGTCAAGGTTCGAATCCTAGCCACGGCAAGCTTTCATTTGTGTAATTGGAACTCAGTCAGAAAAATCTGCGTGTGAAGGCATAACGCTGACATGTAGATTTGGCTGTTGTAGAGTTTTCAAGCACAAAGCAACCGTTAAAATTCACAACCTGAATCATTCCGAGTGAAGTAAATCTCTCCATCCTATTTAGACCCCCACCCCTGGAGAGTCAATATCGAGACCAAACACACCTGAGTTTCAAACCACTACATCACAACAATGCTTTCCTTTCTCCTCCTTCTATCTTTCCGCCCGCGCCCTGGCAACAGTAAAAGGGTATCATAACCCCTTAGGCGCGCGTAAATTATATAAAAAAAAAAAAAAGTCAATTTGATGGAGGCATGTTTTCTTCTCGTAGTAGTACCAAGTCTCCTGCTTCAATATTGTTTGTGCCTTGAGTCCACTTAGGCCGCTGTTGTAGTCGGGTAATACATTCGGATGACCATTTCCGCCAAAATTATTGCTGTAGTTTCTTTAGGAACTGCCATCGAGTTAACCGGTTTTCCTGGACATCTACCACATTTTCTGTTTCTCTGCAATACATGTTCTGTTCTCTCGCGATGGGGTCACATCGTATGAGAATTACTCCTAATTCTTTTTCAGTTAAAGTTAATTGCTCGGGCATATTTGATAAAAGAGTTTTTATAGTTTATTTGTTACTTACAAATTTAATCAAATAATAACAATAATGAAGTGTACATTGTGTAATCTAAAAGCTGATAGACTCCAACCAAAAATTGAATGTAAAGCTTGCAATGAATATTCACATGCTAAATGTGCTGGAAAAAAGAGACCTTGAGTTTCTCGAAAAGAGCAAGCAGGTCACAAATGTGAATCTTGTCTTGGACTCCGGAGAAGACCTATTCTGGAAGAGCAATTCCCAGTTAACTCTATTCACTCTGTGGTTCCCCCTCTTATCACAACAAAAATATCATCTATGGACGCGTTAACATCTTCTAGTTCATCTTATGTTCCTACTGCTGCAGCTCATCCTTCTTGCAAACCCAACAACACCGACGCTTCTTCAAACGACTCAACTGACTCTTTTACTACTTCGGTCGCTATTGTTAATTTTTCTCCTACAAATCAAACTGTAACGTTGGATATGTTCTACAATGCAATTCTTAAACTTAAAAGTGATGCACTCATAAAAATCCGAACTGTTGAGGAACATGTTGTCGCTCTTATCGACACTGTTAATAGCTTGGAGTTCAAACTGAATGCATTGGAACAAAGAGAAAAGCAATGTGCTGTTGACATTGTTGGTATTCCTGACGTGCATAGTGCCAATGCACGTGAGAAAGTTATTCAACTTATAGCCGAAGGTGTGGGAGAGAAAATAGGAGAGCACGATATCGTATCTTGCTATGTAAAAAACATATAGAGTAAGAGCAATGTCTCCACAAGTAATGCTACTGTGTCAAATATTGTATTCGTGAAGTTTAATTCTCTTGCACGTAAAGACTTAATGAATAAGTTGAGGGCGAATAAAACCAAATTGTTTGCCAACATTTTTAAAGAGAACCAAAACAATAGCGGCAAAATATTCATTAATGACAGCTTTACTGCACACACCCGATCTCTTCTACAGAAGGCTAAACAGCTGAAACAACAGAACAAATGTCAATACGTATGGATGAGAAATTCAACAGTACTACACAGAAGAAAGGAAGGCGAAAAAGTGATTAAAATTAAGTGTTATGAGGATTTTTCTAAATATGATTTTAATATCTTTTAATGATTGTTTTAAATGATAAATAGTAATTTAAATAATATTATTTTTGAAGTTCCTCGTAATAGTACTAGTATTTTGTCTTCCTCAAATTCAAATTCTGAAGATATCAACTGTCTTTGCATTGACCATCCTAAAGTAGAGTCATTCTCTAGTGTTTTAATAGTTCATCAAAATATTCGCAGTTTAAGAAAGAACTTAGATGATTTCTTGGCTCATCTTGCATCGCTAGACCATTTACCTGACTTCGTATTTCTTTCAGAAATATGGATTTTTGATTTTGATGTATCTAATTTTAAGTTTAAAATTCATAACTATACATTTAAAGAATTCTGTAATAATTCGTATGCAGCTGGTGGAGTGGCAGTATATTACAGGAGTGATATAGAATGCGAAATTTTGTATCCTAAACTTATAGCTGCTAATTTGATTGTATTAAATTGTGAAATATCTGGTTCTCGATTCTGTTTAACTGCTGTTTACAGACTTCATCTGTTTACTGTTAGGGCTTTTGTGGAAGAGTTTTCTGCATTTTTGGAAAATCACAAATTCAAAAACCATGTACGAGGGGCGTTCAATATATTCTCGGTATCGATATGAAGGAAAATGCGAATTCAATTTAAATTGTTTTTATTTTTCAATATAATCTCCCCTAACATCAATGCATTTGTTACATCTTGAGATAAGCTTTTTTAAACCCTCAAAAAAATAAATTTCCTCCTCCTCCATTTATTGCCGACTTGAGTTCTTCATCATCCGAAAATCTTTTTCCACGAAGACATTTTTTCAAATCCGGAAACAGGAAATAATCACTAGGGGCAAGGTCTGGACTATAGGGTGGGTGTTGGATTTCTTCGAAACCACAATCTCGCGCAGCAGCCTTGGAAACTCGCGCCGTGTGAACAGGATCGTTGTCATGAAGAAGCAATACACCCGCTGCGAGTTTACCCCGTCTTTTCTTTTTAATTTCCTCCCGCAAATTATGCAAAGTGGAAGCGTAGGATGTGGCGTTGATGGTTTCACCTTTTTTTTTGTACTCAATGAGCAAGATTCCCTTTGAGTCCCAAAAAACTGTGGCCATGAGCTTCCCGGCAGACGGAGTGACTTTGAACTTCTTCGGGGGGTCTGTTCCTTTTTTATGCCACTGCATGGACTCTTGTTTGCTTTCAGGGTCATAGTGGTGGACCCATGTTTCGTCCCCAGTAACAATTCGATCCATAACACCGTCCGCGTTCTCACTACACATCTCCAAAAGCTCTCTACAGCATGCGATTCTCACTTTTTTCTGAGGCGTTGTGAGCATTCGTGGCACCCACCTTGCAGTGACCTTTGAAAGGTTAAGATGGTCATGAAGAATGGTGTGAATGGTACCAATTGAAAGCTTGGTGATCTCTGCCATCATTTTCACCTTTATTCGGGCATCCTCGACTTCTTTGATGCTTTCTCCCGTACAAGCAGTAGCCGGGGCGCCGGAGCGGGGGTCGTCTTCAATGCTCTCTCTGGCTCTCTTGAACTCACTTGAACTCACTTGACCACTTTTGCACAGTTGATAATGAAGGTGCGGAACCCTGGTAAATAGCCACCATCTCTTCATGAATAGTTTTTTGACTTTTTCCTTGCTTAGTGAGAAATTTAATTACAGCGCGATGCTCAATTTTCACCATCATCGTCTCAGTTGCCATTATGATTCTGTTCAACTAGAGATAAAACGCGAATTAATAATCACATTTATATGAAATTTTACATGAATGCACTAAAATAATAGTATTACTTGATAAATAAGTCAATTTATATATACAACCACAGCTTCACCCCGATATCGAGAATATGTTGAACGCCCCTCGTACTTTTGGGAGATTTCAACATTGATCTTTTGACTGATTCGTCTGATACTGATATTTTTCTTACTGCTTTGTCCTCCTTTGGCTTTGCGTTATTGGTGAACAAACTAACCAGAGGTCTTTCATGTTTAGACCATATATTTTTAAGATTACATAGGAATAATACTATGAAATATAAAGCACATGTAATTGATCTTAAGATAACCGATCATAACTTATCCAGCCTTCAGTTTGACAATTTCGTCTCCAGAACTAAACAATCCAAAAATTAAAAAGATCAATTTCTAAACACTGAAATCCGCTTTATTTTTTGAATTGTGGAAAGAGGTTTATAGGAATGGTGATCCATCTGTAGCCTTTGACTTATTTCTCAACAAGCTTCAAGTGTTAATATCGAACAACAGTCAGCCTTTAAATAAAAGGGACAAGCAGCTAACATGTCTTAAACCATGAATGAACTTATGTTTGCTAAACAAAATAAATAAAAAGAAAAAACTGCTTGCTTGTATAAAAAACATCCAAATAACATAGGGCTTCAAAGAGCATATGAAAATCTTTGCCATGATCTTAAAGCTGATATTCCAAACTGTCGGGATACTTATTTCAAAAATAAGCTTTCCGAAAATTTAGGTAACCCAAAAAAACAATGGCAAATTGTCAATGACATTTTAAATAAAAAGAATATACAAAATATGAATGTAGTTATTGCAGCCAATAATGCGACTGTATCTGAGCCTTCAAACGTTGCAAATTTATTTAATGATTACTTTTCAAGCATTGGTCACAATTTGATGACATATTCGCTTAATACCAATTCATGTTCTGTTACAACATGATAATAGAGGATACTTTTTATCCCAACAGTTTCTTTTGTAAAGAATGTACTTCACTTGAAATACATGCAATTATAATGTCCTTTAAATCGTCTAATTCATCAGCAGGTTGCTTAGTGGCATAATATATTTAGTTTAAAGGTAGGTCAATGATTGGAGGTGAATTATGCATACACACAATAAATGCTTGTGTCTTACACACTTTATTTGTCTGCACTAGAATGTCTATTTACTGATCATATTAGGAAAAATCTCTTGAATTGGAATGATGCGGCAATTGCTTATGGCTCTTACAAAGGAACCCGCATCATTAGATGGGAGATTGCAGTTACATCAAGAAGTAGCGACGTTGCATCGGTTTTTAGAATGGCCAACCCTTTTTTTTGTTTGAGTACAGAACTTGAGAACACGTTTCTCCTTCTCCTTCTAGGGTTAATATTGGATATGTACGTAGCATCCGCAGATTGTCTCAAGGCAAACTTTAAAAGAGGATATTGGTTTTGTAGTATCAGTTAATGATATAACGATAAATTGCGGGTTGAGATGTTGCCAAAGTATTTTTCAGTTGAAGTGGCTACTCGAAATCTCTGGTAAATGCGATTGATTCTGGTTTATCAGAACTTAATCGGTTAAAGTTGTCGAAAATTAAAATGATTTGGAGAACTTAAAAAATGGAGCCAAGCATTGTGAAAGTCCTTTATTAAATCGTTCGCCTTGAGTATTTTAATATTTTTTAACCTGCAATGTGTCTAATATTACCTTACCTTTAGAAGTGAGCATAAAATATGATACGAGGGCGGGTCAATAAGTCCGTGACCTTTTGAATTTCTGACCTCTTTACTGAAACAGCAACACTGCTCCTGTCAGTTGACTCCTGTCAAAATTTAAACTTGCTGCGTCAGTTAGTTTGTGTTTGACAGCTATTTTTATCAGACTACTCACTAATTTGAGGAGAAAATGGAAAAAAGTGAATTTCGTGTGCTTATTAAGCATTATTTCTTGCGAAAAAAAACCATTACCGAGACCAAGGCTAAGCTTGATAAATACTATGGGGACTCTGCACCATCGATTTCAATGGTAAAAAAGTGGTTTACTGAATTTCGTTGTGGCCGTACAAGCACTGAAGATGCCGAACGTCCTGGACGCCCAGTTGAGGTCTCTACACCCGAAACAATCGAAAAAATTCACGATATGGTGTTGGCCGACCGAAGATTGAAAGTGCGAGAGATTGTGGAACCCGTAGGGATCTCGCATGGCTCAGTGGTTTCAATTTTGAATGATCACTTGGGCATGAGAAAGCTTTCCGCAAGATGGATGCCGCGTTTGCTCACAGTCGACCACAAACGCAATCGTGTAACAACTTCACAGGAAGGTTTGGCGTTGTTTAATCGCAATATGGAGGAGTTTTTGCGCCGTTTTGTAACCGTGGACGAAACATGGATCCATCACAACACACCAGAGAACAAACAACAGTCAAAACAGTGGGTTTCTAAGGGTGAATCGGCGCCAAAGAAGGCCAAGGTGGGTTTGTCAGCCAATAAAGTTATGGCGACTGTTTTTTGGGATGTACGCGGGATAATCCACATTGACTACCTTCAAAAGGGAAGAACAATCAATGGGGAATATTATGCCAACTTATTGGACCGATTCAATGACGATTTGAAAAAAAAACGACCTCATTTGGCCAAGAAAAAAGTTCTTTTCCACCAAGACAATGCAAGGGTGCACACATGTGCAGTTGCCATGGCAAAAATCCATGAATTGGGCTATGAATTGCTCCCTCATCCACCCTATTCTCCAGATTTGGCTCCGAGCGACTACTTCTTGTTCCCAAACCTGAAGAAATGGCTTGGTGGAAAAAGATTTGACTCCAATGATGAAGTCATCTCGCAAACAAAGGCCTATTTTGAGGACCTCGACAAATCATTTTTTTTGGAAGGGATAAAAAAATTGGAGAAGCGTTGGACAAAGTGTATAGAGCTCAAGGGAGACTACGTTGAAAAATAAAATTATTTTTTTATCAAAAAATCTGTGTTTTAATCCAAAAGTCACGGACTTATTGACCCGCCCTCGTACATATTTAAAGAAATTATTTAAATAATTATCATTTATATTTTTTTACAGAAATATTCTTTTTACTTGTAACTATGATAACATTTAAGTTTATATATTTCATAACTTTATTACAAAAAAATAAAAAAAACTTATCATATTACCATATCCCAAGTTATTCTCAAGCAAAAATATTATTTTTTTGTTTTAGCTGCTGTAGAAATTTCCGCAACTAACATAACACATATTGAAGAAAAACAAGTTGAAAACTTTGAAAATACTGAAATAAATACAGCAGAAGAAGGTGTAGAAAATCAGAGTGAAAGCGATGCAATAATAACGGCTAAATTCACCCACATTTTGCAAAAGGATGCATTCTTAGTATTTCGAGCATTATGTAAATTATCAATGAAGCCTCTACAAGATGGACAGCCAGATCCAAAATCTCATGAATTACGATCGAAAGTTCTGTCCCTTCATTTATTATTATCAATATTGCAAAACGCTGGTCCTCTTTTTCGTTCTAATGAAATGTTTATAATGGCAATAAAGCAGTATCTTTGTGTGGCCCTATCAAAAAATGGCGTCAGCGTGGTTCCAGATGTTTTTGAACTTTCCTTATCAATATTTGTGGCTCTCCTATCTAAATTTAAAGTGCATCTAAAAAAACAAATTGAAGTTTTTTTTAAGGAAATTTTTTTAAATATTTTAGAAGCGTCATCAAGTTCATTTGAACAAAAATGGATGGTCATACATGCTCTAACGAGAATTTGTGCAGATGCTCAATCAGTTGTTGATATATATGTAAACTACGACTGTGATTTTTCCTCAGCTAATTTATTTGAAAGGTTAGTAAATGATCTATCAAAAATCGCACAAGGCCGACAAGCGGTTGAGCTTGGAGCGAATCCTTTACAGGAAAAATCGATGAGAATACGAGGATTAGAATGCTTAGTATCAATTCTTAAATGTATGGTTGAGTGGAGTAAAGATTTGTATATCAACCCAAATACTGACACTTCAGTTAAACCGCAGCCAAATAACTACCCCTCAGAAGAGAATATGGAATATTTAAGAACAAGATCTGGGCACGGAGGGTCTAATTTTAGCCTCAACTCATATGAAAGCAATAAAAATCGTGAATTTTTTGATTTACCGGAAGCCCTTGAAGAACAAAAAATGAAAAAAGAAGTAATGGAGGCTGGAATAGATATGTTTAATAAAAAGCCAAAAATGGGTATTTCTTTTCTTCAAGAAAATAATTTACTGGGAAAGTCTACAATAGATGTTGCCAAATGGTTACAAGAAGAAGAACGCTTAGATAAAACATCTATAGGCTATTATTTAGGGGAAAATGATGAAAGTTCAAAGGAAGTAATGTGTGCTTATATTGATGCAATGAACTTCCAAAATATGGAGGTGGTGTCCTCATTGAGGTATCTGTTGGAAGGCTTCCGATTACCTGGAGAAGCACAAAAAATTGATAGGTTAATGGAAAAATTTGCAAGTCGCTATTGCGAATGTAATCCAAACAATAAGCTATTCCAAAGTGCTGATACAGTTTATGTACTGGCATTTTCAATTATTATTTTGACAACTGACTTACATTCCCCACAGGTAAAAAATAAAATGCCTAAGGAAAAATACATTAAAATGAATCGAGGAATAAGTGATAGTAAAGATTTGCCTGAAGAATATTTGTCCTCGATTTACGATGAAATTGCAGATAATGAAATTAAAATGAAATGCACTGTTTCAAGCAAACCTGGAAAGCAGATAATCACAAATGAAAGACGAAGAAAACTGCTTTGGAATATGGAAATGGAAAATATTTCACAAACAGCTAAAAGTTTAATGGAATCGGTTTCACATGTTAAAGCTTCTTTTACATCTGCAAAGCACTTAGAACACGTCCGCCCAATGTTTAAAATGGCTTGGACACCTTTTTTAGCTGCATTCTCAGTCGGGCTTCAGGATTGTGATGATGTTGAAATCGCAGGTCTTTGCCTAGAAGGAATACGCTGCTCGATTCGCATTGCATGCATTTTTCACATGGATTTGGAAAGAGATGCTTACGTTCAAGCTTTAGCTCGGTTTACTTTACTGACCGCAAATTCACCGATTAATGAAATGAAGGCGAAAAATATAGACACGATCAAAACATTAATAACAGTTGCACACACCGATGGAAATTATTTAGGTCCTAGTTGGCTCGACATTGTTAAATGCATAAGTCAGCTGGAACTAGCTCAATTAATTGGAACTGGAGTGAGACCACAATATTTTAATGGTCCTACAACGTTGAAAGATGTTATTAATGCTACCGTAAAGGAACATATTGGAGAGACGAGTAGTCAAAGTGTTGTTGTTGCTGTTGACAGAATATTTACGGGGTCCATACATTTAGATGGAGATGCAATCGTTGATTTTGTCAAGGCGTTGTGCCAGGTAAGTTTATTTTTTCGTATAGAACTATCTATGTGCATTTACAATATTCAGGGTAAACAATGATTAAGAAAATTTTATCAAAATCATCCAATAATTTTTTTAGTTAAAAAACATTAATAACAAAATGTTTTTTCTTAAAAATAAACGCCTCCTTTGAAACTTTTCGGTACAAATTAAAGTTTCGAATTCAGAGAATTAAAAAAAAAATACGTCCAAAGTCGTTTGATTTATACAGGATAAAACAAAAATATCAGAATCACTAATGCTGTGCTACAATAATAAGCAAACGCGGCAATAGTATTCAAAAGCAAATAATCGTTATTTCCTGGGTCAGAAATACAGAATCATGGTATCATATAACGTGTCTTTGACGTAGTGCATCGAAAATGATTTTATCAAGATAAATATGGCATCAATATTTTGGGTTAAGTACAATTATTCTCGTAATCAGGAAGTTCTTGACCTGAGGATTAGATTCAATATAGCTATTTTTATTTAAACTACATTTTTATTAGATCTAATTCACCTTACAAATACACCTTACAAACCTAACTTACTTACTGGCTTTAAACTAAACCTAACACTTAAGGGGGTAGTCTTATGTCCGAGGTCAAATTTTGAAGGTTTTTAAGGATTATTTTTTTTCTGCGGAAAATGAAATACAATCTTTTTATGATAATTATATGTTATTATCTAACTATTGAATAATACAAACAAATTTTTGTTAAATAAAAAAAAAATTGTTTAACCTCATTTTGATGAGGTAAAATAGGTCTCTTCAAAAAAAAAGTTTGTGGCTGGACCCCCTGATTGCTCCTTTTGTAATCATCTGAAATCAAAATTCCAAAAAGATTATTATTCAGTAGAGTTGTCATCCTGTCCAGTAGCAGATTTAAAAGATTTGAGTGAAAAATAACAAAATGGCGGCCTTGTAAAAATAAATTTCAATGTTTTTTTTCGGTTTAAAATAGAAATAAAAAAAAAAACAAGTGGATGAAAAAATCTAATTCTAATACCGGACAGAACCAATAATGTGTAGAATATTGGTTAAAATTTCAGCCGAATCGGTCCAATAGTTTTTTTTTTAATCATCTGGGCCGACGGATAAAAAGTTTAAAGTTTTAGAAGAGAAGAAAATGCAGGGTACGCTCTCCCCTATTATTTGCTGTAATTTTAAAATGACTTAGTGTATCTGTCTAAAATTTTTACAATGTATTCTCAACTTGAAAATATGCAAACAAAAAATCGATTTTTTAAAGATCGAACATGAGACTACCCCGTTAAGTCTCAACCATAATAGGTAAGAGCAAACTGAAGCTATTGTCAAAACTGGACTAAAAGTTTCCTTAAGTTACTTCAAAAGGAGAAGTTGCCCATAAAAGGAGTTTGAAAACATATCCATCTATCAAGTCAAGTTTTTTTGTTTTGTGTATGTGCATTTGTTCGCGAAAATTATGTCCATTCTACAAAAAATTAGTGAAAATAATGAATTAGAATTAATTGATAATTTGAAGTTCTTGCATCTTGCAATGGGTGCTTTCTCGATATTAAAATACATTGAAGATTCCCTGGAAAAAAAAGAAACGATACTGTTGTGTCCGCGGAATAAGTCGCGACCGAAACCTAAATGGTTTCTTTAATGTTACGTTTTTAAAAATAAAATAACTGGATGCTTAGTTTTTTTTTTATATACACGAGGATGGGTCCAGAAATTGACCGAAGATTATTGGTAGTTTTGAAACCACTCCTCAAAAAAAAAAATTCCCTTAAGAAGGACGGAAAATACGCAGATCAGCGCGAACTTTTAGAATACATGGAATATGCCAAAATGTATTGGAGCAATTGATGGGAAACACATTTCTATAAAATGTCCACCCAAAAGTGGAAGCCAATACTTTTGCTATAAAAAGCATTTCAGCATAGTTTTGATGGCTGTATATGATGTGGATAAGTTTGCCGAATCCGCGTCTGCTAACAACCAAACTTGCACCAATCTCAATCCGCATGGTATTCGTCTTCCAGAAATGGCGCTCCCAGTGTCTTCTGGTCAGTACGAGAAATGGAGATCTTTCAAACATATTTGAATCAATGATTCATAATAATCAGGATCTAACAGAAATACAAAAGTTGCATTACCTTAAACCAGGTTTCGCGGGGAGGCCGATCGTTTGTTGGAGCATCCAGACATTGATGAGGGGAATTATCACAAGGAATGGTCCATGTTGTGTTCTAGATATGACAATAAACGGTTTTTGGTAAATGCTCATCTGAAGTTGTTTTTCGGGCAGGCGGCGCTGCAAAATGAAAGCGCTGTAGGGTTGAAACACCTCAATAATTATTTTTATTTTATTTTAAAAACTACCATATTGTACACAACAGTTGTGCGAAAAACGGCTAGGGGGATCCAAAGAGTTGCCAGGGTTTGATGAGTTCTCGAAGTTTCTTGAAGCTCGGTTTCGAACGTTGGAAGTCGTGGAGCAGCAAAAACCAAAGTCCAGTCAACCTTTCTCTAAGGGCTCACACCAAAAAGTATCGGCAAAAAAAAAATAGTGTTCATGTTTGGCAACTTAGGCAATAGGATCAATATATCTGTAAGGTCTGTGGCAAGGGCCAGCATCCGATTCGCACCTGTAACTGGTTCGTCAAAATGGACATCGTCGAACGTTGTAATACCGTAAAAAAGATTGGAGCTTGCGCTAATTGATTAGCGTATAGTGACACCTCACAGCATTGTCCCAGTCAGGCGCGTTGCTACTTTTTCCAGCAGAAACACCACTCCTTGCTGCACGGTTCTATGGACACTCCTCTCACAAGTACACTGTCTCCAACGATCCCATACTAATGTACATACTAGCCAGACGGTTCACCAGGGGCAGCCTGGTACTAGTACACTGGTTCGGAATCATCTACGCAGCATAACAAGAATTCTGAAATTTTATTAGCCACCGCTATGGTTAGGGTTAAATCTTCACGTGGATCTCAGGCTACTTTTATTACCGAAGCGGCAGTACAACTTTTGAAACTGGATGTCCGTCGAACATCGATTAACGTGTCAGGGCTACACTGGGGTTGAATATGCGTGACCCATTGAAGTCAAGGCCTGGAAGGGGCAAAAGGTCGAGGGGCAAAAACCTTTGCTTACTTTGCTATTTTTGTTTGTTTGGCCACCAAAGCGCTGCACATTGAGCTCGTCAGTGACATTACGACTCAGGCGTTCATAGCAGCATTCCGACGGTTTACGGCGAAAATGGGTTCATGCAAGGAGATTTTCAGTGACTACGGGAAGAATTTCGTCGGCGTGAATCGGGAGCTGGAAAACCTAAGGAGAGCCGCGGATTATGACAAAACGGAAATCCCGAAACGGTCTTTATTGACGGAACGAAGTGGAATTTTATTCCTCCAGTTGCTCCTCATTTTGGAGGGTTATGGGAACCTGGAGTTAAATCAGTGACAACCATCTCAAAAGAATAGCTGGAAATGCAACCCTAACCTTTGAGGAGCTGACCACCCTATTGGTACAAATTGAGGGATGCCTAAATTCAACGCCATTATGTCCACTCACCAATGATCCCGACGATTTCGGTGTTTTGACTCCAGCACGCTTTCTCATTGGAGAACCCTCCCAAGGGGTACCAGAACCCGACAATACAGCTGAGATGATGCCATACAACGATCGCTGGAAGCTTATACAAAGGATGTACCAAACCTTTTGGAAGCAATGGAGTTCCAAGTATTGCGCACGGCTTCAACAGCGCCCGGAATTTTTGCGAACGAGCTCATGGCGGGGGTGAATGTTGAAGGCAGGCAATTAAAATAGCGCGGAATTCACCCACGCATAAAATTCCCACCAATGAAAAAATCGCCTTCAGGGAAATTTGCTTAAAATGTCAAAAATTAATGTATATAAAAAATTACAGCATTTTAATACACACTGATTTATAACGTGAAGGAAAACGGTTTTTTATTTAATAACGTTTTTACGGGATTTAGAAAAATATAGAACAGTTTTTATCTTTCCGTTTTGTTCTACAGCGAGACTGCGGAATCCAGCATTTTTTTTTGGTTCATACGCAAACTAAGTTTACAATGATTTTCAAAAATTTATATGACTTACAAAAATATAACTGTTGTAGTTTCTACCATATTTCCATAACGATGTAGCGTCTCGGGATGTAGCGTTACGGGGCTAAGGGGCCTCTTTTCCCTTACACAAGCACTTATTTACTGCTTCATTGTGGCTTGGTGTCCACTTTGAGTTTTATTTTTATTTGTATCGCGCTTGGTTGTCACGATTTTTTGGAAGTCACAAGCACTCGTTCTCAGTTTGATATGTTCTCACTTGGTTATCGTCAGAAGATTGTTAAATCATTGAATTTTACACGCACTGAGCTAGATATCACTCGGGATCGTTAGATATTTCACACATTGTTAACTTATTGAGACTCGTGTTTCAGATTTAAAAATGTAACGCAGCAGTCCCTGCTCGGGCGCCAGTTAACGAAACTACAATTGTTTTTGTTTTTTAAATATATAAAAGGCAGATTGTCTGACCTTTATTTTTACACGTAAACTTAAAACTAAAGACATTCAATACTCCACATGCATTTATTGGTTATTATGGCTAAGGTCAGCAAAAGCGTTGCATTAGGTTTAATTGCTTATCCAGGTGTTTGGTCGAAAACGTTTCCGGGTATTTTGTCTGCTAGGTGTATTAAACGGAAATTGGGTCGTGTAAATGAATTGCAGGTGCAAATTCAGAAAGTTGATCTGTTTCCTGTTAACTTATATGTTATATATGTTATATATATGTATATGTTATATATATGTATTTTTTTTTTAAAAGAACTTAACACTTAAGAGGGTATAACTACTCTTAAAATGCCGGAGCACGTGTTAAGTTTTTCGGAAAATTGGATAGAGAGAGAAAGATGTTTGGGCTCAGTGGTTATTTCGCTCCATGGGTGGCATCCAATATTTAATGGGGAGACTAAATTTTTATTGTAAATTGGACTTGTTGTATTTTGGCAACCATTCATCTTACGAGATTTTAGTTGTCTGAAAAAGTCTTTCGGTCATGGCTGGTATTGAACCCTGAACCGTCCGATTGTGAAGCCAATACACTACCACTTGAGCCACGGCCACCCACATATATATGTATATGTTATATATATGTATATGTGTTATATATAGATGTTATATGTATAAGTTATACAGACTAGTCGATATGTTATATACGCATATATGTGATATAAATTAACAAATAAGCGGTTTATTGAAAAACAAAAAAATAATTTATTCAAATCTTTAATTCAAATACAGCGTGAGACTGGAAATGTCAAAGTCTGGTGTGCTGGTCTTTTATACTCTGGATACTGTAGATAAGAAGGTCGAGGGATGATATTACTTTCGGGTTTGTATGTTTGTTAACGATAAGGTGGTTGAAGGATGATATCACTTTTGGATTATATATATACCATATATACATGGTGATTCAGGACCTAACAATAAGATTTCAAGGGGTGATAGTACCCACCCGTTTCGAAGTTATAGGGGGTTTAAGTGTTTTCTGTTATAAATCCATTAAAATAGTCTAGTGCTGTATCGAACACATGTTTTTGGAAAGCTATATAAATTTTCTGTTCAACAGTGTATAATAAGTTAACCAAAAAATAGTTTCTTAACGAAACACGCCCTCAAAATCAATTTTTTGTAACTTTTTCTTAAAAGAAATTACATGCCATTTGCAGTAATAACTAAAAACAGGTTTTTGGCATGTTCTTTATTAGAGAATTTTTTTTATAATTTTCTTAAAAGCAGCGCATAATTATCTACAGCCATTTCGGAGATAGATATAAAATAAAAAGGCACAATTGGAATTACAAAACATTTAAGTATAGAATACTATACTACTTTAAGTGATTTATGGCAGAAAACATTTAAACCCCTATAACCTTGTAATGAGGGGAGCTGTGTCCTCCCCATATCCTATAATTTTTTTTTCTTGTATCACCTTGTTTTCTCACCCCCTGAAATCTTATTGTTAGGTCCTGAATCATTTGAAAAACGTCGTGCATGAGCGCCAAATAAATACATTGGAGGATTTAAATCACCGTATTGAATTGGCGTATCGAACAGCGTGACACCGAATATTATCAAAAGGGCCACCGCAAGCATTTTGAGGCGAGCGAGTTGTGTAGTATTGAGCAGCAGCGTGGGATTTTTGAACACCTTTTGTAGATTCGCCACAGACAAAGAATTCATTTTAATTTTGTATTATTTCTTAAATTTCATTTTTTTTTGTTTTTATTTTTTTAATAATTTTTACTGCATTTTTTTTTTAAGTGTTAAGTATTTTTATAAAAAATGATACTTAATAACGTGTTAACGTAAAAAAAAACAACTTAAAAATGTCAAAAAAATGGGTTTGAGAATAAATTGGGGGACAACCGTTATCGGCATAGAAAAAAGCTATAGGGCGGGTAAAAACTGCTAACTTATCTAATATAAATAAAAAAAATAAAGAATCGGTTGCAGTTTGGCAAAGTAAGGGCCAGCTAAAAGAAACGAAACCAAAAATTATAAACACCGTTATAAATCGAAAAGGAACCGAAAACGGGAAAACTACCTTTTAAGTTTTTCGACTTAAAATGACCTCAGGAGCCCATGGTTTTCGTCTGAGGCGATGACTGTGGGACACCTCGTGTATACATACATACAGGGTGTCCCAGTTTAGGTTTTCGTCCTAATAGCTGAAGATTCCCGAAATTATGGCAAACAAAAAATTGTATGGCAGGAGGGGGTCTATTTTCTCCCCCCTCCAAGTTATAGGCAGGTAAAGTGAAGAACCTCTGATTTCGAAGTAAAACTTCTTAAAAGGCCGTAGCTTTCTAACAGATTCAGCTTAAGAAACCGTTGTGCACATTTTTGAAAGAGAATTTCAAAATTTCGTCGAATTCGATGAACGCCAGCCAAAATTATGGCATATTAAACCTAGCATTTTGAAAAATCGTTGGACCAATTTCATCAGAAAAATACGTTTATTTCGAAATTTTAAACTTTTAGGTTAACTCTTTTTATCAAAACTTTTGTCTTCTCTTCATTATCTACGATTTTTATATATGAATTTTCCAACTACGAACAACGGAACTTATTGCAAACCTCATTGAAGCAGCAGCGGCACAACATATCAAAGAGACTTTACCAACTATTAATATTACAAGAACCATTCAAAAACGAGCATTAAGGACCGAAACGAATAAAATCTGTAAATTTTAATACGGGCTATACTTCCAATGCGTAAAAATTGCAATCCCATTTTGTACCTAAATTAGCCTGTATATTCTCTAGTTTCAGTTTGTTATTGATTTATTAAAATGGTTTAAAATATTTATAAAATATGAGTCAAGAGGAACGCCGTAAAAAGATCGTCGACAAATGGCTCGAAAATACTTCGCGTCCAAACCATTTCATCGCAAAAAATTTAAAGATAGCACGCAGTACAGTGGATTCTATTATTAAACGATATTTGGAGATGTTGACAGCTAAGCGAAAACAGAAAAGTGGAGCACATGATATAAATTTGGACAGGAAAATAGTGGGTACCATCCTAAAAAAGCGGACTATGTCATCCAGAGATGTTGCTCGGAAATGTAATACCAACCAAACAATGGTACAAAGATCTAAAAAACGTAACGGTCTAAAAACACGAAAAAAACAAAAAATATCAAAAGTTACTGAAAAGCAAAAAAAAAAGTCATAAAAACACGAGCCCGAAAGCTGTACGAGTTGATCGGCAACAAGAAAGCGTGCTTGGTTTTGGATGACGAAACTTATGTCAAAGCCGACTTTATTACTCTTCCAGGTGCGCAGTTTTATAACTCGTTTGAAGCTGAGATTCTTCCGCAATCAAACACCATCGATTGGGATGGAAAAATTCGGGTCAAAATATCTCGTTTGGCAGGCCATTTGCCAATGTGGACACAGAAGTTCATCGTTTATTACAACGGGAACAATTAACGGAGAAGTGTACATTAACGAGTGCCTAAAAAACCGGTTGATTCCTTTCTTAAACAAACACGAGGGTTCAACATTATTTTGGTCAGATTTAGCTTCAGCTCACTATGCTCATGTGACGTTGAGCTTTCTTGTTGCTAAAAATGTCGACTTTGTCCCAAAAGACATGAATCCACCCAATGTTCCACAGTGCCGTCCCATTGAAAGGTATTGGGCTTTGGTCAAAGCTAAATTGAGGAAAAGTGAGCAGTGTGCAAAGGACGTAAAATATTTTAGTGCTAAATGGAAAAGAGCGTCCAAAAAGATCACGGATGTAATTGTCACCAACCTTATGAAGGGCATTCGAAAGAAGTTGAGGAAAGAATGGGAACCCAAATAATTTTTTTTATTTGTTGTAATTGTGAATGAATTTAATAAAAACAGAGTTTTAAAGCAAATAAAAAAAATTTACATGAATTATGAAAATATTTTTTTTTTACTTTGAAGTTTCCAAATTTTATTCGTTTCAGTCCTTAGCTTACATTTAGTCTGATGGTGGATACTTTGAGTAATTGTTGTAGATTTAAGATTATGTATATTACGATTAGCAATAAAATTAAATTATTATAATTTATTATAGCGGTAAACGAAAGTGCACTTATTTTAGAGTATTTTTTTAATAATAATAAAAAATAGTCGTATTGGGGACTAAATTATATAAAAACTTTGTACGGTGAATTTGTAGGTAATTTATAATTTTATGGTGCACCCAAATAATAAAAAAGAAAACAAAAATTATTAGCTCACTTTTCTGGGATAAATGCAATTTTCAAAATTTAAAAGGTGTTAAATAATTTGGTGTTTGAATAACTAATACAGTCAAAATCGGCTATAACGACCTCCAAGGGACTGACGAATTTGGTCGTTATAATCGATAGGTCGCTATAACCGATATCAAGTTACCTATGTATATAAATTAATCTGTTTTCAAATAGCGATCCTTGTTTTAATTCTTTCTTCATGATTCTTATTTATTTTTGAGGCACATACAAGTATATGTATACATATGTACAAATATACGTTTACTATTTATTAAAAAACGTGGAAATATCTAATTGCTTAATTTTCTTTTCTATAAACTTTTTTTCAATTATTTTTTCCATTAATATTAGATTTTCGGTAAAATCGTTGTCCCCAAAATCATTTAATAAAAAGAATGTTCTTAAAGTGCGAAGAGAATTCAGAGTATCTTCGATTGTTGGCTGAACAAATCCTATATCTAAAATAAAATTAAAGAAACAAGTTTTTTATGTTTTTATCGAGAAAATATTAAACTCAGTTACCTTCTTCTTCATCGCTTTCTTGACTTGTATCATTTTGCACAAAATCAACGATTTCTTCATCAGTTAAAGGTGCGGCCGTTAAAAGGTGCTCGTCAACTTGCAGTAACTGATCAAATGAACATGGGAGTGCATTTTCAACAGATACTCCATTTTGAATCCACTGATTTAAGGGCCATTCATCCTCTTCCCCAAAATCTTCTTTTGTTTGTGCATTTTTTAATCCCGAATGTATAAAACAGTTTGCAATGGTTGAACTAGTAACTCTTTCCCAAGCTTTTGAAATGAGTAAAATCGCTTCAAGTAAATTTATGTCACGTCGACGTTCAATATTTTTAATAAGATCTAGCACTTGAAACTTTCTGTAATAGGCTTTAAGGGATCTTATAATTCCTTGGTCCATTGGTTGGAGCACCGAGGTAGTATTTGGTGGAAGGAATCCAAGTCGTATACCTTTCAAGCCTTCCACTGCTGGATGTGCAGGACAATTATCCACGAGTAATAAGATGTTTTTATTCTCCTTTTCTAGTCGACGGTCCCAGTTTCGAAGGTATTTTTCAAAAATTGTAGATGTCATCCAGGCTTTCTTATTACTCTCATATTCTACTGAAAGCTTTTTCACATTGTACCAGTCATATTTGCTCCTACCAGTACAGTAATTCGATCCTTAGCCATTTTGCCTCCAGTGTCATTTTAAAAAACAGACCGATTTCATCAATATTAAAGATGTTTTCATCTGTATAGTTTGCACGAAGTTGGGGCCAAACAACCTGCAACCAATTGTCTACTGCACCTTTAGGAACACTTTTAGCCTCTCCTATAATTTTTCCACTGACAATTCCATGACGTTGACGAAAACGCTGTATCCACGCTGATGAACACACGAAGTCGTTCTTCCCCATCTTCTTGGCAAAGTTATTTGCTTTAGCTTGCAAAATGGGTCCGCTGATGGGTATACCGGAACTTCTTTGTGTCTTAAACCATATTAGCAGAGCCTTTCCAACCTCAGTGTGCAATGAACTTTTTACTTTTTTAACGGTTAATTTTGCTTCCTCAAATTGCAATTTAATTGTTTCCTTTTCCTTTAAGATTGTGGATATAGTGGAGTGTGAAACTGAATACTCTTTGGCAAGGTCTTTATTTTGCTCTCCAGCTTCCAATCCTGCTTTCTCTTCAATCGTAAAGATCTTTCGTTTCTGACTCATTTTCCAATACAACTTTATGCGAACCGAATAAAACTAAACTTCTACGACCATTCGTCAAACAGAAAAATTTACACTAAATTTCCCACCTACTCGTACTGTCGAACAAACTCAAAACCAATAACAAACGCAAGACAAAAAGAATAAAATGTCAACAAACGGCGCAAGACAAAAAGAATAAAATGTCAACAAACGGTAAGCTGTAACATATCCAGAATTCTATGTTCACAAATACATACTTCGCATCTACAGATAAACGATTAACCGTTTCAGAAAAAATGCATAACACCAACAGCTGCGTCGATTTTAGTCGTTATAACCAATATTTTATTTTTAAAAAAAAAGGAAAAATCGGTCGTTGTAAGCGATATGTCATTGTAAGCGATGTCGTTATGAACGATTTGTTATTCAATAGGATTATAATGGAACTCAGCCAGGACTTTAGAATTTGGTCGTAATAACCGATACGTCGTTATATCCGATGTCGTTGTAAGCGAGTTTGACTGTATCTCGAAAATGAAAGTATAGTGTTTAAATATGAATTAATCAATTGGCTAGCAAATGAACCCAGCTTGATTGCTCTAGGTCTAATACACTAGAAGTCCTAACTAAATAATCGTTGGTGCCTAGTTCTCTGAGGGAGCTTTTTTAAACACCCTGTACTTCAGTAGGAGTTGAAGATACCCCACCCCCCCCTCACTTACAATATACGATTTTTTTCATAATATGAACCGATCGGAAAAAGACGAGTTTCGTACGTTGATAAAACACTGTTATTTGATGGTAAAAAATGCCGTTAAAACTCAAAAATGGCTTGAAAAGTGTTATAAGAAATCTGCTCTGTAGAAAGCAACCATTTTTCGCTGGTTTGCTGAACTCAAAACGTATGAATTCGTATAGACAAAAAGGACGCTGAACGCTCTGGGCGCCCAAGTGAAGCTGTTACGGCTTCATTACGTTTTGGAGAACCGTAAAGCGAAAGTGCCTGAGATAGCTGACATTGTAAAAATATCAACAGACCATGTACGTCATATTTTGCACGAGTATTTGGGAATAGGAAAGCTCTGTTCGAAGTACCCATTCATATTTGACCAAAAACAACAACGTGTTAATGACTCGACGCTGGAATTTTCCCACACTTTAGGATTTTTTCCGAGTAGATAGAAAACAGCATTTGTTTAGATAGTACCTAAAAAATAAATCTTCTCTGCCCTCCTATACACCCATAGCACTTACGTCTCTTTCAAGGTCATGAAAACGCTGATAAACCGTCAGCTCGTGAAATATCTTCAAACACGAAAACTTCCCAGTGACCGGTAGTATGGCTTTCGTAGCGACAGATCCATAGGTGATTTGATAGCTTGTATCTCCGAAAAATGAAACCAAAGTCTTCACCAATCTGGTGAAAGCAAGAGAGAGTAATGCATCAGACTTTTTGTCGAAAATGCGTGCATTCGGTATTGATGAATTTCTACTAAACGTTCAATTCAGGTTGTTTTGGATGGTTTCAAGTCTGATATCCACAAAATAAATGCTGATGTGCTCCAGAGTATATCTCTTTTCTGAGGACAGTACTCTCTGCCTTTTTATATTCATACCCGGACTCACGTGCCTCTTCGGATACAAAACGGGAACGGCAGCGTATGTTAAGCTCATTGAATTCCAATATTAAAGGCATAACTAATTGGGGAACCACAAATGGAGTGGAATATAATACTTCCAAAACACAAATGCTTCTTAAACACGATATCTAAGAATGGCACTTGCATCGTCGAAACCGAAAAACTTTCGATTCTCGGTATGTGCGCGCATGACAACATATGTTGGAAAGACCACATATTCGATGTCGCCAAAAATGCTGCGAAATGTCTAACTTTCCTGTAACTGTGTAAGAAATAATTTACCTCATCTGATCTGGTCCTAATAATCGCAATCGCCCAAAATTGTAAAATGCCCACTTCTTGTCCGATGCTTCTAAGACCTCTCTGCACTTGCTAGACACGATTGAAAACCGTGTGTGCTAAAAGTCATAGGTGATGGTAATACCACACAGTTAATTGACCCCTTGAGCACTGGCGAATGTGTCGTGCGTTATATTGTTCTATCGCTTTTTTCACCACCAGTGCTCCATCGAAATTTGCTGTAGGATTACACTTTTTCAAGCCTTTAACCATTAAACCCTTCTTGCTGTGAGTGCTCAAAAATTTCGTGATTCTTTCCTAAGCCGTTTCAACTCGCTTATGGAATGCCCTACCGAGCTCTTTATTTCCTAGTCAATATAACCTGCGAACATACAAAACCAAGGTACATCGGTACGTTTTCCGCGATATGAGCAAATATTTTAAGGGTACTCAAACTCCACTGAGCGCGTTAATTACATAAATGTATGTATGTATATAAAAAAATTATAGAAAACAAGAAAATTTGCTTTACACCTAATAATTGACGAAGTAAGACACAGAAATCAATTTGTTCGTCGAGGTCATTATTCTTGCAATATGCCTTCGAACCAGCCTACTAGGTTTTCTCTACGCAGAACCTCATTAGGATAGAAATACTCGCTGCAAAAATATTTTAATGAAACAATGTGGCATGGTGAAGCGATCCAACTAAATTAGATTCGCTTGTGTAAATGTTAAAGAGGATCGATGAAAAAACTGCACCTAGTTGCAATATGAAATGTCAGAAAGAAGTCACTTCGCCATTTTTCATGATAAGCATGTTAAAAGAATTACACGGCAGTGGTATTCTCAACCGATGTTATATTTAGCTTGCAGAAAAGCCGCTCCGAACATACTGTGTCTCCTACTCAACCAATGTCCTCTATCAGTAGGTTCTCGAAATCGCTGCGGTGAACTTCCTTCATTATCAAGGGCTCTAGATGACACACACACTTATAGAATGGAAACTGGAGTGTCGTTAAAATGTCTTTCCGTTACAAACAATGAAAAAATTTTTAGTGCATTTGTGAGTGCACATGGAGTCCATTGCTTTACCATTCTTAATTTAACTTTCCAGTTATTTGCTGAAGAATCATTAAACAACCTGAGCTTCAGATATATGTAAGAAAGTCAAATTGTGCTATCTCTGAATCTAAGTTTGACGCCCATTTTGAGATTTGTCTTATGCACTTATGTTGGTTTAGATGCACTTTTGCAAGTTTTTGTGCTCAGTGACATTTGCACGAGCTCAGCATAACGTATTATGAAGTTATATTTACAGGTTCCCCTCCTTCTGTCTCAGACAGAAACTTATAATAAAGTTTCGATTACGATTTTTTTTAAAAAGAACTTCACACTCAAGTGGGTATGAATACACTTATAATGCCTCAGCATGTGTTAAGTTTTTTGGAAAATGGGATAGGGATTATTATCTAGACAAAATATTAAATATACAGGATAATTTGGGAAATGATTCTTGTGTGTATTCTAAGAAAAAAAGTTATTCATACAGTAAGGGTATATCTCCAATGTTGACATCATTTATCGAGGATTTAAGAAAAGGCTTACTTTGGTGTACCCTGACCCATGTTAACGCAAACTGCTCTGTTAATACTAATGGTAGAAGAAATACTAGCCTGCGTTTAAATAAAGTTAATATCTTGTATAAGTCTTCAGATATCCAATTTCTAAGTCTGTCCCATTTTTCTTGCCCATGCTAGTTTTCGATTTTGAAGCCACTTTTCTCCAGACAATACGTAATAAACATAATATTTTATTTTTTACTTATGAACGTAACAATAATAAAAGAAAAAAATCGTCAACACGTTTGCAGAAGAACCCATAGATTTCATGACACTTGGGAAAACCTGCAGCAGGACACCCTGTATAGTTTACCAATCTTGAGTCGAATGCTAATCAGTCGCATTTTTTTTTTTTTTCTTTTTTTTTAATAACACTGTTTTTATAATGTGTTTTAATATTTATTTTTGCAGGTATCGCTAGATGAATTGCACAATGCTCAACCCAGAATGTTTTCGTTGCAAAAAATTGTGGAAATATCATATTATAATATGGAGCGTATTCGTTTGCAATGGTCTCGCATATGGCAAGTGCTTGGAGAACATTTTAATACAGTTGGTTGCAATACAAATGAAGAAATATCATTTTTTGCCTTGGACTCATTACGACAATTATCAATGAAATTTATGGAGAAAGGAGAATTTTCAAACTTCAGATTTCAAAAGGAGTTTTTGCGGCCATTCGAACACATCATGAAAAAAAATAATTCTCCGGCTATTAAGGATATGGTAGTAAGATGTATAGCCCAAATGGTTAATTCTCAAGCACACAACATCAGATCAGGATGGAAAAATATATTTTCGGTTTTCCATTTAGCAGCTGGTGACAACGATGAAGCAGTTGTTGGGCTTGCATTTCAAACTACTGCAAAAATTATAAACGAGTTATACAAAAGGCAGTTTGCCATAATGGTTGACTCATTTCAAGATGCTGTAAAATGTCTCTCGGAATTCGCATGCAATTCGAAATTTCCAGATACAAGTATGGAAGCAATAAGGTTGGTCCGTACATGTGCGTTTTTCGTTCACAACGCTCATAACATATTCACAGAACATGCTGGGATGGAGAACGATGTAGCCGTGTCTGAAGAAGACCGAGTCTGGGTCAGAGGGTGGTTCCCCATGCTATTTTCTTTGTCTTGCATAATAAATAGATGTAAATTGGACGTCAGAACCCGAGGCCTAACGGTTTTGTTTGAAATCATTAAAACCTACGGTGATTCTTTTAAGTCGAATTGGTGGAAAGACTTGTTTAACGTCATATTTAGAATATTTGATAATATGAAATTGCCGGAGCATAAAGCAGAAAAAGCTGAATGGATGACGACAACTTGCAACCATGCTTTATATGCAATTATTGACGTATTCACACAATATTTTGATATACTTGGGAAACTGTTGTTAAAAGATTTATTTACTCAATTGCATTGGTGTGTTCAACAAAATAATGAACAGTTAGCACGATCAGGAACAAATTGTCTAGAAAATTTTGTAATTTCAAATGGTTTTAAATTTTCCCAAGAAATATGGAATGATACATGTAATTGCATGTTGGAAATATTTAAAACAACTTTGCAAAGTGAATTGCTTTTACATTATCAACAATCCTATAATACAAGTAAGGGAGACAGCTTTAAAGCAAACAATGAAAACGATCAACAATGCTCTATAATAACCTCAAATATTTTACACAATACCAATCTGCCTGAAAATTCAAATAAAGAAGCAGTGCGTAGTAATTACATAATTGACAATTTGTTAATCAAATGTGTAGTTCAGTTGGAACTAATTCAGACAATTGACAATATTGTATTTTTTCCAGCCACATCTCGAAAAGAAGATGCTGAGACTCTTGCATTAGCTGCAGCAGATTTATCAGGCAATCATGCCGGCACTGTAATTGAATGTCAAAGAGAAGAACAAGGCATGTACGGCTACCTTAATACTAAAAATTTGGTACAATTGACCGATTGTTTAATGAAATCTCACAGATTTGCGAAACAGTTTAACTTGAATCCAGAACAAAGAAATATTTTAGGTCGACCTGGTTTCAGGGATCAAGTAAAACCTAATATATTAAAACAAGAAACAACGTCATTAGCATGTGTATTACGTATTTTGTTTAAAATATATGGAGACGAGAAACGCCGAGAAGATTGGCCAGATATAGAAGGTCGATTGATTTTAGTTTGTATGGAAGCATTGACCTATTTTTTAAAGTTGCAAACTGAATTTCATAGAGATGCGTGGACATCATTGCTGCTACTTGTGCTAACAAGATTACTTAAAATGACTGATTCCAGAGTAAGTTGAATATCTTTTATTTCTCTTCTCTTTTTAGCGATGCTATCATATTTTGTTTTTATTTCAATTTTTATTATTTTATTTACAATTCATTTTTCTATTAACAAAAAGACTTTTTACAATAATAGAAATTATTGAATTCAAGATCGTAATCAAAGCAGATGGTATTCTGAAAAAGAGCAGATATATAGTATACTGTAAATAAAGCGATACTAAGAAGTGATTCATTGTAGGTTGAAAAATGAAAGATGCATTCAGTAGTTTGACTTAAAATTGTGTCGAACGCATCAATTATAAAACTTTATAACTTTTGAGGTTTTCGCGATTGTTTGATAACATTATTAATTATTTTGGGATTAATCACGTAAATTAAGATTAAGAGTCGAATACTTTACTCACCCCGAACGTTTCGCATCAAGTTACTTTGAGCGTGGTCACCGGGAAACTGCTGTGAAAGTGCTAACGATTAGATTGGCTTCGCAAATTGTAGCGGTGCGTAGACGGTTCTAATTCATCCTGTTGTTGTTTAGGTGCACGTAGATGTGAGCAAACCGTACTCACTACATCACTGGGGTTTTTTCTGGGAACTGGAGTGGACGAATTATGTTAATCACGAGATACCATGCGCGGTTCGGTGTTCGAATCCCAGCCTCGCCCACTGCGAAATAACCACTGAGCCCAAAATCTTTCTTTCTCTCTATCCCATTTTCCAAAAAACTTAGCATATGCTAAGGCATTATAAGTGTATTCATACCCATTTGAGTGTTAAGTTCTTTTTTTAAAAAAAAAAAAACAATATATGTAGTGAATCTCGTGAGCTAAGACTTTGGCTTGATCGAAGTGGATCCAGTGCTGTTCATATGGGTTATCCAAGATATGCTCACATATTGCCGATTTTTCCCGTTGTTTTTTTGGCTACAACACTTATGTGTTCTTTTAAACGGGTTGCAATACTCCTTCGGGTTTGTCCCATATATGAGGACCCACAGCTGCAAGGGACTAGATAAACGCAAGGCGTTTGAAGTGGAAAGTGGTCCTTTGGTGAATTAAGGTAATTGCTGACCTTTTTTGGTGGTAAAAATATCGATTTTACAGTGACTCAACTATTTGGTCACATGCATACCAAATAATCTGACTTTTGATTACAACTTTTGTATTTAAAAAGTTAATTTAACGAAATTGTTGACATCATTATAAAATAATATCATAATTCATTAAAAAACAATAGAAATAGAAATTCATTTGTTAACTTATTGTATTTTAATTTAACAAAAACAAAAATAGGGCACTTGATCAATTATTTGACTTAACTAAAACAATCTTGTTCAGTATTTCGTATGGCCTCCTATTGCTTTGAGAACTTCTTAATTTTCTTCTTGGCATGGATTCTATTAATGTCTTGCGTCGATTTGGATTAATATTTTGCCAAGCAGTTTGAGTGCGGTGTCATAATGTTAGTAAATTTGCACAATCTCCTGGCAAATCTGTAATTAAATGTTTGAATTCAACCCAAAGATGCTCAATCGGATTGAGGTCTGGCGATTGTGGCGGCCAATCAAGTACTCCAAAATGATTACTTTGCAGCCACGCTTTAGTAATTCTGGCTATGCGTTTCGGATCATTATCTTGCTGGAAGATAATGTCCGACCCATTTTTGTTCCAGTTTCCAAGACTTGTTAAAAGCCCGTCTTCCAAAATGGTGATGTATTGAGCGGCATTCATGCGATTGATTACCCTAACCATCCATGCACATGTTTATTGGCTCACTAGGCTTTCTCCACGTCCACTGACGACCATCGGACCCAAAACGATTAAGTTTTGTTTCATCCTACCAAATCGCCTTTGCCCAGTCACTAACACTTTATACTTTCTGGCGAATTCCAGCCTTAATTTTTTTATGGCGGTTAGTCAGAAGGGGCTTCTTTCTTTTTGCGCGCCCGTGAAAGCCGTTCTTGCGCAAAATTTTCCTAACAGCCTCAGTTGTTACAGTAATTTTATCGTTTTGTAACAAATCTTTATTGATGTGGGCCGCATTGTCATCTACGCCATACTTTATTTGTCGAACAATAGGCCGTTCAAAATTGGCTTCCTTCCAGGGCGATTTTTTTTCGATTTTAGTGCCCAAATTCTTGAGCGTTTTAGATATGGATCCCAATGACACTCCAAGAAAATAAACTTAACTTAACTCACTTAACTTAAGTTTTCGAGGAATTTTTCTATGGCTCATTTTGGAAACAATTAACCTAACCTCTTCACTTCCTTTTCTTTAGCTTTACCAAGTTTTTTCATCTTCTATCAAATTCAAGATTGCCTTATGTTGGATTCCAATATTAATTTTTTTTTAATAATCAAATTTGTTTAATTTCGAGAAAAAACACTTTAAAAATACCAAGCTTTGCAACCGTTTGCACTGAAAATGCGACGCTTCGCAAATTGATCACATGCGTTGTCTAAGAACTTTTAAAAGTACTCACGAAATACCGGTGCATTTCCGTTCGCTTTTGCTGTGCTGATTCCTAATCACTCCATGTGTCTTGAGTGAAAATTTAGTTATACTAACAGTTAAATTGGACAAGTTACAGCAAAAAGTTGTATTTTCTTCTGATCATGTGATCAAAAAGTTGAGTCACTGTACATCATATTTCTTAAGGACTTTTCCTACTCTGTCTGTGACGCTTTTGACGTAGGGTAAGAAAGCTTTTTTGTCCAAACGGCTTTCGTCCCTTTCGTTTGGCCAAACTGGTTTCCATGTTCTTTGCTTTTGGGGGTACCCGTTTGCTTTGAGACCGTCGTCGACCAGCTTTAGTTCAGCGGGGAGTTGGATTTTATCACATACTTTGTGGGCGCGCTGAACCAGTGTTTAGGCAACGGACCTGAAATTTGCCGGATGGTGGTGGGAAGTAGCACATAAGTGTCTGTTTGTGTGTATATTTTTACGGAAAACTGTGTGTCCCAATATTCGGTTGGGTTTCCTTAAAACCTTAACGTCCAAAAATGCGATAGAGTTGTCTTTTCCTTGTTCCATCGTAAACTTGATTTTTGGATGTTGTTAGTTTAGATGTTCTAAGGAACTCGCAATGGTGGATTTTTTGAGTATACAGAACGTGTCGTTAACGTATCTTAGCCAGATTTTTAGTTTGTTTTTGAAGTTTTTTTAGGGCTTTTGCTTCAAAATATTCCATCCACAAGTCTGCAACAAGAGGGGCTAAGGGTAAACCCATGGCAACACTATCAGCTAGTAGATAAAACTGTTCGTTGTAACAAAAATACCTTGACGTCAGACAAAACTTTAAAAGTGGCATATATTTGTCATTAATGCCAAGATCTGTAATGCGATTATGGACAAGATTGAGAACTTCCTGTGCCGGTACATTTGTGGAAAGCGACTCTACGTCAAAACTCACCATCACTTCATCAACGTCTAGTCTTAAGCTACTTAAAATCGACACAAAATGAGCAGAATCCCGTATGTGGTGTTCCGTCGACCCAGTCAAAGGTTTAAACACTTCTACTAAATGCTTTGCTAAAAGGTAACAAGGGGCATTTATTTGACTCACAATCGGTCGCATGGGATTCCCTTCTTTGTGGATTTTCGGTAGACCGTATAATTTTGGTGACGTTTAGATGCTAAAATCGATTTGTTTTCATTGATGAGCTTTGTTGCTTTCCTTAAGACACGGGAAGTGTCTATTTACATAAGTCGCATTGCCCTTGTCTGCAGGGAGAACCAAAATACTCCTTTCTCTTTGTAATTCTTTTAAAGCAGCCATTTCATACGAGGGCGGGTCAATAAGTCCGTGACTTTTTGAATTTCTGACCTCTTTACTGAAACAGCAATACTGCTCCTGTCAACAGGCATCTGTCAGTTGACTCCTGTCAAAATTTAAACTTGCTGCGTCAGTTAGTTTGTGTTTGACAGCTATTTTTATCAGACTACTCACTAATTTGAGGAGAAAATGGAAAAAAGTGAATTTCGTGTGCTTATTAAGCATTATTTCTTGCGAAAAAAAACCATTACCGAGACCAAGGCTAAGCTTGATAAATACTATGGGGACTCTGCACCATCGATTTCAATGGTAAAAAAGTGGTTTACTGAATTTCGTTGTGGCCGTACAAGCACCGAAGATGCCGAACGTCCTGGACGCCCAGTTGAGGTCTCTACACCCGAAACAATCGAAAAAATTCACGATATGGTGTTGGCCGACCGAAGATTGAAAGTGCGAGAGATTGTGGAAGCCGTAGGGATCTCGCATGGCTCAGTGGTTTCAATTTTGAATGATCACTTGGGCATGAGAAAGCTTTCCGCAAGATGGGTGCCGCGTTTGCTCACAGTCGACCACAAACGCAATCGTGTAACAACTTCACAGGAAGGTTTGGCGTTGTTTAATCGCAATATGGAGGAGTTTTTGCGCCGTTTTGTAACCGTGGACGAAACATGGATCCATCACAACACACCAGAGAACAAACAACAGTCAAAACAGTGGGTTTCTAAGGGTGAATCGGAGCCAAAGAAGGCCAAGGTGGGTTTGTCAGCCAATAAAGTTATGGCGACTGTTTTTTAGGATGCACGCGGGATAATCCACATTGACTACCTTCAAAAGGGAAGAACAATCAATGGGGAATATTATGCCAACTTATTGGACCGATTCAATGACGATTTGAAAAAAAAACGACCTCATTTGGCCAAGAAAAAAGTTCTTTTCCACCAAGACAATGCAAGGGTGCACACATGTGCAGTTGCCATGGCAAAAATCCATGAATTGGGCTATGAATTGCTCCCTCATCCACCCTATTCTCCAGATTTGGCTCCGAGCGACTACTTCTTGTTCCCAAACCTGAAGAAATGGCTTGGTGGAAAAAGATTTGACTCCAATGATGAAGTCATCTCGCAAACAAAGGCCTATTTTGATGACCTCGACAAATCATTTTTTTTGGAAGGGATAAAAAAATTGGAGAAGCGTTGGACAAAGTGTATAGAGCTCAAGGGAGACTACGTTGAAAAATAAAATTATTTTTTTATCAAAAAATCTGTGTTTTAATCCAAAAGTCACAGACTTATTGACCCTCCCCCGTATCTGTTTACCTTTCTCATTGTTATGGTTTTTGCTCTTCGTATAATGACCACTATGTCTTGTCGAATGGCTTCGATGTCGGTGCTGTTGAACTTGTTTCGCCAAATGCATTCTTCCACGCTGCCTATTAAGTTCTCGATTGGCTCACATCGCGGTGTGGGTGCAAAGTTCAAACCTCCAGCGAATGGTCAAGGCTGCTGCGCTTAAGTTTATAATTGACAAATTAACAACGGCTTTTGTCAGATCCTTTAATTAAATTAACTTTTGAAACTAAACGGTGTTAAAAGTGTGAAGAACAAAAAATTTTAAACTTTATCGAATAAATTATGTGATATAACCTTTCAACAAATTTAGACTATGCGACTTTTTAGGAAATTTATTTAATTTAGATCAAAGTGGAAAAGCCATTCCTTAATTTTCCTATTGTAAAGGACAACCATTCTACTATGTCTTATCTCATTTGAGTGCGCCGAATCTTCAATGGGACAAATCCACTTTCGCACTCGTGTAGTAGCAAGAGTTCTTAAAGATCTTAAAATTCACAGATGGTATTTCTCTCCTCCTTCTGAAGTGGTGCTCTTCCTCGCTGGCAAAACCACTGCGTAAGCTTTTTCATCAATCTCAACCCTTAGGACTCTTTCCGAGCAGATGAAAAACAGCATTTGTCCAGCCCGTCCCTAAAAAAAGGCGAATCTTCTTCCCTCTCCTCCTACAGATATATTACACTTACGTCCCTTCTCTCCAAGGTCATGGACGCTCTGATAAACCGTCAACTAATGAAATATCTCGAAACACGAAAACTTCTTAATGACCGGCAGTCTGGTTTTCGTAGCAACAGGTCCGTTTTTGATGTAATTTGATGGCATGTCTCACCGAAAAGTGGAACCAAAGCGTACATCAATCTAGCGAAAGCAAGATAGTTGCACTTGATATTTCTAAGGCATTTGACAGAGTTTGGCATCAGGCTCTTTTGTCGAAAATGCGTGCTTTTGGGATCGATGACTCAATGGATTAGAAATTACCTTTCGGAACGTTCAATTCAAGTTGTCTTGGATGGTTTCAAGTCTGATATTCACAAAATAAATGCTGATGTGCCCCAGGGCACTCTTTTTAATTTTCATCAACAATGTCTTGTCTGCTACTTCTAACCCAATATATTCCTTTGCTGAAGACAGTACTCTCTACTTTTCATATTCGTTCCCGGACTCACGTCCCAGCTCTTCCGCTGTAGAACGAGAACGGCAGCGTATGTTAAGCTCATTAAATTCTGATATTAACAGCATAACTAATTGGGGAACCACTAACAGAGTAGAATTTAATGCTTCCAAAACACAATGCTGTCTGCTGTCGTTAAACCGAAATTTAAACACCCAGCCATTATCCATGGATAGCACTTGCATCGTTGAAACCGATAAACTTTCCATTCTCGGTATATGTGTCAATAACAACTTACGTTGGAATGACCACATATTCGGTGTTGTCAAAAATGCTGCGAAATGTCTAGGTTTCCTCAAGCAATGTAAGAAATACTTTAACCCCTCTGATGTGGCTTCAATATATAACGCATTTATCCGCCCGAAATTTGAGTACAATGCCGACATCTGGTCGGGTGCGCCCAATACATCTCTGCGCGTGCTAGATAGGATTCAAAATCGTGCGATAAAACTCATAGGTGATACTAATGTCACTCAAACAATAGACACCCTCGAACACCGCCGTAATGTCTCCTGTCTCACTTTGTTTTATCGCTATTTCCACCACCAGTGCTCCATTTAAATCGCCAGTAGCATTCCGGCCATTCAAACTTTCAACCGTAATACCCGTCTCGCTCATCAGTATACCCTCAAGCCCATGTTCGGACGTACTCTAAAATTTCGTGATTCTTTCCTAAGCCGTACAACTCGCTTATGGAATGCTCTGCCGATCTCTGTGTTTCCTGGTCGTTAAAACTTATAAACATTTAAAAACAATGTACATCTGTACCTGTCCTTTCTTCCGCCCTAAATTTCCTTCGCCCGCGCTGTGTACAAGCATTTTAAGGGGTACAAAAACCCCCTGAGCGCGCGTTCATTATAAAAAAAAAAAAAAAAAATCTCAAGCAAACCTGGAAAATATGGAGTCAAAATATATTGGATGTACGATTCAAACATTGCTTACGCCATTAATGGTAAGATTTACCGTGGACGACAACTAGGAGAACAGGTTCAAAAAATTTTGAGGCGAACCATCGTTACTGAACTAACAGCAACAATAGTAAATAGTGGTAGCAATGTAACAACTGATAACTTTTCTACTTTTTTACTTCTTTGCCACTGGCAGAAGTGCTTCTTCAAAAACGACTGACTCTAGTTGGAACAATTAGACAAAACAAACATGAGGTTCCTCAAAGCATAACAAAAATCGTGGAGTTTTTTCAAGTTCCTTTGGTTTCCGCTTGGAATTTAGTCTCGCCATTAAATGTTGTATGCCATCCATGGAGCGAAATAACCACTGAGCCTAAACATCTTTCTTTCTCTCTCTATCCCATTTCCCAAAACACTTAACACATGCTGAGGCATTATATGGTAAGTGTATTCATACCCACTTAAGTGTTAAGTTCTTTTTTAAAAAAAAAAAGAAAAAAAAGCCATGACCACGACTTATTTCTTGAAATTAGAGTCGACCAATACTATATTTTATTTATTAATATAATAGTTGAATGATTCGTCTGGATATGCACTTGCTAATTTCGATTTTTGCAATGCTCAAGAATCTTAGATTTCTAGCTTAATTTTTGATTTTGAGATGCCAACAATCGTATTACCTAATCCATGTAACTCAGTCCTCGTCTTTGTACGAGTTAATGCTAGTATCTGAGCAGCTTCGTCTTTTGTTTACCATGGTCGATTTACGCTCTTAAGATTAATAATTCTCCGTTGACTTATCTTATCCTTACTTTACGAGTAGAAGCACTTTCGAAGTTTGATCTTTTTTAGTCATCAGAGCCGATGATTTTTTCTGCATAGGTTCGCCATGTGCCACCTAGTCACTTTTTTCATAGTGTAGCAGGGTGTTATGGTTTCATCCACATTTGATAAATTTTTTGGTGTTTGTGCATTTTACTCGTACTTCCACTTGTTGATTCAAACAATTAATACAAATTCTTAAACTGTCTACAAATACACGTCTAGTTGTACTGGTACTGCTTGGAACTTCCGACAATTCTGTATACTAACTTTTTTGTGTTTTGTGTGGTAAGTATTTGGCGCTTTTTACATTAATATTGTGCTGCTTTCCTTTTACTGCTTCCAAGGCTTGCAACTGATGTTTCAAAAATTCTAGAACGTTGGCTAAATTTTGAATTTCTCTATTTTTCTTTATATTCTGCTCATACAGAATGAGCCCGTCTTTGACTAGATTTCTTACAATTATGTGAGGTATCAATAGTTCTGCATCATCAAGTTTGATATTTATTGGTTTGATGGCATAAACGCATGCATTTGCCACATCCAGTAATTTTTTCAGGCTGGCAGAGCATGCACTATTCACTATTGGTTGGTCCAGTAATCTATGTACATGCGTTGTAAATAGATCTCCTGTTGTTGTACCCCTGCTTAAGGATTTCTTATGCTGCTTCGTAGTTAGCATCTGTTATTTTTATATGTTAATCGTCCAGCTTCTCTTTTTATTGTTGTTGTTTTTACGATAGGTCATGAAAGGAGGACCATTCACTGATCTCTCCACAAAATTGTGAAATTTTTAAATTTTCCAGCTTGATGACTGTAGGTTTTTCAGTACGACAAGCTCCGACATCTTTTTTTTTTTTTCTCAATTCTCTACGAATTGTTTTGTATTTTCGTTCCATCTCTTCATATTCTATTTCGATTGTGTGGAGATCTGTAACCACGGATGATGACGAGCCAGCTGCAGGTACACACACTCATCTCGCACACATCTAACACACACTTGCCATGCACACACAAACCTAACACCCATTTGTTATGCACACACTTGCTGGAGTAAGTCGGGGAGTGACAGACTAGATCAAAACACGTGCAGCTGACTTTTGTTGTGAAGTGGAGAAAATAAAGAATAATAAATTGAAATATTTGGTTTAGTATTTGGTAGTTTTATTTGGATAAACCACGGGTCATTACAGATGGATTCGTTTTCTGGCACTTGCTTGAATGCCTCTGTCAATGCGGTGAAAGAATCAGCTAGATTTTCGTTTACTTCTGTCTCTTCACCCTTTGTTGATATGTTTTCCATATCTGTTGAGATTTTAAATCTTTTATTTGATTAATTTTCCTATGGAATCTTCTTTCTTTGACTGATTTTTTTCTACAGTCTGTTTGTGCGATGAACTAGCTTTATTTTTATTGTCATTCACAGTTTTCTTTTCTGTTTCTGGCTCCTTAGAAATTGTTCATACAATAGAAGTTGTTTAACTGTCGTAGTAGTTTTCGATGAAATAGCTTTCGCTGGTTATCCCAGTGGCCATGACCGTAATATGGTTCTGTTCGAACTCAGTATACAAGCGATGGATACGGTGTATAACATAATCAATATTTACTTTGCTTACTCCCCTACCGACTATTTTTGTGTGGATGGAAAATATGGCTTCTCCCAGTTCTTTTTGTATCTCCATTATCTGCTGCCGTTACTTTGTATGTATACCTTATGTATACCTTTTTTTTTCACTGTTTTCCCGCTGTATAACCACGGGAACACCTATTCACTGTAAGCGGTGAACAACGCTTTTAAATCAACTTTATCTTTCTAATTAATTTTTCCACTCAGCTAACTGTTATCTATAAGCCACTGATTTGTTTTTTCTATGTCCCTTACCACTGGTGGGGAAAAACAACATAATATGCTCGAAGAACCAATTATTAAAAGGAAACGACGATGTGGAGGGTTTGTCAGACTTTGAGTTCATTTTTCAGTTTTTTTCTTATTTATGTATATACAAAATTCTTTAACCTAAATCACATATAAGAATGATAGAAAAAAAGAAAAATTTAAATATAAAATTCCGTGACTTTTGGATTAAAACACAGATTTTTTGATAAAAAAATAATTTTATTTTTCAACGTAGTCTCCCTTGAGCTCTATACACTTTGTCCAACGCTTCTCCAATTTTTTTATCCCTTCCAAAAAAAATGATTTGTCGAGGTCCTCAAAATAGGCCTTTGTTTGCGAGATGACTTCATCATTGGAGTCAAATCTTTTTCCACCAAGCCATTTCTTCAGGTTTGGGAACAAGAAGTAGTCGCTCGGAGCCAAATCTGGAGAATTGGGTGGATGAGGGAGCAATTCATAGCCCAATTCATGGATTTTTGCCATGGCAACTGCACATGTGTGCACCCTTGCATTGTCTTGGTGGAAAAGGACTTTTTTCTTGGCCAAATGAGGTCGTTTTTTTTTCAAATCGTCATTGAATCGGTCCAATAAGTTGGCATAATATTCCCCATAGATTGTTCTTCCCTTTTGAAGGTAGTTAATGTGGATTATCCCGCGTGCATCCCAAAAAACAGTCGCCATAACTTTATTGGCTGACAAACCCACCTTGGCCTTCTTTGGCTCCGATTCACCCTTAGAAACCCACTGTTTTGACTGTTGTTTGTTCTCTGGTGTGTTGTGATGGATCCATGTTTCGTCCACGGTTACAAAACGGCGCAAAAACTCCTCCATATTGCGATTAAACAACGCCAAACCTTCCTGTGAAGTTGTTACACGATTGCGTTTGTGGTCGACTGTGAGCAAACGCGGCACCCATCTTGCGGAAAGCTATCTCATGCCCAAGTGATCATTCAAAATTGAAACCACTGAGCCATGCGAGATCCCTACGGCTTCCACAATCTCTCGCACTTTCAATCTTCGGTCGGCCAACACCATATCGTGAATTTTTTCGATTGTTTCGGGTGTAGAGACCTCAACTGGGCGTCCAGGACGTTCGGCATCTTCAGTGCTTGTACGGCCACAACGAAATTCAGTAAACCACTTTTTTACCATTGAAATCGATGGTGCAGAGTCCCCATAGTATTTATCAAGCTTAGCCTTGGTCTCGGTAATGATTTTTTTTCGCAAGAAATAATGCTTAATAAGCACACGAAATTCACTTTTTTCCATTTTCTCCTCAAATTAGTGAGTAGTCTGATAAAAATAGCTGTCAAACACAAACTAACTGACGCAGCAAGTTTAAATTTTGACAGGAGTCAACTGACAGATGCCTGTTGACAGGAGCAGTGTTGATGTTTCAGTAAAGAGGTCAGAAATTCAAAAATTCACGGACTTATTGACCCGCCCTCGTATAATACAAAACCAAGAGAAGAAACAATAACAAACTGGAAACACTGCTCGTTTTACAAATTTGAGCGGATAACTTTATTTATTTATTTTTATTTATTTAATTCCATTGTATACAACTGCGATCTCTTACAATCTATATTTAATTAAAGAAAACAATAAATAAAATGGTGTTCGCTCTTTAACAGAAATGAGTGCCGAACGACTCTTCAATTTATAGAATAAAATTATACAATTGATGTGGGGTAACAATATTTAAATCTGAATCCATCCAACCGTCAAATATTGGTTTCGAGAGTTTCGTGGTGGCCGCAACTCCACTACCGATCAAGTCCGCCGCGGCAGGCCCTCCGATACGATTACAGAGGACAATGTCTAAAAAATACATGAAATGGTGTTGGCTGACCGGAAAGCGAAGGTGCGCGAGCTAGCAGATACCACAAAGATTAGTACTGAGCGCACACGCCATATTTTGGGAAATATTCTGCATATGAAAAAGTTATCCTGCCGCTGGGTGCCGCGAATGACCAAAAACACGAACGCGAGAGCACTTCGAAAAAGTGTTTGAACTTACTGATGCGGAATCCGGTGGACTTTTGGCGTCGATTGGTAACTGGATTTGAATCCTTCAGACTATTATCTCTTCCCAAACCTCAAAAGGTGGGTCATCAATAAAAAAATTCAGCTCACGCTGAGTATTTTGCAGACCTTCCGGAAAATTACTTTTCGGACGGGATCAAGAAGTTGGAAAATCGCTGGAATAAGAGTATCAAACTAAAAGGGGACTATATTGAATATATAGTCTGAATCTATAGACTGCGCTAGACCATAATAAATTTTTTTCAAAACTTCTTTCGAACAAAAATGTTTCAGATGATTCATTGTTCGTAAGACCAATAACATATATGTTTTTATGTTTTAAATGCGATCTTTCCAATTTAAATTGAAATCAATCAAAACACCTAAATATTTATAGTTTTTCACTGCTTCAATTTTAAAGCAATTCAATGAACATGGATGGCTGTCGTTAAAGTTACTTTTTCCGCAGCTATTGGTAAGCTGAAGATTTTACAATCATGTGTATGAAAAGAAAGATTGTAATCATGCGAGATATTGCCAGATAATTTAAAGGACATAAGTTTAGTTTTATCACTAATAATAAGTTTGTGCTCCGTAAACCAGAGTCTTAATATTTCCAAATCTTCTGAGATTTTTACTACGGTTTCTAGTTCTGTATCAAATTGATAAATAAAAGCGATATCGTCTGTAAAGGCAGTAGGGGCCCCCTTTACTTTCAAGTTGAGTACAGAATTAATGTAAATTAAAAATAAGCTGTAACAGCAGCAATTCCGCGACGTCTGGAGTGAACCAAAAACGGGCCACCAAAACATTGGTGAATGAACGTGAAAGTAAAATTCGACACGCTGGAAGGTTTCCCATCTGCGGATATTCAATACGTGGACTGGATCTTGGACATCTTATGCACTGTCTTATAACCTGTTTAGTAATTACTCTGCCGTGGACAGGTCAAAATCGTTCGCCAATCAATCCTATGAGCCTCTGGATCCCACATGATGATATTTTTCATGCATGAAACAAATTAAAGTTTTGGTGAAAAAACTATTATTTGGTGGGAGCGCTGGGTGTTTGGATTCGAAATTCAGTCCTGTTTTACCTATGCGTCCGCCAACTTGCAATATTCTTTCCCTGTCTAGAAAGGGCTTAAGGGAATTTATGCGTGAACTTGCTTATTTTGACTGAGTAATAATACCTCTTTAACATAGTACGTGGTTTTTATTGTCTTAATTACTAAATTATGCCTTATCAAGTTATGCCCCGGATAATTATCCTGTAATTCTTTGTTTGTGATTGTTTCTAGACAATGAGGAGTTATGAAAAATTGTTAGCAATTATTTTAAGAAATTTTAAAGTTGTTTCTGTACTTAAAACCATAAAAAAGTCATCACCAGCCTTTATGGGGAAGGTAAAATTGGCATTTTTACGCTCAAGTTGTTCGTCATCAATGTTTTCTGTGATACTCCGCTTTGGCCAATGGTTGCATGAAAGATAAAGAAACTGAGGGCCATTGTATCACATTTTCGAATTTAACAATTCGAATGGGCTTGCACCCCTTGAAACAATGTCCGCTGTGTTGAAATCTGTGCTCAGATGATGCCACTGCTGTATTGACGAACGATTTTGGATGACTGCAACCCGATTTGCAACAAACGTTTTCCAGTGATACGATTCGGAGGATAGCCATGAAAGTTCTATGCTCGAATCCGTCCAGTAGAATACCTCCTTGAATTTATCTTTAAAAATGATTTTGATTTTCTTCACAAGTTTTGTCATCATCACTGCAGCACAAAGTTCCAAGCGTGTTGTACTGAGATTCTTCACTGGGGCCACCTTTGACTTTGCACACAGCAACCGCACAGAGATCTTGCCATCACTTCGTATTGAGCGCATATATAAGCAAGTGCCATAAGAACTATCTGAGAATGCGTGGATTTCAGCGTCTTCTAAGTTACTCCATAACACACGCTTTTCACAGCTTATGTGTTCAATGTTCAATAATTCCCTACGAAAGGTAGTCCACTTGTAAGATAAAGATTGAGATAGAGCTTCATCCGAATCCAATTTGGATTTCCACAACTGTTGCCGAAAAAATTTTGCCTTCACAATTACAGGATTAATTAGGCCCAGCGGGTCGTACAATCTAGCAATGTCTGTTAGCACAGTTCTTTCAAGGCATCCTGTATTGTAAATGAAAACATCCGATTTCGGCTCCCAAACTAAGCCAAGTGCCTTTATAACGTCATTGTTTTTTGCATGAAAAAACTTCTCCCTGTCTTCAGCTGAAATGTCTTCTAAAATCATTTCGTTGTATGAACAGTACTTTCGAAGCTCGAACCCAGCGCTTGCCAAAATAAGTTGCACCTCCCGCTTTATACACATCAAACCATCAATGGAATTGGCACCAGTAAGAACATCATCGAAATATGGCATAATTCAGTTTTTAATGCTGATGAGCCGATGTGCCCTCGTTGCGAGATATGATGCTGGCGTAGTTCCATACGTGACTGTTCAAAGAGGATATGTTTTAATCTCTTCATTTGGGTTATCTCTCCATAAGATGAAGTGGAATCGACGGTCATCTTCATGCAATCGGACTTGCCTGTAGATCTGCTTGATGTCAGCAGTACAAACATTTTTGTGAGATCGAAACCTGATTGCCACTGAAAATAAATCAGAATGAACAACTGAACCAATATGCATTCTTTCGTTTAGACTAATCCCGCTACCACTTTTTGCACTAGCGTCTAACACAACTCTCAATTCAGTTGCAAAGTTGTAAAGTAATGGGGTTCATTGAGATTAATATGCTCTACAAGTTCTATGTGCGACAGTTGCTCGTACTCTTTCGTAAAGAGAATGTATTGTTCAGCAAGAGAGCGATCTTTGTAAATTCTCTTCTCCAAACCTTTAAATCGACGTAGAGCAAGGTTATGCGAATTCCCTAAGCAGTGAGGATCCCGTTTAAATGGTAGCCTTACTTCGATTCTTCCATTAACAAGCCGCCGGATCGTTTGCACGAAAATGTCTTCGCAAATTTTTTAATTTTTAGTTAACGGGTATTCAACTGAATCGAAATTTTCCACCTCCCAAAATGCCTTTAAAATGATATCAAGGTCATTGCTGTCGTCTATGATTTTTTTTTAGTGATTATGAATCGCACATTTTCTGATCTATTTTCAAACTTTCCCGATACAACCGTAGGATAGTGTTTTGTAAAGTTGGTAAATCGAGGCCTAACTTAATTTGTCCAATTGAGAGAAGACCAAAGAAATATTCGGCTCCGACGAGCATATCAATATGGCCCGGCTTATCGATAAGTGGGTCTGAAAGTTTTATATTTCCAGCGAGTTCACAATTAGTTGTTTCAATGGAGGTTTCCGGTACTGAGTGCATCTATATATTGTATCCGTAAAGTTATTAATTCGAAATTTAAGAACCATGATGACCTTGTATTTACAGCTAATTGGATTGTCTCCTAATCCAAGGACGGGTATACAGTGCTGATTGCCTGTTTAAATTAAGTAAGTTGACAAAGTGCTCTGTAAGCAAATTAACCTTAGGAGCAGAATCTAACAAAATACGACAAGGTGCTATATAATACAATTATGCTTGTTCAAAACATTGACGATTACGGTAGCCAAAATTGATGTTGTTAAGTTGTTTCCAGAAGTGGAAATCAAAAACTTTTTATGCGCGCCTTCTAATTGTTCGCAGGTGTTTCGATTTTGAAAGGAGGAAGGATGAACAGCGGATAATGCGCCAGAGTCAACGTTACTCTCTTGAAGTACGATGTGGTGATTTGCGTTACATTTACAGCAACCAGGTGATTCGCAGCTATTGCCATCATGATTAGATTTAAGACAATTACGAGTATAGCATAAACTATTTCTTTTAATAAATGATATCTTTTGATAACGTGGCAAATTGTAAAATGTGTAGCATTTATATATGGTAGGTTATGACCGTTTTTTTTTAAAATAAAGACAATTCGATTTCATTTTGGTATTGTTAATTTCATTTAAAATGGCAAAGGTTTTCGGTCGTGTGTTACTAACTATTTTAGATTGAATTGGGGTACTGGCCTGTAGTATTTCATCACCTATGGCTTGACACTTTCTGATGGGGAATTCCAACAATTCTTGATAGCTTGGCATCCTCTCTGTTGGACTTTCGTCTTTCCACTTGTTTAAGGTAGCACCATCGAGTTTTGGTAATATGATTAGTATTAGAAGATCATCCCACTGATCCATAGGGCGTCCGCGACTTGTCAGGGCTCGTAGGTGGCCATTGATGTTGTCGATAAGTTTACGTAAGGAGTTCGACGATGACTTTTTTATCGCAGGATATGACATTATTTGCTTGATATGTTCCGTGGCGATAAGTTTACGGTTGTCGTAAGTGCTGGGTAGTAAGTTGTTGGCCACTTACTTAGTTTTCCCGTGTAATTTCCAATGACTGGAGGGTGCACGCAGCTTATCTTGATAACGATGACATCAAATAGTGTAATTTGGAAACATTGCTTAGGGAAGGATTTTTGTGAATCAGGGAGTTAAAGATTTCATGGAAGATTATTGTTATTTCGCCTGAAAATAATCCATGTTCGTTCTCCGTGATTGAATTTGAACAAGGAACGACGACCGTAAATCGAATTATAATTCCTCGTACTTTGCTCACCTGTCCTCCGGTGCTACAGTTTCCTTGGGATCCTCAATCTTACACTGAAGTTGCTGGAATGTCTTGAAGCTTCACTCCAAGACTCCAAGACGAACTTCAAACTCGGGCAGCGTTGATTCCTTCGAGATGCTTGATAGAAAATCGTGGGTTCGATCAATCTGCTTCGAAGCCACTAACCGCCGTGAGTTAAGAGCCGCAAGCTTCTTTTCATCTTTGGATTGAAAGGCGGTGTAAGGATCACCCTTTTCTTCAGAAGTCATTTTAGTTTGGAAATTCCGTGACATTTAATAAGTTAACAGATGTAATTACATTACATTTTTATATTAAATAAAATAAAGCGTTGGGATCTATTACCAATAAATTCAATTACATTATATTTTTATATTAAATTAAATAAAGCTTTGGGATCTGGATCCAATGGTAACCTTAGGTGAATGAAGGTGTTTCTGATGCTTTCGTTTCAATGAATATGTGCTCCTCCGAAAACAAAATATTGTTGAATGTTTGTAAACGCTTATATCGCTAACAAAGTAAAGCTTCTGACTATCATCTGGGGCTTTAAGTCTTGCACCAACTGAATTTTATAGTGGTATACGAGGGCGGGTCAATAAGTCCGTGACTTTTGGATTAAAACAGATTTTTTGATAAAAAACTAATTTTATTTTTCAACGTAGTCTTCCTTGAGCTCTATACACTTTGTCCAACGCTTCTCCAATTTTTTTATCCCTTCCAAAAAAAATGATTTGTCGAGGTCCTCAAAATGACGAGATGACTTCATCATTGGAGTCAAATCTTTTTCCACCAAGCCATTTCTTCAGGTTTGGGAACAAGAAGTAGTCGCTCGGAGCCAAATCTGGAGAATAGGGTGGATGAGGGAGCAATTCATAGCCCAATTCATGGATTTTTGCCATGGCAACTGCACATGTGTGCACCCTTGCATTGTCTTGGTGGAAAAGAACTTTTTTCTTGGCCAAATGAGGTCGTTTTTTTTTCAAATCGTCATTGAATCGGTCCAATAAGTTGGCATAATATTCCCCATTGATTGTTCTTCCCTTTTGAAGGTAGTCAATGTGGATTATCCCGCGTGCATCCCAAAAAACAGTCGCCATAACTTTATTGGCTGACAAACCCACTTTGGCCTTCTTTGGCGCCGATTCACCCTTAGAAACCCACTGTTTTGACTGTTGTTTGTTGTGATGGATCCATATTTCGTCCACGGTTACAAAACGGCGCAAAAACTCCTCCATATTGCGATTAAACAACGCCAAACCTTCCTGTGAAGTTGTTACACGATTGCGTTTGTGGTCGACTGTGAGCAAACGCGGCACCCATCTTGCGGAAAGCTTTCTCATGCCCAAGTGATCATTCAAAATTGAAACCACTGAGCCATGCGAGATCCCTACGGCTTCCACAATCTCTCGCACTTTCAATCTTCGGTCGGCCAACACCATATCGTGAATTTTTTCGATTGTTTCGGGTGTAGAGACCTCAACTGGGCGTCCAGGAGGTTCGGCATCTTCAGTGCTTGTACGGCCACAACGAAATTCAGTAAACCACTTTTTTACCATTGAAATCGATGGTGCAGTATTTATCAAGCTTAGCCTTGGTCTCGGTAATGGTTTTTTTTCGCAAGAAATAATGCTTAATAAGCACACGAAATTCACTTTTTTCCATTTTCTCCTCAAATTAGTGAGTAGTCTGATAAAAATAGCTGTCAAACACAAACTAACTGACGCAGCAAGTTTAAGTTTTGACAGGAGTCAACTGACAGATGCCTGTTGACAGGAGCAGTGTTGCTGTTTCAGTAAAGAGGTCAGAAATTCAAAAATGCACAGAATTATTGACCCGCCCTCGTAGTTTCAAGTTAAATCTTTACGCCAATGAGGTGTAGGTTTAGACGGTTTCTTCGGATAAGTTCGAAGAAACCGGTTAAACCTCATCCATTTCCTGAGGCGGGGAACACTTGATGCATCATTTATGTTTTTTTTTCTTCAATTTTAACATTACATATCTTTTTTCATAGTTATATACGAGTCTGTATATTTAATGTTTATTGTTTACTGTGTGTAACACTGATAAATTAAATCAAGACGGACTCTAAAACATTTAATATATACATGCATATCTGATAGTTTTTAATTGCATTATTATTTTTTTTCTTACAGTTTTCTATACACGTATCAAATTATTACCCACTTTTATGTGAAATTATGTGCTTTGGACTAAAACCAGAATTGAGAAGTGTACTCAGAAGAGTATTTCTACGAATTGGCCCAGTATATAATATTACATGCAGCAAATAAGCAAATTTTGTTTTTGTTTTTATTTTAACCTTATGTATATAAGAGCGAAATTTTGTTTCTTTTAAGGTTTGTTTTATCATGTCATATAAAAATTGTTTGGCTATATAAGAAATATAAATAAAACTAAGAAATATCCGATTATTCGTGTTTGTATTCATGTTTTACCTATCTTGAAAAGTAATTTGGATTAAGACACCAGGAAACGCCTAACTCATGAAAAAAAAAAATGATATTTTTTTATGGTTTAAAATAAATTATTTATTTTGCCGCCTTACAAATAAAGGATTTAATTTCATGTGGACAGCACTCATTGTATAAATCAACTCAAATAAATAGATGACAATCTCGACTTATTTTTTTGCAACCCTTTGTATTGCTCATAAACCCTCTCCAAAAAAGCCACCCACACTATTGTATACACATCCTCTGCACTGCATGAATATAACCTCAATTAGTTTCTATGTCGTCGACTATGAATTGGGGTGGTTGACAATTTACGCGTAGTGGAAAACCCTTTTTGGGAAGAGCCGAAATCTGGAAAATTTGCTGTCTATGCATGTTGGTTCATTTGTGAAAGGTAAGCACATGACCATAGATGAACTAGCGGGTTGCCAGATAGCAATTAGAGCCCTGCATGAGTGGAGTCAAAGTACTGTGCACAGTAGTCAACTCATTCACACTGATTCAGATTCATGAATCCTACCACAGTAAAATATGAATTTTTGAGTTAATCAGTCATATAGTGTGCCATGAACATAAATCACTCATTGCTTATGAATGAATCCGAATGAATCATTAGTTTCCTATGACTCGTGTGGATCATGTTTCATGATTTAGAATGTGCGGTATCAATTCACTCACATAAATCATGTAACTCTACGATTGTTGCAGGATTTTATTTAAAAGCAACATATGCACATATGTATGTATACATATTAATTCATTAAGAAGGCACACATTTAACGAAAATGTATTTTTTTTTTGCTATATTTCGCTAGAAACAAGAACGGAATAATAGTGAGTATTCACTATGTATGTTATATACAATATAAAAGGAAACCGCTGATATTTTTGGGATTTCGTTTTTCTTAATTTTTGCGTTTTATTACGAGTTTTTTTTTTATTTTATTATTACTTCCGGAAGCGAAAAATGATTTTTTAGTTTAAGATTTTGGAAGCAAGGATATATTGAATTTAATATTATGTGTTTTATTACATTATAATTAAAGTATAATGATTAGGCGAGTTAATTATATTTTCTTCCACTCATAAAAGTATGAAGGAGCGAATGAGGATTTAGCAATTAGGTCGTAAAATTCAAAAAACCTTATTAAGGAATTCTAGGAAACTTTCATTTTTTGTAATTGAAGTAGGAAGTAGAAAGAAAGTTTTACGTAAAGTTTAACCCGGAGATTCTGTATTGTTATTTTTTGTTGCAATTCTTAATTAGTGTGTTTTCTTTTCATGTAAAAGAAAATAACTTGTTATAGAAATTTAATATACGGAAAAAAGTTTTTGTGTTAAGCAATGTTGTGTTAAGTGTGTTGACAATTCTTTGCTATTTAAAAAGGAAAAAAAAATGGAGGAAATAAGTTTAACTGAGGATGTAAGTAATAAATTGTTTGCTGTGTAAAATCCCTTATTGTTTATAATATTTTGTTTTTGTACAGATCAATTTGACAAACTCTAACGGTGTTGTTGATCCCGGATTCGTCAAGGTGAAATTGCAAACAGGAGAATACAAACTAAGCGATGTACTTGGTCGCAGTAAAGTGTGGAAAGGTGATCCAAGAAAATGGAACTGAGGTTGAAAATATTGTGGCATGCCGAATTTGCAGCAACGTTTCTAAATTTTCAAAAAGTACTTCGAATCTTGTTCGGCATAAGTGAATAATAATAATAATAATAAGAGAATCTATCGGAAACTTTTATAGATACCGACACTAAGAAAAGCATTACGCGTAACAGAATGGACAGTGGAAAATTGCCGCCCATTTATTATTGTTGAAGATTCAGGATTAAAAAAAGTGGCTTCCATGTTATTGAAAATAGAATCGGAACTAGGAAGCAACATTAACGTCAATCATCTTACCCGACAACCGTATCCCGAAATGTATCTGAGTTGTATGAAATACATTTTAAAGAAATTCGACAAGAAATTTTAAGAACGAAATTATGTGGATATAGTATAACATCCGACGTATGGACAGACAATTTTCTACGAAGTAGTTATTCAGCCATAACAATTCACTACATTAAGGAAAACACAATGAAAAACCGTCTACTTTGAATGACAAACATGAGAAGTGAAACATGCACAGGTGCAAAAATAAAAGATAAAATTTCAAAGAAACTACGCGAATTTGGATGTGATTTGGATATTGATGACCCAATATGTGTGACTGACCGAGGATCCAATATGATTGCCGCATTAAAAAATAACACACAAATACATTGTACGAGTATAAATCATCTTTTGAACAATGTTATTGAGAAGGATTTTCAAGAAAATTATGAATTGGCGAATATATTACAAAAAGCAAGTAAGCTGGTAAAATATTTTAAAAAATCGGGAATGAATTCGACCTTAGAAATTTCTTTAAAAAGTGTTTGCCCGACTCGATGAAATACTACTTACTACCTTCTAGAATCAATTCAAGCGAACTGGATTCACGTCACCAACATTTTAATGAAAAAAAATCAAATAGCCCGTATTAATGATTTAGTGAATGATGAAGTGCTCCAAAACTTTAGAAGCAGAAAATTATCCAAGCTTGCATCTGGTCATCCCTTGCGTACATTATCTAAGAAAAATGTGCAGCACTTACTCTAATGAAGTTGACATTAAAAAACTTATAGATTCGGTGGTAATAAAGTACTTAGGTAAAGTACATAAGGCGGCACTGTTTTTGTTTCCACCCACAAATAAATTGTTGCAATGCAACGAAGAAAAATTACAGATAATTTAAGATTGCAAGAAAATGATGAGACCGTATTACACCGAAAGTGATGCCACTTACGGTCAACAAAATGCGTTGGTGGATCAAAATGAATTCAATAATCTCCTTGCTGACTTCGTTCCTTCCTACGTACAATATTCAGTGGATGACAAAATAAACAACAAAATGCAAGGATACAGATAATATAAATTTAAACCAAAATTGTTATGTTTTACAATGGTGGGACTGTAATAAAAAACATTTTCTTATGCAAGAGTGGGAGTGAGCTGCAAAGTTTTGGGTACACCACCTAGTAACGCTGCATCAGAATGAGTATTTTCGGGGGCTCGGAACTTAGTAACTGATAAACGATGCGCTCTTACACATAATGAAGATATGATAAGCAAAATCATGTTTTTAAAATATAATGTGCCACAACTAGATTTTTCTTTAACAAATCAATAATAAAAAAATGCCTATGTTTTATTTAACATCATTTTTTTTTTATTTGATTGTAAGTTATTTCAGAATTGAGCTTTGTTGTTATCTTATTTGTTCCAGTCAATAGTTTTATTTATACATGTATGTATATTTATTGTTGAAAAAGAGGGGTATATATTTTAAATCCTTAAACTCTTACATAATGATTATTCCAATAGTACTAATTCTTTTAGATTTTAACAAAATAAAATATTTTTTTTTCAAATTTAAATTTATTGCATATAATACAGATTCCTCGTCCATTAAGATATAATCTTTTACAGTACATGGTAGACTAAGGGTTATTTTAAGTTAGATATTAAGTTTTATAGAAAATTAAGTCCATATGCTAAGTTTTTGTTAACAATTTTTTTTTTACAGTACATTATTTTAACTTTCAGTTTTAGAATATATTGCTTACAATAATGATATATTTTAAAAATGCTAACAAAAAAATCAAAACGATGAAAATGTTAACTGAATACACGCAGAAAATCCTTTTTATTGCATTATACACTCAAAATTTTTACGATAAAAAAGTTTCAGAGCATAAGCACAAAATAAAACCCCACAAAAAAAAATAAAAAATTAACAACAAATACAAATACAATACAATACAAATACATTCATGAAATCACGCTCTAAAAACCAAAGCGTAAGTTTTTTTTATTATTTTTTTTCTCTATTGAACTCTTAAAATTGAAAGTTTTCTGCATTAAATGTTACTTTTCTAATATTATTTTTTTAAAGTAAACATATTCCTTAAGAATATGTGCATATATTCATTACGTGCTGCATATTTTCCATTCCCACTTATTGTTTTCTCCGACCGTCTTTCAAAACAACAACGAATCAAATGCAATCACAGTGAATCACAATGGATCACACCACTCACAACGCAAGAAAAATAACTTCTTACTGCAGTTACTGTTCGAATCACAAACTGTGAGGTATGAAAAATATGAAAATGAATCTGAATGAGACTGAATCATTTCAAATCACACGATTCATTCTGTCTCATAAAATGAGACATATGATTCATTCAGAGTCATTTTAAAATGAGATGAGTTATTTGAAGTTTGACTCCACTCATGCAGGGCTCTAATAGCAATGTTAGTTTTTCAGTTGTTATGTTTCAGCAGCTGTCACAGTTACCAATGACATCCCGCTGTCAAAATTTTCAGTAAGGTTTGCCATTTCATCATGCTTCGTTTTACGCTTGCCGAACGTGCGGAATTCTTTATTCATTCATTAACAGTTAAAATATTTGTAATACATTTATGGACACAACTTTGGCAGCTGCAATTAATCTACAGGAATTTCTTTGCATTTATGAAGTCACCCGGGATCTCAGGGTAAGAACAGGAAAATTGCTAATAATAATGTATAAAAATCACTCCTTTTTCAAAACGGTTATATGAGAGGAACTCTTAATTATTAGACTATAGCCATAATTTGTTTATCATGATTGTTTCATTTATTTCACGTATGATATTTCAGCAAGATCGGTGGATCCGTTTTGTTTTTATATAATTTTTGTCGGCCTGTTCCATAGAAAGGAATCACTGTGGGCCGGTTGACCGTGAAAATTGACAATTTGGTTCCTGCCCTATGGCTCTCTGCTTGGGAAAATACAGGCGAATGGTGTTTCAAAGTTATGAAGCGGTATTACATATATAATACATATAGGAATTGAATTTCAATCTTAGATTTGTAGGATTTAAATTTCAAGATTATAAATTCACTTTATTTGGTTTAATTACGAAGTCTACATTTAGTATTAGAAGCTTTCTTACCAGCTAGTCGACCTACTTCTTTAAACTCTACTCTTCAACTGACTTCGATCTCTAGCTCACTTTCGTTTTGTGTCTCTATTCGTATACGATCGTTCATTTAGTTAGCTGTCCTGTTTTGGCTCATCTCTTATGACCCCCCCTCTGTACCTAACTCCTTCACGACTGCCTCACTTAGAAGCTAAATGGGCTAAATTTTGTAACCCTTAATGGAGTATTATTCAGCACCTGCTTCACTCGATCTACCTGCTTATACCAGTTCTGAGAACTCCCTAGACTTGTATTCGTCAACATCGTCTTGATGAGACTATAAAACATCTCCACCTGTCTATATCCTCGAGAGACTTTGGTTGCGATTAACAAATGATGTATACTTTCATATTTGCAATATACATCGAAAGCAGTCGATTTACGCAGTTCCACGGCCTGAAATGATCCTTCTAGGATTGCTAAACGTGACGGACTGTTTCTTCAACCTTATTGACATCAGCGGACGCGGTGGATAGAGCCAAACAAACTTTGAGAACATATGCAGATACATATGTACATATGTTACACACGTATGTGTGTAAGATAATGAAAAAGATTGACGATTTAATTCATTGCTTTATTATTATTATTATTATCAAGGGAACGATACAAATTAATTTGTAGGGTCCGGAATTTAACGCCGGGGTACTATGCCTATGTGGCGCGTTTTGTCAACAGCACGCGGAGTACTGAGTTCCCATGTGGGAACCAGCTAGTCCTACGTACTTACCGCGCCCAACACTGCTCGATTTCGATGATCTAGCGGGAACCGATGCTTTCAGTGTGGCGAGGCCGTTGACTCATTGCTTTATTGAAATGGCGGTAAAGAAAAGATTATTCAAAATAATTTGAAAAAAAAAAAAAAAAAAAACAGTAAAAGAGTTTGATGTTGCTTCGTCACTTGATGCGGACTCAGAGGAATGCAAATCAGCATCGCACACTCGGCTGTTTTGACTGTTGATTGGATAATCATCATCCTCGCTGGGAACGTAAGAGCACATTTTCATTTTGTCGACGCTTGTTGACGTATTTTTTGGACCTTGGTGTTCGCCTACCTTCAGGACATCAAAAAGATCGTGATCCTAACCTTTGACTATTTGGTATGGTCCCAAAAACTTTGGACGCATCTTGAGACCCACTCCAAACTGTCCTTTCTATGGCAACTAGATCTCCAACCCTGTACGCCCGTGCAGCTTTACGACCTTTATTGTAGGACTTTTGGTTGTTGGTTTGGGTTTCGAATAAGCTTTTTTTCGCTTCTTCACGCAGCGTATTGCTCTCTTCTTGAAACTCGATCTGCAAATCCTCTTCTATCCTTGGTCGAATGTTTGGAACCGCACGCACCTTTATTTCGGCTCCTGTCAACAGTTTAATTGACGATGTGTTAATTGAACGTTGATAGGTTGAATTCAAAATCTGTACAGCTTTAATCTCCTTCTACCACTTGTCCAGCGCTTGGAGAGTTAACTTCATCAAAACTGGGATCACAATGCGATTAATTCTTTCTATCTGCCCATTGCCTCGAGGAGCTCCTACGGTGATGTGCAGCAGCTCAATCTATTCTCGTTGACAATACTCCGTAAATTCCTTGTTTACTACTATTCTTCTTGGGTTTCTAAAGGTTTCCCAAACTATTTGCAGTTTTCTTATTACTTCTGCTTCCGAAAGAGATTTAACCGGGAACAACCAGACAAACTTGGTGAAACCATCTAATATTGACAGTAAATAGCGATACTCTTTACCTGTTGCCACCATTGGTCCTAAGTGATCCATATGGAAAGTGTCTAAAGGTAGTTCACTCTTAGGGATTGGATGTAGAAATCCTTCTTTTCTGCTCCTTTTTTCTCCGTTAGTATGCAAGGAGCACAGCATTCGATATATCTTTCGATTTTGGATCTCATAATTGGAAAATAAAACTCTTTCATGAGTAGCTCCTTTACTTTCCTTGCTGAAAAGTGCTTTTCGGATGACGTCTATCTGCATATCTGGACCCGCCTTCAATTTTCTAACAGCTTCCACCACAGCGAGTGCCTCCAACTCATAGCTCGAAAACTTTTGTTCTGCTGGCGATGTCTTCCTGCTCATGTAATAAACTGGATGAAGCAAGTTGTCATCTAATGATATCTGTAGGAGAACTGCTCCGTAGCCTGCACTCGACGCATCCATGTGCACTTCTGTTGTAGCACCGTGCCGGTAAATTGAAGAACAAGTTTGTAACAAAGACTTTTCTTAAGTAATTTAAAAACATCTAGTTGCGATTGTCCCCAAATAAATTTAGCACCTGTTTTCGCCAAATCACTTAACGGAAGTGCAATCGATGCAAATCAAACTACGAACTTCCTAAAATATCCCACTAATCCATTTTTAGCTCCCACATCTAAGACTCGAGCTAATCTCAAAAGTGCCTCTTTTAAAGTTCTAGCTGGTATAAGTAAATCATCGATGTAAATACGAACAATCCTCTGAGCGATTTCTTCTCGATAAACATAGTTGATGTATTTTTGAAAAATAGCCGGCGAATTTTTCATACCGAACGGAGGTTTGTTGAATTCCAAATGTCCACTAAATGTTACAAACGCGGTGTACTTGCTTGAATCCTCATCTACATCGACATGAAAGAACTCGTTGGCCAGATCGATTGTCGTAAAGTATTCCTCTATGTAAATCGTCGATTTGATCCTCTATCAGTGGCAAAGGGAATGGATCGCGTATAATCTTCTTGTTCATTGGCCTGTAGTCGATGCACAGACGGAAAGAAGAATCCTTCTTCACTAGAATGATTGGACTAGTGTAATTCAAAAAACTTTCACGAATGATTCCGTCACGAAGCCACTCCTCTATCTGTTTGTCCACGAACCGCTTTTCAAGTGGAGCGAGACGCCTAGGATGCTGCCACACTGGTACCTCGTCAGATACGATCATTTTCATCGTAATTGGACTGCATGCTACTTTTTTGGACTATAATTTTTAACTAATTTCTGTACCTCTAGTCTCACTGCTGTATCGATAATGCGACTTAAATCAACCTCAAAACCCTCTAAATTTGAATTAATGTCGATTTGCGACAGTAAACAGCAAGGTTCCTTGGAGACACTTACTCTAAGTACAACGCCATCTTTGCCGATCGTGAATTCAACTGTGTCTAAAATATCTCTCCCGATAATCATGTCGTATTTCATGCAACAATTGTTTACAATGAAGCAATTAATATTTTTAAAATTTACCTGGTCAATTGAAACGTCGGCACTTATAAATCCTTTAATGCATAACCTGCTCCTCAAACCCGTGATTGGCATCTGATGTGGGTTAAATTTCTTTAACTTAATTTTATCCACAATGTCCTCTTTAATTAATGTTATGTCACTGCCTGTATCAACCAGGGCTTCCACTTATATGCCAAACATCTCAATCACTTTGCTGACCAGGTGAACATTCGGTTCTTTTTTGTCAAAAGTCTTCGCGCACTCGAAACTTTTATGTCCGAAAGAGTCACATTTAAAACATTTTGGACCACTGTGGAAATCGTGCTCCTTACTGCCACAATTGAAACAACTCCGGCCGTTTTTGTCCACTGTATTTTTTTCAAAGCGATCACTCTTAACACGTGTAGTTGCCACACTTTTCTCCCTTTGTCGGTCTTTCATTCTTTCATAAACTTTCAACTTTTCTTTGAACTCTTTTACACTTTTGGCTTCGTAAAGCATCAGCTTATTTGTTTCAGAATCTTCAATTCCATCAATCGCGTAATCGATTCGAGCCGAGTCTTCTACATCGCCTTGACTTGCTATTCCCATTAAACCGTATAAAAACTCGCGACAACTTCTGTTTGTGAATATCGGCTGAACTAACTTCTTATTGAAATTTAGAAATCAGACCTCTTCGAAGATCTGCGTATGATTTGGGTGTTAGCTCTTAATTGGCAAATAATTTTGCAGAGCTACACAACAACCTTTTGCACCACGGGTGCAATAGAAAATCTCAGCCTGCTCTTCAAATTATCAATGGTATTTTCTATTAGAGACGCACTTAAATTATTTTCGAAGTCCGTTGAATTCGAATTATATTAAAATCCCGACTGTTCCTCTTAGCACGACTGTCCATTTTACCGCCTTACCGCAACAACAACCACTAATTAGGTACAGCACACTACCGAACGTTCTTTGCTTAGCTGACAGCAACTTAGTCCACGAGTCTTATCAACTTTGTTTTTGTAATGTTCACTGTTCTAAGATTAACCTACCCTTTCTCACTGCTGCACTTCTTTTGGCACAAGTTTACCAAGCTTACAGATTTAAACAGTTAACTTTTTTTCTTTGAGCTAAACCACTAACTCTAATGCGCTGTGAGCGAAGCAGCGTAACGTACCGCAGTATTGCATGATGTGCCTATGCGTCACTGCTTTACAAGGGTGGCATCTCTATCTGTTTCACTGAAACTAGTCGAAATGGCGTGTTTATCCGTCTCAATCACAGCGTCACTGTCGGTCTCGCTCACACTTGGTATTCATTTTAACTTATTAAAAATAATTAACTATGAATCGGGTTTCTTTAACAAAATATTTTTTTTTGTCCTTAATTAAGTGTTAGTCTAGTAAGTGTAATACCATTTTGGAATCCAGACTAAATACGCCATCTTTTAAAGTTACTTGCCAAAATGACATAGCACATTTTTTTGTCACTACAGTCAGTTCAAGTTGGGTGATTAATGATTTTCAGATACATGAATGGACAAAAAAGCAATTTTTGGTTAAAACCGATATAGTTATGTTTCAATTTTGGACTGTAATTTACAGAAGAGTTACTCAGGGTTACGTGGCAAAAAAAAATCGAAGAAAAGCAAAGATTTGCGGCCACAGTACTTGAAAGGGTGTCACAGATTTCTCGATTTTTTTTTTTAAAAACCAATAATTTTAAAAGTATATCACTTAGATTTTTTTTATAATTTTGTGATAACCGACACCACTGGACCTATCACCCGTTTCCATCTTGACGTTGATTTTTGGGACACCCTGTATATGTATATATATAAAAAAGTACATATATAGATTCCCTCGCGGTCGGTGTCTTGCCCCTTGTCTCGTTCCCTTTAAAGACTCTTTCGGTGGTTGTGCATAAATCGCATTTCTCGCGCCGTGTAAGAATTCATTAAATTTATCAACTTTAACCTCAACTGTCACCAGCTGGACCAAGCTGACCAAAGGTCGTACGTTGCTGAAATAAAATATTAATTAATTAATATAATTTAATATCAAAAACTGTATTTAATAAATATTGTAATACAATACTTGATACATATGTACACACATTTTGGGTTAATTCATTTTACAAATAAAACCTTTAAAAATGTCGAAATTGTCAACGGATGCAGATCAGAAAAGAGTACTGAAGCAGATTATTCGTGACCACGACAATTTCAAAAAGACTGGAGCATCAAGTCGTACAGCCAGCTATCTTTCAGGTCGACTTCTTATTCTAGAAGTGAACTTCTTCAAGCGAAGATTCGACGAGGAGAAATTGAAGAAGATCTGGAACAAGAAAATTTTGATGAAATTTTTGATCAGCTTCAAGAAACATATTTCACTTACCGAGGGGAATTGGTCGATGCTATCGACAATGCAAAATCAACATCTAAAGAGAAGATTGTGGATCGCTTATTACAATGAGCTTTACAAATACCACATTTTGAGGGCTCGTACACGAAGTGGCGGGCTTTCCACTATGTTTTTTTGTCCTTTGTCTACACAAATAAGAAGCTGGGTGAAATTCAAAAATTACACTATTTGAAATGGGCTCTTATAGGTGAAGCTGCTCGTTTGTTACAGCATTTAGGGTTGTATGCTAGCAATTATGATAAAGCATGGGAACTGCTTATCGCCAGATACGACCATAAGCGAGTGTTGGTAAATGTTCACTTTCAACTTTTCTTTGAACAGCAGCAGTTGACAAAGGAGACGGCAGGTAACATAAAGTATCTACTGGATACGTCCCAGGAATGTTTCCATGCCCTGGAAAATTTAGAATTGCCGGTTAGTTCCTGTGATGAACCAGTAATTTATATACTGGTTCAGAAATTACCTGCTTTTACTCAGAGTTTGTGGGAGGAGAAGTCAGGTAGTTCGAAGGAGTTGCCCACACTAACACAATTCACAGAGTTACTGGAAACACGCTTTCAAACCTTGGAAGCAGTAGCTGGAACGAGTGGCACAATGGGTAGCGGTTCTTCTTCACAGAAAGCTGTTGCTGTAGAGAAGAAAACGGTGTTGCACGTCGTGAAGAAGCAGTTTGCATGCCAGGTATGTGGTAGAGGTCAGCACTTCTTTCGGACTTGTCAAAAGTTTATTGACATGGAGATCTATGAACGATCTAAGGCAGTGGACAGAATCGGAGTTTGTCGGAACTGTTTGGCGTACAGTCACAAGATTAACCATTGCCAAAGCAGTGTGCGCTGCTATTACCGCAAGCAGGCACACCATTCTCTGCCACATGTTAATAATTTCAGCTCCAATCCTACAAGGGATTTTACAAATACAACTATAGGTACACAAATTTTCATACTAAAGTAAATACCAACCAACCTAAAGTAGTTTCTCCTGAAGTACATCAGCCAAGTGTTCTTCTGGCAATAGCAGTTGTTCGAGTCAGGACGTCAAATGGTAATTATTATAATCTGAGGGCATTAGTCGATCTTGGATCTGAAGCAACTTTTATTACTGAGTCAGCTGTACAATTGCTAGGGCTTCATCAACGGCGAACATTTATTAAGGTATCTGGATTGGGAAAACTCAGCAGTGGTTCATGTCAGCGATATGTATGTTACATATGTCTCACCTTTGGGTCGCTGGTAACACCTTTCGAGACAAATACCCCAGCCTATGTGTTCAAGTTCCTGACTGGTCTTTTGCCATCCAAACCAAAATTGGGAACACATCCAGCGTTTAAAGTTAGCTGATCCACAATTCGACGAGCGTGCGTCTGTTGATCTTTTCCTGGGAAGCAATGTTTATTGCGAGTTCATTCGATCAGCGATTATCAGTGGCATAGATGTAAGGTCTCCAATCGCACAAGAATCCAAGCTAGGTTGGTTTCTATTTGGGAAGGTCATTTCGCGAACTCAGGAACCCATTCACAGCTTTCTACAGGTTTGTGACAACGACACTCAGCAGCGAAGTTCCTGTGAATTGGAGGAGTTACCTTTCAACATTAAGGAAACTGCGGAAGAGAACACTTGTAAAAAGCATAATATGAACACAATAAGAAAATTGGCTGAAGGTCGATATCAGCCATTTAGAAAGGGATGCAAGCCTGGGTTTGCTGCCTTACGTAAGTTTGATCAACTGGAAGGAGGATTCCAGGAAAACCCCACACAGCACAAGGAGCATTCCAAGTGTTTAAAGGAATGCAAGGAGCTCCGTCAGATGGCAGTAGTTAACGAAAAGAATACCATACTGGACACACGACACCATTTCTATTTTACTCACCATGCAGCATTCAATGAGTCAACCAGAACTACGAAGCTTCATCGCAGTCCTACGTACTACAAACGGTTGGTATGAAACTGCCGGGCACAAGCTAGAAAAAGAGACAGAGGTCCACTGAAGGTAGATGCAATCGGCACAAGAATATTCGAAATTCTTCAAGAAGAAACTGCCGTGGAAAAGGTAAGTTACCTTGAGCAATGGGTCTACCAATCGATGATCAATTACTTTTGCCGAAAAGGGAGCAAAGAATATCTGTCCAGAATGAAACAGCCCCCGAAGTGGGCTGCATCATATTGATGTGTTCTTCGTGCTATCTCTTCCGGAACTGTTGCTGCATTCGTTGGATGGTGCTCCACAGCTTAAGTAGGTTTTGTAGTATTTCGCTGACATCGATTGTTAGAGGTTGCACGATTTGATCCGTGATGAGGAAATGCCCCTGCGTTAAAGCACTAATATCATCCGGATCATCTGTTAGTGCACTGGGCCGCCTTGAGTTGAGACCAGCTTCGATAAGCACGAGCGTTGTCGCCAGAGTTTCGAATGTGAAAATATGCTTCTCCATTAGTCTGCGCAAGTACCTGACGCCTGGGTCCCATATGCCTCCTTGGTGAGGCGGGCTGGCACAATGAACCTCCGTCGTGTACCCATCGCATTGATCTGCTCAAGCGGAAGTCTGTTGTATTGCTCTGCCGCGCTCTTCCGTAGGTTGCTGTCTGCGCCGACGAAGGTTGCTGCGTTGTCGCTCCACAGTACTGAGCATGCACCTCGTCGCGCAGTGAACTGATGGAAAGCGGCCAAGAATGTTTCCGTGCTCTGATTGCGCACCAGTTCCAGATGGATGGCCCTAGATGTAACCCTTTTCAATCGGCCGACTCTGGCCTTGATCCGTACTGGCCCTGCATAGTCTACTCCGATATACTTGGTCCCTTGGGAGACAGTCCATCAGGTGTTCCGCTACCTCCTGCTTCTGCCGAAGGCATGCTATGCAACGCCGAATGTGACTTCTCATTACTCGCCTCAGCGTGGGATTCCAATAACTTTGCCTGATGTACTGCATACATAGTTGCACTCCATCATATTGAGTTCCAAGATATGTTTCTCTGCACAATAGCTCACTCAAATTGCTCTGCGTTGGCAGGACAATTGGATGGATGTTGTCATATGGTAGTGCTGATTGCAAGTCGTCCTCCTCGACGTCCTACTAGTCCCAAAACATCGCCGGAATCGATGAATGGATTCAACGTTAAAATGCTGCCCGATTTCTCAACTGGTTCCTTTTTCCCCACTTGCTCCGGCTCCTTGTGATAAGCTCCCTTTTGCGTGCAAATCACGCCATAAAGGTTCTCCATTCCTTTTTTCATCTGTTGCCTGTTGCCTTCCCTTTTCTCCTCCCCTTCTGGTGTCGTTTCTTCTTTTTTTCTTCCCGTCATGGTCTGGATACTGCGGTATGGATGGTACCTCTAGGTACCCCAAAGATAGAGCCAGACGGATGGCCTGCACCCTCTCCGAATGGACGGTCCGGCACCCCAAGATGGCCCCAGGAGTAACAACAACGTGCGAGAGCCCTCGCCGTCCTTTTTTCCCCCATACAACTTCGTGGGCATCCCGACTGATGGCTTGGGGAAGTTTGACCGGCTCCCGGCCATCAGTGGATTAGAAATCACCTTTCGGAACGTTCAATTCAAGTTGTCTTGGATGGTTTCAAGCCTGATATTCACAAAATAAATGCTGGTGTGCCCCAGGGCTCCGTTCTGTCTCCGACTCTTTTTAATTTTCATTAACAATCTCTTGTCTGGTACTTCTAATCCAATATATTCCTTTGCTGATGACAGTAGTCTCTGCTTTTCATATTCGTTCCTGGACTCACGTCCCTGCTCTTCGGCTGTAGAACGACAACGGCAGCGTATGTTAAGCTCGTTAAATTCCGGTATTAACAGAATAACCAATTGGGGAACTATCAAGCGAGTGGAATATAATGCTTGGAAAACTCGATGCTGTCTGCTGTCATTAAAGCGAAACTCATATACCCAGCCATTATCCATGAATGGCACTTGCATCGTCGAAACCGATAAACTTTCCATTCTCGGAACTTGTATCAGTGACAACTTACGTTGGAATGACCACATATTCGATATTGCCAAAAATGCTGCGAAATGTCTAGGTTTCCTCAAGCGATGTAAGAAATATTATACCCCCTCTGATCTGGCCACAATATATAAGGCATTTATCCGCCCAAAACTGGAGTACAATGCCCACATCTGGCCAGGTGCTCCTAAAACATCTCTGCGCCTGCTAGATAGAATTCAAAACCCATTGGTGATACTAATATCAGTCAATCAATTGACCCCCCGAACACCAACGTAATGTCTCCTGTCTCACTTTGTTTTATCGCTATTTCCAGCACCAGTGCTCCATTGAAATCGCCAGTAGCATTCCGCCCATTCACACTTTCAACCGTAACACCCGTCTCGCTATGAATGCTCATCAGTATACCCTCAAGCCCATTTTCGGACGTACTCTAAAATATCGTGATTCTTTCCTAAGCCGTACAACTCGCTTATGGAATGCCCTGCCGACCTCTGTGTTTCCTGGTCGTTAAAACTTATAAACGTTTGAAAACAATGTACATCGGTACCTTTCCTTTCTTCCTCCCTAAATTTCCTTCTCCCGCGTTGTGTACACCCATTTTAAAGGTACAAAATCCCTTTGAGCGCGCGTTCATTATAAAAAAAAAATCCTTGTTCCTGACTGTAGCTTCCGATCTTCAAATCCCCTGATGAATTCGTCCTTTGCCATTCCGTCGATTATTTTCAGGGGTATGACGTCGTAGTGTTTCTCCTTGTTGCTGCATTCGACTATTGTATTGGATCTTGCAAACCGTTTCTCGATAGCCCATCCTAAACCCATATACTATAATCTTTATGCTTTCAATGACTATTGTTTATGAAAATTCTTCTGCAGGACCGTGTAAGGCCATTGTTAGGGCAAAGCACTTTTCCTCATTGTGCACTTGTTCGCACAGGCAGTCATTTTAAACTGCTTCTTATAAATCAAACATGAGATCCGTCCACCGAATGAGGGAGGCTTCAACTCTTTTCTCCTGGGACCGCTTAAAGAACAGCTTTGCTGTTTATTTGTTCGAATTTTTCATCATAATTCTTCTCTAGTCTATCAAATTTGTCATTTATTTCTTGGAACTTTTGCTAGAGAATGTTCTTTTGCTCTTCCAGATTATTCTATTGTTCATCCATTTCCTGTTGAAGGGCCGGTAGGCTGTTCTACTGTTCATCCAGATTTTTATTTTGTTCGTCCAGCTTTTGTCCGGGTCTGTTCCTTTGTTCGTCTAGATTTTTCTTTTGTTCGACAAATTTTTGTTCAATGCTATCGTTTATTGCGGAACGGATGTTTATGCAGCCGATGTGTGCAAATTCCGAAAAGCAAGACGACAAAAGATAAAATTGCACACCAGGCCAGTTCTACCTATAAATAAAAAACGAAAATTTAATAAATTGATACAACACCAAGTCCAGCGATCAGAGGCCTTTATTGTGAGATAGTCAAGATCCAAATGGACCAGACAAAATCGAAATCAATTTGAATTCAATTTCATATGACATAAACTGTTATACAGTGAGAATGAGTTTAATCAAAAATTGTCAAATTGGATTAAATTTAATGAGAGAAGCTCAGTTATATAATGATTGAAAATAAGATAGTGTAAACTGTGCAATGTTTGGCAAATACAATATAGTTCAATTAAATTAAAATAATGAGAATCTACAAGTGATAACAATATAGCACATAGTGTGATATGATTTAAAAATTAGTGAAATAAACAAGTAACTATCGATAAATGCATATATATTAATTAAATTCCAAATATTCCCAAACATTCCCCCGCCCCTGGAACAAAGTTTCAGCAAGTGGGAAGAACAGCCAGTTTGTGCACTGGGCGAACTAGGTTTCCATTGAAGTTCGTAGGGTTACAACTCGTACGTGTCCGTCTTTGTCCGGGTGTATTGCAGTGACTCTTCCTAATGCCCATTTTCCTGGAAGTAGATTGCCTTCTTTGATGGCTACCAAGTCGTTGATCTGTAGGTTTCATTGCGACTCAAGCCAATGTGGTCGTTGTTGCAAAGAGGAGATATACTCCATGCTCCATCTTTTCCAATAGGCCCTATCTTTGATTGCAAAGTTTGCCATCTGGATAATCGATTGAGCGGCACTTCTTCGGAGGGTTTAGGAACAGCTGAATACGGCTCACCTAGAATGAAATGGGCAGGTGTTAGAGTATCAAAGTCGTTATCAGAATTTTGACATAAACGACAGGAGTTCAACAAAGCCTCAATTTGTGTGATAAGGGTGTACATTTCTTCGAAGTTCAGGATGTCGGAAGCAATGACGCAATGGAGGTGTCTTTTGACTGATTTTACTCCCGCCTCCCACAAACCATCAAAATGTGGTGCCGAGGGGGGAATGAAATGCCAGGTAATTTAATCACGCGCGAGAGATTGGGCTATAAACGAGTTATGTTGTTCTGACAATGTAAATTGATGCATTTCCGAAAGATATCTAGCTGAACCACGAAAGTTGAACAGCGCGATGTATCCTTTTGTCGTACAGGTTTTCCGTCCGAGTTTAGATCTTATTTGGATAGGTCCAGCATAATCGCACCCACAGTGTGTGAAGGGTGTACTCATTTGAATCCGTGGAGGGGGTAGATTTCCCATAAGTTGGGATGATGTCACCTTTCTTTGCCGAAAACATTTCATACATTAGTGCGTTATTTTGCGAAGTAAATTTCGACAGCCGAGAATCCAGTATTCCTGACGGATCAATGTAAACAATGCTGTTACTCCAGGGGTAGCCGTGGTGTAGTGGTACTAGCTATCGCTTCTCACTCGGAAGGTCAAGGTTCGAATCCTAGCCACACCGAGTTTTCATTTGCGTAATTGGAACTCCGTCAGAAAAATCTGCGTGTGAAGGCATAACACTGACATGTAGATTTGGCTGTTGTAGGGTTTTTCAAGCACAAAACAACCGTTAAAATTCACAACCTCACATTCCGGGAGAAGAAAAATCTCTCCGTTTTATTCGGACTCCCACCCCTGGAGAGTCAATATCGAAACCAAACACACTTGAGTTTCAAACCACTACACCACAAACTTTACTTTCTCCTCCTTCTATTTTTCCGCCCGAGCCCTGGCAACAGTATAAGGGTATTTCATAACCCTTTAGGCGCTTTTTTTTTATAAAAAAAAATGCAGCCATCTTTGGTGAAAGTCAAGTGCAATGAGTTTTGTTACAACGTTCCCCTTTGGAATGATGATGGAATGTTTTGCGTTAAACGAAATGTTAGCTTCTTGGATTCGATCTCCAAGACGTAGTATTTTCTCGTTATCTAGAAAAGGGTTTAAGTTAGAAATTTTACAACTTTTAGCGAAGTGACCATTCTTTGAGCAAAAGGAGATTGCTTCAACAAAATACAAATTCTGTAGCCATCTTATTATCTCTTTCTTAGCGTTGTAAATTTCATTAGGCAGAAGTTCTAACCGAGTTGGTTGGGATTTTCGACGACATTTTAAGATGAAACGATGTACATAAGCGAAAGTACAAATCAAACGATGCCACGACTAGATACGAGTCGAGAGAGAAGCTAGGGGGTGGTCAGGATTAGATACGAAGAAGGTTTGTTTAAATTTGTTTTTCTCCTGTTTCTGGATGTTCTTCGGAAATGTATACTATGGGCCAATTTTCATAACTTTCTTTCAACCATTGTGGGCCACTCCACCAAATGGGGTGTGAGATAAGATTCGATGGTTTTATGCTGCGCGAAGCACAATCTGCTGGGTTTTGATCCGACTTGACATGATACCATCGATTGCAAGGTATGATATTGAGAATTTCGGCGGTTCGGTTTCCAACGAAGATTTCCCAACGTCGTGGATTTGCCGAAAGCCAAGAAAGAACTACTTGAGAGTCGCACCAAGCGAAGACGTTGGAGCAGGTTATGTTTAAAGATGTTTGAACAGCAACAAGTAGACGTGAAAGCAATAGCGCACAAAGCTCAAGCCGAGGAATACCCAGTTGCTTAATGAGGGCTACTCTAGTTTTGGCCGCAACGATGTTTGTTATGATGGCTCCATCAGGAAGTACTCGGTGTGAATAGATAACAGCGGCATACGCGGATGCCGATGCATCAGAGAAACCGTGCAGTTGAAATGACGAATCTGTCATGCCGATTGAACGAGGAACACTGATTTTACTAAGAATGGGGAGTTCTTCACGAATTTTAGACCATTTTTGGACGATTTCTTCCGGAAGAAGATCGTCCCAATCGAGCTTTTTATACCATAGTTCTTGTAATATTATTTTCAATTGTACGACCGACGGGGAAATAAAACCGAGAGGGTCGAATGTCTTTCAGAATATTTCTTTTAGTGACAGGATCTTTAGCAACCAAATTAAAGCCGCACGAGAAGAAGTCTAGTTATAAATTGCAGTATAAGCCACGTATCCGATTCATTTTCAAATGGAACACCATTAAAAGTTTGGTTTTCATTTTTTAAGAGATCTGGACAGTTGCTTTGCCACTTGCTTAGCTGTAGACCGGCTTTAGATAAGAGTTCGACTAAAGACTTCCTTTTAAACATGGTTTCAGATATTGAATCTCCGCCTGACACAACATCGTCAACGTAAAAGTCATTAAGAAGAATTTCAGACGCGACGGGAAATTCTTCTTTATAATCTTTTGCCAGCTGTTCTAACACGCGAACCGATAAATATGGGGCACACGACGTCCCATGTGTCACTGTGCACAAACGGAAGTGTTCCAAGGGAACTGTAGGTGATTTTCTCCAGACAATCCTTTGGTAGTCAATGTCGGTTTTGGCCACCCAAATTTGCCGAAACATTTTGACAATGTCAGCAGTGAAAACATATTGATGTCTACGAAATCTGAGGCAAACAGAAAATAGATTACGTTGAATGAGGGGACCGATCATAAGCGATTCATTCAGAGAATTGCCATCAGAATCCTTAAAGGAACCATCGAACACAACGCGAAGTTTTGTTACAGGACTGTCCGACTTAAACACCGCGTGATGGGGTAAATAAAAGACATTAGGTTTTGAAATTTCATCTGTGAGAATTTTAGACATATGTCCTAGGTCTAAATACTCCTGCATAAATCGCGAATAAGATTGAGACAGATTTTTGTTACTTGCGAACTTTTTCTCCATTGCTTTTAGTTGCGAGTATGCACCATCAAGGGTATTATTGAATTGAGGGGTGACTTTAAATGGAAAATTCACTATATATTTTCCCTGTTTATCGCGACCGTACGTTTGAAGAAAATGTTCCTCAATTAGTATATCTTCCTTTGAAGAAATCAATTCCGAATCGACTTCCTCAAGAGTACAAAATGCCTGTAAAGTGTTATCGATGTCGATGAGAGTGCGATGGGACCGAATAGTTTGTTCCGTATTTGAGGGCAATGTACCTGCGAGCACCCATCCAAAAAGGGTTTTCTGTGCGATTGGATAACCGTGAGTGCTTTTGACGATTCCGTCCTGTAATATGTCCCAGACCTTATCCGCTCCAAGCAAAATGTCGATTGGATTGGGTTTATTGAAGAGCGGATCAGCTAAGTCCAAATTGACTATATATTTCCAGTCACTGGCATCAATGAAAAGAGATGGCAATGGTGAAGTAACGTTAGATAAAATGTAAGTATTTACAAATATACTGTGTGTATCAAACTGAGATGCTATTGCCATCGATACTAAGCCCTTGGACGTTTCTGCAGGCGTGGATTCGGTAACGAACGATACCTGCGATCCAGAGTCTATCAGAATGCGAACTTGTTGATAGTTCCCGAAAATGTCTTTTACTTTGCCAATTGCGGTAGGCAATACTGTTTGAAGATGATGAGCATTTACTTTGACCGAGTGATTTGTGGCGAGCTGATTCGATTGTGACGATGATGGGTGATTTACGGAATGTCTTTTACTTTGCCAATTGCGGTAGGCAATAATGTTTGAAGATGATGAGCATTTACTTTGACCGAGTGATTTGTGACGAGTTGATTCGATTGTGACGATGATGGATGATTTCCGGAATGCGAAGATGAACGAGACGACGAGTGTATTTCCGATTGAGAATTAGTAGTTTCTGTATTAGTCATACCGAGATGCACTTGGGTGTGGTGACGCGAGTTGCAGATTCTACATCGAAATTTCGATTGACACCGATTGGAATTGTGGAGCGGACACGCAATTAAAACACAGTCTCTTTGATTTGACGAAATCACGTTTGGCATTTACAGCCATTGAAAGGAATTCATTACACTGTGTGAGACGATGAGTGTCGCTACATTTGGGATATTCGATAGGGGTTGACACACGCATGCTTCGAATAACTACCAACTTGTTTCTGCTTCCATCACGAACGAGCGATTTGCATGACTCAAGGGCCTCACAACGACCTTCCAAAAATACAAGGAATTCCCCAATAGTAGGATAGTCCATATCTATGCTATGAGTTGACCAATTCTGTCGTGTTTCAGGATCTATCTTGGACAGCAGGGTGTAAATCATCCAAGGGTCCCTATCAAGCGAGTTATATGAATACAGACCTCTTAGAACCTCGTCCGTACCATCTGATATCTTACGAACGCATTTTACGTTGAGAGATGACGTAAACGGCAATTGCATAAAAGTTTCTAACATGCTATTCATAAGATAACGCGGCCTGTCGTATCTTCTAACTAGTCTATCCCAAGCTAAATCGTATGTAGAATCAGAGACTGGAATATGATTAAGTAAGTTTAACGCCTCTCTACGAAGGCAGGAACGCAAAAAGTGGAACTTTTGAGTTGGAGACAAAATATCTTGATTGTGGACTTTACTCAAATACATGTCATGGAAAGCGGGCCACTCACGATATTTACCAGAGAATGGCTCGAAATGAATTTTCGGAAGAAAGTTACTTTGAGGTGATAATGTACTAGTTTGATGCTGATGTTGAGTTTGTTGAAGGCAAGGTGCAACAGTTTCAGGTACAGTTTGCCGTGGTTGTAGAGCAGGTGATTGAATAACGGAACTTGTGGGAACTGTACATGGTAGAAGCTTACTTCTTTTGTGAGCTGAAGAAAGAAAAATCTATTTTACGACTAACAACTTTGATTCAAAATCTTCGAAATCAGCTTCAGGATCGATGAAACCATCATCATTAACAAAATTGTAAATCTGTTCACGTGTAGACGTAAACTTATCCCATAGTTCATTGAGTTTTTCTAGGCGCACTTGCAATGCTTCTAAACTAACGACATCCGTAATTTTTTCGGAGTAATTTGCTAATCTTGTTAACGAAAGATTACGAGTCATTTTGCAGAAAATATTGTGATGATTATGTACCGTCTGGATATATTTATTGACTTATTAATGTTCAGAATATTGATTGTATCAGAATATAAGAAAATAACAACAACAGCGCAACTAAACGAATGATTGAAATTTTCAGAGCACGTGCTTTCAAATACGAACAATTCCATGCGTAGTCTAACTTGATCCTAACTGTCCTCACAGATAAATTAATTGTAATCACAATTTAATCGAACACTTTTAATTGGTTAAATAGGAACTGCATGGAATGTAGCATGCGGAATAGCCAGAATAACGCGATCTCCGTTAAACAGCGACGAAGGGTATATTGGTGAATTGAAGAATTTTCACGAATCAGGTATCCAAAATCCGGTTCGATATAGACCAAAAAATATGTTTATTGAAGAACGAATGTTTATGCAGCCGATGTGTGCAAATTCCGAAAAGCAAGACGACAAAAGATAAAATTGCACACCAGGCCAGTTCTACCGATAAATAAAAAACGAAAATTTAATAAATTGATACAATGCCAAGTCCAGCGACCAGAGGCCTTTATTGTGAGATAGTCAAGATCCAAATGGACGAGACAAAATCGAAATCAATTTGAATTCAATTTCATATGACATAAAGTGTTATACAGTGAGAATGAGTTTAATCAAAAATTATCAAATTGGATTAAATTTAATGAGAGAAGCTCAGTTATGGAATGAAAATAAGTTAGTGTAAACTGTGCAATGTTTGGCAAATACAATATTATATCAATTAAATTAAAATAATGAGAATTTACAAGTGATAACAATATAGTACATAGTGTGATATGATTTATAAAGTAGTAAAATAAACAAGTAACTATCGATAAATGCATATCTATTAATTAAATTCGAAATATTCCCAAACAGCTATTCTTCTGTTCTTCCAAATTTTTCTTTTGTTTGTCCAGACTTTTCTTTCGTTTGTCCAGCTTTTGTTCGTCTATTTTCGGCAAGAGGGGTTGCATCATCACAGCCATGTCGCTGCTAGTACTCATTTGATCTTCCTCGTCAACGTCAAAGGAGTATGTAGCTGGATCATGTCCCTCGTTGTTCAAAGCATCCTGAAGTCGAAGCACCAAGTCACTTTTTTCTCCACTGACGCTGAGGTTTTTTTTTTCAAGTCGGATTTGAGTTGGACCAGGATCAACTGCAATAGTTTTTGACCTATTATAGCTTTTCCACACAATCACAAAACATTTTTTTTGTCACACAATAAGTTATATCCCACTTCTGACACCAATGTAAAAGGTTTGTGTGGATACAAATGATAAAACATATTCCTTTCACTTTCACTTTACTTAGCACAGTTACAATTCATAATCCAATCCAATCGCTTTTTTCAATCACTTTTACTTAACTTTGTCTTTTACTTAAATCACTCATTCACTCTTCAGATTCCACTTTAGAACCATCTTGCATACCTTAGAAGGTGCTGATATTAATACTCCCATAACATCTTTCGAGAACATTCTGTACTATCCAGCGTTCCATACATCTTTCATTTTGTCAAAGTATTCGTTAAGAGTTTCCATTCTCCAATAATTAATGAATGGAAATCTTCTGCTATTCAAATATAGATGGCGATGTTCACAGCGATGTTCACACCATCGTTGTACGAATTGTGTTGCTAACAAGCGCCGCGAATCGCTAACCGGTGAAGCATTAGCTTGTGTCCGGAGAGCCATAAGTCAACCTGGATTTTCAATGATGTTACAATCTAAGCCTTCGCATCCTCTTTCCTCACAAGAAATAAAACTTGATAAAATTTATTCGGAAATATTGGAAGTAAAGGAAATCCAAAGACTGCAGATAGAAGAACTTCAAAGCAGAAACAAGCAATGTGAAGAAAAAATCTATCAACTGGAGAAAATAATCAATCAACTGCAACAACAATTAGTCGCCAATTAAGTTGAAATATACAACATCTCATCTGGCAGCAGCGACACTTCTTACATCGATGTGGCCTTGAAGATCCTCCGTGATGGTTTAGGTGTTAATGTTTCAAAGGAAGACATTGACTTTTGTTACAAGAAAGAAATAAACAAACGGAAGAAATCTACAGCTGACAGTAATCAAACAGCAAAAACGAATATTCTACATGTCAAGTTCGTCTCTCGTCAATGTAAAGAGACGATAATGAAAGCTAAAAAAAGAGAAACAAAAGCAGGTATCATGAACGCTTATGAATGGACTAGAAACGGAACTGTTTATATGATGCAGAAAGAGGGTGATAATAATATAAGAATAACTTGTGCCGCTGATATGACCTCTCATAATAATGTTTCGTATTTAGTCTTTGATGTATGTATGGTAATTCCCTTGATTGCGTGGACTGTATTGATGATATGTTTTATTTAGATCAAAATATTCGCAGTATGCGTAAAAATTTCTCATTTTTTGTAGCGTATATTGAGTTTTTTCCGAATCTAGCTGTTGTTATTGTTTTGAGTGAAATTTGAATACATATATGTGGGATAGGTAGCCAGACCGACGCGGAGATACCCTACTGAATGTACGACAAACTTATACATAACTACGTAGAAGACGCATACAATTCATATCCAAAAAACGATAGAACAGTAAAATCATCCGTCGCACATTGGGGCAGAACACCACTAATGCTGGCATTTAATAAAATTCTGAAGTTGAGCTTTGATTTAAACTACCGTTTTATTTTCATTGTAAATAGGATAGAGAATACAAAAAGAGAATGCGACAGTTAATTGGGAGCACGTGGTCTTTGCCAAATCGTCACGAATGGGGACTTTGATAATTTTTTTCATCGAAGCCAGACGTGTTTTTTGTTTTGAGTGACAACAGTTAACTGTGTGCAATTTCTTACAGCTTTATATTATACAAAAAAAAATTATTACAATGGAATCAGTAAGCTCAGGTGTGTTGATTTTTATTTATTTTTTATAAGAAATTTTTCTTTTTGTCCTTTTAATATGTGGTTAAAGATAAAAACAATGTGTTAATTTTTGTATTTAGTCAAATATCTAAGCGTTTTAGATGTGTTGGCCGTGACATGACGTTAAGTGTTATATATATTTGTGTCAAGTGGTTTGTCTAGTTTTAGAATCTGTAAAGTTTTTTTGCTACTATTTGCTACTTTTCGTACAGTTGACTTTCTTGTTGGTGACGTCACTTTCGAAAAATATCGATTTTTTTTATTGATTTGATTTTAATTACTTCTTAGACCGAAAATCTTCCAAAACTTTGTCAATTACAAGGGAAGAGCTGTATACTATTATGAAAAGTTCAAATCTGAAGGGATTAGACAGCCAAATTGCGTTTTTAAGGGAAGAAATTCAAAAACGGGTCCGATGCAGCGATGCTTCCAAAAACGATATTAATGACAAAGTAACGGAGTTCAAATCGAAATTTAAATCACGTTGGGAAAAAGCTTGTCGGATAGAAGCAAAATTTTTGAAAGCAAACATTGTGTGGCTGAAAACACCTATACTTTTTAAATATTCTGTAGACTGTAAACGTGGTCGTCCAAAGGTTGCGTTTGAAGAATCATCAGAAAGATCAAAACGTCAAAAAACCGAACTCTTGAGAAAATCAACGTCTATCGCTGAGTTGACTTACGCAGCTGAAATGGGTTTGAGAGCTTTTGGGCAGTTAGATGCTGCAAAGTTAATGCGTGACGTGACAACAATCCCAAATCATGCTGAAAAATGCAGAAAAGTTTTGAGGGACTCAATTGAACTTACTTCAATGACTGGGGAAGAAGCTTTAGCAATGATTATTGAAGCAAATCTGTCACGCTTTCAGTATGAAACTATACGATCTAAAGCTCCCAAAGTATTTCCTTCATACAAAGTAGTTCAAGAGTGCAAAAAAAGTTGCTATCCGGAGCCTGAAAATATGAGTCTATCAGAAATGTCTGTATGTACTAATTTACAAAGCTTGCTAAACCTTACAGTTGCTCGTTTGGTAACTGTTCAAAAAGATGTAATCCAAACTCTTAGGCCTGAAGAACTCAAAACTATAAGCTTATACTCCAAGTGGGGTTTTGATGGAAGTTCAGGCCACAGTTCGTATAAGCAAGCTTTTCATGGACTTGACGCCGATGACTCATCTGTTTTCATTACATGCGTTGTTCCTCTTCGTTTGATATCTGGTGACAAAATAATCTGGCAGAATCCTCGCCCAAGTTCAACTAGATATTGTAGGCCTCTTAAAATTGAGTTTCTCAAGGAATCCGCATCCGTATCAGTGGCAGAAAAACAAAGAGTGGATAATCAAATCAAGGAGCTACAGCCTAGTTTCGTTAGAGTTGGTGAAAATGCTTTCAACGTTGAACACAATTTATTATTCACAATGATAGATGGAAAGGTCTGTAACGCCATCAGTGAAAATTCATCTACACAGAAGTGTTTTATTTGCAATGCCACGTCAAAAGATTTTAATTCCATTGATGCAATGATAAAAAGACCAGTAAAAACGGATAATCTTCAATTTGGTTTATCTGTGTTGCATGGGTGGATCCGTTTTTTCGAATGTCTACTCCACCTTTCATACAAATTAAAAATAAGACAATGGCAAGCTAGACAAGAGGAGCATAAAAAAATTGTTGCTGAAACAAAAAAAGAAATACAAAAACAGTTTCGGGAGCGTTTGGGTTTGATCGTTGACAAGCCAAAGCCGGGCTTCGGAAATTCTAATGACGGAAATACAGCCAGGAGATTTTTTGAACATGCTGAAACTTCAGCTGATATTACTAAAGTAGATGTCGAATTGATAAAAAAAATGCATATTATCATGACAGTGGTTGCTTGTGGTCATGAGGTCGATTGCGAAAAATTTCGAGAATTTGCCCATGAAACTGCAAAATATTTCGTTGCTAAGTATCCTTGGTACTATATGCCTCCTACAGTCCACAAGTATCTCATTCATGGAAATGAAATTATTTCAAAAGCTTTATTGCCTATAGGACAGCTCAGTGAAGAAGCTCAAGAAGCACGTAATAAAGATTTCAAAAATTATAGAGAACATCACTCCCGAAAAAATAGCCGAAAAAATACAAATGCAGACATTTTTAATTTGTTCCTTTTATCATCGGACCCCGTGTTAACAAGTCTGCAAAGAGTTCCAAAAAAAAAAATTCAACATCTGCCCCAAGAAGCAATCAGTTTGCTCAAATCCCCAAACACACCAATACCAAATCAAAGTGACATTGATGTAGTAAATGAGAGTGATGAAGACGAAGAAGAATAAATTTTTATTTGTGATTATTTATCTTGTTTTTCGTAATGTCAATACAAATATAAATGTTCCTCATTAATCATTATTAATATAATTAAAATTTTACAATTGTTAAATATTTTGTCAACTTTGTTTTTGAAACTAAGAATCACGTTAAAGCGTTTGCACTATTTTTTATATTTTTTTCAAAGTAGGCGTTTTTAGTGGGCGTGTCATCAATATGTTTTTTAAAATGTGCCAACTATCATGCTAGAAGTAATCGTGCATAATTTCAAGTCCATAGATTTGATAGTTGATTTAATGCCAACTTTAGTGGTGTTTTGCCCCAGTGTGCGTCGCCAAACGGAACGAAGACCACACGAAATACAACAAAAAAACACGAGAACATCCGACTGAACGGTGCGTACATAGTGCAAGCACACAAGAGATAGGCCGACGACACCGCGACCAATGAATAAACACACAGATCGAGACAAACAAGCCAGAGTCGACCATTACCTTCTTAAAAATCCAGCAAGCAAGTAGAGTAGTATTTGAGTCTTATTTGAACCATTGTGCTGGCCGGTAGCTTTTTGTCTTTTTCCTTTAAATAAATATAAAGTAGAGCAATAAAAAGTCAATAGTGTTTTCATTGGGATTGAAATCCCACATATATGGTAATGAGTTCAAATTATATAACACAAAAATTGTCATGATTGTAATTGCATCAATATAAATTTTCGTAGCGCTGATGTATGAAATTATCTATTGACTTTAGAAATGAGAGCTATACAGTGGTATGCATTTACAGATTACACGAATTTAGTAAAGGTCTATTTATTGATGAGTTGAGCGTTTTTCTAAGTACATGTAAGGAAAAAAATTTAAAGGTATTTAATGTATTTAATGATACTGAGAACTACCTGTTTCTTATGGCATCCAATGGTCTAAAAAATTTAATAAACGAACCAACTCGTATAACTCAGTCAACTAATTTTGGTGGGGGCTGATGCATTTATTGGCTTAATACAAGCTTATTCTAACTTAAAAACTAACAGAAAGACTTAAGAGCTAGCTACCAAGGAAGTGAAGGAGGAGATCTTGTTTGAGACGAGGGGTGCTCAGATGGAAATCAAAAATGGAGAGGTTTGAGTTGACTTTTCGGAGCATTCGGGAGATTGGTTCGTTGGAGCCATAAGAGGTGCGGTGGACCGGTAGATAGAAGAGACGAGGACAACGTAGATTGCGGGGGTTGGTATTGAAGGAAATGGAGTTCAAAATGGATGCACAGTCGGTGGAACCTGAGAGAAGTCGATGAATGAAAAGAATGTCAGCAGTGTTCCTACTTTCTGCTAACGAGTTCATATTTAGAAGTTTGAGGCGGTCCTGATAGGGAGGTAAGATTAAAGGGTCGTTCCACGGCAGACCACGGAGAGCAAATCGGAGGAATCGGCGTCGAATACCCTCGATTTGGGAAACATGAACCCGGTGAAAGGGGGACCAAGCTTAGCTGGCATACTCAAGCAGGGGGCGAACAAAGGTAACATAGAGAGATCTGGTTACATACGATTTGAAAAATTCCTTGGACCACGGTTTAATAAAGCCAAGTGATGAGTTGGTTTTGAGGATCATCTTATTGATATACGAACGGAAATTAAGCTCAACGTCGAATAATATGCCAAGGTCTTGAAGAGACTGAAAAAGGGGAATTGGTTGACCATAAAGAAAATAAAGTCGAGGAGGAGACGTGTTGCATTTACGTGAGAAGGTTATATGTAGATTGACGTTTGGTTATATTAAGTTCTATACAGTTTTTGAGCCACCAGATTGAAAACCGATCAAGGTCTTCTTGAAGAAGGGCAGAGCCATGAGGAGAGGAAATATTGTAGTTTCATAAAATTTTGTGTCGTCAGCGTAAAGAGAGAGGGAGGAGTTTTTAATGACCCTCTCAACATCGTTAATAGTAAGAATGAAGAGAAAAGGGTCAAGATGACTGACTTGTGGAACCCCAGATGAGGCCAGGAACGGAACAGAAAGGGCGGATCTAAACCGAACACTATAATATCGGTTTAGCAGGTAAGAACAAATCAATTTTAATAAAAGAGGCTCAAAGCCGAGAGCAGACAATTTGCAGAGGATCAATTGATGAGATACCTTATCAAACGCTTTAGTGAAATCAGTTGCGATAGCATCGATTTCTTTACCATTTTCCAAGGCTGAGAAAGCAAAAGACTCGAATTCAACTAGGGATGTGGTAGTTGATCTACCTTTTAGGGAACCATGCTGTCGGGGTGAAATAAAAGGCTTGCATTTGAAGCTTAAGGCTTCGTATAAAATGCTTTCATAGACTTTGGGTATATGAGAGAGTTTAGCAATAGGACGATAATTGGTAACCTCATGCTTAGATCTCTTTTTGTGTATCGGGATTATGAAAGAGGTTTTCCAAATATGGGAAAATTCTCCTTGTGTAATGGATAGACGAAAAAGGTAGGAAAGGTGTAGAGACAGGTTGGAAGAGGATTTTTTAAGAAACATGGCGGGGAGTCCGTTTGGCCAAGTACAAATTCATCTTTAAGATCTAGTAACTTTTCTTCAATAACTGCAGGATCGAAATTTTGAGTGAGAAAGGGACCAATGGAGAAATTTGGTAGATCATTGAAGTAAGAGGGATCTGGTATGAAGGAGTCGTTGGCAAATGATTGTTTGACAAATGTAGCAAAAAAGTTGGCGATGGTAGGAGGATCACTTGAGGATTTGGTTTCAAAAGCGAGGGAGGAAAGATATCCATCAGTCCTGCTTTTGCAATTGACAAATTGAAAAGAGGACTTGGGGGCATTTATGATTTGTTTGCGCACTATTCAGGTAGCGTTGATAGAGAGAGTTATAGAGTCCAACGAAATGAAGATATACCATGTACCTAAATAATTTGAATATTTGGAAGAAGAGTGGGTGCGAAGGAATACCGCCCATAACTTATTTCTTTTCGTAGAGAGCGAAGTTTACGATTATACCAAGGCACATAAAGGGAGATGGATTTGAATATTTCTCTGTAAAAAATGGAGAGGGCATCAACCAGAGATAGATTGGTAAACTCGAAAGAAGCCCTGCTTAGATAGGTATTGATTTTATGGAAATTAGCTTTGTGAAAATTGTTAGAAAATAGAACTGCATGGGGAGGTGACTGAAGGGGAGAATGGTGGAAGAAAGATAGGTCTTCAAATGGAGTCCACTTCAGCTGAGGCAGATTAAAATCGCCGAAGATAATGATATTATCAAGCGAGTCTGATAAGTCGATCAAATTATCAATTGCTGCAATAGCAAGTTGGTAGGATTCGATACAGAACATACAAGCAGCTACGAGTAAGTGTTATTTTAAATGACACAAAGTCGAGCTTAGGAGAAGATGAAGTTGCAACGAGAGAGCAGTCCAAGTTGTTGTGAATAGTCAGTAGGACACCTCAACAAGGAGATTCAATCAAGGGGGGTGTGCGATCATCATTCCGAAAAACATTAAAAGAAAGAGGGAATAATAATAATAATAATAATAATAATAATAATAATAATAATAATAATAATAATAATAATAATAATAATAATAATAATAATAATAATAATAATAATAATAATAATAATAATAATAATAATAATAATAATAATAATAATAATAATAATAATAATAATAATAATAATAATAATAATAATAATAATAATAATAATAATAATAATAATAATAATAATAATAATAATAATAATAATAATAATAATAATAATAATAATAATAATAATAATAATAATAATAATAATAATAATAATAATAATAATAATAATAATAATAATAATAATAATAATAATAATAATAATAATAATAATAATAATAATAATAATAATAATAATAATAATAATAATAATATTAATAATAATAATAATAATAATAATAATAATAATAATAATAATAATAATAATAATAATAATAATAATAATAATAATAATAATAATAATAATAATAATAATAATAATAATAATAATAATAATAATAATAATAATAATAATAATAATAATAATAATAATAATAATAATAATAATAATAATAATAATAATAATAATAATAATAATAATAATAATAATAATAATAATAATAATAATAATAATAATAATAATAATAATAATAATAATAATAATAATAATAATAATAATAATAATAATAATAATAATAATAATAATAATAATAATAATAATAATAATAATAATAATAATAATAATAATAATAATAATAATAATAATAATAATAATAATAATAATAATAATAATAATAATAATAATAATAATAATAATAATAATAATAATAATAATAATAATAATAATAATAATAATAATAATAATAATAATAATAATAATAATAATAATAATAATAATAATAATAATAATAATAATAATAATAATAATAATAATAATAATAATAATAATAATAATAATAATAATAATAATAATAATAATAATAATAATAATAATAATAATAATAATAATAATAATAATAATAATAATAATAATAATAATAATAATAATAATAATAATAATAATAATAATAATAATAATAATAATAATAATAATAATAATAATAATAATAATAATAATAATAATAATAATAATAATAATAATAATAATAATAATAATAATAATAATAATAATAATAATAATAATAATAATAATAATAATAATAATAATAATAATAATAATAATAATAATAATAATAATAATAATAATAATAATAATAATAATAATAATAATAATAATAATAATAATAATAATAATAATAATAATAATAATAATAATAATAATAATAATAATAATAATAATAATAATAATAATAATAATAATAATAATAATAATAATAATAATAATAATAATAATAATAATAATAATAATAATAATAATAATAATAATAATAATAATAATAATAATAATAATAATAATAATAATAATAATAATAATAATAATAATAATAATAATAATAATAATAATAATAATAATAATAATAATAATAATAATAATAATAATAATAATAATAATAATAATAATAATAATAATAATAATAATAATAATAATAATAATAATAATAATAATAATAATAATAATAATAATAATAATAATAATAATAATAATAATAATAATAATAATAATAATAATAATAATAATAATAATAATAATAATAATAATAATAATAATAATAATAATAATAATAATAATAATAATAATAATAATAATAATAATAATAATAATAATAATAATAATAATAATAATAATAATAATAATAATAATAATAATAATAATAATAATAATAATAATAATAATAATAATAATAATAATAATAATAATAATAATAATAATAATAATAATAATAATAATAATAATAATAATAATAATAATAATAATAATAATAATAATAATAATAATAATAATAATAATAATAATAATAATAATAATAATAATAATAATAATAATAATAATTTTTTTTTTTTTTTGGGGCCTAGGGGATGGTGGAAAAGCTAATAACGACGAGAAGTAGTCCCGCTCTACTTCAAGTACTGTGCGACTCACACCCATTAAAAACCACCTTAACCCCTTTTATCTTGACACCATCCACTCCGGAAACCACTTTCGTATTACTTCAGAGTGGTGTCGTTTTCTTTCCCCTCCTGGGGACCGGCTTTTTCATTTTGTGTTGTTCTCTTTTGCGGGTTTAGCTCTCTTGCCGGTTAGGCTATCTTCGTTATTGTCGAGACGCGTCTAGGTCTGTCTCTCTTTTTTTGGTTTTTAATATTTTTTCTGTGTATTCACACACTCTATCCCAGTTCCGTGCACTCGCCGACAGCTTTTCGACGATGTTGTCTGGAGTGATAGGGCCGAGCAGTTGTTCCAGCTCGCTTCTTTCTGTTAACCATCTGGTGCACTCGAAGAACGTGTGTTTCGCGTCATCGTTTTCAGAGTCTCCGTACTGGCAAAAAGCGCTTCTGGCTTTCCCGATCTTCTTTAGGTAGCTACTGAAGTAACCATGTCCGGTTAGAAACTGGGTGACATAGTAATTTATTTCGCCGTATTTTCGTTGTGCCCATTTGTCAGCGCTTTTGATTAGTGTAGCAGTCCAACGGCCCCTCCGTTCTGAGTTCCATCTCTCCTGCCATTGTTGTTTCGTATGTTCTTTCGCCTCAAGAACAGCTGCTTCCGTTCCAATTTCGGATTTCCTTTCATATATGTATTTTCTCTCTGTTGCGAGGAGATCGATGGGGGTTGTTCCCGCGACTACCAATATAGCTGCTTCTGGTACAGTTCTATATGAGCTCGCGATGCGTAAGGCACCGCGTCTTTGGACTGCTGCCATCTGTTTTCTGTATTTCTCCTGGCGAAGGGCTTCAGCCCATATTTCGCACCCATACAGGAGAATAGAGTTTGTTACCGTCATCAGAAGTTTTCTTTTGCTAGCCGTCGGGCCTCCTATGTTAGCCATTAGTCGGCTTAGTGCTGTCGTTACTTTTGCAGCCCGTTCTGATGCGCCCTTTATTTGTTGCCAGAAGATGAGTTTCGTATTAAGGACTACCCCCAGATACTTGACCGCTTCCTTGCTGGTGATCGTCTCTTGCCCTACCTGAAAATCAACTCTGGTCGGGATTCTCTTTTTGGTTAGCAGGACTATCTCCGTCTTTTCTGCAGCTAGCCTTAGGCCATGTTCTTGCATCCAGGGTAGGACTCTTCTCATCACCTGGTTTAATTTCATTTGTGCATTATGAATATCCCTTGCTGTTATCACTGCGGCAATGTCGTCCGCGTAGCCTACTAGAAACGTGTCTTCTGGCATCTCCATGCGAAGGATGTTATCATAAGCGATGTTCCAGAGGTCGGGTCCCAGAATTGAACCCTGCGCTGTTCCAGCGGTGATTTGTTTTCTCCGCGCGCCTTCTTTGGTGTCGTAGATTAGCTCTCTGTCTTTTAGGTAGTCTTTCACCATCCTCAAGAGGTACTCGGGTATGCTAAAGTCGTGTTCGAGCGCGTATATTTTGTCCGTTTAATTTCATTTGTGCATTATGAATATCCCTTGCTGTTATCACTGCGGCAATGTCGTCCGCGTAGCCTACTAGAAACGTGTCTTCTGGCATCTCCATGCGAAGGATGTTATCATAAGCGATGTTCCAGAGGTCGGGTCCCAGAATTGAACCCTGCGCTGTTCCAGCGGTGATTTGTTTTCTCCGCGCGCCTTCTTTGGTGTCGTAGATTAGCTCTCTGTCTTTTAGGTAGTCTTTCACCATCCTCAAGAGGTACTCGGGTATGCTAAAGTCGTGTTCGAGCGCGTATATTTTGTCCGTCCATCTGGCTGAGTTAAAAGCATTTCGGACATCCAGAGTTGCTAGTAGCACAATCTTTCTTGAGTGGTGATTTCCTTGTTGGGCCATTTGGGTGGACTTATAATAATAATAATAATAATAATAATAATAATAATAATAATAATAATAATAATAATAATAATAATAATAATAATAATAATAATAATAATAATAATAATAATAATAATAATAATAATAATAATAATAATAATAATAATAATAATAATAATAATAATAATAATAATAATAATAATAATAATAATAATAATAATAATAATAATAATAATAATAATAATAATAATTTTTTTTTTTTTTTGGGGCCTAGGGGATGGTGGAAAAGCTAATAACGACGAGAAGTAGTCCCGCTCTACTTCAAGTACTGTGCGACTCACACCCATTAAAAACCACCTTAACCCCTTTTATCTTGACACCATCCACTCCGGAAACCACTTTCGTATTACTTCAGAGTGGTGTCGTTTTCTTTCCCCTCCTGGGGACCGGCTTTTTCATTTTGTGTTGTTCTCTTTTGCGGGTTTAGCTCTCTTGCCGGTTAGGCTATCTTCGTTATTGTCGAGACGCGTCTAGGTCTGTCTCTCTTTTTTTGGTTTTTAATATTTTTTCTGTGTATTCACACACTCTATCCCAGTTCCGTGCACTCGCACGGAATAATAATAATAATAATAATAATAATAATAATAATAATAATAATAATAATAATAATAATAATAATAATAATAATAATAATAATAATAATAATAATAATAATAATAATAATAATAATAATAATAATAATAATAATAATAATAATAATAATAATAATAATAATAATAATAATAATAATAATAATAATAATAATAATAATAATAATAATAATAATAATAATAATAATAATAATAATAATAATAATAATAATATTAATAATAATAATAATAATAATTTTGTTTTTTTTTTTTGGGGCCTAGGGGATGGTGGAAAAGCTAATAACGACGAGAAGTAGTCCCGCTCTACTTCAAGTACTGTGCGACTCACACCCATTAAAAACCACCTTAACCCCTTTTATCTTGACACCATCCACTCCGGAAACCACTTTCGTATTACTTCAGAGTGGTGTCGTTTTCTTTCCCCTCCTGGGGACCGGCTTTTTCATTTTGTGTTGTTCTCTTTTGCGGGTTTAGCTCTCTTGCCGGTTAGGCTATCTTCGTTATTGTCGAGACGCGTCTAGGTCTGTCTCTCTTTTTTTGGTTTTTAATATTTTTTCTGTGTATTCACACACTCTATCCCAGTTCCGTGCACTCGCCGACATCTTTTCGACGATGTTGTCTGGAGTGATAGGGCCGAGCAGTTGTTCCAGCTCGCTTCTTTCTGTTAACCATCTGGTGCACTCGAAGAACGTGTGTTTCGCGTCATCGTTTTCAGAGTCTCCGTACTGGCAAAAAGCGCTTCTGGCTTTCCCGATCTTCTTTAGGTAGCTACTGTAGTAACCATGTCCGGTTAGAAACTGGGTGACATAGTAATTTATTTCGCCGTATTTTCGTTGTGCCCATTTGTCAGCGCTTTTGATTAGTGTAGCAGTCCAACGGCCCCTCCGTTCTGAGTTCCATCTCTCCTGCCATTGTTGTTTCGTATGTTCTTTCGCCTCAAGAACAGCTGCTTCCGTTCCAATTTCGGATTTCCTTTCATATATGTATTTTCTCTCTGTTGCGAGGAGATCGATGGGGGTTGTTCCCGCGACTACCAATATAGCTGCTTCTGGTACAGTTCTATATGAGCTCGCGATGCGTAAGGCACCGCGTCTTTGGACTGCTGCCATCTGTTTTCTGTATTTCTCCTGGCGAAGGGCTTCAGCCCATATTTCGCACCCATACAGGAGAATAGAGTTTGTTACCGTCATCAGAAGTTTTCTTTTGCTAGCCGTCGGGCCTCCTATGTTAGCCATTAGTCGGCTTAGTGCTGTCGTTACTTTTGCAGCCCGTTCTGATGCACCCTTTATTTGTTGCCAGAAGATGAGTTTCGTATTAAGGACTACCCCCAGATACTTGACCGCTTCCTTGCTGGTGATCGTCTCTTGCCCTACCTGAAAATCAACTCTGGTCGGGATTCTCTTTTTGGTTAGCAGGACTATCTCCGTCTTTTCTGCAGCTAGCCTTAGGCCATGTTCTTGCATCCAGGGTAGGACTCTTCTCATCACCTGGTTTAATTTCATTTGTGCATTATGAATATCCCTTGCTGTTATCACTGCGGCAATGTCGTCCGCGTAGCCTACTAGAAACGTGTCTTCTGGCATCTCCATGCGAAGGATGTTATCATAAGCGATGTTCCAGAGGTCGGGTCCCAGAATTGAACCCTGCGCTGTTCCAGCGGTGATTTGTTTTCTCCGCGCGCCTTCTTTGGTGTCGTAGATTAGCTCTCTGTCTTTTAGGTAGTCTTTCACCATCCTCAAGAGGTACTCGGGTATGCTAAAGTCGTGTTCGAGCGCGTATATTTTGTCCGTCCATCTGGCTGAGTTAAAAGCATTTCGGACATCCAGAGTTGCTAGTAGCACAATCTTTCTTGAGTGGTGATTTCCTTGTTGGGCCATTTGGGTGGACTTATAATAATAATAATAATAATAATAATAATAATAATAATAATAATAATAATAATAATAATAATAATAATAATAATAATAATAATAATAATAATAATAATAATAATAATAATAATAATAATAATAATAATCAGGGCGTCATCAAGTGTACCGAGGCTACGGACGCCGCCCTGAGTGAGTACGAGCGACAGAAATCACTCAGTTCGGTTGTCGTGGAGGACCGACAGAGGCCAAAAAGAAAACGCGAAAAAACAATGACCCCTGATCAACAGAACGCTGCCAAGAAAGCTGTACCTTCAACCCGAATAGCCAACACAGAGGCATGGGTCAAGGTGCAGAAAAAAATTAAAAAGCAAGACAAGTCTCGGAAGCCAGACGAAAAGCAAAAACCAAGGCAAAGGGCTCCTCGAAAAGGTACAACGGTCTTGATTCGACCAAGTGAAGGACAGACGTACGCTGACATTTTAAGAACGGTGAGAGAAAAAGTAGACCCTGAGGCTTCCAAGGTCAGGATCAAGGGCTACCGGCAGACAAAAGACGGCGGACTGCTGATCAAAGCGAAGACGAACGACGTAGACAGCAGTGTCTTTCAGAGCTCACTTCAGGAGGCGGTTGGGGGGGCTGGACAGGTCAAGGACATGAGCCCCAGTATCGCGCTGGAGATTATGGACCTGGACTGCGTCACCACCGTCGCCGAAGTCGAGCAGGCACTGACTCGTGAGATTGGACAAAAAGACGGACTAAACGTTCACATTTTTGGACCGAATAAATACGGACAGTGTATGGCAGCTTGCAACGTTGACAGAAATAGGACAGGGCCACTTCTCGAAAAGTGGAAAATTAGGGTTGGGTGGGTTAATTGCCGCATCCGCCTCAGGACAGTAGTAACGAGATGTTACAAGTGCCTGGGTTACGGACACACAAAAAAAAACTGTAAGGGACTAGACCGAAGCAATGCCTGCTGGAAATGTGGTTCCTCTAACCACACCAACAGGGACTGTAAAAATCGACCTTCATGCTTTCTTTGTTCCGAAGCAAAGTACGAAGATACTATTCACGTAGCTGGCTCCGGCGGGTGCGTAGTGTTCAGGGCAGCGCTAAAAGAAAGGAAGGACAGGGAGAAGACGAGACAGACAAAATGACGAACGTACTACAAGTCAACTTGAACAGGAGTGAGACTGCGCTCTTACTGCCAAGAATGGCAGACGAATACGACGCTGACGTACTGATCATCTCCGAACAGCTACGAAACAAGACTGACAGATACTGGTTTTCCAACGCGAGCGGAACATCTGCTCTATGGATAAGGGGGGCCAGCCGAGGTGGAGTATCCAAAAGCGGGGCGGGCGAAGATTTCGTCTGGGTGAAAATCGGCTCCTGCGTAATCGTGAGTGTCTATCTGACCCCAAATTGCACTGCCTCGGAACTCGATGCAAAGCTGGAACTCCTAGAAGACGGATTACGGGACATGACGGGAGATCTAATATTGGCGGGAGATTTCAACGCCAGAGCGATCGAGTGGGGCATGACAACAACGAACAAACGTGGACGACTGTTGCTAGAAATGGCCGCAAGGCTTGACCTAGTAACCATGAACATCGGGAGTACCATGACATACAGACGACCAGGATTCGGTTTTTCTATACCTGACGTGACATTCGCATCAGATAGACTGGCACCGCGAATCACACAATGGCGTGTGCTGGAGGACTACAGTTCTAGTGACCACCAGTACATCGCCTTTGGGATAAGCGATGCCATGACAAACAGACAAACGAACAGACCCCTACCCCAGCGGTGGAACACGAAAAAACTGGACTATGACAAACTGAGGCAAATGCTAGGCGCGGCCTTGGCCCCGGAAAGCGGTTTACCTCAAGACCTGACTTGTCATGAACGTACTGAAAGACTCGCGGACGAGACCGCCCAGTTACTGGAGAAGTTTTGCCGTGACACCATGCCCCATAAGGGTGTATCGCCCGGCCGAACTCAACAGTACTGGTGGACGGAAGAGATAGCCGACTTGCGAAGGGTGTGCCTGGCTCAAAAGCGAAAGCTTACCCGGGAAGCTGGTGGGCCTCGCGTTGAAGCGCTTAGACTAGAGTACAGAACAGCACGGAAACGATTAAAAGTCAAAATTAAAGATAGTAAAAGACAGTGCTGGAAGCGCCTCTGCGATGAGGTCGAGCGCGACCCCTGGGGAACCGGTTACAAAATTGTCACTGGGAAACTGGGAGCTCGCTCTCCTCCCAACATAAGAGACGTGGAAACAACAAGACGTATAGTGGACGGACTTTTCCCGACGCACCCGACGAGACAAGACGTCGAAAGACGCATTGACTTGGACAGCATTCCCCCCTTCACGGTTACAGAGCTTAAACAAGCTGCATCCCTTATGAAGCCGGGAAAGGCTCCCGGACCAGACGGCGTTCCAGGAGAGATAGTCAGATCCACCGCTATCCACAGACCTGACATCCTCCTGGACCTTTTCAACGCCTGCCTGAAAAGTGGGACCTTCTGTGGCCGGTGGAAGAAGGCGAGATTGGTTCTCCTAAGCAAGGGCAAGGGAGACCCGGACTCTCCCTCGGCCTACCGACCGCTGGCCCTACTAGACACGACGGGAAAGCTTTTTGAACTGCTACTTAGACCACGACTGACTAACGCGATAGACGCATCCGGCGGCCTATCCGACCGACAGTACGGTTTTAGAAAAGGACGATCGACTATAGGCGCGATACAAGAAGTTGTCGACGCATACCAGAGAACGCGAGAAAAATGTGACCAGGCACGCCCTTTGGTACTCCTCGCGCTACTGGACATTAAAAACGCTTTCAACTCGGCGAGGTCGGTAGACATTCTCGAGGCCCTTGACGGGGCTTTTCGGGTGCCTGGCTACCTCGTCCGGATTGTCGAGGACTACTTACGAAACAGACAGATCATATTTGAAACGACTGACGGAACAGAGACCATGATAGTCACCGCTGGTGTCGCACAGGGATCAATCCTTGGACCGGACTTTTGGAACGCACTGTACGACGACCTACTTAGAATTGAGCTGCCAGATGGCTGCTACATCGTCGCTTACGCTGACGATGCGGCAGTCATCATCGTCGAACGTAATCCCGACCTGGCACAGCTGAAACTAAATATGGTCATGAGACGGATAAACGACTGGATGACGAAACGCGGACTTAATATCGCGGAAAACAAGACTGAACTGATCATACTAACGAGAAAACGGATACAGACGATTCTCCCGATGAAAGTTGGAACGGCAACGATTGCGACTAGAGGGGAAGTCAAGTACCTTGGGTTATACCTTGATACGAAACTAACCTTCTGGCCTCACATACAGAAAGCGGTCAAAAAGGCGTCGCAACGAGCGACCTGCCTGAGTCGCCTCATGGCTAACATCGGGGGACCACGACCAAATAAACGCAAACTACTAATGACGACCATCCACTCGATACTACTTTACGGATCCGAAATCTGGGCAGAGGCGCTCCGGGTAAAGAAGTACGCCAAAGCGATGACAAATGTACAGAGACGGGGGGCACTGCGTGTTGCCTCGGCCTACAGAACTGTCTCGCAAGAGGCTGTTCTTGTTGTGGCTGGGGTAATCCCCATAGACCTTCTTGCGCTGGAGCGGAGGAGGATCTATGTATCTAGTGCCGAGACGGGAAGAGCGGATGCGGCAGAAAGGGAAAGACAGCAGACACTACGAGACTGGGAAGACCGTTGGACAAACACAACCAAAGGACGATGGACGAAAAGGCTAATAACGGACATGAGAGCCTGGACAGATCGGAAATTTGGGGACGTCAACTTTTACGCCACTCAATTTCTGACTGGACATGGCTATTTCCGGTATTACCTCTACAAACTGAGACGAGTACGGACACCGAACTGCACATACTGTGGACACGACAGGGACGACGCGGAACATACGTTTTTCGACTGCGACAGATGGACAAGACGCCGACAGGAAATCGAGACTGTTGTAGGAGCAATCACGCCGGACAACATCATAGGCGTGATGCTCCAAAATAACAGTCACTGGGGTCTTCTGGCGGCCTTTATCGAGACCGTTTTGAGGGGTAAAAATGCGGATGGATGCCTGAGAGATGACTGATTGAGAGGGGGCTTTGTAACCTACACAGAAAGGCCGGTCGGACGGAAGTAATGCTAACGCGGTCCCCGTCCGACTGGTGAACATAGGGAGGGTGAGTTTAGTCAGTAAAAATCTGACACTCCCGCCGAGTGCGGATGCTCGACGGGGTCTCCTGCTAGGATGTAAATTTGCTAGCAGGCAGCTGGGCCAACTTCCTAGCTGATGAAGATTCTCACCACACCCTCATAAAAAAAAAAAAAAAAAAAAAATAATAATAATAATAATAATAATAATAATAATAATAATAATAATAATAATAATAATAATAATAATAATAATAATAATAATAATAATAATAATAATAATAATAATAATAATAATAATAATAATAATAATAATAATAATAATAATAATAATAATAATAATAATAATAATAATAATAATAATAATAATAATAATAATAATAATAATAATAATAATAATAATAATAATAATAATAATAATAATAATAATAATAATAATAATAATAATAATAATAATAATAATAATAATAATAATAATAATAATAATAATAATAATAATAATAATAATAATAATAATAATAATAATAATAATAATAATAATAATAATAATAATAATAATAATAATAATAATAATAATAATAATAATAATAATAATAATAATAATAATAATAATAATAATAATAATAATAATAATAATAATAATAATAATAATAATAATAATAATAATAATAATAATAATAATAATAATAATAATAATAATAATAATAATAATAATAATAATAATAATAATAATAATAATAATAATAATAATAATAATAATAATAATAATAATAATAATAATAATAATAATAATAATAATAATAATAATAATAATAATAATAATAATAATAATAATAATAATAATAATAATAATAATAATAATAATAATAATAATAATAATAATAATAATAATAATAATAATAATAATAATAATAATAATAATAATAATAACAATAATAATAATGCGTAAGGCACCGCGTCTTTGGACTGCTGCCATCTGTTTTCTGTATTTCTCCTGGCGAAGGGCTTCAGCCCATATTTCGCACCCATACAGGAGAATAGAGTTTGTTACCGTCATCAGAAGTTTTCTTTTGCTAGCCGTCGGGCCTCCTATGTTAGCCATTAGTCGGCTTAGTGCTGTCGTTACTTTTGCAGCCCGTTCTGATGCGCCCTTTATTTGTTGCCAGAAGGTGAGTTTCGTATTAAGGACTACCCCCAGGTACTTGACCGCTTCCTTGCTGGTGATCGTCTCTTGCCCTACCTGAAAATCAACTCTGGTCGGGATTCTCTTTTTGGTTAGCAGGACTATCTCCGTCTTTTCTGCAGCTAGCCTTAGGCCATGTTCTTGCATCCAGGGTAGGACTCTTCTCATCACCTGGTTTAATTTCATTTGTGCATTATGAATATCCCTTGCTGTTATCACTGCGGCAATGTCGTCCGCGTAGCCTACTAGAAACGTGTCTTCTGGCATCTCCATGCGAAGGATGTTATCATAAGCGATGTTCCAGAGGTCGGGTCCCAGAATTGAACCCTGCGCTGCTCCAGCGGTGATTTGCTTTCTCCGCGCGCCTTCTTTGGTGTCGTAGATTAGCTCTCTGTCTTTTAGGTAGTCTTTCACCATCCTCAAGAGGTACTTGGGTATGCTAAAGTCGTGTTCGAGCGCGTATATTATGTCCGTCCATCTCGTTGAGTTAAAAGCATTTCGGACATCCAGAGTTGCTAGTAGCACAATCTTTCTTGAGTGGTGATTTCCTTGTTGGGCCATTTGGGTGGACTTTATCACTTCTCTAACTGCTCCGATAGTAGAGTGGCCCTTTCGAAAGCCGTGCTGTCTTTCGGCTAAACCTCCTGCTGTTTGTATGGCTGCTGTTATCCGCGTCTTCAGCAGTTTTTCCAGAAGTTTCCCTGCGATATCCAGCATGCATAGGGGCCTGTAGCCTGATGGGGTGTCTAGGTTGCCTTTCCCCTTGCTGATTAGTACCAGTCGTTGCATTTTCCATCTTCTGGGGAAAACCGCTTCTTGCAGGCATTTGTTGTACATATTCAATAGCAGTTGTGGGGATATTTGTGCTATCTTTTTAAGAATCTCTGCTGGTATTCCGTCAGGGCCGGGGGCTTTTCGGATCTGCAGGGTTTTCGCCGCCAGAGTCAGCTCTTCTTCAGTGAATAGTGGGACTTCTTCTAGTGGAGTTATGGGGATGTCAGGGGGTCTGGTGGGGTGAGTTGGGAATAAAGTTTCCACTATGTTCCTCATTTTTTCTTCGCTGAGGTCCGGGCTTGTCATCCGTCTTCCCAGCTTTCGCATTACGATCTTATAGCCTAGTCCCCAGGGATCGTTGTTCACATCTCGGCGAAGGGCTTCCCACTTGTGCTTTTTACTCTGTTTTATTGCTCTCTTGAGCTCGGTCCTTGCATTACTGAACTCTGTTACAGTGTTTGCATTAAGTTCCGCATTTCTTCTTCTCCCCCTGGTGACTCTGCGCCTCAGGTGTAGGCATTTTCTTCGGAGAGCCGCGATCTCGTCGGTCCACCAGTACACCGGTTTTCTGTTTTGGTACCCGAGATGGACGCGTGGCATCGATGCGTTGCATGCTTGGCGTATAAGCTGCATCGTAGCTTCTGTGTTTGTTTCTGCATTCCCCGCCATTTCTGCGGTCGTATTTACGGTCCCCTCGAGTGCAGATCTGAGTAGCTCTTCATTGAGTCTATTGGCATTCCATCGTGTTTTTCGGCTTCGGTTCGGGTTGATGGCGCGTTCTTGGCTGCATATTTCGTAAGCGATGTATTGATGATCGCTGCCTGTGAAGTCTTCTATAACTCTCCAATTTTTTATCTTGGCTGAAGTTTGTTCTGAGGCAAAGGTTATGTCAGGGATTGTCTCTTCGTATCCAGGTCTCCTAAATGTAGACGTGTTGCCTATATTGACTACATTAATACTTCTTCTTGCGGCCATTTCGAGTATGTACCTTCCGCGTGAGTTTGTATTTGGCATACCCCATTCCTGTGCTCTAGCATTGAAGTCACCGGCGACCAGCACTTCCCCCTCTGTCTCTTGTATAAAGTCTTCTAATCTATCCAGTTTTTCTCGGAACTCGCTTATGCCTTCGTTTGGGGTGAAATAGCAGCTTATTAGTGTGAGTTCCGCGCATTTCATCCAGGCGAAGCCTCTTTCACTGCCTTGGTCTTTAACAGTAATTTTTGTCGCGTTCGGGATCCAGACAGCGGCGGTTCGCAGTGTGTCTGTGATACAGTTTGGGCATTTTTTATTCTTATACTGTTCGCTGATGATAACTATGTCTGCTTTCAGCTCAGTTATGAGTTTGATTAGGAGCTCATCCGCCATTCGACTTCTGTGGAGATTTCCTTGGAGTATTCTGCTCATTTGGCGTTTCTTTTCTTTGCTCTTTCAAGTGCCTCTCTAAACACCTGACATTTGCCTGACCCTGGCACGTGATCCAGATCCAGTCCTAGTGATGGATTCTTAAGCGCAGTGCATAAGCAGCACTTTGCGCTTTTCGTGCAGTCTTGTTTTTTGTGTCCCTGTTCTCCGCATTTAATACAGAGTCCCAGGCTCTTTCGATCCACTTCTGCCTTCTGCGCAGGAAGTTTGCATATTATTAATAATAATAATAATAATAATAATAATAATAATAATAATAATAATAATAATAATAATAATAAAAATAATAATAATAATAATAATAATAATAATAATAATAATAATAATAATAAAAATAATAATAATAATAATAATAATAATAATAATAATAATAATAATAATAATAATAATAATAATAATAATAATAATAATAATAATAATAATAATAATAATAATAATAATAATAATAATAATAATAATAATAATAATAATAATAATAATAATAATAATAATAATAATAATAATAATAATAATAATAATAATAATAATAATAATAATAATAATAATAATAATAATAATAATAATAATAATAATAATAATAATAATAATAATAATAATAATAATAATAATAATAATAATAATAATAATAATAATAATAATAATAATAATAATAATAATAATAATAATAATAATAATAATAATAATAATAATAATAATAATAATAATAATAATAATAATAATAATAATAATAATAATAATAATAATAATAATAATAATAATAATAATAATAATAATAATAATAATAATAATAATAATAATAATAATAATAATAATAATAATAATAATAATAATAATAATAATAATAATAATAATAATAATAATAATAATAATAATAATAATAATAATAATAATAATAATAATAATAATAATAATAATAATAATAATAATAATAATAATAATAATAATAATAATAATAATAATAATAATAATAATAATAATAATAATAATAATAATAATAATAATAATAATAATAATAATAATTTTTTTTTGTTTTTTTTTTTTTGGCCTAGGGGATGGTGGAAAAGCTAATAACGACGAGAAGTAGTCCCGCTCTACTTCAAGTACTGTGCGACTCACACCCACTAAAAACCACCTTAACCCCTTTTATCTTGACACCATCCACTCCGGAAACCACTTTCGTATTACTTCAGAGTGGTGTCGTTTTCTTTCCCCTCCTGGGGACCGGCTTTTTCATTTTGTGTTGTTCTCTTTTGCGGGTTTAGCTCTCTTGCCGGTTAGGCTATCTTCGTTATTGTCGAGACGCGTCTAGGTCTGTCTCTCTTTTTTTGGTTTTTAATATTTTTTCTGTGTATTCACACACTCTATCCCAGTTCCGTGCACTCGCCGACATCTTTTCGACGATGTTGTCTGGAGTGATAGGGCCGAGCAGTTGTTCCAGCTCGCTTCTTTCTGTTAACCATCTGGTGCACTCGAAGAACGTGTGTTTCGCGTCATCGTTTTCAGAGTCTCCGTACTGGCAAAAAGCGCTTCTGGCTTTCCCGATCTTCTTTAGGTAGCTACTGAAGTAACCATGTCCGGTTAGAAACTGGGTGACATAGTAATTTATTTCGCCGTATTTTCGTTGTGCCCATTTGTCAGCGCTTTTGATTAGTGTAGCAGTCCAACGGCCCCTCCGTTCTGAGTTCCATCTCTCCTGCCATTGTTGTTTCGTATGTTCTTTCGCCTCAAGAACAGCTGCTTCCGTTCCAATTTCGGATTTCCTTTCATATATGTATTTTCTCTCTGTTGCGAGGAGATCGATGGGGGTTGTTCCCGCGACTACCAATATAGCTGCTTCTGGTACAGTTCTATATGAGCTCGCGATGCGTAAGGCACCGCGTCTTTGGACTGCTGCCATCTGTTTTCTGTATTTCTCCTGGCGAAGGGCTTCAGCCCATATTTCGCACCCATACAGGAGAATAGAGTTTGTTACCGTCATCAGAAGTTTTCTTTTGCTAGCCGTCGGGCCTCCTATGTTAGCCATTAGTCGGCTTAGTGCTGTCGTTACTTTTGCAGCCCGTTCTGATGCGCCCTTTATTTGTTGCCAGAAGGTGAGTTTCGTATTAAGGACTACCCCCAGGTACTTGACCGCTTCCTTGCTGGTGATCGTCTCTTGCCCTACCTGAAAATCAACTCTGGTCGGGATTCTCTTTTTGGTTAGCAGGACTATCTCCGTCTTTTCTGCAGCTAGCCTTAGGCCATGTTCTTGCATCCAGGGTAGGACTCTTCTCATCACCTGGTTTAATTTCATTTGTGCATTATGAATATCCCTTGCTGTTATCACTGCGGCAATGTCGTCCGCGTAGCCTACTAGAAACGTGTCTTCTGGCATCTCCATGCGAAGGATGTTATCATAAGCGATGTTCCAGAGGTCGGGTCCCAGAATTGAACCCTGCGCTGCTCCAGCGGTGATTTGCTTTCTCCGCGCGCCTTCTTTGGTGTCGTAGATTAGCTCTCTGTCTTTTAGGTAGTCTTTCACCATCCTCAAGAGGTACTCGGGTATGCTAAAGTCGTGTTCGAGCGCGTATATTATGTCCGTCCATCTGGTTGAGTTAAAAGCATTTCGGACATCCAGAGTTGCTAGTAGCACAATCTTTCTTGAGTGGTGATTTCTTTGTTGGGCCATTTGGGTGGACTTTATCACTTCTCTAACTGCTCCGATAGTAGAGTGGCCCTTTCGAAAGCCGTGCTGTCTTTCGGCTAAACCTCCTGCTGTTTGTATGGCTGCTGTTATTCGCGTCTTCAGCAGTTTTTCCAGAAGTTTCCCTGCGATATCCAGCATGCATAGGGGCCTGTAGCCTGATGGGGTGTCTAGGTTGCCTTTCCCCTTGCTGATTAGTACCAGTCGTTGCATTTTCCATCTTCTGGGGAAAACCGCTTCTTGCAGGCATTTGTTGTACATATTCAATAGCAGTTGTGGGGATATTTGTGCTATCTTTTTAAGAATCTCTGCTGGTATTCCGTCAGGGCCGGGGGCTTTTCGGATCTGCAGGGTTTTCGCCGCCAGAGTCAGCTCTTCTTCAGTGAATAGTGGGACTTCTTCTAGTGGAGTTATGGGGATGTCAGGGGGTCTGGTGGGGTGAGTTGGGAATAAAGTTTCCACTATGTTCCTCATTTTTTCTTCGCTGAGGTCCGGGCTTGTCATCCGTCTTCCCAGCTTTCGCATTACGATCTTGTTGTTCACATCTCGGCGAAGGGCTGAGATCTCTGTTACAGTGTTTGCATTGAGTTCCGCATTTCTTCTTCTCCCCCTGGTGACTCTGCGCCTCAGGTGTAGGCATTTTCTTCGGAGAGCCGCGATCTCGTCGGTCCACCAGTACACCGGTTTTCTGTTTTGGTACCCGAGATGGACGCGTGGCATCGATGCGTTGCATGCTTGGCGTATAAGCTGCATCGTAGCTTCTGTGTTTGTTTCTGCATTCCCCGCCATTTCTGCGGTCGTATTTACGGTCCCCTCGAGTGCAGATCTGAGTAGCTCTTCATTGAGTCTATTGGCATTCCATCGTGTTTTTCGGCTTCGGTTCGGGTTGATGGCGCGTTCTTGGCTGCATATTTCGTAAGCGATGTATTGATGATCGCTGCCTGTGAAGTCTTCTATAACTCTCCAATTTTTTATCTTGGCTGAAGTTTGTTCTGAGGCAAAGGTTATGTCAGGGATTGTCTCTTCGTATCCAGGTCTCCTAAATGTAGACGTGTTGCCTATATTGACTACATTAATACTTCTTCTTGCGGCCATTTCGAGTATGTACCTTCCGCGTGAGTTTGTATTTGGCATACCCCATTCCTGTGCTCTAGCATTGAAGTCACCGGCGACCAGCACTTCCCCCTCTGTCTCTTGTATAAAGTCTTCTAATCTATCCAGTTTTTCTCGGAACTCGCTTATGCCTTCGTTTGGGGTGAAATAGCAGCTTATTAGTGTGAGTTCCGCGCATTTCATCCAGGCGAAGCCTCTTTCACTACCTTGGTCTTTAACAGTAATTTTTGTCGCGTTCGGGATCCAGACAGCGGCGGTTCCCAGTGTGTCTGTGATACAGTTTGGGCATTTTTTATTCTTATACTGTTCGCTGATGATAACTATGTCTGCTTTCAGCTCAGTTATGAGTTTGATTAGGAGCTCATCCGCCATTCGACTTCTGTGGAGATTTCCTTGGAGTATTCTGCTCATTTGGCGTTTCTTTTCTTTGCTCTTTCAAGTGCCTCTCTAAACACCTGACATTTGCCTGACCCTGGCACGTGATCCAGTCCTAGTGATGGATTCTTAAGCGCAGTGCATAAGCAGCACTTTGCGCTTTTCGTGCAGTCTTGTTTTTTGTGTCCCTGTTCTCCGCATTTAATACAGAGTCCCAGGCTCTTTCGATCCACTTCTGCCTTCTGCGCAGGAAGTTTGCATATTATTAATAATAATAATAATAATAATAATAATAATAATAATAATAATAATAATAATAATAATAATAATAATAATAAAAATAATAATAATAATAATAATAATAATAATAAAAATAATAATAATAATAATAATAATAATAATAATAATAATAATAATAATAATAATAATAATAATAATAATAATAATAATAATAATAATAATAATAATAATAATAATAATAATAATAATAATAATAATAATAATAATAATAATAATAATAATAATAATAATAATAATAATAATAATAATAATAATAATAATAATAATAATAATAATAATAATAATAATAATAATAATAATAATAATAATAATAATAATAATAATAATAATAATAATAATAATAATAATAATAATAATAATAATAATAATAATAATAATAATAATAATAATAATAATAATAATAATAATAATAATAATAATAATAATAATAATAATAATAATAATAATAATAATAATAATAATAATAATAATAATAATAATAATAATAATAATAATAATAATAATAATAATAATAATAATAATAATAATAATAATAATAATAATAATAATAATAATAATAATAATAATAATAATAATAATAATAATAATAATAATAATAATAATAATAATAATAATAATAATAATAATAATAATAATAATAATAATAATAATAATAATAATAATAATAATAATAATAATAATAATAATAATAATAATAATAATAATAATAATAATAATAATAATAATAATAATAATAATAATAATAATAATAATAATAATAATAATAATAATAATAATAATAATAATAATAATAATAATAATAATAATAATAATAATAATAATAATAATAATAATAATAATAATAATAATAATAATAATAATAATAATAATAATAATAATAATAATAATAATAATAATAATAATAATAATAATAATAATAATAATAATAATAATAATAATAATAATAATAATAATAATAATAATAATAATAATAATAATAATAATAATAATAATAATAATAATAATAATAATAATAATAATAATAATAATAATAATAATAATAATAATAATAATAATAATAATAATAATAATAATAATAATAATAATAATAATAATAATAATAATAATAATAATAATAATAATAATAATAATAATAATAATAATAATAATAATAATAATAATAATAATAATAATAATAATAATAATAATAATAATAATAATAATAATAATAATAATAATAATAATAATAATAATAATAATAATAATAATAATAATAATAATAATAATAATAATAATAATAATAATAATAATAATAATAATAATAATAATAATAATAATAATAATAATAATAATAAAACTGTCATGGTATGTGGGAAAAAAATAAAAACACTAAAAAACTTCCCCCTCCTTCGCGGACCTCTTTCCACTCTGGTACCGAAACTTTTGCCATTACTTCAGGGTGGGGTCCTTCGTCATCTACGCGCCCTTTGACATCTACGTGAAATGCCTGCGTCCAGGCCACGCTTGGGTTATTCTCTCTTTGCTATCTTTGCTATTTGAGGCATTACCTTGCGGCTTCGAGGTCTCTTTGTTTGGACTTAAGAATTTTTTCAACATATTTTTGGATTATTTGCCAGTTTTCTTCGCTTGAGCTCATCTTCCGTATTATATTTTCGGGGGTAATTTGTCCCATGTGTAGCTCTATTTCTTCCCGCATAGGACTCCATTTTCTGCAATAGAAGAAAGTGTGTTCCGCATCATCACTTTCGGTATCTCCATATAAGCAGCTTGGTTGCGCGCATTTATGTATGCGATGAAGGTATCTTCGGAAGTAGCCATGTCCTGAGAGCATTTGCGTCAAATAGTAGTTGGTTTCGCCTGCACGCCGATTAAGCCAAGGTTCTATCACCGGTATCATTCGGGCCGTCCATCTGCCACGGTCACCATTTGTCCATGTATCTTGCCATGTACAATGGTTTGTCGCCTTATCGCTGCTGCTGCTAGCGCCGTGTATCCGCCGTTTGTCCTCATTTGCCATATTTTGTGCCGTTCTTTAGCAAGAAGGTCAATTGGTACCACTCCCGCTATTACCCGTATTGCTGCGTCAGATACAGTGCGATATGCCGAAGCTATGCGCAAAGCCGCTGTCCGCTGTACTGCTAGAAGCTGCTTTCTTCGTTTTTCGACATTTAAAGTTTCTGCCCACACTTCGCTTCCGTAAATGAGGATAGCGTTGTTTGTTGCCATCAATAATTTTCTTTTGCTGGCCATCGGGCCCCCGACATTTGCCATTAGTCTGCTGAGGTAGGCTGTGGCTTTTCCCGCTTTCATCGCTGCGTATTGCAGTTGCGTCCCGAATGTAATTTTGCTGTCTAGCCTGATGCCTAAATATTTTATGGATTTTTGCGTCATTATTGCTTCTTCATTTATTCGCATCTCCAATTCTGTGGGCGTCTGTCTTCGTGTAAAGAGTAATAGCTCGGTTTTCTGTGTTGCAAGACGTAGTCCATGTGAGTTTAGCCATGCTTGAGTTCTTAGCATTACTTGGGTGAGCTTGCGTTGCACTGCTTCCGTGGTTCGTGCTGTGATGACTGCGGCTATATCATCTGCGTATCCTACTAGGAAGACATCGTCTGGCATCTCTATGTGTAATATCTCGTCATAGGTTATATTCCACAGATCAGGGCCCAATATAGATCCCTGCGCTGCTCCTGCCGTGATTTGTCTTGTTCTTGTCCCCGATTTAGTCTTATATTCCAGTACCCGGTTGCTCAGGTATCTATTTATTATTTTCTTCAGGTACGTAGGCATTTGGGGCCTGCGTTCCAGAGCTTCGACTATATCCTTCCATCTGAGGCTATTAAAGGCATTTTTGACATCTAGGGTCGCAAGAAGAACAAAAGGTCTAGAGTGGTGGTTACCTCGTTGCGTTGCTTGTGCTGCTCTGATTACTTCTTCTATAGCGCCAGCCGTAGATTTACCTGGTCTAAAACCATGCCGCTTTGGGCTTAGTCCTCCGGATGCCTCTATGGCGGAGTTTAGACGAGGCTTAATCAATCTTTCCAGTAACTTCCCCGCTGTGTCGAGCATGCAGAGCGGTCGGTATGCTGATGGGCTTTCCGGGTTTCCTTTTCCTTTGCTTATAAGGACCAGGCGCTGCCTCTTCCAAGTTTCTGGGAAGACTCCCCCACTGAGGCATGAGTTGTACATCCTGAGTAAAAAATGAGGACGTTTTTCAGCTATCTCCTTCAGAACCTTCGCTGGAATGCCATCTAGACCGGGAGCTTTTCTGTTCATGAGCTGCTGCTCTGATTTCTGTCTCCGTGAAAGGTTCTATAACTTCCTCTGGTCCTGTGCTATCGCGTTCGACAGTCCTCGCTTCGTGAGTTGGGAAAAACGTCGTGACTATATGTTCCATTGTTTCAACGTCTAGTTCTTGGGCTGGTAACTTATTTTCAAGTTTTCTCATAGCCACTTTATATCCCAGGCCCCATGGATTGCGGTTGATATCCTGGCAGAGCTCTTCCCATTTCTTCCTCTTGCTTTTGCAGATGGCAGTTTTTAACTCCTTTTTTGCTCGTTTATACTCTTGGTTTTCGTTGGCTGCCTCGCCCCTCCGTTTCGCTTTTGTAAGTCTACGTCTGCAGCGCAGGCAGTTTCGTCTGAGTTGCGCGATTTCGTCATTCCACCAGTAAACAGCTCGTCTTTTCCTTCTGTTTTGTCAGTCGTGAGCCTGGTTCTGTCGAGTGTAGTTATCAACGCTTCTACGTTCAGTTTCGCGACGTTCCATTTCCTGACTTTAGTATTTCGTGTTTCGTGCGTTGTGATATCTGTATTCATCTCGAAAGAGATGTACTGGTGGTCACTCCCAGTATATTCCTCCAGTACTTTCCATTTTTTAATTTTGCCGCCTATTCTCTCCGAGACCATTGTGATGTCGGGGATGGTACCCTCGCATCCGGGTCTTCTGAAAGTCGGTACGCTTCCAGTATTTGCAACGATGAGCCCAAGTCTTGCAGCCATATCAAGTACTCTCCGTCCTTTAGAGTTTGTTGTTGGCATCCCCCATTCCACGGCTCTGGAGTTAAAGTCTCCTGCTACAATGCACACGCCTTCGAGCTGGAGTATTTTGTTTTCAATTGCATCCAGCTTGTCTTGGAAATCCTGGACGTTTTCGTTCGGCGTTAGGTAGCAGCTAACGACTGTAACGCCTTTAGTGTGTGCATAAGTGTAACCAGTTCCTGAGCCACTGTAGGTTAGTGTTGTACTGGCTGTGCTTGGTACCCAGACTGCTGCTGTTGCCGTTGTGTCTTCTAGCCATGTACCACTGTCTCTTTTCGTGTACTGCTCGCTGATGATGACGAAGTCAATCTGATGTTCGAGGACAAGCTGGGAAAGGAGAGCATCGGCCGTTCTACTCCTGTGCAGGTTAGCTTGAAGGAATTTCATTTAATATAAGCTTTACATCTGTGGGAGCCCGGCAGGTGATCGACCGAGGCATGTCCCTCATGCAGACATAGGCAGCATTTTGCAGGCTTTTCACATTCCTTCTTTTTGTGTCCGTTTTCTCCGCATCGTATGCATATTCCTTGTCCTTTTCTGTCTGGTCCCTTGCAGTCATATTGTAGGTGACCAGCGCCGAAGCACCTGTAGCAACGTTTGATATCTTCTAGTTGCCTCACTCTGCACATGGTCCATCCTATCCGCAGGCGTTGTGATTTGTGTATAAACGATGCTCCTTCGATGCTCAACGTAACGTATGCCCGCCGTTGTTCTCTGCTATCGGTTCGTGTTATGGTGACACTAAGGTCTGCATCGTTATCTTGGAGGGCCGCCTTTACGGCCGTTGCTACTTCATCCTTGTCCGAGAGTGCGTCTAGGTCTCGGATTTCAATGGTGGCCTTTTGTTTCATTTCTGTAACTGTTCCCGTATCTTTGAGTGTGCTCTTGATGGCATTGCAGAATTCAGCCTTTTTGCCTCCTTTTTTAATTTCTAATAGAATAGCTCCTGCCTTTGTTTTCCGTATTGAGCGGATCACCACTTCGGCTGCCTCAGGCTTGACCTTTTGTCGGAGGTTTTTGAGCACATCTGCGTAACTGTGGCCATTTCCTGGTCTTACCAAGACCGCTTCTGTATGCTCTCTCTTGTTACGCGGCGGTTTCTCATTTGGTTCTCGTCGTTGAACCGTTTTCGAGAGATTCTCATTTGCCTGTGCTTCTTGTGTTCGAGGTTTTTTACGCGTGACTGTATACCACGTTTCTTGTTTCTTTTCCGCCATCTTTTCTGCAGGGCTAGTTGCCACCCTTTTGTTTTTCGGAGTTGTTGGTGTATCAACTGTTACTACGTTTAGTTTGTGCTTTGTGTTACCCAGTGGTGGCTTTTCGCGCCTAATCTGTTTTTCTGACGTGATCCAGTTCCGCCTATAATCCTCTATTACGTCAAAAAGTTCGTCAAGCTCGGAGATGCCATTTTTTACGTCCATGCTAACGTTTTTTTGCCTTGCCATGGCCACCTTCATTTTTTGTATTACTGCTTTACATTTGTTTAGGGTCTCATGCTCTGCAGTTCTCATCTTATCTATAAACTGCTGCCGTGGGGAGGTGTCTACCTTTGTAGGAGTTCCAGGCACGTGCATGATTTCCTTGTCTTGATCGCACTTCTTGGGTACTTCAAAGGTGGGATCTTCGGCAAGAGCGGGTTTAAGAGCGTTCGCTAACTCTTTTGGTGGTTCGCTCGGATTTGCTACGCCTGTAGTCGTAGCTGCTGCTACTGGCGATCGGCTGACCTTTCTGCTTCCTCTGAAGATTTCAGCGTATTCTACAGAGCTCTGTGTTTGCTTTTGTTGTTGTTTGTTAGGTGTTTGTTTATGTTTTGGTGGTGTTTTGATCATTTTTTTTTTCTATTGGGTCCCCGCTTTGAGGCGCTATCCTCGTACCGTTGTACAGTCGCTTCTAATAATCCCCGTGGTTATCTATGCAAGCAGGGAGGCCACGCAAGGGTTGACATAGGTCCTTATGAGAGTCTATGTTCAGAGCCGGGATCTAAGCGCAAGACCAGGAGTTATTCTCAACTGAATTTTGCCCCCCATAATAATAATAATAATAATAATAATAATAATAATAATAATAATAATAATAATAATAATAATAATAATAATAATAATAATAATAATAATAATAATAATAATAATAATAATAATAATAATAATAATAATAATAATAATAATAATAATAATAATAATAATAATAATAATAATAATAATAATAATAATAATAATAATAATAATAATAATAATAATAATAATAATAATAATAATAATAATAATAATAATAATAATAATAATAATAATAATAATAATAATAATAATAATAATAATAATAATAATAATAATAATAATAATAATAATAATAATAATAATAATAATAATAATAATAATAATAATAATAATAATAATAATAATAATAATAATAATAATAATAATAATAATAATAATAATAATAATAATAATAATAATAATAATAATAATAATAATAATAATAATAATAATAATAATAATAATAATAATAATAATAATAATAATAATAATAATAATAATAATAATAATAATAATAATAATAATAATAATAATAATAATAATAATAATAATAATAATAATAATAATAATAATAATAATAATAATAATAATAATAATAATAATAATAATAATAATAATAATAATAATAATAATAATAATAATAATAATAATAATAATAATAATAATAATAATAATAATAATAATAATAATAATAATAATAATAATAATAATAATAATAATAATAATAATAATAATAATAATAATAATAATAATAATAATAATAATAATAATAATAATAATAATAATAATAATAATAATAATAATAATAATAATAATAATAATAATAATAATAATAATAATAATAATAATAATAATAATAATAATAATAATAATAATAATAATAATAATAATAATAATAATAATAATAATAATAATAATAATAATAATAATAATAATAATAATAATAATAATAATAATAATAATAATAATAATAATAATAATAATAATAATAATAATAATAATAATAATAATAATAATAATAATAATAATAATAATAATAATAATAATAATAATAATAATAATAATAATAATAATAATAATAATAATAATAATAATAATAATAATAATAATAATAATAATAATAATAATAATAATAATAATAATAATAATAATAATAATAATAATAATAATAATAATAATAATAATAATAATAATAATAATAATAATAATAATAATAATAATAATAATAATAATAATAATAATAATAATAATAATAATAATAATAATAATAATAATAATAATAATAATAATAATAATAATAATAATAATAATAATAATAATAATAATAATAATAATAATGATAATAATAATAATAATAATAATAATAATAATAATAATAATAATAATAATAATAATGATAATAATAATAATAATAATAATAATAATAATAATAATAATAATAATAATAATAATAATAATAATAATAATAATAATAATAATAATAATAATAATAATAATAATAATAATAATAATAATAATAATAATAATAATAATAATAATAATAATAATAATAATAATAATAATAATAATAATAATAATAATAATAATAATAATAATAATAATAATAATAATAATAATAATAATAATAATAATAATAATAATAATAATAATAATAATAATAATAATAATAATAATAATAATAATAAAACAAAAGTTAAGACTCTATGCTAAGCGCCTTCGCCGTTATAAAAAGTCAAAACAAAGAAAAGACGACAATGCACTGTTCCTTAAATCGCAGAAAAAGTTCTTCAATAAACTTGAGGAGAATAAAGTAAGCTGTCGAACTCTCCCCAAAGAAAAGGACCTGATAAATTATTGGTCAGCAATATGGTCAACTAGCAGCTGCCATAACCACTCCTCCCAACTGCTGAAACAAGTCCAGACATCTTCCATTCAACCAATGACGGATGCTATCATCACCCCGGAAATCTTCTCTGCAGCTATCAGAAAACTGCATAACTGGAAAGCAACTGGCAACGATGGAATCCATAATTACTGGATCAAAACCTTCTCTGCCCTGCATGATGTTATGCATCGTGAAGTCAACAACCTCATTCAAGACCCGACCATCATCCCTAATTATCTATGTGAAGGCCTTACGTATTTAATCCCTAAGGATAATAACACTGAAGACCCATCAAAATACCGGCCTATCACCTGCCTTAATAACTTATACAAACTAACAACATCTTGTTTAGCAATACTTATTAGCAAACACTGCAATGACAACAATATAATTGCAGAAGAACAGAAGGGATGTGTAAACGGATCATATGGATGTAAAGAACAGTTGGTTATTGATTCTATTGTCGCAGGTCAAGCATGCACCAGACAACGAAATCTATTCATGGCGTTCGTTGATTATAAGAAAGCCTTTGATATGGTACCACACAGCTGGCTAATACAGGTCCTTAATTTGTACAAAATCAACCCGCAAATAATACGGTTTTGAGAAGCTGTAATGGCTAAATGGTGTACGAGTCTAAAACTGGAATCAATAACATCAAGTAAAATAAAGATTACAAGGGGTATATTCCAAGGAGATAGTTTGAGCCCACTATGGTTCTGTCTTGCACTGAACCCGTTGTCCGCACTTCTTAACCAAAGTAAACATGGATACGAGATAAGAAGCAATGTACAAAATATCAGGCTAACTCATCTCATGTATATGGATGACATTAAATTGTACGCCAGTACTGCCAGTAGCCTAGAACAACTACTCCAAACTGTCGAGAGATTCTCCATTGACATAAAAATGGAGTTCGGTGTACAAAAGTGCAAAACGATCGCCATCATAAGAGGCAAGATAACTAGAGGACTGCAGTATACAACAGCTGACAACGAAAAGATAGCACCTCTGGAGGAGTCAGAAGTATACAAATACCTCGGAATGGAGCAAAGGAAGATGATAAATCACACCTCTGTCAAAAGTCGCTTGAGGAAGTCTCTGTTTATGCGCCTGGAAAGAGTACTAAGGACATCGTTGAACTCCAAGAATATGATAACAGCAGTAAATACTTACGCTGTGCCACTAATAACATATTCAGCTGGTGTTATTAAATGGAGTGCAACCGACCTTGATGAATTGGATAGGAAAGTACGTACAATGCTGACAAAATACCGCTACCATCACCCGCAAGCGGCAATTCAGAGACTCTTTCTCCCCAGGGATACAGGAGGCAGAGGGATAGTCAACATCAAGAACCTGGTGAACAAGCAAATAGAAAACATCTTCAGATATTTTTCCAGCAAAGTAGCAACATCGCCTCTTCATTGCGCTGTTTACAATGCCGATGACAATTTCTCCCCAGTAGACATGAAAAACAGAGAACATCTAGTAAGCGCGGTGAGTACTCCGCAAGATATATACACGCAGTGGAAAGCCAAGCCACTGCACGGAAGGCACCCCAACGAGATGGAGGAACAAAATGTTGATAGAGCGCTATCAAACTCCTGGCTTCGATCTGGCAATCTGTTTCCAGAAACGGAAGGGTTTATGTTAGCCATCCAAGATCAAGTCGTAGCAACGCGGAACTACCTTAAGTTTATTGTTAGAGACCCGTCAGTCCAGTCAGATAACTGCCGCCAGTGCGGAGCTAAGCGTGAAACTATACAGCACATACTCGCTGGTTGTACGACGCTTGCAAATGATGCCTACAAACGTAGGCATGACAATATGGGCAAAATAGTTCATCAGGAGCTTATAAGAAAGTATGGCATAACTACATCGCCAACATCTACCCCATACTATAAGTACACCCCGCAAGCAGTTATAGATACTACACGCTATAAAATTTACTGGGATAGATCAGTGCTTACCGACACAAATGTCTCTGCTAACAGACCTGATATTGTTATCCACAATAAAGCGGAAAGAAAAATCATGCTTCTAGATTTTGCAGTTGTGAATAACAATAACATGGATTCGACACATTTTAGTAAGATACAGAAATACACAGCCCTATGTCAAGAGCTGAAAACATTGTGGAGATGTAGCTCTGCAACAACACTACCACTAATAGTATCAACTACTGGACTCATACCTAAGTCGACGGTAAAATGTCTGGAAAAACTAAACCTGGAAGCGAACATCATAAAGGGCATGCAAAAGGCTGTAATATTGCAGAGTTGCCGAATCGTGAGGGAATTTCTATCGCTATAATTTAGTACGTAAATGGTTGTGCTTGGTCTTAGACCCGCATACCCATCCGAGCCTAGTCTTGCTAAACAATCAAATCAGACAGGTGAATGATATCCTACGAGATGTAGAGATAGTGCAAACTAATTCAATTATAATAATAATAATAATAATAATAATAATAATAATAATAATAATAATAATAATAATAATAATAATAATAATAATAATAATAATAATAATAATAATAATAATAATAATAATAATAATAATAATAATAATAATAATAATAATAATAATAATAATAATAATAATAATAATAATAATAATAATAATAATAATAATAATAATAATAATAATAATAATAATAATAATAATAATAATAATAATAATAATAATAATAATAATAATAATAATAATAATAATAATAATAATAATAATAATAATAATAATAATAATAATAATAATAATAATAATAATAATAATAATAATAATAATAATAATAATAATAATAATAATAATAATAATAATAATAATAATAATAATAATAATAATAATAATAATAATAATAATAATAATAATAATAATAATAATAATAATAATAATAATAATAATAATAATAATAATAATAATAATAATAATAATAATAATAATAATAATAATAATAATAATAATAATAATAATAATAATAATAATAATAATAATAATAATAATAATAATAATAATAATAATAATAATAATAATAATAATAATAATAATAATAATAATAATAATAATAATAATAATAATAATAATAATAATAATAATAATAATAATAATAATAATAATAATAATAATAATAATAATAATAATAATAATAATAATAATAATAATAATAATAATAATAATAATAATAATAATAATAATAATAATAATAATAATAATAATAATAATAATAATAATAATAATAATAATAATAATAATAATAATAATAATAATAATAATAATAATAATAATAATAATAATAATAATAATAATAATAATAATAATAATAATAATAATAATAATAATAATAATAATAATAATAATAATAATAATAATAATAATAATAATAATAATAATAATAATAATAATAATAATAATAATAATAATAATAATAATAATAATAATAATAATAATAATAATAATAATAATAATAATAATAATAATAATAATAATAATAATAATAATAATAATAATAATAATAATAATAATAATAATAATAATAATAATAATAATAATAATAATAATAATAATAATAATAATAATAATAATAATAATAATAATAATAATAATAATAATAATAATAATAATAATAATAATAATAATAATAATAATAATAATAATAATAATAATAATAATAATAATAATAATAATAATAATAATAATAATAATAATAATAATAATAATAATAATAATAATAATAATAATAATAATAATAATAATAATAATAATAATAATAATAATAATAATAATAATAATAATAATAATAATAATAATAATAATAATAATAATAATAATAATAATAATAATAATAATAATAATAATAATAATAATAATAATAATAATAATAATAATAATAATAATAATAATAATAATAATAATAATAATAATAATAATAATAATAATAATAATAATAATAATAATAATAATAATAATAATAATAATAATAATAATAATAATAATAATAATAATAATAAACAGGGGCGAAATCACCTGTCTGCCCTAATCCCACCAAGATAGGGGTAGGGCGACAAAGAATTTTCGTACTTGCAAATCGTTTTGTGTCGCCGCCACCCGCTCGATAACACAGCGTATGACAAATTTCCCTCGGATATTTACTTGCAATTCTTACTTAAAACTTCTTGATCAATTGCTTTTATAAAGATAACTAATTCATATTATTAAAAAAGGCAAAAGAGGATAAAATGGGTGACGTAGATAACGAACCATTATGTAAGTAAAATTATGTGAACACATGTGCTACGAGAGTAAAACTATTTACCTTTAAGATCAAGTTATGCTTTTTGTTGCAAACGATTTGCTAAGTCCTTCAAGTTTGCAAAATTCGCGTCACTGAAAGAAAGATTTCGTCGCTTTAAACATATGTATGGTCGCAGGCAACCCTAATATGGTCGACAAAATTGTAGTGGCTTGCGTAGTTATGGGTGACGAGGTAACAATGATAGTTTTCCCAATTGCTATGTTTCAGCGGCTGTCAAAGTTACTAATAATATCCAACTGTCTAAATATCCGGCAAGGTTAGCCATTACATCATGCATCGTTTTACGCTTACAGAACGTGCGGAAATTATTAAAAAATATTACCTAAATTCCGGCTCAGTTATAAATAAGCAACGTGAATTTCGTCGTGAGGTCGGTCATCATCATAGCCTTAGTGTGCACACAATTCGTCGCCCCGAGGAAAAATTTGAGCTTGAGTATATTCTTTTGAATCTGAAGCCACCAAGCAGACAGAGATTGGCGAGAAATGAAGAAAACGGCTATGTCAACAATTGTCCTTATTGGAACGAACACAAGTCACTGTTTGGTGCGGTTTATGGCGTGGCGGCATCATCGGGCCTTATATCTTTTGACGTGAGGATCGTTACCGTCAATAGTCTCAAGTACAGAGCGGTATTAACCGACTTTCTGTGGTCAGAACTCGGCAATATCGATATATCCAAGCTGTGGTTGCAACAAGGCGGCGCTACATGCCATACAAGCCACGCAACGCTCGAAGTTGTGAAGGAGAAATTTGGCCATCTCACGGCGAGTGTTCATAAATTGGCCGCCGCGAACAAACGACTTGACACAACTTGAGTATTTTCTCTGGGTCTACGTCAAGTCCTTAATCTACGCTGACAAGCCAGCGTACACTTTGGACAAGCTCGAGGCCTATATTGGACACGCTATTGCTGGAATAACGCCGCACATGTTGGACCGAGTCCTGAAAAATTGCACCGACCGCTTGAATCACTGCCTGCGAAGCTGAGGCGGCCATCTGAATGATGTGTTATTCCACACATAATGGCATGGACGTAGCTTCAAAATAAAGCCAGAATCAGTTTCATATCCCACACCGTTTTGTTTTTTATTAAAAAAAAAAATTTCATGTCGTTCTTATCTGGTCACTCTATATTACACAACCTTATTCACACATTTGGTGACGACACACCAAAGTGTATATTCCATAGACGAATTCCACAGATGGCAAACTTTCCAGATATTGGAAAACCAGAATCCTCATTCCACTTATAGTGTTAAGAATGTCAAAATTCGAGAAGTTTTAGGAAAGATGTCACCCGTGTTTTGACACTACTCATGTTTGTTTCTCTAATTTCGTGTGAGTTGCAAAAAAATTTAATGTTGGACAATAATTTTCTTTCTTATACTTCCTAGGACAACAAAAGAAGAAATAAAAAGTAATATTTCGTACAAATCGTGAATTTCTCGGTCAATATAACCACTCTAGTGAGTCCGCAATTCGTGCAAATGTGAAGCGTTTTAAAGAAACTGGTTCGGTTCGGGTCAAACTCCACATTAGCCAGCACGTACACGCCAAAACATCACCACTATGAGCGAAAATGTTCAACACCACCCAGGCACCTCATTTCATCGCCGAAGTCAAAAATTGGGCCTCACTTATGGCACTTTACGGCGAATTTGATCTGTGGTTTCGACAGGATGGTGCTACTCCCCACACAAGCCATCAATCAATAAACTTATTGCATACGAAATTTGAAAGTCGCATTATATCGGTTAGAGGAGAAGTTGATTGGCCAAAAAAATAAAAATAAAAAAATAGTTGCACAAAAATAGGCAACTGTTTTTTCTATAGATGCCTTACAGAAAGAAACTTGTTTCTAAAAGGAGGATCGGTAATGCCCCTATTCCAAGATTGATAACAGGCATGGATCACATGTGACAAAAAAAAACGATTGAGGTCCAAAGTAGACAAAGTTGTATAAACGGGGTCAAAGCTTGCATTGATGACACATAAATGCTTTGTTTTTTGTGGGATTAAAAGGAAATCGTGCATCATAAGCTCTTCTATCCTAGCCACTCTCTGCTGTTAACAACTAATGCGATTAAAGCGGGCAATTGAGGTAAAACGACCAGAATGGATCAATAGGAAAGGCGTTATTTTCCATCAGATAACGCCAGACCACACACTCTTTAATGACTCAGCAAAAATTGGGAGAGGTTGTTAGGGAAGTTGAATCCACCGTATTGTCCTAGGTTTGCCCCGTCCCAGTACCATTTACTTCGCTCTCTGCAGAATTTTCTTAATTGTGTAAAGCGGACTTCAGAAAAGCCCTCTGAAAATCATGTGGTGGCAAACAGCAAGGTGCTGTTTGTATGGCTGCTGTTATCCGCGTCTTCAGCAGTTTTTCCAGAAGTTTCCCTGCGATATCCAGCATGCATAGGGGCCTGTAGCCTGATGGGGTGTCTAGGTTGCCTTTCCCCTTGCTGATTAGTACCAGTCGTTGCATTTTCCATCTTCTGGGGAAAACCGCTTCTTGCAGGCATTTGTTGTACATATTCAATAGCAGTTGTGGGGATATTTGTGCTATCTTTTTAAGAATCTCTGCTGGTATTCCGTCAGGGCCGGGGGCTTTTCGGATCTGCAGGGTTTTCGCCGCCAGAGTCAGCTCTTCTTCAGTGAATAGTGGGACTTCTTCTAGTGGAGTTATGGGGATGTCAGGGGGTCTGGTGGGGTGAGTTGGGAATAAAGTTTCCACTATGTTCCTCATTTTTTCTTCGCTGAGGTCCGGGCTTGTCATCCGTCTTCCCAGCTTTCGCATTACGATCTTATAGCCTAGTCCCCAGGGATCGTTGTTCACATCTCGGCGAAGGGCTGAGATCTCTGTTACAGTGTTTGCATTGAGTTCCGCATTTCTTCTTCTCCCCCTGGTGACTCTGCGCCTCAGGTGTAGGCATTTTCTTCGGAGAGCCGCGATCTCGTCGGTCCACCAGTACACCGGTTTTCTGTTTTGGTACCCGAGATGGACGCGTGGCATCGATGCGTTGCATGCTTGGCGTATAAGCTGCATCGTAGCTTCTGTGTTTGTTTCTGCATTCCCCGCCATTTCTGCGGTCGTATTTACGGTCCCCTCGAGTGCAGATCTGAGTAGCTCTTCATTGAGTCTATTGGCATTCCATCGTGTTTTTCGGCTTCGGTTCGGGTTGATGGCGCGTTCTTGGCTGCATATTTCGTAAGCGATGTATTGATGATCGCTGCCTGTGAAGTCTTCTATAACTCTCCAATTTTTTATCTTGGCTGAAGTTTGTTCTGAGGCAAAGGTTATGTCAGGGATTGTCTCTTCGTATCCAGGTCTCCTAAATGTAGACGTGTTGCCTATATTGACTACATTAACACTTCTTCTTGCGGCCATTTCGAGTATGTACCTTCCGCGTGAGTTTGTATTTGGCATACCCCATTCCTGTGCTCTAGCATTGAAGTCACCGGCGACCAGCACTTCCCCCTCTGTCTCTTGTATAAAGTCTTCTAATCTATCCAGTTTTTCTCGGAACTCGCTTATGCCTTCGTTTGGGGTGAAATAGCAGCTTATTAGTGTGAGTTCCGCGCATTTCATCCAGGCGAAGCCTCTTTCACTGCCTTGGTCTTTAACAGTAATTTTTGTCGCGTTCGGGATCCAGACAGCGGCGGTTCCCAGTGTGTCTGTGATCCAGTTTGGGCATTTTTTATTCTTATACTGTTCGCTGATGATAACTATGTCTGCTTTCAGCTCAGTTATGAGTTTGATTAGGAGCTCATCCGCCATTCGACTTCTGTGGAGATTTCCTTGGAGTATTCTGCTCATTTGGCGTTTCTTTTCTTTGCTCTTTCAAGTGCCTCTCTAAACACCTGACATTTGCCTGACCCTGGCACGTGATCCAGTCCTAGTGATGAATTCTTAAGCGCAGTGCATAAGCAGCACTTTGCGCTTTTCGTGCAGTCTTGTTTTTTGTGTCCCTGTTCTCCGCATTTAATACAGAGTCCCAGGCTCTTTCGATCCACTTCTGCGCAGGAAGTTTGTAGGTGTCCATACCCGAAGCATCTGTAGCAGCATGGGACTACAACCCTTCTGCGGATTCTGCAGTGAATCCATCCTATTTTAATCCTGGGGGATTTCATTAGTTCTTCGGCTATTCGAGTGTTTACTTCTACTATGGCAATTTGTTGGCCACTTCGACTCTGTTTAGTGACAAAAGCTCGGATGTCTAATGTGGGGTCACTAACTCTGTTCTTTATGGCTTGGTGGACCTCTTCTACAGTGGTAAGTTCGTCCATATCCCTTATTTCGAGTGTTATTTTTGGTTCCAGATTACGAACAACCGCCTTTTCGCCTAAGATATTTTCCAGCGACCTTCCAAAGGCTACCTTGTCCTTTGTCTTGGCGTCGAGCTCAACGAGGACGTCTCCTCCTTTCGTTTTACGCACTGCTCTTATGACAGTTCCAGAGTCATCTGGGTTTGCGCTGGTGCGTATTTCCTTTAGGATCCCTGCATATGTTTCTTCGCCCCTCGGCTTAATAAGAATTGCTTCGGGTCGGAGCTTGGCTTGTTTTTTCTTTTTCTGTCTATTCCTTGGTGTAGTTTCCTTTCCTTTTTGCTCGTCTGTTTTTTGTTTTTGGGGAGTTTTCTCCTCTTTCGAGTCCCTCTGTTCTTCGTGTGTTCGAGCTTTTTTCCTTGTAACTATATGCCACTTTTCTCTTCCGTTCTCGTTGGATTGTCTAAGCGATTCAGTTTCTGCTGGGCTCGCTGCTACTCTTTTCTTCTTTCCGGTTCTTGGAGTGTCTTCTATTACCACAACCGGCTGACACTTCTTGCTCCAAGAGGTTGTATTTGGTCGTGTTATTTGTTTCTCCGTGTTCAGCCAATTTCGCCTGTAGCTTTCCATTACCTCCAGCAGTTCCTCTAGTTCCGAGACACCCGATTTTACGTCCATGCTGACATTCCTTTGCCTTGTCATAGCCAGTTTCATTTTTCGGAGCACGTCTTTACACTTGGTTAAGGACTCTTGCTCCGCGGTCCTCATCTTCTCAATATACTCTTGCCGTGGTGAGGTGTAGGCTATCACGGAGTCTGTCAGCACCGGTGTAGTTTCCTGGTCTTTTTCTAGCGGGTTTTTGTTTGCTGCTGAGGAGAGACGAGCTGGTGTCGGTTCTGTGGTGCTCGATTGCAATTTTCGCTCACTTCTATCACTAATGCTCGCGCCCGCTGGTGTTAGTGTGGGCGAACGTGTGATCTTACTACTGCTTTTGAATATGCTTGCGCATTCTTCACTACTCTCTTTTTCTAGCGCTTGTGGTGTGTTTCTATTTACTGCTTGTAATTGTTTTTGTGTTCTATTCATGTTTTTTCTGTTGGGTCCCCGCTTTGAGCCGCTATCCTCGTACGGTTGTACAGTCGCTTCTAATAATCCCCGTGGTTATCTATGCAAGCAGGGAGGCCACGCAAGGGTTGACATAGGTCCTTATGAGAGTCTATGTTCAGAGCCAGGATCTAAGCGCAAAATCAGGAGTTATTCTCAACTGAACCTGTACCACCAACTTAACGGCGACGGACTCGGAACGTACTCAAAGCCTAGCCACAGTTTTAATGGGACGGGGGCGGATGCAGCATTAGCCTGAAAGCCGTTTCTCCAAGATGTCACTCTTGGGTATTAAGGTAACAGAATACTGCATCCACCAGCTCTCGGCAATCTATTCCAAATATTTCATAGAGGTCGTGTACCGGTTTCGTATTCCAGGTCGTCTTCAGTTTCATAACCCTCATCAGGTATCTATTCCAATGGGGTCTCCCGCTCTCGTTGGCCCCGACCCACGATCCACACAGGTTGGTTACTGTATCTCACAATGGGTTGCTCGGGTTTCCAGGGGGCACCGGATCGTGGAGGTGAGAGTCGGACATTAGGAACCCGCAGCTCATGCTAGCTGGAAACGGCATGTAGCCACGTGGGCCTTTTGCCCCCCAATAATAATAATAATAATAATAATAATAATAATAATAATAATAATAATAATAATAATAATAATAATAATAATAATAATAATAATAATAATAATAATAATAATAATAATAATAATAATAATAATAATAATAATAATAATAATAATAATAATAATAATAATAATAATAATAATAATAATAATAATAATAATAATAATAATAATAATAATAATAATAATAATAATAATAATAATAATAATAATAATAATAATAATAATAATAATAATAATAATAATAATAATAATAATAATAATAATAATAATAATAATAATAATAATAATAATAATAATAATAATAATAATAATAATAATAATAATAATAATAATAATAATAATAATAATAATAATAATAATAATAATAATAATAATAATAATAATAATAATAATAATAATAATAATAATAATAATAATAATAATAATAATAATAATAATAATAATAATAATAATAATAATAATAATAATAATAATAATAATAATAATAATAATAATAATAATAATAATAATAATAATAATAATAATAATAATAATAATAATAATAATAATAATAATAATAATAATAATAATAATAATAATAATAATAATAATAATAATAATAATAATAATAATAATAATAATAATAATAATAATAATAATAATAATAATAATAATAATAATAATAATAATAATAATAATAATAATAATAATAATAATAATAATAATAATAATAATAATAATAATAATAATAATAATAATAATAATAATAATAATAATAATAATAATAATAATAATAATAATAATAATAATAATAATAATAATAATAATAATAATAATAATAATAATAATAATAATAATAATAATAATAATAATAATAATAATAATAATAATAATAATAATAATAATAATAATAATAATAATAATAATAATAATAATAATAATAATAATAATAATAATAATAATAATAATAATAATAATAATAATAATAATAATAATAATAATAATAATAATAATAATAATAATAATAATAATAATAATAATAATAATAATAATAATAATAATAATAATAATAATAATAATAATAATAATAATAATAATAATAATAATAATAATAATAATAATAATAATAATAATAATAATAATAATAATAATAATAATAATAATAATAATAATAATAATAATAATAATAATAATAATAATAATAATAATAATAATAATAATAATAATAATAATAATAATAATAATAATAATAATAATAATAATAATAATAATAATAATAATAATAATAATAATAATAATAATAATAATAATAATAATAATAATAATAATAATAATAATAATAATAATAATAATAATAATAATAATAATAATAATAATAATAATAATAATAATAATAATAATAATAATAATAATAATAATAATAATAATAATAATAATAATAATAATAATAATAATAATAATAATAATAATAATAATAATAATAATAATAATAATAATAATAATAATAATAATAATAATAATAATAATAATAATAATAATAATAATAATAATAATAATAATAATAATAATAATAATAATAATAATAATAATAATAATAATAATAATAATAATAATAATAATAATAATAATAATAATAATAATAATAATAATAATAATAATAATAATAATAATAATAATAATAATAATAATAAGACCGTTGGACAAACACAACCAAAGGACGAAGGACGAAAAGGCTAATAACGGACATGAGAGCCTGGACAGATCGGAAATTTGGGGACGTCAACTTTTACGCCACTCAATTTCTGACTGGACATGGCTATTTCCGGTATTACCTCTACAAACTGAGACGAGTACGGACACCGAACTGCACATACTGTGGACACGACAGGGACGACGCGGAACATACGTTTTTCGACTGCGACAGATGGACAAGACGCCGACAGGAAATCGAGACTGTTGTAGGAGCAATCACGCCGGACAACATCATAGGCGTGATGCTCCAAAATAACAGTCACTGGGGTCTTCTGGCGGCCTTTATCGAGACCGTTTTGAGTGGTAAAAGTGCGGATGGATGCCTGAGAGATGACTGATTGAGAGGGGGCTTTGTAACCTACACAGAAAGGCCGGTCGGACGGAAGTAATGCTAACGCGGTCCCCGTCCGACTGGTGAACATAGGGAGGGTGAGTTTAGTCAGTAAAAATCTGACACTCCCGCCGAGTGCGGATGCTCG